>OX638297.1:70956921-71629188 GCA_951812265.1 Taphrorychus bicolor | reverse complement strand
AGAAGTCGTTTGGGGAGAGGTCAGGGGACCTTGGTGGCCATGAAATAGGCCCAAACCTTCCTATCCACCTGTCAGGAAATTCTTGATTGAGGAAATTTCTAACTTCGTTCGTGGAATGAGCAGGAGCGCCATCCATTTGAAAACACGTGTTTTCAATATTCAAAGTTTCAATTTCTGGCATAATTTGGTCACGGAGCAGGTTTAAAAATTTAAGCGAATTTAAAGTCCCTTCAATAAAGAATGGTCCTATAAGTGTATCTCCAATTATGCCTATCCACGCCCTGACTCTTGCATTATATTGGGAGTGAGTTAAATTTTGTAAATGCTGATTTGTTTGAGACCAGTATCTAAAAACAGTAGGTAATTAGGATATTAAAAAACAGAATTCAGGCGATTGCTATAAAAGTTCTTTTCCTATAATTTTGGGAATTTACACAACCATTTAATGAAAAAGATGCTTCATCTTTAAATACAATTTTTCGCAAAATGTTGCTATTCCTATGGAGTAAATTTAGGAATCTTTCACAGAAATCTGTTCGTCTCTCTTTGTCGTCGTCATAGGGCATTTGATGATTAGAGTATTTGTAGAATTTGAACTTGAATTCTTTTAGGGTCCTTCACACAGAAAATTTTGGAATTGGAAATAATCAGCCACTTGTTTTAAGGTGGATCCAGGATTTTCTACCATAAAACATAAAATTTCCAGTTTTAATTCCTCTGTGAGAACATGTGGTTGTTTGCTCCTCTTCCTATGAGAGTTAACTACACATCCTTCTGAATTAAAAATCTTGACGATATTATGTATCGTTCCAATAGAAGGAATGGGACTGTCTGGATGACTAGTTGCAAATAAATCACGCACTCTCCTAAGGCTATTTTCTTTTTTGTAAAGATTAAACAATTCTATTTTTTCCTGTTTAGAATACATTATCTAGGTGATTGTAAAGAAAATGTCATCTCGATTTTTGCCTTAATTTTGATATCATTAGAAAACTTATGTTAAGATTAGCAGATTTAAGTAAAAAAATTCTTGGATGGTCGAGTTTTATAAGAAAAAAATAGAAAAATGAAGGTATGAAAATACATTACTCATACTTGGAAGTTGCCTCAATCTTCTTTTGTAGCCACAATACACATTTCACACACAAAATTCATGGTTTTTCGATTTTTATGATATAACTTAGGTAAGCTTCGAACGTCTCATAAATTCCAATTTTTATTTAACTTACAAATTTTGCATTGTGAAGTTGGCAGGTAGCTTATAAAACATAAAGTTTGTTGACGTTTTTAAAGGCAGTGTTGCAAAGTCTTTTTCTTAAAAATATTCGATTATTACAACTTAAAATTTAATTTATGTTTTTTTGATCAGGTTAACTTCGGTTGGTTCAGGTTAGGTCTGATTAGTTCAGGTTAGTCCAATTCTAATATTCATTTACACTTTTTACGTAGGCTAGCCTAGTTAGTTCCGTTCTAGTTTTCCTGGTTAGGTTAGTTCAGTTACATTTTACGTTTAGCTTAGGTTAGATCAGGTTAGTTCAGTTCTATCCTTTATGTTAGGGGTAGAGAATAATGTAAAATGCGGTCCCGCGAGAGCCCCCTTTCTGGCAAAACTTTCTGTTACTTCAGGTAAGGTCTGGTTAGTTCAGTTCTAGTTTCTCTGGTTGGGTTAGTTCAGTTACACTTTTTACGTTTAGGTTAGGTTAGCTCAGACTAGTTCAGTTCTAGTTCTTCTTGTTAGGTTAGTTCAGTTATGCCATTTACGTTTAGGTTAGGCTAGCTCAGGTTAGTTCAGTTCTACTCTTTAGCGCTTTTTTAAATTTTTAAACAGGTTAACTTTCTGTTACTTCAGATAAGGTCTGGTTAGTTCAGGTTAGTTCAGTTCTAGTTTTCCTGGTTAGGTTAGTTCAATTACACTTTTGACGTTTAGATTAGACTAGCTTAGGTTAGTTCAGTTCTACTCTTTATACCCAAATGTGTCTACCTCCGAAAATATTGCATCCACGAAACTTCCGTTCGTGGGAGGTAGTGGAATGTGAAAGAGAACATCAAGGAGAGGAGAAAACAGTTAGATTCACCTCAATCGGTCGAGGCGTTCTCAAGTTACAGGCGGTCAAATTTGAGAATTGAGAATTAAGTCGTGATTCCCCCCTTTAGACATTTTCAAAAAATATTTGGGAAACTTTTTTTACTGCTTTTGATCGGTATGGCACGCTTGGAATCCTCTAAATACGTAACAAACTCAATTCGAAGGAAATTAACATCTAAAGTGTTTTTTTTAAATGGTCCAAAAACGCGATTCTAAAAGTGCCTTAAAGTCGACTAACGAAGGGTCTATCTCGAAAAATATTTTGCCTACGGAACTTCTAGGTAGAAGGTGAAAGAAGACATCAAGAAGAGAAAAAAACAGTAGGATTCACTTCAATCGGTCGAAGCGTTCTCAAGTTACAGGCGGTCAAATTTGAGAATTGAGAAAAAAGTCGTAATAGCCGTTCCTATAGACATTTTGAAAAAAAAATTCTGAAATATTTGCTTAATAGCTTTTTTTGATCGGACTGGCACGTTTGCAATCCCTTAAGAATGTAACAAACTCAATTCGAATGAAACTCGAACTCTAAAGAGGTTTTTTTTTTAAAAACGGTCAAAGAAACGCAATTCAAGTGCCTGAAAATCGACCCCCGAAGGGGTCTATCTTCTAAAATATATTTTTAGAACAGGTTAACTTTCTGTTACTTCAGGTGAGGTCTCGTTAGTTCAGGTTAGTCCAGTTCTAGTTTCCCTTGTTAGTTTAGTTCAGTTAAATTTTTTACGTTTAGGTTAGGTTAGCTCAGATTAGTTCAGATCTAGTTTTCCTGGTTAGGTTAGTTCAGTAACACTATTTACGTTTAGGTTAGGCTAGCTCAGGTTAGTTCAGTTCTACTCTTTATGTTAGGGGTAGAGAATAATATAAAAAGCGGGCCCGAAAGGGCCCGCTTTCTTTTATTTTTAGAACAGGTTAACTTTCTGTTACTTCAGGTAAGGTCTGGTTAGTTCAGTCCTAGTTTCCCTGGTTGGGTTAGTTCAGTTACACTTTTGACGTTGAGGTTAGACTAGCTTAGGTTAGTTCAGTTCTACTTTTTATGTTAGGGGCAGAGAATAATATGAAAACTGGACCCGTTTTAATTTTTAAAACAGGTTAATTTTCGGTTAGTTCAGGTTAGCTCAGGTTAGTCCAGTTCTAGTTTTCCTGATTAGGTTGGTTCAGTTACACCTTTACGTTTAGGTTAGGTAAGCTTAGTTCAGTTCTACTCATTATGTCAAAATTAGAGAATTATAAGAACTCACTTCGTTGGGCATATTCGCAAACGTTATGTATTAAATTAATACCTCTTAAATTTTCCTAATATCAGTTATGCAATTTTCTTTCTAGATGCGACCACATAATTTTATTGCACTAAATGATTAACTCCGACGTTTGACATCACTGTAAATATATTTCTAACCCTACTGTCAGATTCGAGAGTTTTCGCATCAATTTTGTCAAACATTTTCAATTTTTATTTTCTTGTTTCTCAGTGAAAAGTGGCTAATCCAAGAATTTTTCTCTTTCAATCTGTTTTATAGACCGTAAGCTACAATTAAAAAAAGGAAGAACCTTGAAAATCGAGATGACATAAACTTTACAAGCTCCCATTATCTAAAGTCTATAAAAAATATTCAGCAAAAAGTTTACTAAAAGCAGCGTTATACAAAGAAAGTTTGAAGTTTTCGAGCTGTTAAAGTTACCTGTACAGATTTCTGAACCTAGAAATTAAGATCTGACAGCAATGCATTGAGATGGTTTTTTTAAAATTGAACATAGGGGAAATAGCGTTATATGTTCAAAGTTAAAAAAATCTCACTGTATAATAACAAACGATAAAAGCTTTCAAGTAACTGTACATCTAACACCAAAGATTGGCGATCATAGCATTCTGTCTGTACAGCTTGATGGGGGGACTGCTAAGGACTCTGAAGTGGTCGTTTACTGCAGAAATATGAAAAATTATAATCTGGATCGATTGCATGACCATCTGATGGATACCGATTGGAATAATAACGTTTGTGATGTCAATGTTTTGGCAGATGGTTTTGTAGAAAATATTACTGATATTCTAAATAGAATGTGTCCTAAGCAAAAATTTCTAATCGATCAAAAGTATGGTGCGCGATGAATTGTATGTAAGAGCAGTTAGAGGAAATATTGCTGGAGCATGGGGAGAATATAAAAAGGTTCGTAATTCTACATATAGTTAACCAGATTAGATCAGAAAAAAATAAATACTTTCTGAATGTTATAAATAATAATAAAAACAACTCGCGAGAAATGTGGAAGCATTTAAAAGGTTTACTTCCAGGAAAACGTACTTCCACACCAAATAAAATAGTTTTTGAGCATCAATCAACCTCTGATGAATTAATGATTGCTGAGGAATTTAATAAATATTTTATCAACAGTATTACTGAAATTGTAAGTAATGTTCCTAAATTTTTCCCTCATGACGAAGCTTTTGTTGCAACCCCTAATACTTGCAGTGAATTTAACAAGCTTGAATTATTATCTATGAAAAGTTTTAAAGAGATACTTAAGAATATGAAAAGTGTTGGGGGTGGTGTGAGTGGAATTTCAAAGAAGGTTTTGTGTGATGTGTGTTGTGTGAATCGTTTGTTGGATGTAGTGAATTTGTCTCTCACAAGTGGTGAATTTCCTGAGGGGTGGAAGAAATCCACTGTGATTCCTGTCCCGAAAGTGTAAAATACACATTTGTATAATGAATTTAGATCTATCAATACTATGAAAGTCTATGAAAAAGTATTAGAGATAGCTGTGAAGCAGCAGTTACAAAATCACTGCCAGAAAAATAATATTGTGGTTGTGAACCAGTCAGGTTTTCGGGAGCACCACTCGTGTGAGTCGACAATTGTTAAGATTTGTAATATTTTTATGAACAAAATGGATGAAGGCAAAATGGTAATAGCGGTTTTCTTGGACTTCAGAAGGGCGTTTGAGACTGTTGATAGGGCTATACTGTTAAGTCGATTGAAGGGCATCGGCATCGGGCGCACGGTTTTGATATGGTTTGAATCATATTTATACAATAGAAAACAAAGAGTTAGGTTTAAAAATTGTTTGTCTAAGGCCTCAGATGTGCAATATGGGGTTCCTCAGGGTACCGTCTTGGGTCCATTGCTCTTTCTGCTGTATGTAAACGATATGGTTAAAGTTATTAAAGAGTATAAAATAGAATTGTTTGCTGATGACACAATGATCTATTTCGCGGGAAATGATATAGGCCAAATTCAGGATGTTGTTAACACCGATTTAAATAACCTATTTAAATCGCTTTGTAACAGTAAACTAAGCTTAAACACGGCAAAGTCAAAGTTTTACTTGTTTGGTAAAAAGAGTAAACTGCGTTATGCAAATCCAGAGAGCATTAATATAATGATTAACAATGCAAAGATTGAACATGAAAAGCAAATTAAATATCTTGGAGTAATACTGGATTCAAACTTAAATTTTTATGCTCACGTGGATTATATTACAAGAAAGTTATCAAAAAAGGTTAGTTTTAGAGCAAGAATAGGACATCAGCTGTCAACGGCTACTAAATTGTTCTTGTATAAAAGTATGGTGGTTCCACATCTCGAATACTGTGCAACACTTTTATATGGTCTGCCTGATTTTAAAGTTGCCCAGTTGCAGATCGTACAGAACAGAGCTATGAGAACTATTCTGATATGTAATAGGAATACACCTATTGCAACAATGCTTAGAGTATTGAGTTTATTATCTGTTAAACAGAAAATTATGTATAACGTTTATGTCTTTATTCAAAATAAAAAACGGTTTTTTACAACCATACGTGCGTGATAGTGTTAAATTTTTTGGCGATGTTCATGACTATCAAACAAGACATTGTAGAGATTTTATACTAGTGAAAAAGTGTAATAGCAATCAAAAGCTGAATTCGGTGTTATATAAGGGCCTCCAAGATTTTAACCGACTGCCAAACCATGTAAAAGATTGTGAAAACTTGGAATATTTTAAAAGGGAAGTAAAAGTACATGTAATGTCTGAAGTGTAATCATTTGCTTATGTAATGGTTATTCTTACTTTATTTATTTATATTTATATGTTTTTTGTGTGTAGCAGATTTGCTAATAAATGAACATTATTATTATTATTATAATGTTGGATATAATAGTAGATTATGTCACTAGGAGTAAAAGTGGGTCTTTTCGTGCTGAGCCCAGAGATTGACGGCCGAAGCGAAGCTGAGGCCTGCAACTGGGCGGAGCACAAAAAGACCTTTTACTCCGAGTAACATATACTATTTTTTTTTCAAGCATGCAATAAATAAGAAATCTATTTAAAAGTGGTTCAGTTTTGCAATTTTCTCTCATCCTCTTTAAGCGGGTCTAGGTACTTACCCAATGGTGTATATTATTTGTAAAATACATAGAATATGTTAGAATGGTGGCTTTCAAGGTTCAATGGTTTTAATGTATTAAATAATGACCAATGATTATGGTAAACTAAGAATTTGTAGCATTATTTTCAATACTAAATTAATAAATGTCACATTGACAGATAAATATGATGACGCGCATGACATTTAACAGACGAATTCAGAATTCGAGAACCTATGCGATTTCGACTAATAACGGTTTCGGATGGTGCTCTGAGAGTATTTCTGTCCTTTGTTTTTTCAACAAGAATGTAAAGATGGCAATACACTCAGATCGGTTTATCTGGTGTCATCTATTATTAAAATAATTGTGGTGAATGAAAATCGTTTATATATGTGCCACCATGACACTGACGGTGACTTTTGACTTTACTTTTACTGCCTAGGACTTTTTTGCTACTTTTTTGGTCTCAGGATTTGAAAGCCCACTTTAGGTGTGCGTATGGAGAAAACAAATGACGTACTTTTAGTCCGCTTGAAAAAAAAATATTTATTCTAGATTGTAATCAATAAAAAGTAACAATGTGTGTGATGGTGTACCCGAATAGGTAAAAGGGATCAAGTAAAATGTAAAAAATTATGAAATTTAAAATTAAATTTTCTGGGGTTTAGCCCTGTTTGGTAAAAGACCAATTTCTGGTATAATTTAAGTTTCCAAAAATCAAGATTGCCGTGGAAATATTCAGAAAGCCTGTTTTTTGGTATTCAAAGTTTTCTTTCTGCGAGACATACGGCAAACCGCCATTATCAAAAGTTGCTTAAAATCATCAGTTATGTCTCTAACCAAATTTTAAAATTCTCGGTCGACTGTCACTTCTCAATTTGCTTATGGGAAGATAATTATGTCAATGATCAAAGTTGACTGAGGACTTTCAGATTTGAGATTCTTTGCTTAATTTTTATTTTAAGCTACT
Organism: Taphrorychus bicolor; assembly: GCA_951812265.1. Lineage (NCBI taxonomy): Eukaryota > Metazoa > Arthropoda > Insecta > Coleoptera > Curculionidae > Taphrorychus > Taphrorychus bicolor. The sequence goes on along the minus strand of OX638297.1, from coordinate 71,621,786 downwards.
TTTACAAATGACTTTTTGGCGTGTCTGCTACAAAAAGGCCGAAGAAAAAATAAAAAAAAAATTTGATATAAAGCTAACATATCATAGTAGTCCGAGGTTTCTGAGATTTGGTATATTGGCCTAGTTTTAGATTCTAAGCAACTTTTATTACCGACTTTCTGTCGTATGTCTCATATAATAATAATAATAATAATAATAATAGTAGTATTTATTTAGCAAGAAATGCTACATACAAAAACAAAATACAATGCATAGATACATTAATATTTCCATTTCCCAACATATTAAATGCTGAGAAGGTGCTGTCGCAAAACTCTTTTGAATGTTTTTACATTACTACACTCTTTTATGTTCTGCGGCAATTCATTGAACCTTATAAGTCCTCTAAACAATATTGAGTTCAAGGTCTGATTTGTTTTACATTTTTTTTTCAACAATGAAATCGTTACAGTTTCTTGTATTATATGAATGTACGTCCGAGAAAAACCTTATTTTTTTACAAACATATTCAGGCAGTAACTTATTTTTTAGTTTAAACAGAAACAAATTGGCATCAAACGTTACCTTCTGCTGTACAGATAGCATATTCAATGCTGTTTGCATCCTGCTTATAGGCATATACCTACTATTCTTTAAAATGGTTTTCATAGCTCTGTTTTCAATTATTTGAAATTGTTGGACTTTAAGATTTGGGAGGCCGCAAAGAAGTGTGGAGCAAAACTGCAGATGCAATACTATTATACAGTAAAAGTTTAGTATGTGAGGATAAATGTTGACCCACTCTTGAGATAAAGTTAACCTTTTTTGAATACTTTCTCATTACATTAGCATGTGCACGAAAATCTAAATTCGGATCGAAAAGTACCCCAAGGTACTTTATGTGTTTTTCATACGATAAGCGATTACCATCTATCTCCAGGTTGATGCTATCAATATCTACATCATTAAGTTTGTGTTTGCGTCCAAAGATACAGAACTTAGTTTTAGTTGTATTTATACTTAAGTTGTTCGTACACAGCCAACTAAATAATTTTTTTAAATGTTGATTTGCATCCCGCTGCATTTGCATTAGATCATTTCCTGTTATGTATATCATAGCATCATCCGCAAACAATTCTACCCCACACCGCTCAACAACTCTGACAATGTCGTTAATGTAAAGCAAGAACAACAGCGGCCCCAATACAGTACCCTGTGGTACCCCATATTCAACCGGTGAAGAAACAGATACCTCATCTCTAAACTTAACTCTTTGCCGTCTGCCAGTCAAGTACGATTCAAACCACTTCAACACATTATTCTTGATGCCCATATTCCTCAATTTCTGCAATAAAATAACTCTAGATACAGTTTCAAATGCCCGTTTAAGATCCAAAAATATCGCAAGAATCAAGTTACCACTATCAATTCTATTAATAAAATTATGACAAACACTGACAACTACAGTCTCACAAGAATGATTTTCTCTAAAACCTGACTGATTCGATATTAAAATACTATTTATGTCACAGTGAGCTTGCAATTGCATTTTTACTACCATTTCTAATACTTTTTCATACACTTCTACAGTGTTTATAAGCCTGAACTCACTATGCAACTTCGTATTTGGAACTTTGGGAACAGGCACCACAGTTGATTCCTTCCACGATTCTGGAAACATGCCGGTTGACAATGAAGTATTTATGATGTCCAACAGGCGATTGCCAGCCACATCACATACATCACACAGTACCTTCGTTGATATGCCGTCTACACCACCTCCAACATTTTTCATGTTTGTTAATACTTTTCCTAAATCACACATAGATAATTGCCTGAAATGCGAGAATACATGTTCCATGGGATATGGTGTCAAATTATCATCATTCTGGAGGGAACATTTAGGTATGCCAGCAATAATATCTACGATACTATTTATGAAATATTAGTTTAGTTCGTTGGCAATTGTTATGTTGTTTGTTATTGTGACATTGTCAAACTGAACCTCTTCAGGAGCAGAAGTATTTTTTTCCGATAGCAATAATTTTAAATTTTTCCACAACTCACGCGGGTTATTTTTGTTATCGTCGATAATTTCTTTATAAAATCTATCTTTTTCAAATTTGATTAACCCAACAATACAGTTTCGCATCCTTTTGTATTCCCTCCAGACCTCACAATTTTTTTCCTGTACTGCCCTAACATACAAATCATCCCTTTGACGCACTTTTTGTTTTATATCATCAGTAATCCATCTCTTGTCCGCATACTTCCGCTTATATGTTATTTTTAATAATGGACACATAGTATTTATAATCCTTTTTATATCAGTTACAAAAATATCAGCCAAGAGATTGACATTGCTAATATTACCATTCCATGGGATATCAAAAAAATACTCATGTAACCTGTCTGTATCATATGCCTTCATAGACCTACGATAAACATATAAAAGATAGAAGAATAGAGAAGAATATAAAAGAAACTTTACTCAATTGAAAAATAAATTTTGTGACAATTTCCAAGGCTTCCTTGAATTTTTTTCAAACTTAAATTATTCCAAAAGTTCGTCTCTAACCAAGCAGGACTAAACGCCAAAAAAATACAATTTTAATTGAAATTTTTTTAGTTCTTAAAAGAGTCGTTCCACCTATACGGAAACACACTGTAGTGCTTAGGACAACTCCGTTAATATCAGAGAAAAGCAAGTAAATCCAAAAACGTCTAGAGATGATGCCAAGAAAAACGTTACTACTTGACCAAAATGTCTTCAATAGCACCAGCCAATAACTGCTTTAGATAAAACATTACACTATAAATGCATTTACAAAATAGTTATTTAACGAATTAGTGTATTAATGAAGGCGATTAATAATCGAGATGGATGTTGAGTTGAGATTATTAATCGCCCATTAATATACGAATTGGTTACAACACTTTTCCGTCGGCTGCAACTTGGTCATTCAATACATTTAAATCAGAATACTTAGTTTGAATATTTGAAATTCGTCCCCCTATATGTCAAATACGATGACACTGATAGAATCAATCCAAACTGACAGATGTCAGGTTTTTTCTATCCAATGCTTATTGTCGCGCCGTGTCCCCCCCCGCTAACGATGATAATCGTAATCCGTTTGATCGGTGGTTGCGTGGGGGCGGCTGTGTTCGCGGCTGCTGCCGTGTCGCCGCCGTGTCTGCGGAGGAGATTCGACTACGTGGATGTTCTAAGTCCAACGTATCTTCTTGCGCCAAATCTCTTTTACCACGCTGCAAGGGGGACCCAACTCTTGGAAAGGATCTATTGTCCCTTAGGTCGCTAATTTAAATAATGTAAAACTTTATTCTTTTAGAGATGCCAGCAAGGTTTTCGCAAAAAGCCAAAAAGAAAAAAAAACTAATTGAATGGTAATTAATCAAAAATAAAACCAAAAAAGACAATGTTCAGTTTTCTCCAGAATCTGAAATAAAATAGCGGCGGACGTGAACTTTTCGCGGTAAGCTCAGTGGTCTCCAGAAACGTGTTTGACGGGTACACGATTTCTTACTAAATTGGAAAACTACAACAAAGAAAACTAAACTAACGACGCAGTGTAGAAGAGAACAGAATTCTGCCAGTAGCTGGGAATCCTCGATATTATGGTGAGCAAAAAACTCGTATAATATACTAAAAGTTTCAACTTCTACAAATACTCTACAAATACTTAATTGCCGGTAGTCTTCTGCGTCTGCAAAGTATCCGCTATCTGCAAGAAAATGGCCTAATAAGGAAAAGGGCAGAGGTGGGCTGACACTATATGGCGCAACCGAAAAAACACTCCACGAAACTTTTCGTAGGCGAGCAATGGCCGAATTAATTGTTGTGGCGCTAATTAAAAATACAAATAATTAGCGCGGATTTCTAAAGCGAGATTCAAAAAAGGGGGAAAAATTACGAATTGGCGATAATCAGAACGGCGGAGCCAAGGACTGACTTTTCTCGCGGTAAAATTCGAACTTTTTTGTCTTCCCGGTTAATCGTCGCTTTTTGATCGGAACTCTATTGAGTTCAAAACGCGTCTTTTTCTTTCGAGTGTCGAAGACGAAGATCTTCTTTTCGCCACCCCCTCGGTACTTCTCATTCCCGAAAGGGTACTGCCCAAAAAATCGATACCACCCTGACCAGTGGCGATTATATGGCGCTTCGGACAGCGCGGGCATAAATTCAGAAAATGAGCTTTTCTGGAAAATGTGCTGGAAATAGAAAATTGAAAATGTGATCATTGGACAGAAGAAATGATGCCCTTCAAAATGACACCTCACATGACATAGTTTAATTGACAATTAAAGCTTTTTATTGAAATTAAATGCTAATTTCCTGGCTCAGTCAATTAAGACATTAATTGCTCGAATTTACAATCAAAGGATCAGAAATTAAAAGCTCTATCTGCTGAGAGAATAAGATTTTAATTTCAATTAACGATATTCGCAAAATCGCCTTAATTACTATTGTTCGGGTCACGTACAGGTCTGAAATTCGTTCAAGGGCCATAAACCATTAAAAGGGCGCCTTTGCCGGGTAAAGAAGAAGGGCAATTGTAGGGTATCATGTTTTATGGCCGGAATTCCCAAGAAATTGTGAAAGTGCCTGTCCAACACTAACAAAAGAAATGCTCTTGACGAAAATAAAAATTATTGCAAACATATGTGCATTTAGGGCTTCATGGGTCTGGTTTATTTAGAAAACCAAAAAATAGAAAAAACTTCCATAAGATTAAAGCTTAAAAGCTTCGAAAAATGGCTTACAGGGTTGCCATGCTTCCACACATAAACTCATAGGCAAACCGAGAAGTCAGTTTGCATAACATTATCAAGGTATTCTAAGCATCATCAAGGTATTTTATCTAAATCCGTTCCTGTTTATGCAGTACTGAAAGTTTATTTTGAGTTTTTCTTCAGTAAATGAGTCAGCCTATTACCATAAATAGTTACAATCGTTTTACTATATAATTCCAATACTGTACAATGCTCAATAGAAAAACCTTTTTACAAAAGTTAAAAAGAAGGAATCTTAGTAATGTGCTAATATGAACATGACGTATGTTAGAAATGAAACGATTATTTAATACTATTTAGTTTGTAAACCACTATTTTTTTAAATGCTCAAATTGTCTTCCTTGCTTTCTTAGGCACAACCTTGCCCTCTTCCTAATGTTGGTCTGCACGTTTTCTTGCATTTGTGGCGTAATTTTATTACAAGCTATTTGTATTTTCGTTTTCAAATCCTCCACATCTTGTGGCGCAGTTTTGTACACGTCATTCTGTATAAAACCTCAAATGGAAAAATCCATAGGAGTAAGATCAGGGGACCAGGGAGGCCAATTAACTGGCTCATTATTGCCAATCTAGCGAAGGGGCAGAGATAAATTTAGATAACGAACACATCGTTGATGTCTATGTGCAGGCACACCATCATTCTTAAATTAACAATTAAAATAGGGGGTGTGTATTTAGAACGTCATCCAGTTGGCTGTGAAATGTCAAAAGAAAAAGATGAAGTAATAAAAGTCCATTTACTTTTATTATGTCATAATTTTTTGCAAAAACTCACAGTCTGGTAAATGACATTTACCAGGCTGCAGCAATACAAGCACGCACTTAAAAAAGACACCCTGTATAATCGATTAATGAAAGAAAAAATGTCATTTCTAGTTTAAAATAAGAAAGTTAGTAGTAAATGTGCAAAATTGGGACAACCTGTATATACAAAAACCAAATAATTAAAAACTTCTAACTAAATTATGACACTTTTCTACTTTAATTTTTCTCATAGCTCTTTTTCTCGATAGTTTCTCGCTCAGTTTTCGAGATAAGGTACAGGGTCACCTCTTGATGGCGACCCTGTTCATTTTATTAATATTATCTTTTTTATTTTATAAATAATAAGAGCGGCAACACCGCAGCCAGTTTATTCATTATGAAGAGCATATTGAGGTTTTTAGGATCTTCTTCATTATTTCAGCTAAAAAAATATCAATTCTGCCTTACAGTTTTTGCCTGAAAGAGATAATTTCGTAGGAGGACGTAATTGTCGAGTGGTAAATCAACAATGAGCATAGTATTTCGGGGAATAGAAAGGATCTCAAAGCTAAAGTGGATTTTGTGACACCATCTACGAAATAAACATTCAATTGTAGTTAGGCCGGTCTTCTATTGAAGCTTTGAACAACACGCTATTACAATCTAAAGTGTTTTCCGGGCTTTGAAGCCGTGGTCCAATGGAATTTCTTCCTGACGTTTCGCCTACAGCTGCGCGCCAGACATTATCAAAGGCGATGAGACGTTCACTGATTCGACTGTGGTGAGCTCCGTGGTATTTATTCCCCCGCCGGCGCCGTCGCGCAGCAGTGGAAGGAGGTAATGTGGTGGGAGTGGGGGTAATGGTGGCGCGGGGTTTCGGCGCACTTGATGTATGTCGTAGAACTCGCTTCCAATCTGCATTTAGAAACGCAATTTCCTCCCTCCTGTGGAAATTGTTGTCGTGTGTAAAGATCTCAAGGGCGCTGCGATTGATATAAGGTATCCACCTCGTTGAAAAGGATGAAGTGACCCTCGGAGAGAGCGTGCTTGGCTACTCCTGACTTTTGTGTTTGTCTCAGCCTACAACTCCTCTTGTGTTCCGTAATCCGTGTTGACACTGCGTGTTGTGATGCCAATGTATACTGAGCCACAGCTGCATGGAACTCGGTAAACTCCGGGTGCCGATAGAAAATCTCTGAGTGGGTTTAAAGATAGTTTTAATATTGTGCTTTTCCAGTAGCCTGCCGATCCTGTCGGTTACTTTGTGAATGTATTGTAGACTAGGCCATCTGTTCTTTTCTTCATCTTCTCCCGTTGTTCCTTCCTGGCGCTCTACATCCTTGGACCGATGGCCCTATCGAACTCGTGCTTTATGTATCCATTCCAACCATAAAAGCTATTATTTTGTGATGTGTGAAATATATAAAATGTGTTCTAATCTTTATTTACCAAGAGAATTAAAATGAGCTTCACTACAATTTTTTTCTACATGAAGAAAGCATTCCCCTTGGACTTACCACTACGTCACATCACACGTGTTCTCATATTCGTGATATGCGACGCAGTAGCCAGACTGGAAGAATGGTCGCCTGGAGTAGCGCAGCAACGACGTCTTTCGTTAATAAATACCTGGGTACTGCATACGATTTAAACGAAAAGTTGCCTTCAGTAGTTAACAGTTAATTATAAACCGGATAACGGTTTATTTAAATTTTTCTGTAGGGTTTATTGCTTTTTTAATGTGAGGTAACCGAACATCCAGAGTCCGGTTAGTGATCGAGTTAACCCGGATAAGTTTCCAAATTTATTCCCGACAAGTGGTGTAGTCGTCTCTCTTTTTGTGTTTGTGATCGATGAATGGTACCATGGAATATCAATCCCAAGTAAATCAACAAATGGAAAGTTCAATCGCTGTCTAGCTGATTTTAACCGAAAATTTTATATATCTTATCAACAATAAATATATCAAGCGGTTCTAGACGCTTCAAGTAATTTTTAATCGATTTTTTTACTTTTATCGTAAATTTTTTTTCAAAGCATCTGCATTTCTAAATGCTTTGAATGGTTTTTAAACGTTTAAACAATTTTAGCCTTAGATGTTCTAATGCTAAACTATTATAGTATTGAGTCTAATTTTATTTATTTTAGTTCAAAAGTGTAAATTTATTTAAAAAAAATAAATTATGTGAATGTTTTGAATCAGTTTTGCGTTTTTTGGGACTGAAAGTGAGATTCTCTATTGTTCATCAAAATAATTTTTCATCACTTATTTTTAATCAATTTTAGCACTACCTCTAACCTGCATTTTGTAAAAATTTTTAAATGTATGACGTTTTAAGTAATTTGTTAACAGATTTTGACCTTAATCATTTTTTCATTTTTCAAAATCATTTTTTCAAATCATTTTTCAAAAATTTTAAGTTGGTTTTTACACGCTTTGAGTCATTTTCAATGATCTTTAGCCTTTGGTCCTAATCCTGACATTAGGTTCAAGGGTTCGTAAAAAGGCGGATCAGAGAAAACGGTTTTTTTTTACAAGCAAAATAGAAAAAATACGGGCAAATTGAAAACAAAGCAAAATTATGAGCTTTTCTAATATTTTCGAGCCATATCTTAAATGGCCCTTCCAGGCATATCTTAAATGCCAGATATTAATAAAAATTAAATTTGGATAAAAATGACAAGAATACAAGACATAACTAAAACATATATAGGGTGGCCCAACGAAAACTTTCCAACAGAGTTTTCTGTCCTATGAAGCCGAAGAAACGAAAACGCTTGGACCCGTCAATTTTCACTCTAAGGGGACATATTTTTTTATTTTTTTATGCAAATATTGTCTTAGAGGAAACCATGTAGCAGGGGTGACTTTCACCCTAACCATTTTAAATAGAAAGGGGTCCCTTTCTATTTAAGTCAGTTTAAGTAATCTTTTAAATAGAAGTTATACATCATTCTGAAGGGCGTTCAATTACCTTTTCAGGGCCGCATCATTTTTAAATTTTGAGTGATTTGTTATCGAAAAAACAGGAGCAGGAGACAGAAAAATTTATTTGACATTAAATTAATTTCAATTTATTAGTTGTTGAAAATGACCGCCACCGACCTCCATACAGTAGTAAAGACATTGTTCAAAGTGCAATCGAACATTTTGCAACATTTGTAGAGTTATCAGACTGTGAAGGCTTTCACGGCCGGTCATAATACTATCTAAAGTGTTTTCCGGGCAATAATGCCGTGGTCCAATGGAATTGCTTCCTGACGTTTCGTCTACTACTGCGGCAGACATTATCAAAGGCGATGAGGCAGTGGGCGAAGTGCTCTCCCTTGCTTCCCGACGATGACTGATTCGACTGTAGCACGCTCCGTGGTATTCGTACCGCCGCCGTCGCGTCGCAGTGGTGGGGCCGGGGTGGGGGTGGTGGCGCGGGGTTTCAACGCGCTCGATGTGTGTCGCAGAACTCGCTTCCAGTCTGCATTTAGAAACGTAATCTCCTCCTTCCTGTTGAAATTGTTTTCGTGCTTAAAGATCTCAATGGCTTCCCTCGTTAGTCTCGGATAGTAGCGCTGTGATTGATGTAGGATATCCACTTTAAAAAGGATGTTGTGACCTTCAGAGAGAGCGTGCTCTGCTACTGCTGACTTTTGCGTTTGTCCCAGCCTGCAACTCCTTTTGTGTTCTGTGATCCTCGTGTTGACACTGCGTTTTGTGGTGCCAATGTATACAGAGCCACAGCTGCATGGAACTCTATACACTCCGGGTGCTGATAGGGGATCCCTGCGGTCTTTAGCCGATCTCAAGCTCTGTTGAATTGTACGAGTGGGTTTGAAGACAGTCTTAACCTTGTGCTTTTCCAGTAGCCTGCCGATCCTGTCCGTGACTTTGTGGATGTATGGTAGAGTAGCCCAACCGCGCTTTTCTACATCATCTCCCGTTGTTGCTTCCTGTCGCTCTACATTCCTTGGGCGCACGGCTCTATCGAACTCCTGCTTGCTGTATCCATTCCAACCAAAGGCTCTCTCCAGATGCTTCATTTCTCGTTCCAATTCAGCTGGCTCACAAATTCTCTTGGCTCTCACAGACAGAGTTTTTATGACCCCCCTTTTTTGTCTTGGATGATGGTTTGATCCGTTGTTGAGGTATCGGTCAGTGTGTGTTGGTTTTCTATACACGGTATGTGCAAGCTTTCCATTCGGCCTCCTTGCCACCAAGACATCCAAAAACGGTAGGCGTCCTTCCTTTTCTATCTCCATAGTGAATTGGATTTTTGGGTTAATAGAGTTTAGGTGTAAGAGGAAGTTTTGAAGTTCGCCCTTTCCATGGCTCCAAATAACAAAGGTGTCGTCCACATATCGAAACCAGCACCTTGGCCTCCTCCTTGCTGTTGCTAACGCCTTGGCCTCGAAAATTTCCATAAAATAGTTGGCTATTACTGGACTAGGCACAGCTCCTCTGTTCACTGGCATTTCTACTACGATGCCGTGACACCAAGAACATCCCAAAGTTTCTGAGGATAAAAAGAACCTTCAGATCCGGACAAGCGAGCAGAATTTACAACAGGACCGAACAATCGCTCCTCCGTGAAAGGATCCATGAGACCCGTAGAGATCTTGCATCTAATGACAAAAAACTTCTTTTTGTTAATTTGGAACTAGCCAACAGCTTGCATTGGAGCGACTGGGAAAAGGTGGATCGTCTAACACATGACCGAAGGATTGCAGCCCAAGCCGCCGCAACGAACCGACAAAAGAAAAAATTTGACGAACTAGGTGCCAACAACAATTCGTCGGGCACAACAAAGTCCACATCCGAGGAGAGTCAGCGCAAGATTGTAGTCAATCTGACCGATAAACAACTGTCAACAGATGAGTTGAGCGTTCTGAACAAGGGAGGTAATTTTGCCATAACACCATCCAGGATACCTGTGAAAGACATCATAGCAAACGTGGAGAGCGGAATTCGTCAGCTGCCAATTCAGACGGCTGAACAGATAAGGATGGAGACATCACGAATTCTACTACGCGCAAAACCACCAAAAAGCAACCTCACCTTTGCGGAAAGGAAAGCTCTGAAAGCCTTGAACGAAGACAAGGACATTCTTATTCTACCAGCAGATAAAGGAAACGCAACAGTAGTAATCTCAACTTCGGATTACGAAGGAAAAATCAGGACACTCTTAGATCCCACTACCTACAAGAAGCTAACTCGTGATCCAACCGCCCGTATTCTGAAGGCTACCAACAATTTAATCAGGGACGTGGCATCGGATGAAATAACCAAGCTCAAAAAATCGGAAGCCTTGCCACCGAGGCTATACGGTTTGCCGAAGATCCACAAACCCGATGTGCCACTGAGACCCATCGTGAGCACCATAGGAAGCCCGACCTACGAAATTGCCAAACACCTGACAAAACTGTTGCAGCCAAAAATAGGAAATACTGACAGCTTTATAAAAGACTCCACTCATTTCGTCGAGAAACTGCATTCTTTGACTCTTTCTCCAGGGGATATTCTCGTCAGCTTCGACGTTGTTTCGCTCTTCACGATGGTACCCATTAAGGAAGCCATGGAACATATTAATCAAGAATTTCCACAGGATATTGCTAAGCTGTTCCAACATTGCCTAACCACAACATATTTTCAATGGAAGGAAGAATTCTACGAACAAACTGATGGTGTAGCTATGGGCAGCCCTCTTAGTCCAGTAATAGTCAACTATTTTATGGAAATTTTCGAGGCCAAGGCGTTAGCAACAGCAAGGAGGAGGCCAAGGTGCGGGTTTCGATATGTGGACGACACCTTTGTTATTTGGAGCCATGGAAAGGGCGAACTTCAAAACTTCCTCTTACACCTAAACTCTATTAAGCCAAAAATCCAATTCACTATGGAGATAGAAAAGGAAGGACGCCTACCGTTTTTGGATGTTTTGGTGGCAAGGAGGCCGAATGGAAAGCTTGCACATACCGTGTATAGAAAACCAACACACACTGACCGATACCTCAACAACGGATCAAACCATCATCCAAGACAAAAAAGGGAAGTCATAAAAACTCTGTCTGTGAGAGCCAAGAGAATTTGTGAGCCAGCTGAATTGGAACGAGAAATGAAGCATCTGGAGAGAGCCTTTGGTTGGAATGGATACAGCAAGCAGGAGTTCGATAGAGCCGTGCGCCCAAGGAATGTAGAGCGACAGGAAGCAACAACGGGAGATGATGTAGAAAAGCGCGGTTGGGCTACTCTACCATACATCCACAAAGTCACGGACAGGATCGGCAGGCTACTGGAAAAGCACAAGGTTAAGACTGTCTTCAAACCCACTCGTACAATTCAACAGAGCTTGAGATCGGCTAAAGACCGCAGGGATCACCTATCAGCACCCGGAGTGTATAGAGTTCCATGCAGCTGTGGCTCTGTATACATTGGCACCACAAAACGCAGTGTCAACACGAGGATCACAGAACACAAAAGGAGTTGCAGGCTGGGACAAACGCAAAAGTCAGCAGTAGCAGAGCACGCTCTCTCTCTGAAGGTCACAACATCCTTTTTAATGAAGTGGATATCCTACATCAATCACAGCGCTACTATCCGAGACTAACGAGGGATTGAGCCATTGAGATCTTTACGCACGAAAACAATTTCAACAGGAAGGAGGAGATTACGTTTCTAAATGCACTATGCAGACTGGAAGCGAGTTCTGCGACACACATCGGAGCGCGTTGAAACCCCGCGCCACCACCCCCACCCCGGCCCCACCACTGCGACGCGACGGCGGCGGTACGAATACCACGGAGCGTGCTACAGTCGAATCAGTCATCGTCGGGAAGCAAGGGAGAGCACTTCGCCCACTGCCTCATCGCCTTTGATAATGTCTGCCGCAGTAGTAGACGAAACGTCAGGAAGCAATTCCATTGGACCACGGCATTATAGCCCGGAAAACACTTTAGATAGTATTTGTAGAGTTATAAGATTACACTCATTTGACTCAAGTCTTCAAGTGAATCCGGTTGTGTAGCATAAATTTTGAACATGCAATGATGCCATAAAAAAAAGTCCAGCGGAGACAAATCCGGGGAACGTGCAGGCCATTCTTTGGGGTTCATCTGGAAAAGCTATAAATATCAGCGAAACATGTTTTCGTGTTTTCAAATTCATAAGGCAGAAAACATTGGTGGAAAGTTTTCGTTGGTATACCACCCTGTATATTTTACATAATATTGAATTAAATAACACATCTTCTGTTTGAAAAAAATATTACAAAAAAAATTAAAAACGTGATTGTAATCAATAAGGACGAATAAGTAGGTATTCAAAATCTGAATTCGAATTCGATGTCTCCGAAATTCAATTTTCTGAAGAAAAGTCTGCTTCTGGATTTAACAATTCATCGTCTTGATCAATATTAACATTTTTAGTGTCTTCATTTTATTAATTACAATTAAATTACTATAAATTATAACTTTTTAAGTATTTACTTATTTTTTTCAGATTTTTTGAACCTCTAATTATGCCTGCCAACCGACATTAGAAATTAAAAAGGTATGTATAGGGAAACGAACAAATTTATATTTATTGAAAAAATTAAATATATATATATATTGATGCGACAATGAGCTTCCTTACGAAACTTGCGTCTTAATATACTCTTCGCTTCAATGACACAGTTTTGGAAACCCTTTTCACTAAATTGTTTAATGTTAATTTTAAATGGTTTGTACCTTAATTTAGGATTAACAAACTTTCTTTTAACATGTAATTTAATTTATATTCCTTGCAACTTTTGTTTTAGTAAGCTCTAGCACCAACCTTTTTGGTAATGACAGTATTTTTTAACTTTTATATTTTGGAAATATAACCATAGTCTTTGACACCGTTCAAATTTTATACAAGTGGTAATCTGATAGATTTCCATGGCCACCTGTATCATAAAAATTTATGAAAAATTTTATATCTTGAAAACGGCTTGTGTCTCAAAAAGAATACTTTAGGTCGATAGAAGTGAAAATAGCGGGCCTAGGACAGAACTAACTACTTCACATTTGTGAAAGAGCCAACGTTTCGACCTTTATTGAGGTCTTCCTCAGAGCTACAATATAAATAGTATATACATATAGTAAATACACAGTTACAAGTACTTATATAACACAGATAAATTTAGTTTTAAAAATTAGACGAAAGATCATGAATAAAATTGACACTACATAATCAATTTTACTCATGATCTTTCGTCTTCAACTTCATGGATTTATTTTGAAAAATTAGAAAATTATTAAATATCTTGAGAACGGCTTGAGAGTCCAAAAAAATACATGGATATTTGTTGGGAACAAATGACTTAAGCAGAAACATAAACTTCATTATCGATTTTGGAAAATGAAAATTTTTGTAAATATCTCGAGAACCGTTTGAGATTTTAAGACTTGTACTGAGCCATTGTTTTGAGAGTCCTAAAAAATACATTGCACTACCATGTTTGTTAGAAATAATTAGCTACACACAAACACAAAATTCGTGGTCAATTTTAGAAAATAAAAAATTGTAAATATCTAGAGGATAGTTCGAGGTTTCAAACCTTATACTGAACCAGTGTTTTAATTTGAAACAATGAGCTGAAAATGAGCCCAAACTTCGTGGATTTTTTTTGAAAAATTACAAAATTATTAAATATCTTGAGAAGGGCTTGAGAGTACAAAAAAATACATTGGACTACCATGTTTGTTAGAAAAAATTAGCTACACACAAACAAAAAAATTGTGGTCGATTTAGGAAAATAAAAATTTGTAAATATCTCGAGAATAGTTCGAGGTTTCAAACTCGAACTAAAAACTGAACCGTTGTTTTAATTAGAAATAATTTGCTGAAAATGAGCTTAAACTTCGTGGATTTATTTTGAGAAATTACAAAATTATTAAATATCTTGAGAAGGGCTTGAGACTCCAAAAAAATACATTGGACTACCATGTTTGTTAGAAAAAATTAGCTACACACAAACAAAAAAATTGTGGTCGATTTAGGAAAATAAAAATTTGTAAATATCTCGAGAATAGTTCGAGGTTTCAAACTCGAACTAAAAATTGAACCGTTGTTTTAATTAGAAATAATTTGCTGAAAATGAGCTTAAACTTCGTGGATTTATTTTGAGAAATTACAAAATTATTAAATATCTTGAGAAGGGCTTGAGACTCCAAAAAATACATTGGACTACCATGTTTGTTAGAAAAAATTAGCTACACACAAACAAAAAAATTGTGGCCGATTTAGGAAAATAAAAATTTGTAAATATTTCGAGAATAGTTCGAGGTTTCAAACTCGAACTAAAAACTGAGAAGAAGAAGCAGAAACATAAACTTCATGTTCCATTTTGGAAAATAAATTTTTTTGTAAATATCTCGAGAACCGTTTGAGGTTTTAAAACTTGTACCGAACCATTGCTTTAAATAAAAATATTTAGCTGAAAATGAACACAAACTTCGTAGATTTATTTTGAAAAATTATTAAATATCTTGAGAACGGCTTGAGAGTCCAAGAAATACATAAGACACCATGTTTGTTGGAAACAAATGAGTTACGCAGAAACATAAACTTCTTGATCAATTTTGGAAAATAACTGTAATAACTGTTTGAGGTTTTAAAACTTGTACCGAACCATTGCTTTAAATGTAAATAATCAGCTGAAAATTAACAGAAACTTTATGTCTTTATTTTGAGAAATAAGAAAATTATTAAATATCTAGAGAACGGCTTGAAACTACAAAAAATACTTTAGACACCATATTTGTTGGAAAAAATTAGTTACGCAGAAACAAACTACCATGTATGTTAAAAAAAATTAGCTACACACAAACAGAACATTAGTGGTCAATTTTGGAAAATAAAAGATTGTAAGTATCTCGAGAATGGTCTCGAGAATGGTTCGTACTGAACCATAGTTTTAATTTGAAATAATTAGCTGAAAATAAGCGCAAACTTTATGGATTTATTTTGAAAAATTTAAAAATTATTATATATCTTGACAACGGCTCGAAACTCCAAAAAAATACATTAGACAACCCTGTTTGTTGTAAAAAAGTGGGTTACGCAGAAACAGAAATGTCGTGATCGATGGTGGAAAATAAAAAATTTGTAAATATCTCGAGAACCGTTTTTTTAGGTTTTAAAACTTGTATCGAACCCTTACTTTAAATGATAATAATTAGCTGAAAATGAACACAAACTTTGTGGATTTATTTTAGAAAATAAGAAAATTATTAAATATCTCGAAAACGGCTTGAAACTCTAAAAAATACTTTAGACACCATACTTGTTGGAAGCAAATGAGTTGCGCAGAAATGTAATCTTCGTGATCAACTTTGGAAAATAAAAATTTTTGTAAATACCTCGAGAACCGTTTGAGGTTTTCAAACTTGTACCGAACCATTGCTTTAAATGAAAATAATTAGTTGAAAATGAACACAAACTTCGTGGATTTCTTTTGAAAAATTGCAGAATTATTAAATATCTTGAGAACAGCTCGAGAGTTCAAAAAAATAGATTGGACTACCACGTTTGTCGAAAAAATTAGCTATACAAAAACAGAAGTTTCGTGGTTGATTTTGGAAAATAAAAAATTGTAAATATCTCGAGAATAGTTCGAGGTTTCAAAACTTGTACTGAACCATTGTTTTAATTTGAAATAATGTGCTGAAAATGAGCGCAAACTTCATGGAATTATTTTGAAAAATTAGAAAATTATTAAATATCTTGAGAACGGATTGAGACTCCAAAAAATTACATTAGACTACCCTGTTTGTTGGAAAAAAATGAGTTACGCAGAAACAGAAACTTCATGATCGATTGTGGAAAATAAAAACTTGTAAATATCTCGGGAAACGTTTGAGGTTTTTAAACTTGTACTGAACCATTATTTTAATCGGAAATAATTAGCTGAAAATAAACACAACTTCATTTATTTATTTTGAAAAATTATAAAATTATTAAATATATTGAGAACAGCTTAAGACTCCAAAAAATACATTGAACTACCATGTTTGTTAGTTCATGTTAGTTCAGGCTGAAAAAGAACACAAATTTTATGGCTTTATTTTAAAAAATAAGAAAATTATTAAATATCTTGAGAACGGCTTAAACCTCCAAAAAAATACTTTAGACACCATATTTATAAGAAACAAATAAGTTAGGCAGAAACACAAACTTTGTGATCGATCTAGGAAAATAAAACTTTTTTGTAAATATCACAAGAACCACTTGAGGTTTTAAAACTTGTACTGAACCATTGTTTTAATTGGAATTATTTAGCTTAAAATGAACACAAACTTCGTGAATTTATTTTGAAAAATGATAAATCCATTAAATATATTGAAAACGTCTTAAGACTCAAAAAAATACATTGGGCTACCATGTTTGTTAGTTCATGTTAATTCAGGCTGAAAATGAACACAAACTTTATGGCTTTATTTTGAATAAAAAAAATTATTTTGAAATAAGAAAATTATTAAATATCTTGAGAACGGCTTGAAACTCCAAAAAATACATTAGACCACCATATTCATCGAAAAAAAAATGAACTACGCAGAAACAGAAATTTTGTGATCGATTTTGAATAATAAAAATTTGTAAGTATCTCGAAAATAGTCCGAGGTGTCAAAACTTGTACTAAACCATTGTTTTAATTGGAAATAATTAGCTGAAAATGAACACATATTTCATGGCTTAATTTTGAAAAATAAGAAAATTATTAAATATCTTGAGAACGGCTTGAGACTCCAAAAAATACATTAGACCACCATATTCATCGAGAAAAAAATGAACTACGCAGAAACAGAAATTTTGTGATCGATTTTGAGTAATAAAAATTTGTAAGTATCTCGAAAATAGTCCGAGGTGTCAAAACTTGTACTAAACCATTGTTTTAATTGGAAATAATTAGCTGAAAATGAACACATATTTCATGGCTTAATTTTGAAAAATAAGAAAATTATTAAATATCTTGAGAACGGCTTGAGACTCCAAAAAATACATTAGACCACCATATTCATCGAGAAAAAAATGAACTACGCAGAAACAGAAATTTTGTGATCGATTTTGAGTAATAAAAATTTGTAAGTATCTCGAAAATAGTCCGAGGTGTCAAAACTTGTACTAAACCAATGTTTTAATTGGAAATAATTAGCTGAAAATGAACACATATTTCATGGCTTAATTTTGAAAAATAAGAAAATTATTAAATATCTTGAGAACGGCTTGAGACTCCAAAAAATACATTAGACCACCATATTCATCGAGAAAAAAATGAACTACGCAGAAACCGAAATTTTGTGATCGATTTTGAGTAATAAAAATTTGTAAGTATCTCGAAAATAGTCCGAGGTGTCAAAACTTGTACTAAGCCAATGTTTTAATTGGAAATAATTAGCTGAAAATGAACACATATTTCATGGCCTAATTTTGAAAAATAAGAAAATTATTAAATATCTTGAGAACGGCTTGAGACTCCAAAAAATAAATTAGACCACCATATTCATCGAGAAAAAAATGAACTACGCCGAAACAGAAATTTTGTGATCGATTTTGAGTAATAAAAATTTGTAAGTATCTCGAAAATAGTCCGAGGTGTCAAAACTTGTACTAAACCAATGTTTTAATTGGAAATAATTAGCTGAAAATGAACACATATTTCATGGCCTAATTTTGAAAAATAAGAAAATTATTAAATATCTTGAGAACGGCTTGAGACTCCAAAAAATACATTAGATCACCATATTCATCGAGAAAAAAATGAACTACGCAGAAACAGAAATTTTGTGATCGATTTTGAGTAATAAAAATTTGTAAGTATCTCGAAAATAGTCCGAGGTATCAAAACTTGTACTAAACCAATGTTTTAATTGGAAATAATTAGCTGAAAATGAACACATATTTCATGGCTTAATTTTGAAAAATAAGAAAATTATTAAATATCTTTAGAACGGCTTGAGACTCCAAAAAATACATTAGACCACCATATTCATCGAGAAAAAAATGAACTACGCAGAAACAGAAATTTTGTGATCGATTTTGAGTAATAAAAATTTGTAAGTATCTCGAAAATAGTCCGAGGTGTCAAAACTTGTACTAAACCAATGTTTTAATTGGAAATAATTAGCTGAAAATGAACACATATTTCATGGCCTAATTTTGAAAAATAAGAAAATTATTAAATATCTTGAGAACGGCTTGAGACTCCAAAAAATACATTAGACCACCATATTCATCGAGAAAAAAATGAACTACGCAGAAACAGAAATTTTGTGATCGATTTTGAGTAATAAAAATTTGTAAGTATCTCGAAAATAGTCCGAGGTGTCAAAACTTGTACTAAACCAATGTTTTAATTGGAAATAATTAGCTGAAAATGAACACATATTTCATGGCTTAATTTTGAAAAATAAGAAAATTATTAAAGATCTTGAGAACGGCTTGAGACTCCAAAAAATACATTAGACCACCATATTCATCGAGAAAAAAATGAACTACGCAGAAACAGAAATTTTTTGATCGATTTTGAGTAATAAAAATTTGTAAGTATCTCGAAAATAGTCCGAGGTGTCAAAACTTGTACTAAACCAATGTTTTAATTGGAAATAATTAGCTGAAAATGAACACATATTTCATGGCTTAATTTTGAAAAATAAGAAAATTATTAAATATCTTGAGAACGGATTGAGACTCCAAAAAAATACATTAGACTACCCTGTTTGTTGGAAAAAAGTGAGTTACGCTGAAACAGAAACTTCATGATCGATTGTGGAAAATAAAAACTTGTAAATATCTCGGGAAACGTTTGAGGTTTTAAAACTTGTACCGAACCATTGCTTTAAATGAAAATAATTGACCGAAAATGAACACAAACTTCGTGGATTGCTTTTGAAAAATTGCAGAATTATTAAATATCTTGAGAACGGCTCGAGAGTTCAAAAAAATACATTGGACTACCACCTTTGTTAGAAAAAGTTAGCTAAACAAATACGGAAATTTCGTGGTCGATTTTGGATATCTCGAGAATACTTAGAGGTTTCAAAACTTGTACTGCACCCTTGTTTTAATTTAAAATAATGAGCCGAAAATGAGCGCAAACTTCATGGAATTATTTTGAAAAATTAGAAAATTATTAAATATCTTGAGAACGGATTGAGACTCCAAAAAAATACATTAGACTACCCTGTTTGTTGGAAACAAGTGAGTTACGCAGAAACATAAACTTCATGATCGATTGTGGAAAATAAAAACCTGTAAATATCTCGGGAAACGTTTGAGGTTTTAAAACTTGTACCGAACCATTGCTTTAAATGAAAATAATTGACTGAAAATGAACACAAACTTCGTGGATTTCTTTTGAAAAATTGCAGAATTATTAAATATCTTGAGAACGGCTCGAGAGTTCAAAAAAATACATTGGACTTCCACCTTTGTTAGAAAAAGTTAGCTAAGCAAATACAGAAATTTCGTGGTCGATTTTGGAAAATAAAAAATTGTAGATACCTCGAGAATAGTTCGAGGTTTCAAAACTTGTACTGGACCATTGTTTTAATTTGAAATAATGAGCTGAAAATGAGCGCAAACTTCATGGAATTATTTTGAAAAATTAGAAAATTATTAAATATCTTGAGAACGGCTTGAGACTCCAAAAAAATACATTAGACTACCCTGTTTGTTGGAAAAAAGTGAGTTACGCAGAAACAGAAATTTCATGATCGATTGTGGAAAATAAAAACTTGTAAATATCTCGGGAAACGTTTGAGGTTTTTAAAATTGTACTGAACCATTGTTTTAATCGGAAATAATTAGCTAAAAATGAACACAACTTCATTTATTTATTTTGAAAAATTATAAAATTATTAAATATATTGAGAACGGCTTAAGATTCCAAAAAATACATTGGGCTACCATGTTTGTTAGTTCATGTTAGTTCAGGCTGAAAAAGAACACAAATTTTATGGCTTTATTTTAAAAAATAAGAAAATTATTAAATATCTTGAGAGCGGCTTAAACCTCCAAAAAATACTTTAGACACCATATTTATAAGAAACAAATAAGTTACGCAGAAACATAAACTTTGTGATCGATCTAGGAAAATAAAACTTTTTTGTAAATATCACAACAACCACTTGAGGTTTTAAAACTTGTACTGAACCATTGTTTTAATTGGAATTATTTAGCTTAAAATGAACACAAACTTCGTGGATTTATTTTGAAAAATGATAAATCCATTAAATATATTGAAAACGTCTTAAGACTCCAAAAAATACATTGGGCTACCATGTTTGTTAGTTCATGTTAATTCAGGCTGAAAATGAACACAAACTTTATGGCTTTATTTTGAATAAAAAAAATTATTTTGAAATAAGAAAATTATTAAATATCTTGAAAACGGCTTGAGACTCCAAAAAATACATTAGACCACCATATTCATCGAGAAAAAAATGAACTACGCAGAAACAGAAATTTTGTGATCGATTTTGAATAATAAAAATTTGTAAGTATCTCGAAAATAGTCCGAGGTGCCAAAACTTGTACTAAACCATTGTTTTAATTGGAAATAATTAGCTGAAAATGAACACATATTTCATGGCTTAATTTTAAAAAATAAGAAAATTATTAAATATCTTGAGAACGGCTTGAAACTCCAAAAAATTATTTGGACACCATATTTGTTGAAAGCAAATTAGTTACGCAGATATATAAACTTCGTGATTGATTTTGGAAAATCAAAATTTTTGTAAATATCTCGAAAACCGTGTGAGGTTTTAAAACTTGTACCGAACCATTGCTTTAAATGAAGATAATTAGCTAAAAAGGAACACAAACTTTCAATGATCGTTGGACTTTGGCCCTAATCCTGACTTTAGGTTCAAGAGTGCGTAAAAAACGGACCAGGGAAAACGGGTTTTTTCCGTTTTTTTTTACAAGCCTCGGAAAAATTGAAAAAATACGGACAAACTGAAAAACCGGTAAATTGAAAACAAAACAAAAACATGAGCTTTTCTAATATTTTTCGAGGCATATCTTAAATGCCAGATAAATAAAAATTAAATTTAGGTAAAAATGATCACAGCGCAACTCAAATAAAACATATTTATTTTACATAATTTTGTATTAAATATAACACATCTTGGGTTTTAAAATAATAATAAAACCGTGATTGTAATCAATAAAGACGAATAAGTATTCAAAAACTGAATTCGAATTCGATGTCTCCGAAATTCAATTTTCTGAAGAAAAATCTGCTGCTGGCTTTACCAATTCATCGTCTTGATCAATATTAACATTTTTAGTGTCTTTATTTTATTAATGACAATTAAATTATTTTAAATTATAACTTTTTTAAGTATTTATTTATGTTTTCCAACCAATTTTTTTGGATTTTTTTACCCTCTAATCATTCCTACCAACCTTTATTAGAAATTAAAAAGGTACATATTGGAAACGACTAAATTTATAATTATTGAAAAAATAAATATATATTTTGGTGCGATAATGTATATATAATACTGTTTGCTTCAATGACGTAGTTTTAGAATCCCTTTTGACTAAATTGTTTTTAATGAAAGTAATAAAATAGCAATAACAAACTAATTTTAAGTAGTAGGTGGATTAGCGGGATGGGGACAAATAACGACAATTCAGCTTTTATCAATTGCCAACGTTTCGACCATATATTGTGGTCTTTATCAAGGCTGTAAAGACAAGAAACATCGATTAGTTTATAGCCAGCGGCATGACTAACTTAGAATTACAATTAAAAATTTATATAAATTAGAAAAAAAAATAAAATTAATAGTTTAATATACAAGATTTAAGAAATTTACACGCAAAACAACAAACAAACGTAACATTTATATACACAAATTGGTACCTCTTGAGCCTATATAAATTTTTAATTGTAATTCTAAGTTAATCATGCCGCTGGCCATAAACTAATCGATGTTTCTTGTCTTTACAGCCTTGATAAAGACCACAATATATGGTCGAAACGTTGGCACTTGATAAAAGCTGAATTGTCGTTATTTGTCCCCATCCCGCTAATCCACCTACTACTTAGTTTATTGGGACGCCAAACACTCGTAGCTAATAAAGTAAATGGTTTGTACCTTAATCCTTAGGATTAACAAACTTTCTTTTAACATGTAATTTAATTTATATTCCTTGCAACTTTTGTTTTAGTAAGCTCTAGCACCAACCTTTTTGGTAATGACAGTATTTTTTAACTTTTGTATTTTGGCAATATAACCTTAGTCTCTGACAGCGTTCAAATTTTATACAAGTGGAAATCTGTTAGATTTCCATGGCCACCTGTGTCGAAAAACTTAATGACAAACTTTATATCTTGAGAATGGCTTGTGGTTCCAAAAGAAAACTTTATACTAAAATTGTGTAAATATCTCTAGGACCGTTGGAGGTTTTAAAACTTGGACTAAACCATTGCTTTAATTGGAAATAATTAGCTGAAAATTAACACAAACTTTATGGCTTTTATTTTGAAAATTTAGACAATTATTAAATATCTTGAGAACGGCTTGAGACTTCAAAAAATACATTAGACACCATGTTTGTTGGAAACAAATGAGTTACGCAGGAACAAAAACTACGTGATCGATTTTGGAAAATAAATTTTTTTGTAAATATCTCGGGAACCATTTGAGGTTTTAAAACTTGTACCGAACACCACTTTAAAAAAATATATATCTTTAAAAGAATAAATCCACAAACTTTGTGGATTTATTTTGAATAATAAGAAAATTATTAAATATCTTGAGAACGGCTTGAAACTCAAAAAAATACTTCAGACCCCATATTTGTTTGAAACAAATGAGTTACGCAGAAACATAAAGTTTGTGATCGATTTTGAAATATACATTTTAGGTTTCAAAACTTGTACTGAACCATTGTTTTAAATGAAAATAATTAGCTGAAAATGAACACAAACTTTATATCTTTATTTTGAGAAATAAGAAAATTATTAAATATCTTGAGAACAGCTTGAAACTCCAAAAAATTCTTTAGACGCCATAATTGTTGGAAACAAATGTGTTACGCAGAAACATAAACTTCATGTTCGATTTTGGAAAATAAAAGTTTTTGTAAATATCACGAGAAACGTTTGAGGTTTTAAGACTTGTACTGAGTCCTTGTTTTAATTGGAAATAATTAGCTGAAAATGAACACAAACTTAGTGGACTTATTTTGAAAATTTAGAAAATTATTAAATATCTTGAGAACGGCTTGAGAGTCCAAAAAATACATTGGACTACCATGTTTTTAGAAAAAGTTAGCTACACACAAACAAAAAGTTCGTAGTCGATTTTGCAAAATAATAAATTGTAAATATCTCGAGACTGTTTCGAGGTTTCAAAACTTGTACTGAACCATTGTTTTAATTTGAAATAATGAGCTGAAAATGAGCGCAAACTTCATGGATTTATTGAGACTCCAAAAAAATTCATTAGACTAACATGTTTGTTGGAAACAAGTGAGTGACGCAGAAACAGACACTTCATGATCGATTGTGGAAAATAAAAACTTGTAAATATCTCGGGAAACGTTTGAGGTTTTAAAACTTGTACTGACTGAACCATTGTTTTAATTGGAAATAATTAGCTGAAAATAAACACCACTTTATTTATTTATTTTAAAAAGTTAGGAAATTATTAAATACCTTGAGAACGTTTTAGGACTCCAAAAATACATTAGACACCATGTTTGTTAGAAACCAATGAGTTACGCATAAAAATAAACTTCTTCGTCGATTTTGGAAAATAAACGTTTTTGTAAATATCACAAGAATCGCTTGAGGTTTCAAAACTTGTACTGAACCATTGTTTTAATTGGAATTATTTAGCTGAAAATGAACACAAACTTCGTGGATTTATCTTCAAAAATGATAAAACCATTAAATATATTAAAAACGTCTTAAAAAATATATTGGGCTACCATGTTTGTTAGTTCATGTTAGTTCAGGCTGAAAATGAATACAAACTTTATGGCTTTATTTTGAAAAATAAGAAAATTATTAAATATGTTGAGAACGGCTTGAAACTCCAAAAAATACTTTAGACACTATATTTGTTGGAAACAAATGAGTTACGCAGAAACATAAACTTCGTGATCGATTTTTGGTAAATAAAATTTTTTGTAAATATCTCGAGAACCGTTTGAGTTTTTAACACTTGTATTGAGCCATTGTTTTAATTGGAATTATTTAGCTGAAAATGAACACAAACTTCGTGGATTTATCTTGAAAAATTATAAAAACCATTAAATATATTGAAAACGTCTTAAGAGTCCAAAAAAAAATATTGGGCTACCATGTTTGTTAGTTCATGTTAGTTCAGGCTGAAAATGAATACAAACTTTATGGCTTTATTTTGAAAAATAAGGAAATTATTAAATATGTTGAGAACGGCTTGAAACTCCAAAAAATACTTTCGACACCATATTTGTTGGAAACAAATGAGTTACGCAGAAACATAAACCTTGTGATCCATTTTTGGAAAATAAATTTTTTTGTCAATATCTCGAGAACCGTTTTAGACAGGTTTTAAGACTTGTACTGAGCCATTGTTTTGAGAGTCCAAAAAAATACGTTGCACTACCATGTTAGAAATAATTAGCTACACACAAACACAAAGTCGTGGTCAATTTTAGAAAATAAAAAATTGTAAATATCTAGAGAATAGTTCGAGGCTTCAAAACTTGTACTGAACCAGTGTTTTAATTTGAAACAATGAGCTGAAAATGAGACCAAACTTCGTGGATTTTTTTTGAAAAATTACAAAATTATTAAATATCTTGAGAAGGGTTTGAGAGTCCAAAAAAATACATTGGACTACCATGTTTGTTAGAAAAAATTAGCTACACACAAACAAAAAAATTATGGTCGATTTAGGAAAATAAAAATTTGTAAATATCTCGAGAATAGTGCGAGGTTTCAAACTCGAACTAAAAACTGAGAAGAAGAAGCAGAAGCATAAACTTCATGTTCCATTTTGGAAAATAAAATTTTTTGTAAATATCTCGAGAACCGTTTGAGGTTTTAAAACTTGCACCGAACCATTGCTTTAAATGAAAATATTTAGCTGAAAATGAACACAAACTTCGTAGATTTATTTTGAAAAATTATTAAATATGTTGAGAACGGGTTGAGAGTCCAAGAAATAATTAAATACCATGTTTGTTGGAAACAAATGAGTTACGCAGAAACATAAACTTCTTGATCAATTTTGGAAAAAAAAAATTGTAAATATCACGAGAACTGTTTGAGGTTTTAAAACTTGTACCGAACCATTGCTTTAAATGTAAATAATCAGCTGAAAACGAACAGAAACTTTATGTCTTTATTTTGAGAATAAGAAAATTATTAAATATTTTGAGAACGGCTTGAAACTACAAAAAATAATTTAGACACCATATTTGTTGGAAAATTAGTTACGCAGAAACAAACTTTGTGATCGATTTTGGAAAATAAAAAAATTTGTAAATATCTCGAGAACCATTGGACGTTTTAAGACTTGTACTGAGCCATTGTTTTCATTAGAGGTAATTAGCTGAAAATGAACACAAATTTTATGTCTTTATTTTGAGAAATAAGAAAATTATTAAATATCTTGAGAACGGCTTGAAACTCCAAAAAATATTTTAGACACCATATTTGTTGGAAACAAATGAGTTACGCAGAAACAAACTATCATGTTTGTTAGAAAAAATTTGCTACACACAAACAGAAAATTCGTGGTCAATTTTGGAAAATAAAAGATTGTAAATATCTCGATAATGGTCTCATGATTTCTCTCATCTCATTATTGATCCTTGTTTATAATGCTTCGATTTTATTAGTTGTAGTCAAAAATAAACACGAGAGACGAAACAGATAAGAAACACGAAACATTCAAACAAGTAATTAACGTAAGAATAGGGAAACTAAAAGAAGAAAGGTAAAGCAGAGGAAAATTATTAAATGTTCACATCCAGAACAGACAAAAAATGTCAATAAATAACGTGCAAATATTTAAAAAATATAGAGAGTAAAAAAATGCAATGTTTCAAGAAATAAAACGAAAAACATGTGCAACACGAAAAGTAAAAAAATTAAACAAAAAAAAGCACAAAAATACAAAAAAAAACCTTAAAGTAAACTAACAGGAGAAATATAAAGTGAAGTACAAATCAGAAATATGAAGAAGAAAAATTTAAAGTACCTAAGTAAAAATAAAGATAGAGGGAGAAATTTTAATAGTTTAATGGAATTACTGACTGGAAACATATTAAAAAATCAAAGATGAGAAGTTTAATACTTAAAAAAAACTAAATAAAGTAAAATTTAAGTTTGAAATAAGCAACTCTAAGTCAACAGTCTCAAGTTTATTATGTTGTAGTTGTACGGCTACATGTTTCGCCTAAAAAGGCATCATCAGGCCACAATCCCAACACACGTTAAAATAGTTAAAATTCCAAAACACGTTCACATATTTACAAACTCACAGTGGCAACTCGCAACAGAGTTTGTAAATATGTGAACGTGTTTTGGAATTTTAACTATTTTAACGTGTGTTGGGATTGTGGCCTGATGATGCCTTTTTAGGCGAAACATGTAGCCGTACAACTACAACATAATAAACTTGAGACTGTTGACTTAGAGTTGCTTATTTCAAACTTAAATTTCTACCAGTCTCTTAGAGATAAATAATGGATTTTTTCTACGATTTTTTAAATAAAGTAAGGTAGAAATGTGCAAAAAAGCTGTTGAGAAAAGATTAGAAGAAGCTTAGAAAAGAAAAATTAATAAGTATTCACATCCAGAAGCCACCTCAACATTTAAGAAATTTAAAGTAGTTAAAAAAAATAGTAAAGAATAAAGGGTAACAAATGGTGGAAAAAAAACTCCAATAAATCAAAAATCTTCAAAGAATTTTTAGAAATCGAATAAAAAGAAACGCAAAAAGTAAGAAATTGAAACAAGAGCAGAAAAGTACACAAAATGACGCAGAAACTTCATGAATTTATCTTGAAAAATAAGAAAAATTATTAAATATCTTGAGACCGGCTTGAAACTTCAAAGAATACTTTAGGCACCATACTTGTTGGCAGCAAATGAGTTGCGCAGAAATGTAAACTTTGTGATCAACTTTGGAAAATAAAAATTTATGTAAATCCCTCGAAAACCGTTTGAGGTTTTAAAACTTCGTGGATTTCTTTTGAAAAATTGCAGAACTATTAAAAAAATGTCTTGAGAACGACTCGAGAGTTCAAAAAAATACATTGGACTACCACGTTTGTTAGAAAAATTAGCTACACAAAAACGGAAATTTCGTGGTCGATTTTGGATATCTCGAGAATACTTAGAGGTTTCAAAACTTGTACTGCACCATTGTTTTAATTTGAAATAATGAGCTGAAAATGAGCGCAAACTTCATGGAATTATTTTGGAAAATTAGAAAATTATTAAATATCTTGAGAACGGCTTGAGACTCCAAAAAAAATACATTAGACCACCCTATTTGTTGGAAAAAAGTGAGTTACGCAGAAACAGAAACTTCATGATCGATTGTGGAAAATAAAAACTTGTAAATATCTCGAGAAACGTTTGAGTTTTTTTAAACTTGTACTTAACCATTGTTTTAATCGGAAATAATTAGCTGAAAATGAACACAACTTCATTTATTTATTTTGAAAAATTATAAAATTATTAAATATATTGAGAAAAGCTTAAGACTCCAAAAAATACTTTAGACACCATATGTATAAGAAACAAATAAGTTACGCAGAAACATAAACTTTGTGATCGATTTAGGAAAATAAAACTTTTTGTAAATATCTCGAGAACCGTTTGAGTTTTAAGACTTGTAACGAACCATTGTTTTAAATGAAAGTAATTAGCTGAAAATGAACACAAACTTTATGGCTTTATTTTGAAAAATAAGAAAATTATTAAATATCTTGAGAACATTTTAGAACTCCAAAAAATACATTAGACAGCATGTTTGTTGGAAATAAATGAGTTACGCAGAAAAATAAACTTTCTCATCGGTTTTGGAAAATTAAACTTTTTTGTAAATATCACAAGAACCACTTGAGGTGTTAAAACTTGTACTGAACCATTGTTTTAATTGAAAATATTTAGCTGAATATGAAGACAAACTTTATGGCTTTATTTTGAAAAATAAGAAAATTATTAAATATCTTGAGAACGGCTTGAAACTCCAAAAAATACTTTCGACACCATATTTGTTGGAAACAAATGAGTTACGCAAAAATATAAACTTTGTGATCGATTTTGGAAAATACATTTTTTTTGTCAATATCTCGAGAACCGTTTGAGGTTTTAAGACTTGTACTGAGCCATTGTTTTGAGAGTCCAAAAAAATACATTGCACTACCATGTTTGTTAAATAATTAGCTACACACAAACACAAAATTCGTTGTCAACTTTAGAAAATAAAAAATTGTAAATATCTAGAGAATAGTTCGAGGTTTCAAAACTTGTACTGAACCATTGTTTTAATTTGAAATAATGAGCTGAAAATGTTTTGAATTGAGGTTTTAAGACTTGTACTGAGCCATTGTTTTCATTGGAGATAATTAGCTGAAAATGAACACAAACTTTATGTCTTTATTTTAAGAAATAAGAAAATTATTAAATATCTTGAGAACGGCTTGAAACTCCAAAATATATTTTAGACACCATATTTGTTGGAAACAAATGAGTTGCGCAGAAACATAAACTTCTTGATCAATTTTGAAAAATAAAAAAATTGTAAATATCACGAGAACTGTTTGAGGTTTTAAAACTTGTACCGAACCATTGCTTTAAATGAAAATAATCAGCTGAAAATGAACACAAACTTTATGTCTTTATTTTGAGCAATAAGAAAATTATTAAATATGTTGAAAACGGCTTGAAACTCCAAAAAATACTTTAGACACCATATTTGTTGGAAAAAAATTTGTTACGCAGAAACATAAACTTTGTGATCGATTTTGGAAAATAAAAATGTTCGTAAATATCTCGAGAACCGTTTGAGGTTCTAAGATTTGTACTGAGCCATTGTTTTCATTGGAGATAATTAGCTGAAAATGAACACAAATTCAATGTCTTTATTTTGAGAAATAAGAAAATTATTAAATATCTTGAGAACGGCTTGAAACTCCAAAACATACTTTCGACACCATATTTGTTGGAAAGAAATGAGTTACGCAGAAACATAAACTTTGTGATCGATTTTGGAAAATACAATGTTTTGTAAATATCTCGAGAACCGTTTGATATTTTAAAATTTGTTCTAAACCATTGTTTTAATTGGAAATGTTTAGCTGTAAATGAACACAAACTTGGTGGATGTATTTTGAAAAATTAGAAAATTATTAAATATCTTGAGAACTGCTTGAGGCTCCAAAAAAATATATTAAAATACCATATTCGTGAAAACAAAATGAACTACGCAGAAACAGAAATTTTGTGATCGATTTTGAAAAATAAAAAATTGTAAATATCTCGAAAATAGTTGGAAGTTTCAAAACTGGTACTAAACCATTGTTTTAATTGCAAATAATTAGCTGAAAATTAACACAACTTCATGGTTTTATTTTGAAAAATTAGAAAATTTGTATATATCTTGAGAACGGCTTGAGACCCCAAAAAATACATTAGACAAAAATACATGTTTGCTAGAAAAAATTAGTTAAACACAAACAGAAATTTCTTGATCGATTTTGAAAAATAAAAATTGTAAATATCTCGAGAATTGTTCGAGATTTCAAAACCTGTAGGTACTGCATGTTTTAATTCGTCAGATTTAGATGGCCACCTGTGTCGAAAAACTTAATGAAAAACAATAATATCTGGAGAACGGCTTGTGGCTCCAAAAGAATACTTTAATCTAAAATTCTAAAATATCTCGAGAACCGTTTGAGGTTTCAAAAGTTGGACTGAAGCTTTGTATTAATTAGAAATAATTATATATGGATTCAAGAAAATGTAACGGTTGCCATTCGAGATTAAGACATACTTGACAAAAATATTTTTAATTAAGAAAACAGTTTTATCTAATTGGTTATTCACGTTAAGAAAGCGAATAGATTAGTATTTCTTACAAAAATATTTTTTTTCATATAAATTGTAGGCGACAAATTTAATGATTTTGTCTGAAAAAACATTTTTGTCTTACCCGTAAGTTTAACATATAACATAATCGTTTTTGCCCGAATTTGATAAAAAAAAAACATATTTTGTTCGCAGGAGAAAACTATAAGAAGATTATGAGAATCTTCAAGAAAAACAAATTTGATTGTCCCTTTTTACTTGAACAAAATGAAATTTGAAATAAGACAATAGTTTAGAAAAACCTTTTTTTTTGTAATAAGTAAAGTGCACTGATCCGTCAAAGAAAGATTTGCTACATGTGATAGCACACTTTTTTAATAAAGAACGGAATTTTTTAAAGAACAAATTTTCTTATATCAAAAAAATATTTCTATGTATGTAGTTAGTCACCTAGGCTTGATTGTACAAGTCACCCTGAAAGTCGGGTTCAGCTAAACTCGACTGGTACTTGAACTCGACCATAAGAAAAGCATTGCTGTCAGCAAGTGTCTTAAATGTAATTAATTTGACAGCAATGCGATTCTTATGCACGGATTCAAGTACCAGTCGAGTTTAGCTGAACCCGACTTTGAGGGTGACTTGTACAACGGGGCCTTATTAAGTCACTTTACTTTTCCTACTCTACAAACGTAGCATAATAATTGGATTTGAGGAAAATTTGAGAAATAAAGTAGAAGTGCTTCAAAATTACAAAATTTGAGGTTAAGATCCGATAAATTCGTTCTTTACGGTAGCTTAGCACGAAACTCCGATCTGGTGACTTTTCATTTATTTCTAAAAAGTGCATTTAGATGAATATCTTCCTGAAATGAACCATAACCATCTAGCTATCATTTTATGATGATTTCATATTTTTAGCTTTGGGACTAATGACCCCGTAAATATCAATTATAAACCACTGTGCGACGTTAAATGTTGGCGACAGTAAGCAAGTGTCGCGGGCTGTATCTTGAAAATGTCAGTTTAATCCTTACGATAAACCACAATCGGACGGCTCTGGCACTTCAGAATCTACTTGTCACAAAAAAATGAAAATGGGAATACAGGTCAAACGAGTATTTAAAAAAAAAGTGCAATAGCTACTTTGGATGCAAACATTTCGCCGCCGACGGGCGGACGCGCCGAAAGTGAAATTTTGCAAGTGTGTCAGGCCCAAAGCTATGCCAACCAGCGACCAAACGATTAACGCATACTTGTTACGTAATGCAAAAGTAAGAGTAGTTTTATTGATTTGTGTTGCCAACTAAGTTTGATGGATCAAAGATAAATTATAAATTAAAATAATTCCTATAAGGCAAAGGCGTGCGGGCATTCGGGCGGTCCGTTTCTTACTCTTAATAATTAAAACTTTAGGTATAACGCTTCCGAAAGGATACCCGCAATAATTCCAGTTTATTTTGGTATACTATCATTCGCTCTATGAAAATTATATAAAACATGTTTAAGTAGGTACCTTCAAAGCGAGATAAAACCCTTAAAAACGGCGTCCAGTAACTGAAGTGATCAACTTATATAGGGTGTCACTTAATGGTATGTAGTAGAAGTCAAGTTGCGTTATTGATCTAAACTCAAACAGAAACGATCATATATATTTTTTCGCCTGGAGGGTCTGGTTTTCAAGATACAGGGTGTCAAATAAAAAAAAATGAGTGGCGTACCAAAGTCAAAATGCGGTTTTTTCGATACCCAAATATGTCGCGTCTTTACCTAATTAAAAAGAAAAATATAGAAACATTTGCAAAGTTAAGACCGTTTTTTTTTTAATTTTGTAACGGTCAACTTCTTGGCTTTTTAGACCCCCTTAGTTAGACGACCGGCTCCATGTGCGAGGTACCAGGGGAAAGGGCATAACCCTGGGCACTTGGTCTATTGGTTTCTATCCCAAGGGATACACCTTAAAGAACCTTAAAATGTTTACTTTGCGGTACATAGGAACCACTTTTTCGCTGGGAATTTTGGCCCCAAAATCCCGAATGGTTCCAAAGATCGCCACTGAACTGGTAATCGGAACCAATCGCGAGTGGCGGCCTCTGTCACTGACAGCTGAGATTTTCCGAAATGTACACATTAACTTTAAGGAAAAATCGGCCGAAAATCGTGGAAAAAGGGTATAACAGGAGAAAATTTGAACATTTCTAGAAACATTATTGGCCCGGTTCTTGAGAAGGTTTTCGCAAAGACTGGTCGATTTGAAAATTTCGTGTCCGGATTCATGATGGCTGATGATGTCAAGACAGCGGCGGAGTTAATATTTTATTTTAGCAATTTTTCCGGTTTTTCCATAATAAATCCATTGCGAAATGCTTTTCAAATGGGACAAAATTGATTTCGTCATAAATAAAAGGTTGTTGGAAAAAAAATAGTCGCCGCAGAGAGGGTGCTTAAAGAATGGTGAAACTCTGAAACGAATAACGTTAGAGAGTTGAAATTTGGTACCGTGGTTCCGTAGGGAATGCACTGCAAGTTGCCATTGGTCGAAATCTTCCTTAACCCAAGTAGCAACTGTATAACCAAATAGCATTAATGGCTAAAAGTTAGTCATAAAGTAGTTAAAAAAGCTACGATTTGGTGATTATTTGGCCATTTATATAAGATACATTTTGGTCAAAAAATTAGCCATAAAATCTCATCTATTGCCAAAATTTGGTCATAAAGTAGCATTTTTCTTGATGGCAATAATTTGGCGACAATTTTGGTAAACATTACATTTTTTTGCCTGGTTAAAATTGCCGAATATTTACTGGATAAAATGTCTACTTTACTGCAGTAAACTTGAGGCGTTTTGAACCAGAAATATAGCTAAAAGTTATTGTAGCCAAAATGACTTCAAAATTTGGAAATAATAGCTAATTTATGTAGCCACGGAATAAGTGGCAACTTTAACTTTATCCAAACGCCAAAGCTTATTTCAAAACTTAGTAACCTTAAACAAAATCGAATTCTACTCCAGCAACTCCAGAAACCGTTATCATTCTTGTGTAACTTCTGTAACTTCCATCAACATGGGTAACAGGAAGTACCTGTAAATACCTATTACACTCGAATTTCACAAATCGATTAACCCAAATGTTTTTTTGGACTATGTTGTTGTTAGAGTAGTCAGAACTTTAAGTACACTCGGTGTATACTTAGTGTGTGCTGTAAGTGTAGGTTTCACTATATTTGTGGTAACTTGTGTGTGAATAATCTTGAACTCTTACAACTGCTCAAATTGTGACTTCATACACGCGTCGTCACAAATTTTAAATCAAATATCTGTTGTTTTCAACACATTTAAAGACTCGTGATTGGCCACTTCTCTTCATCCAATCACATGTAATCTAGAGATTTCATCTTTTTCTTATTTACGCCAAGTATTGAGCAAAAATTCCTATTTCTCTTTCCATGAGTGTATGGCGTAGCAAATCAGTTTCATTCATGTGTATGTTCAGTAATATTTCTGGCGACATAATTTAGTATCAGCATGAGGCGCCCTCTGCATATTAAAGCGGTGTTGCCACAAAACCACAATTCTATTTTTAGATTGTATTCGTTCACAATTTGTAAATCTGCGCGGCTTGGACCTGTTGTAGATATTTTTGTGCATTCGCGCATCGTGCGTGGTATAATATTTCAGATCTCCCGCTTCTTTTTCCTTATAGAACTCGTGCCGTGTGATGTAATTTATTGATAAAATAATTAATCGTGGTTAATTAAACAATTTATTGATGCTTTTAAGCGACAGTGGAGTCACCTGTCAAAGGAACAACTTCAGTCTGCTATAAAATTTGCTATTGATGAATCTGATATGTTTAACTTCAAGAGCAACGACAGTCAAACTGATTTAGTTGTCCATAAGATCAACACAGGAGATGCCCAGCCAATACGACAACACCCACGAAGGGTCCCTCTGGCTAAACAACAAGAAGTTAACAGTTTGCTGGGTGAAATGTTAAAGGAGGGCGTCATAGAAGAATCATCTAGTCCATGGTCGTCGCCTGTGGTTCTTGTTAAGAAGAAAGATGGTTCAACACGGTTCTGTGTTGACTACAGGAAACTTAATGACGTGACCAAGAAGGACAGCTACCCATTGCCACGTATAGACTACACGTTAGCAACTTTATCGGGATCAAAGTGGTTTTCCACTCTAGATTTAAAAAGTGGGTACTGGCAAGTAAAGATTGCTCCCGAAGACAAAAAAAGACTGCATTTTCCACTGGTTCTGGACTATACCAATTCACTGTTATGCCTTTTGGATTGTGCAATGCTCCATCAACTTTCGAGCGACTAATGGAACTTGTCTTGAGGGGGCTGACTTGGAAAACTTGCCTGGTATACTTAGATGACATAATTGTCATGGGACGTGATTTCGACGAGCACTTGAAGAATATAGGAGAAATCTTCAACAAGTTACGGAATGCTCACCTGAAGTTAAACTACAAGAAATGCAGCCTGTTCCAAAAGCAAATCGAGTACTTGGGGCGTACTATCTCAGAACAAGGCATTAAAACTAGCCAAAGTAAAATATCTGCCATTAAAGATTGGCCAGTTCCCCGAGACAAACACGAAGTAAGGAGCTTTTTGGGAATATGTACTTACTACAGGAGATTTGTAGAGGGATTTGCCTACATCGCAAAACCGCTGCACAAATTATTGGAAAAGAAAACACCGTTCTTGTGGAACCACGATTGCAGTCAGGCGTTTGCAAGGCTTAAAGCTGCCCTCTGTTCTAGTCCGATCTTGGCTTACCCTATAAAGGACGGACTCTTTATTTTGAACACGGATGCAAGTAACTGTGGTCTAGGTGCAGTACTCTCTCAAAGACAAAACGGGCAAGAGAAGGTCATTGAATACTACAGTAAGACTTTAAATAAGCCAGAAAGAAACTATTGCGTCACTAGAAAGGAGCTGTTGGCCATCGTTAAAGCAGTCGAACATTACCATCGCTACTTATATGGAAAAAGGTTCCTGATTAGGACTGACCATGGAGCCTTGAAATGGTTATTACAGATGAAGAACTCTGAAGGTCAAATAGCCAGATGGATAGAGCGCCTGCAGCAGTACGATTTCCAAATTGAACATCGACTAGGAAGGTCTCACGGAAATGCCGATGCATTGTCTAGACGGCCTTGTAAAGAAGATTGTCGGCATTGTCAAAAAACTGAGCAGCGTGAGGGACTTCCTTTGGTAAAGAGAACGTCGGTGGAAACAAACGATGGCTGGACCACACAGACGCTTCGAGAAGAACAAATGAATGATCCAGATATTGGACCCATCCTCTCTGCAAAGACTGACGACAAGAGCCCAGAATGGCAAGAAATCGCTGGTAAAAGTCCAAACCTGAAGGCGCTATGGGCCCAGTGGCACTCTCTTAAAATAGAAAATGGATTACTGAAGAGAGCGTGGGAGAGTCCGGATGGCAAGACCGTAGTCAGTCAGTTGGTTGTTCCTGGTAGCAGAAAATCGGATGTACTACAGGAAATGCACGGCGGAATCAGTGGAGGTCATTTTGGGGTCAATAAAACCTTTCCCAAAATTAAAGAGCGGTTCTACTGGGTGAATTATCATGAAGACGTCGAATCTTGGTGCCGCAAGTGCGAAGTTTGTTGTGCCACAAAAGGACCTCGAACAAGATTACGCGGCCGGATGGTGCAGTACACTGCAGGTGCTCCATTCGAGAGGGTAGCAATTGATGTCGCGGGACCGTTTCCTCAGACTGAGTCGGGCAATAAATACATCTTGGTCGCCATGGATTACTTCACTAAATGGCCTGAAGCATACGCCCTGCCTAATCAAGAAGCAACGACTGTGGCAACGGTGCTAGAAATGAAATATTCTGCAGATTCGGAGTCCCTCTCGAACTTCATTCTGATCAAGGCCGAAATTTTGAATCTGCTGTTTTCCAGAAGGTCATGGAACTTCTCGGAATTCGCAAGACCAGGACAACTCCTTTGCATCCACAGTCGGATGGGACGGTAGAGAGATTTAATCAGACCATGGAACATTGCCTGTCTAAAATGGTGGCAGATCATCAGCGTGATTGGGACCAACATCTACCTCTCATGTTGATGGCATATCGAGGCTCTACGCATGAAGCCACTGGTTATACTCCGGCGAGAGTAATGTTCGGATGGGAAATGAGGCTACCTGCGGATTTGATGTATGGAACACCAGAAAAAGAGTCGCTCAGCTCTGATAATTTTGTGGAGGAGCTTAAGGAGAGGCTGAACAATGTTCATGAACAAGTCAGGAATAAACTGCGGATATCCAGTGATCGAGCCAAAGCAAGATGTGACTTACTAGCTAACTCCCGCGGCTTCCAGGATGGTGATTTGGTGTGGCTATACAATCCGAGGCGAAAGGTGGGGAAGTCGCCCAAACTTAGCCAAAATTGGGAAAGACCTTATACAATTATAAAGAAGATTAATGATGTGGTGTATAGGATCCAGCGGACCCCCAGGTCAAAGATGAAAGTCGTTCATTTGGATCGAATAGCACGAAACCATGGAACTCTATCTGTTCGGGACCAACAGCCTTAGGAGGAGGGCAATGTTACGATTCGCAGCAACGCCGCATGGGAGGCGGGGCAACGCATGGGAGCGTGTTGGTTGGTGGAGCTTCGCGACCTATCCGCGCTGCGTCATGGCTGACACGAGTGATTTATTGCTCGGTTTAATCTAGAAGGCAGTTGTTTACAACCTTTTTTTTATGTGAGATTATTCAAGAATTCTTATAAAGAAGTTTCTAGGTTTTTCTGTAATTTTAGGATTGTATATAAAAGGCGCATAGAACGCGCAGAGGAAGTAGTCTTATTTTAAGCGAGATATAAGTAAGTTAAAGTTACGAAGCGATAATAGAAGGCTATAAAGTGTTAAGTAGTGAGTTATTTAGTATACGAATTGTACCGGTGTATATTTGTGGAATAAATAAATAGTGTTTTCGTGTTAAATCGTTAGACTGGAATTATCGAACCCCGAGTTCGCAACAATATCTTAATTTGTGGACATTCAATTAACTCTTCGATATTTGAAAAAATGTAGTTGCAACTATTGGTTAGTTATCACTGTTTCAGTGAATAAAATAACTTATTAAAAACAGTTTTGTTTAGTCAGAATTCAGAAAATAAAGTTTAAAGGAAAATAGAATTAATGTCCGTTGGATGACCCACCGTATATATTTAATGGTTCAACAGCTATATTATACTAACAACTAACTATATGTACCAGTAAAAAAATAACACTTATCGTAGCATGTAATACAATTATTAGCCATAATCATATCAAAAATATTATGCATTCTTTGTCGGCGTGTTCAACAACACCCAACTTTTGAAGAACCCTTAAAATAAAGGTAAAACGTTAAGAATAACCAAGAAAACTTTTGTGTTTTAATACACATATTCACACCACAAACCTCAACTCAAGATATTATCAAAGTTTGAGAAAAATAAAAACATTTGTTTAACAAGAACACAAAGCTCTAGTTTATAGATGAGTATGTCCAAATCTAGTTGTAATGCTCCTTGAGTAGAGATTTGTTTCTCTGCGTTGTCTTGAAATGTTACACTTTAATAAAAAACAACTTTTTTTTTAAATTAATTGATATATTAAGAAGAACGGAAAAAGGTCCCGAGGTATCATTAACAGCTGCAAAAATTAGGCAGCAGAACTAAAAAATCTTGCCGTGGTCCAATGGAATTTTTTCCTGACGTTTTGTCTACAGCTGCGGACGACATTATCAAAGGCGATGAGGTAATGGGCGAAGTGACCTCCCGCGCTTCCCGACGTTGACTAACGTAGGGTCGGGAAGTTACCTCAGTCAACGTCGGGCAGCACGGGTGATCACTTCGCCTATTGCCTCATCGCCTTTGATAATGTCGGCCGCAGCTGTAGACGAGACGTCAGAAAGAAATTCCATTGGACCACGGCTTCAAAGCCTGGAAAACACTTTAGGTTGTATTTTGACCGGCCGTGAAAGCCTTCACGGCTTAAAAGTTGATTCAAAATTTAGGGTGTATCATTTCAATTGCTTCTCAATTTATTTTATTTGTCTTAAAAATAATATTTTAGTTTGAAAATATATAATTTTTGTGTATGCAGGTCTTAAATATGATTCTTACTCATAAGTTTTTCGTTGTTTTAATACATTTTTAATGCAGGTTTTAAACAATATCCTTATTAATGTGTTTTTCATTGTTGTAATAATCTCCCTATTTTAATACCGCATTAAATTACTTTTTTCTACAAACGTCAAATAATGACGCATTTTACGCTTTCATTTGACAAACGAAAACCTAGCCTTTTTTGATGATCAGAATGTGAGTTTACTTTTCCGCGCGTTGCCCAGGACAGCAAGCGAAAAAGATTTTTTCGCTTGCTGTCAATAGCAACTACCACCACTCAACCAATTATTAAAAACGTCATTGTCACTTTGATTTAAATTTTCAGATTGTGTTTTCAGTTATGCTCAGTTGTGATTCACATTATTTGAAATTGATCGTTTGAAGAAAAAACGTTGTATGCATTACGAGCAAAAAGAAACTTTTTTGCTCTCGAGTGATTGCCGCTCTCCGCTTCGCGTCGAGCGGCAAACTTCACTCTCCGAGCAAAAAAGTTGTACTTTTCGCTCTTAATACATAAATAACTATTTTAGTTTAGTTTGCATGTTACAGGACTTGTAATATAAAATATATTTCCTAATTTTCTTGTATTATTTTCTACATATTTCGACATTAGTTTTCGAATGGAAAATTTCGAAAATAAAATCTTCTTTAAAAAGGAGAACTTCAATTAATTTACAAAACAATTTACTTTAACTTTTGGTTGCTGTAAGCTAACTGATGTAATGAAATAATAACCAAACTTGATAACTTTCTTAGGAGCGGCACTAATAAATATAAAATTATTTGTTTTATCTCATAACTGCATGAGGTTATTTTCTTATCTTTTTTGGCGAAAGAGAACCGAAGGAGGAGGGCCTTTTTACAGAAAAATAAGAAAATGACCGAATGAATTTTGCCGACCAACAAGTTTGAATGCTAAATTTTCAGATAATTTTTATGCACAAATGAAATTTTAAGGAATATCTCCCGATTCAATACTAAATTTCTTCGGTTTAGCAGCGGATATTGATTGCTCATTTTGACTTAACAAAGAAGTTCCAAATTGGGACATAATCTTTGACATAATAGAGTTTGACAATGTTTTTTATAAAAAGTCACAACGCTGGTACAGCAAAAGTGGTCAAAAACAGCACAGTACAGTCGGGGGTAATATCACGACACCTTTAAAATTATACAGCATCATAAATATTGTGCAGCAGAATTATCGAATTGCAATATTCACTTTAGAATGCAATTAATGCTGTAATGTTGGTGTAAATGCACTTCTCTTAGGTCGGATCTAACGTATGAGGGAAGTATTCAAAATTACAACTCACCATATCAAGATGTTGAAGGAAGCCTGTCAGAAACGTTAAATTTTTCTATTTAATTTTGTAAAATAAGTGTTTGGCTCTCCCAAAATCTGCCAAAGAAAAAAAATGATATCAAATAACGACCATACAGTGTTACGTTCAAAAAAAAATATTTTGTGTCATGTTTAACGCATGAATTATGCAATGTTTAAGTCATGAGTTTTAGGGCCGTTCGCATCAAGCAATTATTAAGTACACTTTAAAACACTGTTATTTTTTTTCGCTAGGATTTAATAACAACCCGGGATAAAAATCAAAGTTTAACATAAAAATAAGCTGTTTTAAGATAAAAATAAGCTGTCACCACAAATAATAACTTAGACAGGGCCC
This sequence comes from Taphrorychus bicolor, assembly GCA_951812265.1. Classification (NCBI taxonomy): domain Eukaryota; kingdom Metazoa; phylum Arthropoda; class Insecta; order Coleoptera; family Curculionidae; genus Taphrorychus; species Taphrorychus bicolor. Next base: position 71,581,335 of record OX638297.1, on the reverse strand, counting down.
GCGTAAATGAGGCCCCTCTATTATTTTTTCAACCTTTTTAGCTACGTCACAAAATTTGGGATGCTTAAATAAGATTAAATTGTCCACCTTTTGACATAAAAATGAGTTCTTAGAATGTTAACGTGACAGTTTTACGCCACTTTCGATTATTTTTCCTAGTCGAGTGATACCAAAACAAAGTATCGCCGACCGTCCATTTCATTAGAGAAAATGAATAAATATGGCATAAAACTGTCATATTAACATTTTAGGCGTCAATTTTTATGTCGAAAGATGGACAATTTCGGGTTCACAGTTATTTATGTATAGAAGGCCGAAAGTAGAAAATTACGACCCGCGGACGAAGTTTGAGGCCTGACGCGAAGCGAAGGGCTTTAATAAGGACAAGGGCCGCAATCATACTTTCGGCCTAAGGTGCGTACAACGTTTTACGCAAGACTTACGAAATGCCATAGGCAAAACGCAAAACTAACAAAATACGATACCTATATTATTGCGATTCACTAAGTTTTATCTCGGTTTTCACGAACGTTTCTAATATGGAATGATTATAAACATTACGACACCAGCAAACCGATTATGACAAGTCGATTGTTAAAACTCCGTTACCAGGTAAACGTCTTTATTTGATTGTCAAATAAGTCAATAATTAAAAATTGCAATTCTTCTACTCAAAAATGTGTTCCATCAATGACAAGTCATCCGCAATCATAAATCTTCCAACCATTGAGCTAGTATATTACATCTGGAATCCCCCTCCTGTCTTACAGTTTTGGGACCCCTTTTTAGCTGTGGTACTATAAAAAATGGCCGCCATTTACGCCGGAAATGACATCACTTGACGTCTTACGTCAAATGATTCGGAGTCGTGATTCGCCAATTGATGTGCTTTGACGACAATATTACGTTACTTCCGGCGGAAATGGCAGCCTTTTTTTCAGAGTACCACAGGTAAAAAGGGGTGCCACTTTTAGGAAAATATTGCCATTTGTTGAGTCCCCCTTAGACATCTCTATACTTTCAAGAAATATCTAAAGCTGCCGAGGAAGCATTAACCGATTAACCGAGTTGTGCTTAATAACATCAAGAGAGCGGTATGAGAAGAAGTTTGAGGTATTTTATAGATGGAAGAATGAGAAAGGTCGTTCCGACCCCGTTTTAATGTAAATAATTTATAGGTGTTGCGTAAAAAAAAAATTAAAGGCGGATCTCGTTATTTCGACTGTCACTTGAAAACAAATGAAATAAATAATCAGGAATTTGGAGGACGACTAGAGCATGAAGAGTCATTTTTTTGTCAAAAGATGGACAATTTGATCTTTTTAAACCTCTCAAATTTTGTGACAATAGCTTTAAATGTCAAAAAAATAAGAAGGGTTCTCATTATTTACGCGGGCACTGTATAACTATTGCTATCATATAGTATTATTATAAAATTTCCTTAAATTGCCGAATATCTGTAAATAAGACAACACTCCATTGACACAACATATATTTTTGCAATATTTGTGACTCCTACCATTTACACACAGTTTGAGTTATAATATTTGTAACACCATGCTTACACCAGTTCACGTTCAGAAATATTTGTGACAATGGTGTCACAATTAAAATTAGTTCCAGAAGCCTTCCTATGGTGTGTATAATTATAAAAGTCTTATATGCGGACACGTCAAGAGATGGCGCACATGATATTGGCTTTTAGGCCAAAATGCCATAATTAAGGATTATTCATGCATAGCCACAAATATTACAATACCTGTAATGGTGTATAGGTTAGTGTCAAACCTGTAAATTGTCTTTGCTCTATGTGACTGTCAAATATGGGTTTTTCTAGACCCCGTGTAATAATGACTTTCATATAAAAACTAAACTATTTTGAGCTTATATTTTCGGTTTGTGTTGAAACATGATGTAGTTTGTTATAACAATAAACTCATTTAAGTACTACTACAATATTTTGCCAAACCTAACAGTTGTCACGTCAATTTATTAGTGAGAGATTTCTTTTATAACCTTATTATTCTAGTTATTTCATATAAGTCTATGATCTACTACGGAATTGGTAATAAATAAAACTGGAAGTTTAAAACTCAAAAAGCAAAAATTAACATAATTATTTTACTTTTTATATTTATTATTTACTTTATGATGCAAATTTTTTGTAACAACAAAAACATTCAAAGACGTGCCAATATGTGACTTTACATTTTACTTCGTTGAGAGCCGTCAGCGTCAGAGGGCGTAGAATAAACGACATGGCCGACAGCTATTTTTTGGCCACTGATTGGTTTTTATGACGGAACGGTCGCTCCTAGCCTCTTGGCGATCGTTGTAGCCTCAATAAACGTCTGCAATAACTGAGCGGCCGTTACTTATAGACTGTTAAGTTTTCTAATTTAGCAGCCATTTGTAAAATAATAAATTATATCCATGCAACTATTGAATTATATCATATAATTACGAACCTTGAACGACAAATTAAGCAGGTATTTTGTGGTCGAGAATGCTCTATTCATCGGTGTCAATAGCATCGTTATACCATGTTTAGTTTTTGAATTATATAGATATAAGTATTAAAATGTCGATAAAAAGTGGAAAAATTACGTTTTTGGCGCCATTTTGAAGGGGAAGGAAATTACTGAAAATTCCAAAATTGCAAATTTTTTCATATGAGAGTATTTTTGATAAAATCTATGACAATCGATTTTGGCTGAAAATTTTCAAATTTTTACATTTTTCTGTTTATCTTGGAAACGGTACGGTTTTTCGATATGCAGATTAATATGGTGTATGAAGATGTTATTAAGGTCTATCAAATGCATGTATCAGAAAGAAGCTAGTTTTCAAGGTTTTCGAGAAAATTTAAAAAAAGTGCAAAATTTGTACCTTGATTTTGGGCCACCCGTGCTCAGTTGCTGTTCTAGGAAGATCTTTGAAAATAGGCTCCACGTGTAGCTCTATTCTTCTACTTTCTTAGTTGTTCTTATAGATTTTTTGATAAATCTTCATCGAATCGAGATATCAGCTGTTAAAGACCGCAATGCACGATTTTGATCTCAAAATTTAGGTTTTTGGACCGGTTTGAGAGCCCCATATGTTTAACATGAAATTTTTTATATGTGTCATATAAATCTATAGTATTCGATTTTATTTATTATTTCCAGTCGTTTTATAATAAATAGGTCGTTGATTTCTGTTTTAAGTGGTATAGGGTGGCTCAAAAAATGATGTGGCTAATAATGCAGATAAGGTCCATAAGCAGTGTGTCTTTTACATAGAAAAGGTGGATTATTTAGTACGTAGACAAGGCAGAACAAAATGTTAGATATGGGCGATGAAAGCGTTATTAAAACTTAGCAATGAAAGCAATTTTAATTATGCAAGGAGTCTGGTGTTGTCAGATATGAGTATTTACGGCGAAATAATTCCTTCGCCATTTTATCGACAAATTGTTAAAAAAATCTAAAATTACTTACTGTTTTTGGCTCCTCGTAGAGCTTTTCAGATAAATCTTTATTAAAACGCGGTATAGGCTGTTGAAGGCTGAAATGCACGATTTTGATCTCAAAATTTAGGTTTTTGGGCCAGTTGGAGAGAGCCTCATATGCTAAATATCGAAATATCGACTTCTCCCATATAAATCAATAGTAATCGATTTTATTCGTAGGTTCTAGTAGTTTCGTGATAAATAATCCATGTATTTATGTTTTGGATAGTATAGAGTGTCCCAAAAAAATGTAACGTGGAATTTTTGGATTTTAGCATGTAAATCGATATCAATTAATTTATTGCGTAATTTCCAGTAGTTTTATAATTAAAAGAGCGTCGATTTCGGTTTTGAATAGCATACGGTGTCCCAAATAATGCTGCAATACTAAACTTTAGTTTTGTTTTGTTTACCAATATATTTTTTTGTTTACTGTTTTATTACCTTATTATAAACACTGCGTTGATTTCTGATTTAGGTACTATAGGGTAACCCAAGTAATAATAATAACTTTGATTGGCCTATTCTGCTTATTCTCAAAAGAATGTCAGGAATATTTTTTTTTCAGTTAGTCTTGCAGTAAGCATTTTATAATTTCTCTCATCCTGCCGATTTATTTTAATATTTTTATCGTAAATGACTTTAATCTGGGCGCCAGGAAGCTGGTTAACGAGAGTATGCAGTTCATTGAAGTTATTAATATTGTCCACTAAGATAGGCCGAGGTGTTTGATTTTTTTTATGCTTCTCTTTAAGACTTTTCGTTGGACCTCTGGATTTGTTGCTGTGGTGGCGTAAGCGATGTATCTATTTTCCTTTTCTTCCTAGTTTTTGAACGAATCCACTCTATCTCACGCGCTAGCTCCTCCTCATCGGTATTGTATTGGCATTCTTTCTTCGGTGTTATGAGACAGTTTCTTTTTTGTTTCTGTATATTTTTGTTCAGTTTTTCCTATGCATTTTATCTTATTGAAATTGTAGTTGGTCCACCTTGTATGTGGCACTTCTCTTTTCTTGCTCAGCTGATTTCCAGCTGTCATACAATATCTTTTCATGGTTTTATTGCTGGTGACTGATATAAGGTCATCCTTTTTATTTTATTTACCTACGATTTTATTAAACAAAACATCAAAGACAAAGAGTGAATCGAAAAATGATCGAGGTCCGAAGATCGTTAAGTCGGAGGAGCCCCAAGGTAGTGTTTGGTTTGATCAATGACACTGATATCTCTATAGTAATTATGTTGTACATTAAAAGTAACGCGAGGCGGGTTTAAACGCGAAGATAAACGTGAACTGCTCCTTGTTGGAGGACCTTTCGATAGATCATAATGCTTCAAAATGCATGGAGGAGGGCGGACGACCTGACTTAACCTAAGCGAACCCAGTTTGCGGGGCAAGAGCGAGACGATGTCCTCGATCTGGGCCACAATACCGCATGCTGGTGGCTGTTGTGCACCTCGAGTGTGCACATCGGCTTTCATTACTGCTGGCTCTGCGATGTTTTCATCGTTGGAACCGTCACTCGCCGGTTCGTAAATCCTCCGCGGTTCTGCGGCTGTTTAGTTCGGTTTCAGTGGAGCCAGAGCTGTGATAGTCCACCTCCTCGTTCGAGTTGAATACGTTTCCCATAGGGGCTGAACGTAAGTCTCTATGTGATGTATTGACACCTTGTCATTGAGCAATACTTCATAGGTCAGTTGCCCCGCGAGCCAATGTTCCCCGGGACTTCAAACTGTGCGGCTGCATGATTCTGCACGTTGTCTGCACATCGACCGTGTACTGGGCGCCGGCGAGTTTCTCTCCTCTGTAGCAGCGGGTATTCAATTCCCCTGGCATGGGTAATTGGTAACCCAGAACTATTGAGCCTGGGGTTTCACCTGTCACACGGTTTCTCCTCTGAGAACCTGTAGCGCGTTTCGCAGCAAATCCTCCCAGTCCACAGGTCGACGGCAAGACATCAGGCCTCGGATCACTTTATGGAGCTCTTGTACACTCGTCACTCCACTGGGTTTACCTGCTGGTAGTAGATTGCTGGAAAGAGCTGCTCAATCCCGTTCTCCTGACAGTACCTTCTCAAATTTTTAGAGAAAAAGGGACCTCCGTTATCTGTTACTATTCGCCTCGGCGGACCGTATCTGGATACAGATTCGTGCTGAAGCTTACGTAGCACCGTCATGGCAGATTGGTCTTCGATTGGGTAGGCTTCAATCCACTTAGACAAAAGGCTCCTCGACTAGTGGCAGCAATGTATGTCCGATTTTGTACAGCTCAAAAGAGCAAATCAGCTCGAACGGCGTTGTTGGGAAACGGGCCTGTGGCGGCGCATGAGGTTGTCACTGCTGTGTTTTTTGCGTGGCGCGAATTATGCAATTCTTGACGCATTCGCCAACAAATCGTGACATATAGCCCCAGTGGTAATGTCGCACTATCTTTCGCATGGCCTCGGTGGCTCCGGGCAACTTCTGGAGTTTCGTGTTACGCGCAAATCAGTCTTGGCACTATGAGAGGAGCTTGTCGCTTCCAGGCGCTCTTTTCCAGAGCAGGTTTTCATAGGTTACAACTCCTTCGCATAGCCGGCATTCATTCAGCCTCAACAATCTGCGGGATCCGATCCAGAGTATTTCTGGCTCCGAGTGTGTCGCACTTGGCCTTGAGCGTTTGCAATTCCAGTTAAGAACTGGTCGACGCCTATAAAATGAACCTACGCGGCCGTCTTGTCGCTTTTCTGCGTTGCAAGTGGGGGAGCAATCGAGGGTCATCCGGTTCGGCGTGGTATTCAGTCTTCTCCGGGCGACGGGGCACTCTCCGCGACCGCGGCAAAAAAATCCGGCAGCTCCTTCCTGGTCCCATCGTCAACATTTGGGTGTGCGACCTCGCTGAGCGACGGAAGTGTTATCTCTCCAGCCTGTCTTCGTGGGCAATAGCCCGTTTGCCGGTGCAACATTCCCATATATACACATCGGCGGCCAAAATCAAGTATGACTCCTTCCTACTTCAAAATATCTCTTCCCAACAATTATATCGACATTTTCCGATGTTTAGGGTTAAGTTGATGGCGCCTTGGCGTATCCGTCGATTGGCAATCTCAGCTCTCTGATTTCATTGGTGGTTTCCAATTAAAGATTTCCAATTTCTGGTCTTTGGGGGGTCTCTGGGGGGGCCTCCGGGATCTTGACGTCTGGTCTTTCCGTCGAGCCCTTAAACGTGGTCTTGATGAATTTCCATTAATAGTAAAAAAATCGTCAAGTCTTGCACAGCCTCTTGAGATTGAGGAAATTCGGTTGGTTTGCCCAGGTTTAAACCCTCCGTTTTTCCAGCCCTTCGGCCACGCCGTCTTGGATTTCTTCGGAAAACACCCCTGTTTTCCGAACGATCCGCCTGTCCTCCCTGTACCAGCGGGTATTTCATTAATGGCCGCGCTTCCTCCACATAGTTCGCTCGTAGTAGGTCTCATGAATCAGCATTATTCCGGTTCGGCGCGCTATTCTCAGTTGCGGTTCGATTGTTTCTCCTTTCTTCCACTGTGTCTTCCGTCTCGTCCTAATTGGGTCGGTCTCGGTCCCACTTGCCATCACGGGGGTTGCCACTTGGGTCCGCCACGTTATAGTAATTTCGCGCCGAAAAAACGGCGCCATTACGGCCTGTCTGGTTGAAGTCGCCGTTAGGTCTGCGCCAGCGGTTTCCGTTATGGAGGTTGTTCTGAGGCTGGTTAGAGTAGTTTCCCGGTGAGTTTCTGCGCTTTTCCACTTGGCCTCTAGAGGACAGCCTTGACGTTTCTTCCTTCCCCATATCCTGCTCGAACTCAGCGGCACGATGACTGAACTGGTCCAATGTGGCGTAGTAGTTATTCCTTAAATGCGCCCGCAAACTCGGTTTAATCAATGGCATTACCATCTCAATCAGCAAAGAATCCCGCCTTTGAGAAAAAATGCGTCGATATAGCGCCGACTTTTTTCGCATGAAAATGTTTATGGAGACGTGCGCACCCTACTTTCTAAAAAATCGCAATCACTTTTCAAAAGTTCACAATAAAAGGCGTTTAAAACAAAAACATCAACAACTTTGACAACCAATTCAAAATGGCGTCGGAGTTGACAAAAAATTAACCGTGCAAGATCGGTAAGCGTTAGTAGCTGCTGGTTCGAGTATAACTTGGTCTTCTCTTTTGCTCAAGGCACTGTGCATACATGCAAGTGGCACCATCGGTCGACGGCAGGTGTTCCACTAGGGAATGCGAGATATATGTGAAGTGAAACCAATCCAGTTTGGATGGCGTCACTTGCATATATGCACAGTTCCTTGAGCAATAGGAGACCAAGTTATACTCGAACTCGTATTTCTATCAGGTTTGAGGTATACCATACTGATGAGCTCCAATAAGAGCAAACCCAGTCTATGGGTCCTCTGTCTGACAGAAAAATGAGTTTGATATTCTGCTGAACGTCGTCCCCAGACACTATAGGAACGACTCTCAGCCATCTGTCTGTGGGAATTGACAACTTCGGCAGAAGACTGTCTTGGTTTCACTTCACATATATCTCGCATGCCCTAATGGAAGCACCTGCCGTCGTCCAATGGCGCCACTTGCATATATTACTATTGTTATTTTTCTATAGAAACAGGAAGCGCATTCGATAGAGTATACGAGAATATAAATACTATCGAATGATGGTAGAATGGATGAATTTTCATAAGCAAATCTAATGAGATCAGAGCCAAATAGAATTAGTTCGCAACGTATACATGTTTAATTTACCTCAATGGTACACTAGCGATAGAACCACCGATACCATTAGACGAAAATAGTACAGGGTCCATCAGCACCCTATCAAAACCACCGTTACACTGAAAAATTTTCAAACTTTGGCGCGATTTTTCTATATTTTTGTAACAGAGCTACGATTTCGAGAAAAGATTTCCGAAAACTCTACCGACTCTACAAGTTTCAACTTTGTGAGATCGTGCCTCAAAAATTCGAATTACATACGACAATTGTTTTGCGAATTTTTGATTCTGGCATTGCACTGCTTAGCCCCACCCCCAGACTGATTTTAATTTCAAGTATACCCCGAGAAACCCATTCAATTGCGCACTAATCGCTTGTCCCCTTTTATTTTTATCTTTAATATTAAGAAAGTATTTGAACGACATGAAAAAGTAACAACATATATCTACAGCCAGAATCGGTTGTAGATATTTTGGAGAGGATAAAGAGGGGAGGGTCAATAAAGAAATAAAAGCTCTTGTAATCTGTTCCGAGAACCTACAATCTACTCGGGAACCTACAATATCCCCGGTGGGATTATAGGTTTCCGAGTTGCGTGTTTTCAATAAGTGTGCCACCTCTTAAATGGTACATCTTGACCACTTCTTATATAGCCCCTGCAATTGTATCTTTTAAGCTGTGATGGTTAGAAGTTTTGATAATTGTCCTTAACTCAGGATGCCTAAGACCATTAGCAAAAGTGTTCATTGCAATATTTTCCTTAACTCTTCTAAAAGTTGGTATCAGCGTATCATCATTTCCGGCACATGGTGTGTAATACTAAAAGCGAATGAAAGGCTTATTTCATTGTTTAGGTAACATAATATAGATAAGCTAGGTCAGTGGGAATCTATTCTATAAACTAGAACAGACAAAATTTCGAATGGTGGCATTATGAAATTGTCGATGAGAGGGGTTATTCACTTCGACTCAGTTCAGAAAGTTTAATTTTGTTTCAGGGTTGTTCTAGAGGCGGAAAATAGAGTTCGCGGGTCTGATGATGGAGCTTCATGAGACTGAAGAAACGACGCCATGGCGCTGCTGATGCGGCGTCTCTTCATACATGCTCAGGTACTAATTTTAAGTATTCTTAAGTTATTTAGAATACCAGAGAAAAAAAAACTATTGTTCCGTCTTGAACAATAGTTAAATCAACAACCAATTGTTCAATATCTTTGCATCTCGGGAACCTACAATCTCCCCGGTGAGATTGTAGGTTCCCGAGTTGCGAGTTTTAAATAGAAGCCCTTTTGGTCACTTCTTAAATGCTACATCTTGGGATTAGAGGAGCTGGGACGGTCTTGAGTTCCTTTGGCCGCTTCTTCTTATATAGCCCCTGCAATTGCATCTTTTAAACTGTGATGGTTAGGAGTTATGATAGTTGTCCTTAACTCAGGATGCCTAAGACCATTAGCAAAAGTGTTCAATGCAATTTTTTCGTTATCTGTTCTAAGAGTTGGTATCAGCGTATCATAATTTTCGGCTTGAACAATAGTTAAATCAACAACCAATTGTTCAATATCTTTGCAACTCGGGAACCAATCTCACCGGGAGATTGCAGATTCCCGAGTTGAGAGTTTTGACTAGAAGCCTTTTTGGTCACCTCTTAAATGGTACATATTGGGGTTAGAGGAGCTGGGACGCTCTTGACTTCCTTTGACTACTTCTTCTTATATAGCCCCTGCAATTGTATCTTTTAAGTTCTGATGGTTAGGAGTTTTGAAAATTGTCCTTAACTCAGGATGCCTAAGACCATTAGCAAAAGTGTTCATTGCAATTTTTTCCTTAACTCTTCTAAAAGTTGGTATCAGCGTATCATCATTTTCGGCTTGAACAATAGTTAAATCAACAAACAATTGTTCAATATCTTTCGCAAAATTATCAAGAGATCTGTGCTCCTGCTTGGAGTTATATAGTTGGGCCTCGTTTTTTAAAGTTTCCGCCTAAAAATCAATAGCGTCGATCAACTGCTTGGTACCCTCGTCAGTACCATCCATATTTGGCAAGAGCGAACCTGCGATTCTTAATTCGAAGTTAAAACCCATTTTATTGTTAAGCTGAATATTTTGTTGTAACTTTGTAGCTTCCTCTGAGCGCAAGTTTACCCAATTTCTATTCTTAGCACAAATGTCCTCAGTTGTTTTGCCAACTCTCTTGACTTTATCTACCTCTAATAAATCAAGTGAAAATTTCGATTTGAATGAAGTTAACCTCTCTTCCAAAATACTTAATGCTTCTGAATGTTTGCATAAGACAACTACGTTCGACCTTATTTTCTTTTCTTAAAATCTCTGAATATTTCTTTCTGTCTTCATAAATTGCAACTACATCTCCTGGGTTCATGCTCAATTATTAAAATTTATTGATATCCCTATTCTAACTGAACCTTTCTATCATCAATATGTCTCTTACTAAGATCTAACTCTCACTATATAGTGAATCTGCCGGTAAGGTGTGTACGTACTTACAGCGTATTTTAGACGATGTCCTGAGTTTTTCGCATCTCCTTTCGGATCTTCTTTTCGAATTTCCTCTTCGTCCACATGCATAAGCCAACGAAGATTAGTAGCAACGGGTCGCAAAAGGCCACCGATCCAAGGATCTCGTAGACAGTAGGCACCATTGAATCTGGGTTTCCATAGGCCGTGACGCCTCCACTGTTGCCTGCCTGGCTGATAAAAACTTCTTCTTTGGACTCGGAAGCTCCCATTGAGTCGGGCTGACATATGTGTCGCTTTCTTGTGATCCTAAAACCAAGAGTCGAGATTTGAATTACGAAATTGTAACGAATTTTTAAACTTTTCATTTTAAATTGCCACTTTGAGGCTAGCGATTTGTGCTTAAACCGTTTTCCGTTGCGTGTTCCATCACGGACCTCTTGAGCTTTCTTAGATCATGCTAAATGGTCCATATTAAATTTCAAAATAAAAACTGGACATTTTTGCAAAGTTTTGGCCAAAATCCCAAACTGTTTCGAAAGGCGCACAAATGTTAAACCGTTCGGGAACCGTTCGGGAGCTTTGGCGTCAACATTTGAGCCCAATTAATATATAAAAACCAAGAACGGTTAGAGCATAGAGGATAAAATGCTAAAATGCTAAAGAGCTGAAATTTGGTATGTGGCTTACTACGGTATGGCCTCACGAGGCGAGATTTACAGCAGCCCTTGAGGTGGTTGGCGCTGGTACTATTTTCGAAATTTGTTTCGACTCTTTTTACATTTTTAATTCAATTCAAAGTATGTTTCAAGAACGGACATACACTTGACGTAATATTTTCTTATGCTATAGTTGGGGTAGTTGATTGGCCCGTTGCCAACACAAAGACAAAATATCGGAATTGCTGAAGACAAAAGAAATAGTGTAAATTGATACTTTGGCAACAAATTGCATCAACCTGCTGTCTAGTAGCTGTCTAGTAACATCTCCGTACTAAACTCCTGATGCTAAATTTAAAATGTCTTGAATAACTCTGTCTATAAGCCGTTCACTTATTCATTATCGTCAAGTAGGCGTTGGAAAATTGACTTTGACGTTTTTGTGGTATCTTCTCAACATGTACTAAAAGCAGACGGGTATAAAAAAACGAAGGATTTTTTATAATCATCACGTCATCGAATATTAGTTGTGCAATTTATCCAATACATACATCGAAACAAAGTCAACTCAGGAATACAGTAGTTAACTACCTAAACAGCGTTCATGTCCTTATTCCCCAAACTGGTGCATTCGTATAGGAGGGGTGATTAGCCTTTCTAAATTACATAGACGCTATATGTGTGATGCAATAAACTAGCTGTGGAAAATGATAAACTCGTCCCGGGGGAGTTGCATTCCCCTTTTCAACGCATCTCTCTGACGTCTTTAATTAAGCCCTAAAAGCTTTTAGGAAAGTTAAAGCGAGACTTTTAAATCAACAAAGGAGAAGGGTCGGAGAATACGCGAGATTTTGGTGCAATTGTGAAAAGAGATGTTTTAAAGAATGAGTCCGTATCAATGAAAAACTGCAGTTCTACTGCTTCAGAATTGCATTAAATGGTGTGATTATTACGGATCATGATAACCATAATGAAATAATCCTGTATTTTTTTCATATTAAGTTTCTATTAAAGATGACATTTTACTGGTCACTGCTACTAATATTGCAGGGCAAAAGCCAAAGCCGGTGTCGAAAACAACTTCATTCCGATACTGTTTTACGTCATAACAGTGCGGAAAAACTGTCATATTAAAACCCAAATAAAAAATGGTTATTTACCTAACAAGTGGAAGGAAGTGATACTTTTCCGAACGACGCGACGTGAAGTTAGGACAGGCAGTTAATGGCGGAAAAGGCACTTTACGCATATGTTGGGTACAAAATTTTCCTTTCGAATATCCGTTTAAGTTACATGGAATTAAAATTTACAGAAAAAATAAAGTTTAATTTTAGCATTTTTAAGCAAAAAACCAAATATAAGCTTATCATTTTTTGACCTGAGCAGAATTCTTGTATTTATTTAGCTTTACCGCACTCAGTGTGGAAGAATAACTTTACCGCCTCAGTGTAGAAAAATATCTGGGCAAAAAAAAAACGACTTGGGTGTTTTAGATATAGAGGAATCTCATTAGGAATAGCTCATGGTTTGTAGCTTTACTGCGGAATCCATCTCTTTTTGCTCTCCGGCTTTATCTGGCTTGCAAAGGTTGATTTTATTTGACCCCGGTTTGTTAGAAGCTTCTTGCTAAGTCGATGCTGTTGATGTTAATTTTTAAAGTTACCATATAATTTCCATACTCAATGTGGTAATAGTATATTATGCAACTAGTGTCGAAAATTGCATTTTTTCACATGAGTGTAACTGTTTGGACACGAGCCGTAGGCGAGTGATACAACGTCACACGAAAGTGAAGAGTGATTTTCGTAAGTGTTGCACACTATAGTTTTTCTACGACTGCCATTTTGCTTCATAAATGATCATTCCTATTATAAAATATACGCAAGGCGTGTGCAAAACAATCGGAAGCGTGTGCAAAGTAGACTTTGCACACGCTTCTGTAGAGAGCGTGCGCAAAGCGCTCTTTGTGCAGGCTGTTTGCATTATGCGATAACAGTTGTAGAAAAAGTAACTTTACCGCACTCGGTGCGGAAAAGTACTCCCTCCCACACTCCAATGAGGGCGGCAACGTGTACTTTACCGCACGCGAGTAGGAAATAATTATTTACCTAGTGGCCTATGTGCGGGAAGAGATGCTTTATGGTCAGCAATCGAGTGCGGTAGAACACTTGCGGAAAAACGTTTATTTTCAACCCCATATGTAATGATTACATTGCTGTCTTTTTAAAATCTTGGAAGTGTCTCATTACTGGTCTAGGACGGGAAGTAACTACTTCCCGTCTATGACTATGTTGACTATTTATGAAGCAAAATCGCAGTCGTAGAAAAAGTATAGCGTGCGATACGGACGAAAATCACTTTCAATTCACGCCCTTGTGCCATTTTTGTCTTTTTAAAATCTTGGAAGTATCTCATTACTGGTCTAGGACGGGAAGTAACTACTTCCCGTCCTAGACCAGTAATGCATACGCAAACAAACTTCAGGGAATTAAGGAAACCCTGATTGTTGATTTTGCAACAATTAGCTACGCGTCTGGATAAACAAGACTTCCCATCTCGTATTGTAATATACTATTACACGCATGCCTGTCAACGTCATGAAATTATTTATAATTGTTAGTGCTTTCGTAATAAGTCACTGGAAAAGTGGCTTGTTATGCGACCTTATGCGATTAAAATTTTTACCGCAATTTTTACGCAAATGCATGCGGTAAAGCGACTTTATTGCACGCTCGTAAATTAAATAAAAATAAATATCTTATTAAAATCGGCTGCGGCATTCTCGCGATACAGGGTGACTTACAAAAGAGCGTCAACTTTTTGAAAAATCCCTGTAATTTATTTTGTAGGTCAAAAAACCGAAAACTCCCGAATATGTCCGGAGATACCAACTAACGCCATTAAATATCATAACAATGAATGTTCTGAAATTACGCTACCTACCAAATGCAGTGGGTTGAAATGCAACCATTTTGCAGTGCTTTATTCTTTACCCTGTATATCATTTAGAGAATAACTTATTTAAGATCAATCTCCCGCCGTGATTCTAGAAGAAACGACCTTTCAAAATCTCTTTAGGCTTTAAATTTCGGCTAAGACATTTTCGAGATACAGACTTCCAAAAACGACAAAATATTTTGCTGTATCCATCTTTTCCGTTAGCAGTTTAGATTGTCTGTTTTGATCAGTCTTGTGTACCCAAACTTTAATGTGTTGGTGAAGTTAGCGGGATTAGGACAAATAATGCACCTCTTCTTTATTTGAAAATGGCCGACGTTTCGACTATTTATTTAGTCTTCATCAGGGCTATTTTCACTTGAGGGCTACTCTCACTGATGAAGACTAAATAAATAGTCGAAACGTCGGCCATTTTCAAATAAAGAAGAGGTGCATTATTTGTCCTAATCCCGCTAACTTCACCAACACCTTATAACTTAAGGACGCTAATTACAACAATGAATCCAAACTTTAATGTTGTACTTATATAGTAAGTACAACATAAATAATGATAGTGCATTATAAACCAACATCCCATAAGAGTCCGTTTACAAAATATACAGTGCTAAACTTAAAATGAAATGCTTATTTGGACATTTCTCAGAAAAAATACTACACTCGTGGGTACTAAATGTGCATTTAGGTCAGTGGTTTCGGTATTATACGATGGAAAGACCAGGCTGAAGTTAGATTCAGATTTAGATTCAATATTCAGATTTTTACAACGGACCAAATAAGTACTGAACATGATGAAAAAAAAATTTTACAAATGGGTCCTGACAAAATACCACGCAGGCATATGCACTTTTCACACCCTACTAACGAATAAACTCGTTAGGGGTGAAATCTACCCCCTCTTGGAAAAGCAATAAAATTCAAAATTCTGCAAATCTGACGTTGTGCTGTACCCAGTAAGGAGAAAGAGAGAGGTGTAGATGCACCTTATAACATCCTATGAGAGATTCATTCGAAATAACTTCGTGGGGGGGTAGAAATTACCCCCACCCTGAAAAATAATAAAATTCAAAATAGCGCAAACCTGACGTTGTGTGCTATTCTAGTAAAGAGTAAGAGGGAGGGCTAGATGCACTTTATAACACCCTATGCGAGATTCATTCGAAATAACTTCGTGAGGGTAGAAATCACCCCCTCTCCCTAAAGCAAAAAAAAATTTAAATATGAATAGCCCAAACCTGACGTTGTGCACTATTCTAGTAAAGAGTAGGAGGGAGGCCTAGATGAACCTTATAACATTCTATGTGAGATTCATTCGAAAAAACTTCGTGAGGGTAGAAATTACCCCCACCCCGAAAAGCAATAAAACTCAAAATAGCGCAAACCTGACGTTGTGCGCTATTCTGGTAAAGAGTAAGTGGGAGGACTAGATGCACTTTATAACACTCTATGCGAAATTCATTCGAAATAACTTCGTAAGGGTAGAAATTACCCCCACCCCGAAAAGCAATAAAACTCAATATAGCGCAAACCTGACATTGTGCGCTATTCTAGTAAAGAGAAAGAGGGAGGACTAGATGCACTTTATAACACCCTATGCGAGATTTATTCGAAATAACTTCGTGAGGGTAGAAATTACCCTTTTCAAAAAACCCGAAAATTGCTTAGAATTATTAATTTTGCTTAATTAGACTGTCAGAGTGACATTTATAAATCAAAATGACGGGAAAAATATACATTTTGGTAACCACTTTAAGCCAGAGACAAATATAAGTGTATCCTATTTTTTCTTTTCTAAAGTTGTGTATATCTGTCTTTTTTATCATACGGCTTATTTTTGATCAGTACAAATAAATGCCATGAAAAGAAACAAACATTTCAAAATGTGTCGAATATATATTTACAATATTTTAATGATTTAGATCAAGAAATGGAAATGCAGAGAAAAGAAAATGATACGAATCTAAATCTTGCAAAAGATAAGTGGGTTCTGGTAAAATACACCTCTTGGAGGTGTATTTTACCAGAACCCACTGAGAAGACTATTCATTATTTTGTTGGACAGGTAACCAAACCGGTAGAAGAAGAATGGGAAGTGAAGTTTTTAAAAAGAGCTCTTACCAAACGGCATGACGTATTTAAATTTGAATGGCCTTCTACTCTTGACATAGATACCGTTTTTGTAAGCACTATCATAAAATATTGCCGAACCCTCTGACAGACCGAAGAGGTTTAATCTATTTCAATGTTTTATTTGACGGTTACCACATGTAATAACATAGGTACCTAGTTACCCACTTCACCTTTTTTTAAATTGATTTTATGATTTTTTGCGCGATATCATACTTAAGTTATTTGTTTTCGCTTCCTTACGTTCCTGGAATAAAAGAACTGACATTTATTTGCTTGTTTTTTTACTATCATCATTCAAACATTTTCAATGAATAAAGGAAAACAAATATTTAGCATTAAAAGAGTTATAACTTCCGTTAATAACATCCGATTTGCCGATTCATTGGCGTATACTTACAAACTATCTAATGAAATAAAGGTTGTCGTTATATTTGCCCCATATACTGGGAAAAATGTAGTAGGACAAAGTTTTAAAAAAATATATAAAAAAAACTTTTCGTCATTTTAATTAAACTTTTTTTCTTACAAATCCACAGCCTACTGGCTTGACTTTCTTGTCAATATATAACAGAATTTCTAGCTACACTTATCTATTTTTTACACGTATCAGAACTTCAACTGTTATAAAAACCAGTTGCATTTACCCTAACTTACCTTAAGCTTAATTTGTCGTTAAATGTTTTTAATTTAGTTACTAATAACGTAATGTTCGATCAAATAAAAGCATTAGGTAATTTTTACAAAATTTTAACAGTTTTTCGCTTCCCATAAGACTGTTATTAAACTAAGTAAAATGGTAATTAACGTTTTGAGCAGTATTTGAGACGACTCATACTTAATTAAGACACTGTTGTTATATTGTCATAAATGGCTTTGCTATAAAATGGCAAATGTCACTCTACCCCTATAAATGAGAAATATAATCAGTCAAATCTCAGAACCTAAAAACAATAAAATCGAACAGTTAGTACCAGTTGAATGGCCTTCGTTAAAGCTATTTTGTCAGTCATATACGAAAAACTAATTGTTTGGCAGTGGCACATTTATAAAACAATATTTGTAATAAAAGAGAATACCCTGATGATGGCCTATAGTAAGCGTAAAGTCGAAACGTCGAATATATTTGGTTTCAGCGCCCTTTAGCAACAGTCAGTAAGTTATAGCAAAAAAGTGTCAATTTATTAAAAAAGTTTCCAAAATATATCCTTTGGTACCCGCGGTAAGGTTCCGGACCTTGGAGACCTCTAGCCCGTCCCAGAAAGTAGCCACATACTAAATTTCAGCTTTCGAGCTCAAACCGTTCCAGAGATATCGGCTTAAAACCAAAACTTTTCTGGCGGCCATCTTTGGATTTTTAAAAATGTCATTTTTAACGAATTTTACATAAGGCAAACCTACCATTGGATTTTAAACTTGATATCACCATTGGTTCAAAAAACATGTATAACCTAGCTACCGTCAGCTACATAGCTATGTCAGCTATATTACCATTCATGGTACTCTCATGGGTACCCAGCATCCAAAGTTGAACCATGTATCATTAATAGTTCTCTAAATATTAACGTTACTCAGCTACTGTTGCTATAATAGCTGAGTCAGCTATATCACAATTTATGATACACCCATAGGTACCTACCATCCAAATTTGCACCATGTACCATCAATGGTACCCCAAATATGACGTAATCTACATTCCACCCATATAATACGCATTGACCAACGTTTGTGCGACTTATGAGAAATACACGTGTAAAAACCTGAAGACTTATATGCAAAACTTCGTTAATGATACCCATGGGTTTGGTACCATAAATAAGGTTTCGACCCATGACAACTTGCAGTCCATTTCCCAATGAACCATGGCACCAAATTTCAGCTCTCTAACTTTAACCGTTTCAAAGATATCCCCATTTTTTAATTACCCTGTCTACGGCGGCCATTTTTTTTTCACCTCCATCTTTTATTTATGACGAAATCAATATTGTCCCATTTAAAAAGCAATGCCCAGTGTATTTCTTATGGGAAACTGAAACGAAAAATTGAAAAAATACATTTTTGCCCGAATTTGTAACCGCCACTGTCTTGGCCAAAAACCGCGTGGTCGAGCTTCGACGTCATCAGCCAAAATGAATCCCGACACGAAATTTTCAAATCGACCAGTCTTTGTGAAAACGTCCTCGAGGACCGGGCATTTTGCCAATAATCTTCCTAGAAATGTTCAAATTTTCCCGGCCAGACAGTTTTCCACGCTTTTCGGCCGATTTTCCTTAGTCTGTGGCTTTAAAGTTAATGTTGACATTTCGGAAAATGACGCGGCCGCCAAATGCTTCCGATAATAACTAGTTAGTGTTTATTAAAAGTTGCAAAATTTTGCACCGTTCGTGCAAAATTAAAATTTGAAAAATTTTGCATCGTTCGTTTCGAAATTCAATTAAGACCATTTCGCGACGTCCCAGCTAAAAGTGGTTCCTAAGTTCCAAAAAGGAAACATTCCAAGGTATCCCCTGGGGTAGAAAGCCATTGCACGGTCTCCGGACAAATATACCTCAAAGTGGCAATTTGAAATTTAAAGTTTAAAAATTCGTCAAAACTTTAAATTCAAAACTAGGACCTTGATTTCTGATCAAGGGCCCGCGTGCCCTACCTCCCTGAATTATTTCAGATTTTTTGCAGCAAAAATGTCGAATCTACAGGGTGAAATGTGAGAAAAGTATACCAAAATTGGCAAAAAATGCGGCACAGAAAAACTTTTGTAGCTCACCCGGTATAAGAGCTAGACCAAAACTAATAACTGATTTTTTTTCCCTCCACGTCTTCTAGTTGCCCATATACCACCGAAGCTGGACCGCTCCATAATTTTTGTAAAAATCGCAAAAAACTACCTTCAAATTTTGGATACTTTTCCTTAACTGTCTTTGGACATTTTTTTAACCACTCTGTATTAAAGTGACACCTTTGGCGGGGTAGGATTAAAAGTGCCCAAAGATATGCCCTTTTCCCTGGTACCATCGTTATTGGGCCAATCGTCTAACTAAAGGTTTCCAGAAGGCCTAGAAGTTGACCATTACAAAAATTTTTATCCGAACGCCAGTGAGGATTATAAAGGTATGCCAACGGAGACATTTTGGTTGTAGATATTTGGTATTTTTTGGCTTCTAACGCTTATAACTTTTAAACTGCTCATTGGACGGGATTTTGAAGTGTTGCGCGTATGTACAGAAATAAACGGGCTTTCCAAATATGTGATCGATTAGGTTGCAGGTGCGGGGGCGGCTGATCAGTGGCGTACCAAAGTCAAAAATGCGTTTTTTTCACAACACAAAAGTCTAGCGTCTTTACCGTAACTACGTGGGGTATAGGCCTCCATGTGGGTAGATTTGCTCATACGTGTAGACGATAAATTTTGAAGTCCAATTTCGATAAGTTAAATAGAAAAATGTACAAAAATTCGCAAAGTTGGTATGGTTTTTCTAAACATTTTTTGCAATTGTCAACTTGTCGGCCTACTGGACCCCTTTAGTTAGACTACTGGCCCAATAAGGATGGTACCAGGGGAAAGGGCATATCCTTGGCTGCTTTTAATCCTATCCCGCCAAAGGTGTCACTTTAATACAGAGTGGTCAAAAAAATGCCAAGGACAATTAAGGAAAAGTGTCTAAAATAGTAAGGTAGTTTTTTGCGATTAAAACTATGGAGCGTCCAGCGTCGGTAGTATATAGGCAACTAGAAGACGTGGAAAGAAAAAAAAATCAGTTATTAGTTTTGGTCTAGCTTTTATACCGGGTGAGCTACGAAAGTTTTTTTGTGCCGTATTTTTTGCCAATTTTTGTGTACTTTTCTCACATTTCACCCTGTAGATTCGACATTTTCGCAGTAAAAAATCTGAAATAATTCAGGGAGATAGTACATACATGGGCCCTTGATCGTGCCAAAAATCACGGGCCTAGCTTTGAATTTGAAATTTTGACGAATTTTTTAACATTAAATTTAAAATTGCCACTTTGAGGTATATTTGTCCGGAGACCGTGCCTCTAATGCAATGGCTTTCTATCCCAGGGGATACCTTGGAATGTTTTCTTAGGAACCACTTTTCGTTGGGACGTCGCGAAATGGTCTTAATTGAATTTCGAAGCCAAAGATGCAGATTTTTTAAAATTTTGGCCGAAAATCCCGAATGGTTCCGAATCACGTCCACCATGGGGTGAATCGGAAGCATTCGGCGGCCGTGCCCATCTGCATCTGACAGCTGAGATTTCCGAAATGTAAACATTAACTTTAAGGCCTCAGACTAAGGAAAATCGGCCGAAAAGCGTGGAAAACTGTCTGGCAGGGGAAAATTTGAACATTTCTAGGAAGATTATTGGCAAAATGCCCGGTCCTCGAGGTCGTTATCACAAAGACTGGTCGATTTGAAAATTTCGTGTCCGGATTTATGTCAAAAAAATTCTCCTAAATCAAAGACCCACTTTATCGGATTTAGAGTTTCAACTCGAATGTAAAATGTAGACTAAATATAACTACCGGCCGTGACGTAAGCGATTAAAGATATTGGTGATATCTTTGAAACGATTAAAGTTAGAAAGCTGAAATTTGGTATGTGCCTTACTACGGCTACATGGTGCCTTACAACGTTTTGTTCGTTCAATATCCGCCATCACCAGGCTTTTAAATTACGTCCGTTTCCCCGTTGGTTCAAATTTGAATGGTGGGTAATCTACTGAGGTGCCGTAAAATATGAATAGCTGATGTAGATATCGTAGCGACCATAGCTGAGATATAACTGTTTCATAAAGTATTATAAACCGATGGTCGTATCGAGTTGAAAATCGAATGGTAGGTTTCCCTTATGTAATATTAGCGCAAAATAGCATCCCAAAAAGGCGGCGACGGCAGTAACATAGGACATATCCATGTATTTTAAATGGGAGGAATATAGAAAATGTTGTTTTTATGATACCATTGATGGTACATGGTTCAAATTTGGATGGTAGGTACCTATGTGGGTATCATAAATTGTGATGTAGCTGACTCAGCTATCATAGCTACAGTAGCTGAGTAACGTTAATATTTAGAGAACTGTTAATGATACATGGTTCAACTTTGGATGCTGGGTGCCCATTGTGGTACCATGAATGGTAGTATAGCTGACATAGCTATGTAGCTGACCATAACTAGGTTATAGCTGTTTTATGAACCGATGGTGATATCGACTTGAAAATCGAATGGTAGGTTTCCCTTATGTACATTTTGCTAAAAATGGTATTTTTTAAAATCCAAGATGGCGGCCTGAAAATTTTTGATTTTAAGCCGATATCTCTGGAACGGTTTGAGCTAAAAAGCTACCAAATTTGGTATATGGCTGCTTTATGGGTTGGGCTAGAGGTCTCTAAGGTCCTGAAACTTGCCGCGGGTACCAAAGGGTCTATTTTGGAAAATTTTTTAACAAAATTACATTTTTTTACTCACTTTTGCTAAAGGGCGCTGAAACCAAAAATATCCGACGTTTCGACTTTACACTTACTATAGGCCATCATCAGCGTATTCTCTTTTATTACAATTATTGCTTTATTAATGTGCCACGCCCAAACAATTTGTTTTTCGTATATGACTGACAAAATAGCTTTAACGAAGCCCATTCGACTGGTACTAACTGTTCGATTTTATCGTTTCTAGGTTCCGAGATTTAACTGATTAAATTTTTCACTGATAGGGGTAGAGTGACTTTTGCCATTTTTTAGCAAAGCCATTTATGACAATAGCAAAACAGTGTCTCAATTAAGTGTGAGTCGTCTCAAATACTGTTCAAAACGTTAATTACTATTTTGCTAAGTTTAATAACGGTCTCATAGGAAGTGAAAAATTATTAAAATTTTGCAAAAATTACCTAATGTTTTTATTTCATCGAACATTACGTCAACTAAATTAAAAATCTTGAACGACAAATTAAGCAGGTATTTTGTGGTCGAGAATGCTCTATTCATGGGTGTCAATAGCATCGTTATACCATGTTTAGTTTTCGAATTATATAGATGTAAGTATTAAAATGTCGATAAAAAGTGGAAAAATAACGTTTTTGATGCACGATTTTTATCTCAAAATTTAGTTTTTTGGGCCGGTTTGAGAGCCTCATATGTTTAACATAGAATTTTCTATATGTGTCATTTAAATCTATAGTAATCGATTTTATTTGTTACTTCGAGTCGTTTTATAATGAATAGGACGTTGATTTCTGTTTTAGATAGTATAGGGTGGGTCAAAAAATGATGCAGGAAGCTAATATATGCTAATAATGCAGAAAAGGTCCATAATCAGTGTGTATTTTAGATAGAAAGGGCGGATTATTTAGTACGTAGACAAGCCAGAATAAAATGTTAGATATAGGCGATGAAAGAGTTATTAAAACTTAGTAATGAAAGCAATTTGAATTATTCAAGGAATCTGGTGTTGTCAGATATTAGTAATATTTACTGCAGAACATTTCCTTCGCCAGGATTATAGCTTTTGGGATAAATCCTCACTAAAACGCGATATAAGCTGTTGAAGGCTGAAATTCACGGTTTTTATCTAAAAATTTAGGTTTTTGGGCCAGTTGGGGAGAGTCTCATATGCTTAATATAAAAATATCGACTTTTCCCATATAAATCAATAGTAATCGATTTTATTCGTAGGTTCTAGTAGTCGTATGATAAATAAGGCATATATTTACGTTTGGGATAGTATAGAGTGTCCCAAAAAAATGTTGTAACCTAAAATTTTAGGATTTTTTCATGTAAATTGATATCAGTTAATTTATTACCAAACTTCCAGTAGTTTTATGATAAATAGAGCGTTGATTTCTGTTTTAAATAGTATACGGTGTTCCAAATAATGCTCCAGCATTTAGCTTTAGTTTTTTTGTATACCAATATTTTTGTAGGTTTTATTCCCTTAATATAAACATATAGGGTGACCCAAAGTTTTAAGAACAATCAAAACTAGAAAACTGAAATTTCAATTGTAGATTCGTTTCATAATCACAAACAATATGTCATAAATGGGAACCTTGATATGGGTACTCGTGGTACCATTTTATATCTTTTTATGAATTTTAGCACGTTTTTTACTATTTTTCAAAAGCTGTTATGTTTGCGAATATGAAGTCAAGTATTTCAAACGTTTCGACATTTCAGTTACTTTTAGGTATCTTCAGGTTCTTTGTTAATAATTCTGCTTTTTTCCTAAACTATGGGCGTTCCGCGCGCATGGTCAAAAAAAAAATTTGACTCGCGAGTCAAGTGCGAGTGGGTCAAAAGCACACAATAAACAAACCAACTCAAGATTTCTGCTGACCAACTTGTTTCCAAAAACCGTCCCAACTTTGCGATTTTTTGTAGATTTTCCTATTTAGCTTATCGGAATTAGACTTCAAAATGTATCGTCTACACGTATGAGCAAATCTACCCACATGGAGGCCTATACCGCACGTTGCCCCGGAGATACGGTAAAGACACAAGACTTTTGTGTTGTGAAAAAAACGCATTTTTTACTTTGGTACGCCACTGGTCAGACCTCCCCCCGCCCGTACCGTCAAATAGACCATATTTTTGAAAAGCTCGTTCATTTCTGTACCTACGCCCCTTGAACGAAAATCCCTTCAAATGAACAGTTATAAGCGTCAGAAGCGAAAAAATACCAAATATCTACAACCAAAATGCCAGAGTGACCGTCGCTTTATATACCGAGTTGGTCTTCGCGCTGCAATTTTTGCACTCTCCTTGGCACACTGTCCACCAAGTCTGATGAAAATTCTTGGGGAATAGCTTCCCATTCTTCCCGAATCATACGTCAAATCTTGTAGATTTTCATATTATTGCTCTTTTTGATTCAATCTTAATTTATCTTCTATTTTTCTCTTCTACAATAGAACAAAATCGTTGCAGAAGTTTTTTGCAAAAGCAAACGGTTCTACAACAAATTCATCCACACATGTTTCGATACCGAGCTGCATTCATTTCTGATTAAAATGACAAAATTGGTTTTTTCATTCTTCAATAAATCAACCCATACAATCACATCTCCTTCATTTTAAACGCTACCTTAGCATCGATAACTTTCTCGAGAGATAACCATTTAGGAGGAGTTAAGTCGTAGGTACCAGGTACAAGAATTGATATTTTCGTCCACACTACATTTATTTTTCTCACATCTTCTGTTCATCTAAATCTTTCGTTTAATACAATTTCTTTATAATAGTAAGCATACACCTACGACCACTCCAATCTACATTTTCCAAAGCCCGCATACTCTTAACAAATTGGTGGCACTATCTAGCACAGTGGAAGTAGGAGAATCACAACAAGAAGAGCTGACCGCCATTTACTGATATCTGTTCTTCGCAGAAGATCAAAAAATGTAGCTCAATTAAGCGCGGATTACGTGTTGCTACAAGAACAGCAATTTCGGTGGCTACAGTACGGAGAAGGCTACACGAAGGGGGTTTAAAAGCAAGAAGACGTGCTGCTTACCATTCCTTGCTACCAGCCCACCGGGTTGCTAGGAGGCTATGGGCTGAAGCCCATATCTTTTGGGGAATAGCAGAATGGAGTATGTTTACGGATGAGTGCAGATTTAATTTGTATCAGACGAACGGACGAATTTTAGTGTGGAGGCAGATGAATTAACGTTATCTTGAGGAGTATATGAATGCTAGGGTACCGTTTAATGGAGAAAGAATGACTGTTTGGAGTGGAGTGATGAGGAAAGGCAAAACGGATTTAGTTATTTTGATTGGAGAAACGATGAATGCAGTCCGGTATCGAGAATTATGTGTGAATGAAATCGTTCAAGAAGTTTTCCGGGAACACAATATTGAGCGTATGAATTGGCCTGCAAGGTCGCCTATTTAGCAAGCCGATCTCTTTCAAAATCTATCTGAATTGTGACTATTTAGCGGTGTATATTATAAAGTGGCCTTTGCTTCGTCCCCCCTTTTTTAACTCTATTTTTCTATTTATTTATATAATTTTAAAGGATTTTATAACAACTCTTACTGTCCTGAAGATGATGTAATATATGCCGAAACGTCGACAAGTTCATAAATTATTTTGAATAACCCCCCTGATCCCACAACCCAAAAATCAAAACCACATTTATCTATTTAACATGCATCAATGTTTTTAACATGCATATCAACTTACATACATGCAGAACAATTTTGTATAACACTATGTATCCTACACAGTGTTATACTCCACACTTCACAGTGTGTTCTACAAATGTTAGTCATTAATTCTTAATTGTTAATTGCATATATAAACACACTTTTGCACGACACGACCTAAATTAGCAGTATTTTTGTCACTCGATGAACATATGTAATAAATACCTATTTCCAACACTCCATAGAATTATTTCTAAACAGGACACTTACGTACATATGACGTAGTTCGCAAGAATCGAACATGCCGCACAAGAAACCTACAAATAACTGGAATAAGCAAGTACAAATTTAATTCGAAAATCATTTCGAAACTCAATAACTTTAAAACTAGCCGATGATTTCTTATGGAAATATTTGCAATTTAACTTTCTATATAAGTGATAATAAGCCATAAAGATCCTGCCGACAAGAGAAGCCCTTTTTAGATTTAATTTTACCGTTTGCAATTCCACAAGTTTTTATTTCAAGATCCTACCAATGGTTATGTATCTTTGTTGCGTGGTGGGTATGGTACCTACATACGATGGTACGAATGGTGTGCGACGGTGCTTGTAAATTAAAGAGATCTATAAAACCTACACAAGTAGAGGTTGGAAAATGGGTATTTCAAGGTTTGTTGATATAGGTTATAAGTAATTATTAGAGTTAAATTATTATACCGGGCATGCATTTTCGATCAACCTGATTACGAATTGTTTGCCAGTAACATTTTTAATATTTCATCTTTTTTATCGCCCCGTATTCGCCCAGTGACGTATTAAAATGAAAAATGCAGTTTTTTTAATACCCAAATTTACGGAAATTTTACCGTAGATCCGGGGCTATGTGAGGTATAAGACTCCTCACGGCTAAATTTCCTCATATGTGCAAATGATAAATTTTGAAGTCTAATTCCGATAACTTAAATAGAAAAATCGGCCCAATGAGCATGGCACCGGGAGAAAAAGCATATCCCTGGGCATTTTTAATCCTATCCCCCCAAGGATGTCACTTTAATACAGGGCGAGTCAAAAAATTCCCAAAGACGGTTAAGAAAAACTGTTTAAAATAGCACAGTAGTTTTTTTGCGATTTATAGGAAAACTATAGAGTGGCCCAGTCTCGCTTGTACATACTTAATTAGGAGACGTGGAGCGAAAAAAAAAACAGTTGTTAATTTTGGTCTAGCTCTTATGTCAGGTGAGCTATAAAAGTGTTTCTGTGCCACAAATTTTGCCAATGTGGGTGTACTTTCTCACATTTCACCCTGTAGATTCCAGTACAGATTTCAGCAAAAAATCTAAAATAATTCAGAGAAGTAGTATACACCAAGGAACCACTTTTTCGCTGCAGATTTTTGAAATTTTTGCAAAATTTTCCGTAGTTTGTTGTCCGTAGTCATTTTTTGACTCCAGAAATTGCTCATTTGACAGATCATACTTTAAACACTTTAAACACTAAAATTTTAACATTTCTAAGAAGATTAATGGCAAAATGCACAGTCCCCAAAAATGTTTTCACAAAGACTGTTCTTTGTAGTAAAAAGTAGAAAAAACTAAAAAAAATATCTAAAATTGTTGTGCTAAAGGGATACATTTAAAATATTTATAGTTTCTTGTGAAATTTTTTTTTTGCTATAATATGTATTACAAATAAGTATACATTCCAATTCGTTAGTGGTTAAAAAACCAATTTTGTGTCAAAATCCTCTCAAAAGGATGAAAACCTAATGAAAAAAATCCAATTTAGATCAAAGAAAAAAATTCAAAGATCAAAAATTTAGATTAGAATTCTCTTCTATCTAAAAATCCAATTTAGATCGAAGAAAAAAAAATTAAAAGAACAAAACGACAAATATTTGAAAAATGAAGAAAACTGTAAGACAGAACAACTTGAACGAAGAAAAAATTACGACACAAATGTTATTTAATAGAATTTTTTCCTCTAAGGTTTTTCCTCTCCAACAAAATAGGTACCGAAACAAAATTTACTGCTGTTTGGAATTGTTTGCGTTCTCTTCAATTAAACAAGTTTGTCAGCAAAACTCTTGAGTTGGTTTGTTTATGGTGTGCTTTTGTCACACACGCGCGTTTTTTTTTGCGTTTTTGGACCATGCGCGCGGGGCGCCCATAGTTTAGGAAATCCGAACGCTGTGGGCAAAGTGCTGCAGAACTTCTTTGGAGTGAAGACCACGCGCGCGGAGCGCCCATAGTTTAGGAAATGCGAACGCTGTGGGCAGAGAGATATTAACAAAGAACCTGAAGATACCTAAAAGTAACTGAAATGTCGAAACATTTATATATAATAATACTTTACCTCATATTCGCAAACATAACAGCTTTTGAAAAATAGTAAAAAACGTGCTAAAATTCATAAAAAGATATAAAATGGTACCACGAGTACCCATATCAAGGTTCCCATTTATGACATATTGTTTGTGAGTATGAAACGAATCTACAATTGAAATTTCAGTTTTATAGCTTTGATTGTTCCTAACTGTTTATAATAAGGGA
Source organism: Taphrorychus bicolor (assembly GCA_951812265.1). Classification (NCBI taxonomy): domain Eukaryota; kingdom Metazoa; phylum Arthropoda; class Insecta; order Coleoptera; family Curculionidae; genus Taphrorychus; species Taphrorychus bicolor. Next base: position 71,553,207 of record OX638297.1, on the reverse strand, counting down.
ATAAAACCTACAGAAAAATATTGATAAACAAGAAAACTAAAGTTAAATGTTGCAGCACTATTTGGGACACCGTATACTATTTAAAACATAAATCAACGCTCTATTTATTATAAAACTAATGGATTTTTCGCAATAAATTAACTGTTATCAATTTACATGAAAAAATCCTAAAATTCTAGGTTACAACACTTTTTTGGGACACTCTATACTATCCAAAACGTAAATATATGCCCTATTTATCATACGACTACTAGAACCTACGAATAAAATCGATTACTATTGATTTATATGGGAAAAGTCGATATTTCTATATTAAGCCTATGAGCCAACTGGCCCAAAAACCTAAATTTTTAGAAAAAAATTGTGAATTTCAGCCTTCAACAGCTTATATCGCGTTTTAATGAGGATTTATCCGAAAAGCTATAAAAGGAGCCAAAAAAGTAGAATAATTTTTGTGTTTTTTTAACAATTTGTGGATAAAATGGCGAAGAAAATATTTTGCATTAAATACTCATATATATCAACACCCGACTCCTTGCATAATTATAAAATTGCTTTCAATGGTAAGTTTTAATAAAGTTTTCATCGCCTATATCTAACATCTTATTCTGCTTAGTCTACGTACTAAATAATCCATCCTTTCTATGTAAAATACACACTGCTTATGGACCTTTTCTGCATTATTAGCATATATTAGCTTCCTGCATCATTTTTTGAGCCACCCTATACTATATAAAACAGAAATCAACGTCCTATTCATTAAAAAACGACTCGAAGTAACAAATAAAATCGACTACTATAGATTTAAATGACACATATAGAAATTTCTATCTTAAACATATGGGGCTCTCAAACCGGCCCAAAAAACTAAATTTTGAGATAAAAATCGTGCATTGCTGCCTTTAACAGCTAATATCTCGTTTCGATGAAGATTTATCAAAAAATGTATAAGAACAGCTAAGGAATTAGAAGAATAGAGCTACACGTAAAGCATTTTCGAAGCTCTGCCTAGAACAGTAACTGAGCACGGGTGGCCCAAAAATAAGGTACAAATTTTGCACTTTTTTTTTAATTTTCTCGAAAACCGTGAAAGCTAGATTCTTTCTGATACATGCATCTGATGGCCCTTAATGACCTCTTCATACATCATATTAACCTGCATATCGAAACACCTTACCGTTTCCAAGATAAACAAAAAAATGTAAACATTTCAAAATTTTCAAAGGTGGTAGGTCGTGAAAACTTTCGACCGAAATCGATTGTCATAGATTTTATCATAAATAGTCTCAAACGAAAGAGGGGAAAAAATATGTAAACAATTTGCAATTTTGGAATTTTTAGTAACTTCCTTCCCCTTCAAAATGGCGCCAAAAACGTAATTTTTCACCTTTTTATCGACATTTTAATACTTATATCTATGTAAATCAAAAACTAAACATGGTATTACGATGCTATTGACACCGTTGAATAGAGCGTTCTCGACCACAAAATATCTGCTTAATTTGTCGTTCAAGGTTTTAAATTTAGTTGACGTAATGTTCGATCAAATAAAAACATTAGGTAAATTTTACAACATTTTAACAGTTTTTCACTTCCTATAAGACTGATATGAAACTAAGCAAAATGGTAGATAACGTTTTGAGCAGTACTTGAGCCGACTCACACTTAATTGAGTCACTGTAGTTCTATTTTCATAAATGGCTTTGCTATAAAATGGCAAATGTCACTCTATAAAAGAGAAATTTAATCAGTCAAATCTCAGAACCTAAAAACGATAAAATCGAACAGTTAGTACCAGTTGAATGGGCTTCGTTAAAGCTATTTTGTCAGTGTCAAAAACTGATTGATTGGGCGTGGCACATTTACAAAGCAATATTCGTAATAAAAGAGAATACCCTGATGATGGCGTATAGTAAGCTTAAAGTCGAAACGTCGGATATGTTTGGTTTCAGCGCCCTTTAGCAACAGTGAGTAAGTTGGAGCACAAAAGTGTCATTTTAATAAAAAAGTTTTCAAAATAGAACCTTGGGTACCCGCGACAAAGTTCTGGACCTTAGAGACCTCTAGCCCGTCCCATAAAATAGCCACGTACCAAATTTCAGCTTTCTAGCTCAAACCGTTCCGGCGATATCGGCTTAAAACAAAAAATTTTCAGGCGGCCATCTTGGATTTTTAAAAATGTCATTTTTAGCGAAATTTACATAAGGGAAAACTACCATTCGAATTTTAAGTCGATATCACCATCGGTTCACAAAACAGCTAAAACCTAGCTACAGTCAGCTACATATAGCTATGTGAGCTATACTCTGTTCAGCGAGGGTTCAATATTACGTCATAAATTGTGATGTCATACCAAAAAACACGTCTGTCTCTGATAAAATGTCAGTTGAACGAAATGTCAATTTATGTTTGTAGACACGGGAATGTATCAGTTTAGCCTTTTGTGCTACGTATTGCAAAGTTTTCCCATTTCGGGTATTAATTCAGGAGTATCCGCAGCAGCTTTACCATATACACCTGCTATGATTCACCCGGCCATGGATGTAGATCATAAGATATGGACAAAATCGGCCCAAGCTATTCTGAGTATTTTTGTGTGCTTACTATACCTAGTAGTGCTCACAACTTGCGTTGTAAAGCCAATAAGCAGAAACACTTGTCGTCTGGTCGCCAAACATATTTTTCCTTTTTTCGTTCGAATGCACCCTTTTTTGCGGAATAGTTCAATACGTGTCCGCATGAATTCATTAATTTGATAAAAAAAACTGTTAGGCATTTATTGTATATTCAATTCTTGAAATTTTTCTTAGAATTTAATTAATGCAATATATGATAATAAGACATGCAACATAAATAACTTAAATTAAGTACATAATCTAAGTGTGGGCAATTTTTTTAAGACACCTAACCGCTGTTTTGCTTCTGTGTCGCATGTATGCACCGTTCTTCCACATTTTTTCTTTAGTTGATTCAGTCAAACACCTCGCTAATTTTGATTAAAGTTTTATTCATTTCCACAGAAGCGGATCTAGCCTTTAGGTGACACCAGGGTAAGATATTTTTGTGGACCAGTAGGTGGTTGTTCAGGAACAGGGGCTTCTTTTCAACAATTGATAGTTCCTTCGGGACGTATGTTGATGGAATTTCTTCCGCAGCTTCGTCGATTGTAACTCCTTGTTTCTCCACTATCTTGGAAATTTTCCCCCGTTTTTCTTCACACAGTGGCTCCTTCTACATGATCCCTTAAAAGCGGATCTTTCCTTTCTATATTTAGTTCTACAAAAGCTGGACTCGGATTTCTAAATTATGAGGACATTTTGACATTAAGCGTCAAACTGACAATAGCTGGTGGTTTTATTATTAATAAGAACTAATAAATACGCCTGTTTTTTTGCGATCTTTTTTTAATGAAATGAGATGAGTAATGTGACGTAATATTGAACCCTCGCTGAACAGAGTATATATTACCATTCATGGTACCTCCATGGGCACCCAGCATTCAAAGTTGAACCATGTATCATTAACAGTTCTCTAAATATCAACGGTACTCAGCTACTGTAGCTATGATAGCTACGGCAACTATATTACAATTTATAATACCCCCGTAGGTACCTACCATCCAAATTTGAACCATGTACTATCAGTGGTACCCTAAATATAACCTTTTCTATATTCCTCCCATTTAAAAAGCATTGCACAATGTATTTCTTATGGGAAATACACGTGCAAAAGCGTGAAAACTTATATGCAAAATTTCGTTAATGGTACCCATGGGTTTGGTACCATAAAAAAGGTTTCCACCCATGGCAACTTGCAGTTCATTTCCTAATGAACCATGGTACCAAATTTCAGCTCTCTAACTTTATTCGTTTCTGAGATATCCCCATTTTTAAATTACCCTGTCTACGGCGGCCATTTTCTTTTCGCCTCCATCATTTATTTATGACGAAATCAATATTGTCCCATTTAAAAAAGCGTTGCACAATGTATTTCTTATGGGAAATACACGTGCAAAAGCGTGAAAACTTATATGCAAAATTTCGTTAATGGTACCCATGGGTTTGGTACCATGACGAAGGTTTCCACCCATGGCAACTTGCAGTCCATTCCCTAATGAATCATGGTACCAAATTTCAGCTCTCTAACTTTATTCGTTTCTGAGATATCCCCATTTTTAAATTACCCTGTCTACGGCGGCCATTTTCTTTTCGCCTCCATCTTTTATTTATGACGAAATCAATATTGTCCCATTTAAAAAGCGTTGCACAATGTATTTCTTATGGGAAATACACGTGCAAAAGCGTGAAAACTTATATGCAAAATTTCGTTAATGGTACCCATGGGTTTGGTACCATGACGAAGGTTTCCACCCATGGCAACTTGCAGTCCATTCCCTAATGAACCATGGTACCAAATTTCAGCTCTCTAACTTTATTCGTTTCAGAGATATCCCCATTTTTAAAATACCCTGTCTACGGCGGCCATTTTTTTTTCGCCTCCATCTTTTATTTATGACGAAATCAATATTGTCCCATTTAAAAAGCATTGCACAATGTATTTCTTATGGGAAAACGGAAGAAATGGCGAAAAAACATATATAACTACGCCCATGTCTGCCGAAAAATCGAAAAAAACATTTTTGCCCGAATTTGTAACCGCCACTGTCTGGGCGAGAACCGCGTGGTCTGGCTTCGACGTCCTCAGCCAAAAATGAATCCCGACATGAAATTTTTAAATCGACCAGTCTTTGTGAAAACGACCTCGAGGACTGGGCATTTTGCCAATAATCTTCCTAGAAATGTTCAAATTTTCCCCGGCCAGACAGTTTTCCCCGCTTTTCGGCCGATTTTCCTTAGTCTGAGGCTTTAAAGTTAATGTTTACATTTCGGAAATCTCAGCTGTCAGTTGTAGATAGGCGCGGCCGCCGAATGCTTCCGACACCCCCGTGGTGGACGTCGCTTCGGAACCATTCGGGATTTTCGGCCAAAATTTCAAAAAATCTGCATCTTTCGCTTCGAAATTCAATTAAGCCCATTTCGCGACGTCCCAGCTAAAAGTGGTTCCTAAGAAAACATTCCAAGGTATCCCCTGGGATAGAAAACCATTCGATTAGATGCGCGGTCTCCGGACAAATATACCTCACAGTGGCAATTTGAAATTTAAAGTTTAAAAATTCGTCAAAATTTCAATATCAAAGCTAGGCTCTTGATTTTTGACACGGTTAAGGGCCCATGTGTGTACTACCTCCTGGAATTATTTCAGGTTAGTTCTTTTTTGCTGGAAAAATGTCGAATCTACAGGGTGAAATGTGAGAAAAATACACCAAAATTGACAAAAAATGCGGCACAGAAAAACTTCTGTAGCTCACCCGGTATAAGAGATAGACCAAAACTAATAACTGATTTTTTTTCTCTTCACGTCTTCTAGTTGCCCATATACCACCGAAGCCGGATCGTTCCATAGTTTTCGTAAAAATCGCAAAAAACTACTTTCAAATTTTGGACACTTTTCCTTAATTGTTTTTGGACATTTTTTTGACCACTCTGTATTAAAGTGACGCCTTTGGCGAGATAGGATTAAAAGTAGCCAAGGATATGCCCTTTCCCCTGGTATCATCGTTATTGGGCCAGTCGTCTAACTAAAGGGGTCCAGACGGCCCAGAAGTGGACCATTACAAAATTTTTTTCCGAAACCGTCCCAAATTTGTGATTTTTTGTAGATTTTCCTATTTAACTTATCGAAATTAGACTTCAAAATTTATCATCTACATATATGAGGAAATCTACCAACAGTTGGTTTAATTTGATTGATTTTAATTGGATTTTTAGATAGAAGAGAAGATATCGGGTTTCATTCTTTTGAGAGAATTTTGATATAAAAATTGATTTTTTTTTAAAGACTGATCAATATATGGCAATTTTTTATACATATGGTACAATATAGTAGGTATAAGATACAATACAATATACAAAATAAATACAATATAGTATAATACCTATACAATAAGAACAATTTATTCCAAAACTAGCAATATTTTAAATTTATCTCTTTACCTGCAAATTTTTGACAATTTTTTAGTTTTTTCCACTTTTCTTCTTCTAATTTTTATTTTTAAAATAATTATAATTTTGTTGAAATAATGTTAATGTAAATTTTGTAAAACCAATAAAATTGTTAGTTTTAGATAAAATACGTTTTTTTCAAATAACTTTAGTTCCAATTCTAATCTGAATTTCTCCAAAGACTTCAAGTTTGCATTTTTAGACGCTATGTGTTGTTTTTATTTGGTTTTGGCCATAATTTTTATTTGCATTTTTTCGAAATTTCCAACTTTGCATTTTTACACATTTTTAGTAATTTTTTTATATATTTTGGTATTAATCTTAAACTGACTTTTTCAAAAAATGTCCAAGTTATCACTTTTTTGATGAAGTGAGTCACTTTTAAACCATTGTATCCATATTTATATAGTAAATTTTTTGAAAGACACCCAATTTGCATTTTTAGACTTGTAATGTGTAATTTTTTAACTAGTTTTGATCTTATTCGTAACGTGAATTTGGCTGCAAACTTCTAAACGGATTTTCTTGAAAATTTGATTAATTTTTAATTGATTTTAGCCGTAATCTTCATTTCAATTTTTTTCAGAGCTTCCCTACTTATATATTTACCCTCTTTGAGTAATTTTTCATGTATTTTGCCCGCAATTCTATCCTGACTTTTTCAAAAAATATAAAAACTCTTATTTTTATGTAAAATGAGTTCTAATTCTAATCTAACATTCGCCAAGACTTCAGATTTGCATTCTTGACGCTTTTAGTAATTTGATTTGGGCCATAATCTTAATTTGAGTTTTTCCAAAGTCTCCAAGTTTTTATATTTACCCTCTTTGCATCATTTTTTGCGTATTTTGGCTCTAATCCTGGCTATTCTCTCCCTAAATCCTGGCCTGACTTTTCAAAAAACATAAAAATTGTGATTTTTAGGTATATAATGAGTTCTTTTCAAACAATTTTAGTTCGAATTCTAATCTGAATTTTTCCAAAGACTTCAAATTTGCATTTTTAGAAGCTATGTGTTATTTTTAATTGATTTTGGCTATAATCTTTATTTTAATTTTTTGGCAATTTCCAAATTTGTTTTTTTACTCACTTTGAGTCATTTTTTATGTATTTTGGCCTTGATTTTAACCTGATTTTTTCAAAAATGTCAAAGTTGTCATTTCTTTAGCGCTAAGTATATTGTAAATTTTTTGAAAGACACTAAATTTGCATTTTTAGACTGTGTAATGTGTAATTTCTTAACCAGTTTTGATCTTAATAGTAACGTGAATTTGGCTAGAAACTTTTAACGGAATTTTTTGACAGTTTAATGTATTAATTTTTATTTAATTTTAGCCGTAACCTTAATTTGAATTTTTTTCAAAGCCCCATATATTTACCCTCTTTGAGTCATTTTTCACTTATTTTGCCCTTAATCCTAGCCCGAATTTCTTCAAAAAATATTAAAACTCTTATTTTTAAATAAATTGAGTTTTTTTTCGAAAAATTTCAGTTTTAATTCTAATCTAACATTCACCAAGACTTCAGATTTGCATTCTTGACTCTTTTAGTAATTTTTAATAGATTTTAGCCATAATCTTAATTTGAGTTTTTCCAAAGCCTCCTTATTTTTACATTTCTCTTTGAATCATTTTTTACGTACTTTGGCTTTAATCCTGGCTTGACTTTTCCAAAAAAACATAAAAATTTTCATTTTTATGTATAATGAGTTCTTTTCAAACTTTCAGTTCGAATTTTAGTTCAAATTCCAATCAAAATTTTTGGTCTTTTATTTTTTTCTTTGATCTAAATTGGATTTTTTTCATTAGGTTTTCATTCTTTTGAGAGAATTGACACAACATTGTTTTTTTTTAAGTACTAACTAATTGGAATGTATACTTTGTAATACAGATTGTAATATGGAAAATTTCACCCAAAACTATAAATATTTTAAATTTATTACTTTACGGGTCAATTTTGGATATTTTTTTTAGTTTTTTCTACTTTTTTTAATTTAATTTTGATTTTTAACTTATAATTAATTTTGTTGAAAACTTGTTAATTGGAATTTTGCCAAACACTCCAAGTATTCTTACACACTTTAAGTAATATTTTACGCATTTTGGCATTAATCTTTTTCATAGTTTATACAATAACTTTTTCAAAAAACATAAAAATTGTTATTTGTATGTAAAATGAGTTTTTTCAAAAAGTGTCACTTCTAATTCTAATCTAACTTTCTACAAGACTATTCGCATATTTGACGCTTTTAGTAATTTTTAATTGCTTTTGTACATAATCTTAGAGAATCTCTAACCATCTCTCATAAAAATGGTTTTTTTGCCTAAGAAATAGATGTGTTGCCTTCAAGTTTAATATTCTTCTAGTGGCATTTTATTACTGCCAGTACCCAATATACAATGTGTCTAGTTGGTGCTACGTAGTTCGAAGTCTTTTTTTTTCGAATTATTGTGTGGGTTGGGAAAAAGTAGTAAAAAACAAATAGAAACTTTATGTGTCTAGTTTGAAATACTAGTAAATATCTTGAAACCGATTTACAAATAAAAAAAAATAAATTGTATACTTGGCTTACTTAAAAAAAAGTTAGTTTAAAACGGGGACTAACTTCATGGATTTGTTTTGGAAAATAAAGACGTTAATACGTATCTTAGGAACGGTTTGGAAAATGAAAAATTGTCTAAATGTGTCGAGAATAGTTCGAGATAATAAAACTTGTCGTTCCAGGGACCAAAAATTATAACGAGCAAATTTTCAATATTTTGTTAACTTTGACGTCATGACGGTGGGCACAAATTTTAAGGCTTTTGATGTAGCGACATTCAAGAGCTTTAGTCGACACATCGAGAAGTTTTTGGGAGTATTTTGTCTACAAAAAGAGTTACAGAAAGTTTAGCTACCAAATGCAGTGGGTTGAAATGCAATAATTTTAGATTGCTTTTTCTATATCTAAAGTTTTATTTAAGACTTACTTCCCAGTCTGGACCTAGAAGAAACGGTCTTTCAAAATCTTTTTAACTTACAAATTTCAATTAAACTCTCTTTTACAACTCTCCGTAAAACTTCAGTCTCAAGTTACACTAACAATGACGTAGATTGAATTGTTACCTGGCAGATAAACAACAACTGGCCAAAGTGTTTTAACTTCCAACTGAAGTTTACTGATAGTTGTAAAAACCGCCCTAAGGCGTTTTCAAGATACAGGCCTCCAATACCCTGTACAACCCTTTACAGAGTTGTATAGGGTATTGGCTCTGTTACTGTTAATAATGGGAAGTATCGATTTATTTCTATAATCGAATGAATCGAAATATTTGATTCGTGATTATGAGTAAAATTTTTTAAATCATTTATATACGATTATTCGAATGTCAATTCTCAGTCAATTAATTGACTCTGAAAGATTTTTATTAAAAATTCCTAAAAAAAAAAAGCCAAAATCAATTAAAAATCAGCCAAGCCGTCAAAAACGCTGATAAAAAGTTTCTGAGCAAATTCGAGTGAGAATTAGGGTAAGAAGTGGTGAAAAAATTACACAGATCATCTGCAAATGACAGTTTGGAGCCCTTGAAGAAATGCAGGTTAAAATTAGCACTAAAATGAACCATTTTAGTCATAATTTTAACATTAACAAGCATATAATGTAGGCCAATAAACCGAATGTGTCGTTTGAGCCCACGAGCGTAGCAAGTGGCGCAATTCACCTGAGGTAATGATGCCTATTATATGCAAGTTGGATAATATACCTTTTCGAAGGATTAATTTACAATTTTTACGTAATAATCAACTAGATAACTTGGTCGTCAACACGCGTTTTGATCGAAGTAACAGATGGAACCTTCATTGTGTGTGCGTATAATGTAATAAATAAATAATATATGAGTGTTTAATAAAAAAAACAAAAGACGCAGGGATGCATAATAAAAATTATTCACGCTGTTTCAGTCCAAAGGTTATAACACACCATGTTATGTGCTTACAACCTGACAACTTGACACCCAACACAAATAAATAATAAAGAAATAAAATAAAACATTAGAATGAAAGTGTTAATCATTTAACATTAAAAATTAATAGCATATTATAGAGTGTATGAGAAAGTGAGAAAGTGAGCCCACGAGCGAAGCGAGTGGCACAAATCGCGGAAGAGAATAATGCTTATTAAATGCTAGTAGAATACAATACTTTATTCACGACCAAGATTCTGAATTTTCTCAAATATGGTAAATTATAGGTGCCACAATTTTAAAATCGCGACTGATTTCGCTAATCGACGGCGCAACTTTTGATGCGTCAGATAGATTACGGTCTAGTGGCTCGTGCATGTTCATTTCAATGCTACGAGGGTGGACGGTAAATTACTTCATTTTATGGTCTATTTTAAGTATTTTTTATTAAAAAGTACATTTTTTAGTAAAAAAGAGACACTGTAACTTAAATTTGTCTTAATACATCCTAATAGGAGGATAATTATTTGAATGAACCAGTGATAACTACCGACTTCATGTCTAAGGTAGTTTACTTTTTTAGTTGCCAGTTGCCTACGATATGTTTCGTTTCCATGACAACTCATTATTCACTTGTGAATAATGTTCACATTCACTGCAATCGGTTTAGTCGTTCTCAAGTTACAAGCGGTCAAAGTTGAGAATTGAGGAAAAAGTATGGTCCAAAAAACGCAATTCTAAAAATGCCTGAAAATCGCCTGACGAAAATAAATAAAATTTTGCTAACGATGTCCAAAAAAAAAAAAGGTTTTTCGAGGAAGTCAGCCCAAAGAATCATTAAAATTGACTCGAAGCGTGTAAAAGTAAAAATTTTAATTTGAATCAATTGGTTTTTGAGGCTTTAACTCACTGTCAAACAGTGAGTAAAAGCCTCAAAAAATGCAAATTAATTTTTTTTTTAAAATCCAGGGTAGAATTACCTGGATTTGGGAATTAGTCTAAAATTATTGTGACCCACATCGGGTACAAAATGCAATTTTTTGATGTTTTTAGAGAAATTCAAGTTTTGAACGCAGTCAGGTAAAATTAGTTTAAATCTTCAAATTTGCTGTTGGTGGTAAAAGTAATTTTTGGAAGAAAATAAGTGAAGTTTCACTAAGGACGTCCCAAACTAAAAATTTAATGATTTTCGAGGAAGTAAGCCAAAAAATCGTAAAAAATGAGACAAAGCGTGTAAAAATAAAATTTGAAGTTTTTTGAAAAACTCAGGACATGTAATAATAGGACCAAACTGCTAAAAAATTAGTTACAGCGTCTAAAAATGCAAATTTTATTTTTGTTTTTTTGAGAAATATAGTTAGATCTAAAATTAATTATAATCACCAACATCGTCTAAGAATGGAAATTTTTATGTTTTTGAGAAATTGTTCAAATTTGTTGTTGGTGGTAAAATTAATTTTTGGACGAAAATAAGTGAAATTTTACAAAAGAGGTGCTAAACTGAAAAATTTGTGTTTTTCGAGGAAGTCGACTCAAAAAAACCTTAAAATTGAGTCATAGCTTGTAAAAATAAAATTTGAAGTTTTTTGAAATTCGCAGTATACAATTAGATCTAAACTTAATTAAAATTGCTAACATTGTCTAAGAATGAAAACTTATTATGTTTTTGGAGAAATTCTACTTTAGGACCAAATCATGCAAAATTTATTTAAATATTCTAATTTGTTGTTTTTGATAAAATTTATTCTGTGGCCAAAATAAGTAAAAATCTACAAAAGTAGTACAAAAATAAAAATGTATTGTTTTTTGAGGAAGTCAGTCTAAAAAATCGTTAAAATTGACTTGAAGTGGGTAAAAATAAAGATTTTAAGTTATTTGAAAAGTTCGAGTTACGTGCCAATAGAGTCAAATAGCCAAAAAGTGAGTTAAAGCGTCTATAAATGCGTACTAAAAACGTTGAAAAATGCAGGGTAGAATTAGGTTTAAAAAATTTAAAAAATTACCCACCCCGAATTACAGTAAATTACCAATATTACCTCCAAAATAAAAAAAATTGCCATAAAATTTAAAAGTAAATTGAAAAATTATTATAATTATTTAGAAATTACAATTTTTACTCAAAAATTAATATAAGTACTGAGGACGCGGAATAATAGAACCAAATTGCTAAAAAATGAGTTAAAGCGTCTAAAAACGCAAATTTGAGTTTTTTTGAGAAATATAATTAGACCTAAAATTAATTAAAATCACCAACATCGTCTAACAATGGAAATTTTCTATGTTTTTGGGGAAATTCTTCAAATCTGTTGTGGGTGGTAAAATTAATTTTTGGGCGAAATAAGTGAAATTTTACTAAAGACGTGTCAAACTGAAAATTTTGTTTTTTTCGAGGAAGTCAGTCCAACAAATCGTTAAAATTGAATAAAAGCCTGTAAAAATAAAATTTGAAGTTTTCTGAAAAACTCAGGATACGTAATAATAGAACCAAAATGCTAAAAAAATGAGTTAAAGCGTCTAAAAATACATTTGAATTTAATTAAAAAATGTAATTAGATCTAAAATTAATTATAATAATCAACAATCGTCTAAGAATGGAAATTTTAATGTTTTTGAAGAGATTCCATTTTAGGACAAAATTAATTTAAATAGGTATTCAAATTTGTTGGTAAAATTAATTTTTGAAGTAGAATAAAAAAATTGACTCAAAACGTGTAAAAAAAAATTAAGTTTGTATTTGTATCTGTCTGTATGTATTTGTTTAAGTTTGTATCTGAAATCTAGGGTAGAATTAGATCTAAAATTATTTGAAAATACATATTGCACAAAATGCAATTTTTAATGTTTTTAGAGAATTTCAATTTTTGAACGAAATCAGGTAAAATTAGTTTAAATCTTCAAATTTGTTGTTGGTAGTAAAAATAATTTTGTGGACGAAAATAAGTAAAATTTTTCTAAGAACGTCCCAAACCGAAAATTTTATGTTTTTCGAGGGTCAGCTAAAAAATCGTAAAATTGAGACGAAGCGTGTAAAAATAAAATTTGAAGTTTTTTGAAAAATTCAGGACACGTAATAATAGAACAAAATTGCTAAAAAAATAGTTAAAGCATCTAAAAATGCAAATTTTCTTTTTTTTTTCTTTTTGAGAAATATAATTAGACCTGAAATGAATTACAATCACCAACATCGCCTAAGAATGGAAATTTTTATGTTTTTGAGAAATTCTTCAAATTTGTTGGTGGTAAAATTAATTTTTGGACGAAAATAAGTGAAATTTTAATAAAGATGTGTCAAACTCAAAATTTTGTGTTTTTCGAGGAAGTCAGTCCAAAAAATCGTTAACATTGAGTAAAAGCCTGTATAAACAAATTTGAAGTTTTCTGAAAAACTCAGGATCCGTAATAATAGAACCAAAGTGCTAAAAAATGAGTTAAAGCGTCTAAAAATGCAAATTTGATTTTTTTTTTTTAATATAACTTGATCTAAAATTAATTAAAATGATCAACATCGTCTAAGAATAGAATTTTTTATGTTTTTGAAGAGATTCTATTTTAGGACAAAATTTGGCAAAATTAATTTATTAATAAATAGGAATTCAAATTTATTGTTGGTGGTAAAATTACTTTTTGAAATAAAATAAATGAAATTTTACTAACGACGTCAAAAAATAATGTTTTTCGAGGAAGTCAGCCCAAAAAAATCATTAAAATTGACTTGAAGCGTGTAAAAATAAAGATTTTAAATTATTTCAAAAGTTCGAGTTATGTGCTAATAGAACCAAATTGCTAAAAAATGAGTTAAAGCGTCTAAAAGTGCAAATTTGATTTTTTTGAGAAATATAATTCCACCTAAAATTAATTAAAATCACCAACATCGTCTAAGAATGAAAATTTTCTATGTTTTTGGAGAAATTCTTCAAATTTGTTGCTGGTGGTAAAATTAATTTTTGGACGATAATAAGTGAAATTTTACTAAAGACGTGTCAAACTGAAAATTTTGTATTTTTCGAGGAAGTCAGTCCAAAAAATAGTTAAAATTAAATAAAAGCCTGTAAAAATAAAATTTGAAGTTTTCTGAAAAACTCAGGATACGTAATAATAGAACCAAAGTGCTAAAAAATGAGTTAAAGCGACTAAAAATGCTAATTTGAATATTTTTGAAAAATGTAATCAGATCTAGAATTAATTAAAATAATCAACATCGTCTAAGAATGGAAATTTTTATGCTTTTGAAGAGATTCTATTTTAGGACAAAATTAGGCAAAATTAATTTAAATAGGTATTCAAATTTGTTGTTGGTGCTAAAATTAATTATAAATGAAATTTTACTAACGACGTCCAAAAATAAAAAAAAAATATTTTTTTTTTGAGGAAGACAGCCCAAAAAATCATTAAAATTGATTTGAATCGTGTAAAAATAAAGATTTTAAGTTATTTGAAAAGTTCGAGTTACGTGCTAATAGAGTCAAATAGCCAAAAAGTGAGTTAAAGCGTCTAAAAATGCAAACTAAAAATTTTTGAAAAAATCCATGGTAGAATTAGGTCTAAAATTATTTAAAAATTACCCACATCGTGTACAAAATGCAATTTTTGATGTTTTTAGAGAAATTCGATTTTTGAACGCAATCACGTAAAATTAGTTTAAATCTTCAAATTTGTTGTCGGTGGTAAAATGAATTTTTGGACGAAAATAAATCAAACATTTCTAAAAACCTCCCAAATTAAAAATTTAGTGTTTTTTGAGGGTCAGCCAAAAAAATCATCAAAATTGAGACAAAGCGTGTAAAATAAAAATTTGAAGTTTTTTGAAAAACTCAGGACACGTAATAATAGAACCAAATTGCTAAAAAATTAGTTAAAGCGTCTAAAAATGCAAATTTTATTTATTTTTTTTGAGAAACATAATTAGATCTAAAATCAATTAAAATCGCCAACATCGTCTAAGAATGGAAATTTTTATGTTTTTGAGAAATTCTTCGAATTTGTTGTTGGTGGTAAAATTAATTTTTGGACGAAAATAAGTGAAATTTTACTAAAGACGTGCTAAACGGAAAATTTTGTGTTTTTCGAGGAAGTCAGGTCAAAAAGTCGTTAGCTGAGTCAAAGCATGCAAAAATAAAATTTGTAGTTTTTTGAAAAACTCAGGTTACTTACTAATAGAACCAAATTGCTAAAAAATGAGTTAATGCGTCTAAAAATGCAAATTTGAAGTTTTTTGAAATACTCAGTGTACTATTAGATATAAACTTAATTACAATTGCTAACATTGTCTAAGAATGAAAACTTTTTATGTTTTTGGAGAAATTCTACTTTAGGACTAAATCAGGAAAAATTTATTTTAATATTCTAATTTGTTGTTTTTGATAAAATTTATTCTGTGACCAAAATAAGTAAAAATCTACTAAAGACGACCAATTGTATGGTTTTTTGAGGAATGCTAAAAAATCGTTAAAATTGACTTGAAGTGGGTAAAAGTTTAAGTTATTTTGAAAAGTTCGAGTTAGGTGCTAATAGAGTCAAATAGCTAAAAAGTAAGTTAAAGCGTCTATAAATGCAAACTAAAAATTTTTGAAAAAATGCAGTTTAGAATTAGGTCTAAAAATTTTTAAAAATTACCTTCTCCAAATTACAATAAATTACCAATATAAAATTTAGAAATTATTATAATTATTTAGAAAGAAGTACTGAAGATTATTTTAAATAATTTTGCCTTGCGCTGTTGCCTTGCTTGTGTCACACCTCTCAGAAATTACACATTATTAGCTTACATATTATCAACATCCCTATTGATTTTAAGAAAGTCTGCACCTAATTAGTGTAAATTTTTTAAAAAAATGGGTCAGAGGTCCATAATATGTTTTAGATGTAAATGATTGTTAGTTGGGTATTTAAAAATATTCTTACCAAGTGTGAAAATGAAGCAGCTGGTAGTTATGTAGATACGTTTAACGTGACTTAAAAAAACCGCCTACACGCCGCGAGAATTTAAGAACGCGTGCTGCACTTTGAGCAGCAGGAGCAATTCGAGCAAAAAAAAAGGGCAAGGTACCGCTAAGATTGCAGCACGGTTTCCCGTTCACTAGCAGGAATTAAACTGATAGCTCGGTGGCGACTTAGTTTAGATGATATGTGCCACATAGAAGGACACCACGTACAATGCACCTAAGTTTTGCAAAATTTGCGTAATTTTTTCCACTTGCTTTATCAGCTAATTCATTTTATAGTAGACATATAGGTACGTTTTAGCCGTAATAGAGTTCAACGATTTATTAAAAGTAGGATGTGCAATACGCGATTATGTTATTCTATAAGTTGCGTTTTATGAACTGGCATAAATTTGTTGGTTCATTAACTTTATTTGTTGTTGATTTTGCATAATAAATGTATAGATTACAGGAAATATTATACTACAGGTACACTATAAGACCACTAATTTAATATTAATGAAATTGATTCTACAGAGTCTTAAATAAATGATTTGTTTAATTTCAAGGGGACATATTTTATGAAAAAAAAATCTTATGTATTGCTTCGTTTTCGACTTATAGAGCATCACAGCCTAATTTTGTCCCAGTTTTTCATAAATATGATTCATTGGTCATCATAAATATGGTTCGTGTTCATTGGTCCTTGACACCTCGGAAAGTTAGAAATAAGACATGCTTTGAAAAAACGTGTAACGTAACAGCTGGAAACTCACTCATTTGCGTCACAAGCATCTTCATAGATTTTATGTATAGGACACATTGCGACATGCTCTAAAATTACATCATGTATCAGCTTTAGAGTCAACAACATATTCATAAGGGTAAGTAGTACGTACAAAGTAGGCAGAAAAGTAGCATGATGAATACTGCAGGATAGAGCCATTTCTAAAAGTTTCTACCAACAAAAGCGACTGAAATATGGTTATAATTCCAAGAGCCAGCAACGCTAAATAAACTGCTAACAAAAAAGATCGATACGGCAAAATGTTTAGAGATCTGTATCTCGGAAATGCCTTAGCCGAAAATCATAACTTAAAGAGACTTTCGAAGATCGTTTCTTCTAGAATCAGAGAGGGAGGCTAGTTTTAAACCAAAGTGATTTTCTAAATGATATACAGGGTAAAGAAAAAAAGCACTGCAAAATGGTTGCATTTCAACCCACTGCAATTGGTAGCTAGAGTATCTTCAGAACATTCGTTCCTATGAGATTTGAGGACCTTGACTAATATCTCGGGACATGTTCGGCGGTTTTTAGTTTTATGGCCCACAAGAGAAATTACGGGGGTTTTTCAAAAAGTGTGCGTTTTGTTATAAGTTGCCCTGTATCGCGAGAATGCCGCTGCCGATTTTAATGACGTAAATTATCTCCAAAAGACAAATGATTGTAAAATCAGCGACGTACACTCAAGTTTAACAAAATCTTTCTATTCCACGTTGTACAAAAATGGCAAAAAATTTACTGAGAAACTGATCAATATTTTGTTAATAAGGACGTCATGGCGGGTGTTCTAACTTTAAGGCTCTTATTGTAATTACATTTAAGAGCCATGGTCGATACCTCGGGATGCTTTTGTCAGTTTTTTGTTTTTTTGGCCTACAAAAAAAATTACGGGGGTTTTCAAAAAGTTTGCGTTTTCTTATAAGTTGCCCCGTATCGCAAGAATGCCGCTGCCGATTTTAATGAAATAAATCATCTTTTAAAGACAAATAATTCGCGAATCTGTGGCGTACCGTGGGTCAGTAAAATATTTCTATTCCGTTGTACAAGAATTGCAAAATATGTAATGAGAAACTGATTAATATTTTGTTAAAAACATTTTGATTTGTGATCTTTGTTTTTTGGCCTACAAAAAAATTACAGAGGTTTTACAAAAAGTTTGCGTTTTCTTATAAGTTGTCCTGTATCGCGATAATGTCGCGGCCGATTTTAATGAGATAAATTATTTTTTCTACAAACGTCAAATATGACGCATTTTACGCTTTCATTAGACAAACGAAAACCTAACCTTTTTTGAGGATCAGAATGTGAGTGTACTTTTCCGCGCGTTGCCCAGGACAGCAAGCGAAAAAGATTTTTTTCTAATTTTGACATATAAAGTGGCACTTTTCAATACTGATGACAGTGACGTAACGTCCTACTTTTCGTAACTAGTTACGAAAAGTAAAATCTTTCGTAACTAGTGATGAAAAGTTGGTGTCACCACCAGTTGCAGGTTTCGGCTGTGGCACACCGTTGCTATAGTTTTACGGTATTAAGTAGATACAAAGTGGTTTAAAAGTAAATATTGAAGTTTAATAATAATAATTCTCTCTCTAAGTAGGTATTTGTAGTCAAAATTAGAAAAAATCTTGTATGAAACACGTGACGAAAAACCTTTTTTGTGTATCTCATTCAAATTGCGGGAACTCGCTGCGCTCGTCCCGCAAACATTCATTCGTTACACAAAATCGGACTTTTCGTAACTGGTTACATAAATAGCTATTTCGCTTGCTGTCAATAGCAACTACCACCAATCAATCAATTATTAAAAACGTCATTGTCACTTTGATTTAAATTTTTAGATTTTGACTTCAGTTATGCTCAGTTGTGATTCACATTACTTGAAATTGATCGTTTGCAGAAAAAACGTTGTATGCATTACAAGCAAAAAGTAACTTTTTTGCTCTCGAGTGATTGCCGCTCTCCGCTTCGCGTCGAGCAGCAAACTTCACTCTCCGAGCAAAAAAGTTATACTTTTCGCTCTTAATACATAAATAACTATTTAAAAGATTAATCATTCACGATTCAGTGAGGTACCTCAAGGTTAATAAAACAATTCTATTCCATGTTGTACAAGAATGGCAAAAAATTTAATTAGAAATTGATCAATATTTTGTTGATAAAGACGCCACGGTAGGTGTCCTAACTTTAAGACTCTTACGGGAAGAGTTACGGGGCGTTTACAAAAAGTTTGCACTTTCTTTTAAGATACAGTGTTTTGCGGGAATACTTCCGTCAATAAACTAAAAATCTTTAAAAGTTCATTAATATTAAAATAATCGAGGCAGATTGATAGTTAGTAAAACGCCTCAGTTTAATTTTATACAACAACAAAAAATTAAATGGAAAAAAAACCTTAAACAATCTGGTCAATTTTAAGGGGAGAGTCTGTCATAAAAATGAGTTGTCTACAATTTTTCGTTATTGATTTCTGTAAAACCGCCAGAGAAAACTCAATGAAGGTCATCGTTTACTACGTAACCACAATTTTAGGGTATGTCTTAATTTGATACATATGATTGACGCGTTTTTACAGGTAAGTGCACGTATATTCTTAATCGGCGTTAATGGATAAGTTAACCAGTATATTTTTTATTTTTAATAAGTGGTTTATTAGTATATATTATTTGAAATCAACTAAATAAATTACCTGCCTTATGTAAGTAATAATTAAGAATTATTTATTTATTTGGTTTTCTGACCACGTCAGGACTTAGTAGGTATGAAACTAATTAAACTGGGAGTACTACGTTTCACTTCATTTTTGTTAAAAATCACAAGCAGCCTAAAGAAATAGCTTCAAAGGAACTCCGATTATTAATATTTTTATGTAATGTGATATACAACACATCTACAATAAATATTGCTTTACAGCAATCTGTATTAAAAGGTGGGTACTAAATTTTTACTGCAGCATAGAGAGCTTAAAGAAGCGAGTAGACAGTTGAAATAAAAAAAAACGAATAAACAAGTAGGTCTCAAAAATACAAAAATAGTGATCAAGTTCAAACAAACAAAATTTTCTAGTGGCGCACTAATTGTTTTGGAGCACTGTAGATAACGCAAAAGCAGCACATTTGGTATGTGCATGACGAGTAGTAGAGAAATAAATAAAACAGTTTGGGAGAAAAAATAAGATACGTTGATGTAATCTTTTAAAAAACTCCCAATTATTTTAAACAAAGTACAAACGTTCTAACGGAGAACAAATAGCTAGAAGTAAACAACATTGCAAAAAATCGCTGTAGAAATAAATGTTATTAATTATCGAATTCTTCCTCGGATTCAGGTCGAAGATAGTTTTTCCATAAGTCAGGAGTAACCTGCAAAAAGAGTTAGTTAGTTAAGTAAATAATTTTTTTTATCAAACGGACTAAAAGTACGTCATTTGTTCTCTCCATACGCACACCTAAAGTGGGTTTTCTAATCCTGAGACCAAAAAAAGTAGCAGAAAAGTCCTAGGCAGTAAAAATAAAGTCAAATGTCACCGCTATTGTCATGGTGGCGCATATACCGGGTGTCCAGCAGAACCCTGGACATAGGAGATTAACATGGGAAATCGGTTTTTATTTTTTTGCGCCTGTACGGTTGATTTGATTGAAAAACTTTTAAGAGTAAAGTTGTAGAGCTTATGGTCAGCTATCATCCTGTAATTTTTTCAATACCACAGTTTTGGCTATTTTTTGGAAAAACGCCTCGAAAAGTGCAAAAAATTGAATTTGGCGCGTCACCCCCACCATGCTTGTGCAGTGTCGCCAACATAATAATTTCTTATGTCAGACTCAGAGCCGATTTTCCTTTCTTATTTATTTTGAGGGATTATCATGTAGTAATTAACGTGATTATGCAAAGAAAATTAACTGAAAACCTGACGATAATGTTCTTAAATTATAGGTAAGTACAAGTTACGTTTATAATTATCATAATTAGTAAAAGGAAAATCATTCCAATTTGTGTATGGCTGGTTGTCTAATTCATTTTAGTTTAGCAATACGACAACCACGATGACATGACAATTTGTCTCTTGTCACCAATTAAGGGTGTTCGTTGTTGTTGTTGTTGTTATTGAGGTGAATTCATCTATCTCCAAATGTTTTACTTCAAAAGTGTCTATTTTGCAGTGCTGTGTGACGCGAGGCCCCATCCTGCATGTAAAAACCCTTGCTAAGTGCTGGACTCTTCTATGACAGACAACAAATTAACATTCATTGGTGGAACAAATGTTTATAGCAAATAAGCAAGACCAGTAAGCAGATAGCGATGGATGTTTGATCTGCTAAGACCAGTTTCTTTCATGTTTTATCTATGTATCTGGAGACTATAGTGCCTGTGAACTCTTTTCAGTGACAACAAATCTTGCCAAACTGGCCACAAACAACTTGAAAAACTGGCCAAAAATTGGTTCCATTCCAATCGATTGCCGCTGAATATGGGCAAGACACAGAGGATGGTGTTTGCATTGAGGGAGATTGGAACCGTAAATGACCACATATCCCAGGTTAAATTTCTTGGGGTTCTTGTGGATGAGAGCGCCAAGTGGGATTTACACACTGATAACTTGGCTTCAAGACTCAATACAAGTTTGTACCTGCTACGTCAGCTTTCAGATAGGATATCTCGTACGGTACTTAGATCGGCTTACTTTGCATCTTTTCATGCATGGCTCTCTTATGCTGTAGTTGTTTGGGGCCACGCCTCGGGGGCTAAGCATTTGTTCGGGCTTCAGCGAAGAGCGGTCAGATTGTTGGTTGGCCTGGGCTACAGGGATGACTGCAGAGCGCACTTCAGAGAGCTAGGCATACTAACCCTGCCCTCCATGTTTATATTGGAGAATTTGCTGTTTGTGAAAAATAACATGTATCTGTTTTCTGCTCAGGAGGACATGCATGCTTACCTTACTAGAGGCCGAAAAAATTTAATAACCTCATATTGTCGTTTGAGAAGGTGTCAGAATGGTCCTGGCTACTGGGCATTAAAATATTTCAACTGCCCATAAAAATTAAAGCGTTGACAGTGGATAGTTTCCGAAAGGAAATTAAGCAAATTTTAATGGTAAATGTTTTTTATTGTGATGAAGAGTATTTTAAGTATTTTAATCAACATTATTATTAATTTTTTTTTCTTCTCTCTGTATAGTCTATTTTAGGATGTTGACTGTAAGCTTTTAGTATTAAGTAAATAATGGCATCTGGACTGAATTTATTTAAATTTAATTTGTAGACTATTCTATTTTTGACATATGTACATTGCTGTTTTGGTGATTGTAAACATGAATAAATTTGAATTGAATTGAATCTTAATAAAGGTGATAGTGTTTTTATAGGAATAATTGTTGTTATCTGTGTTATTACCTAAATTTATGTTACATTTCTTTTTCATGTCCACTTGTTAATTTCTTCCCTTAAGAAATTTATGTATAGATTGATTATGCAAATATACTTATTTTGGTACTTGTTGCATCCACTTTTTCACACACAATTTCCCTTAAATAACCTTGTATTTATTGATATTAAAAGTAAGGAAATTAGGAACCATTTTGTTAATACAGTGTAAAATTTTATTTTTATTATTTCTTATTTAAATGTTTCATTAGTTATGAATTTTGGGGAGAGAAAACTTGTTTTAAAACAATACTGGGCTGGTAATTCCTTTGCTCAAATTCGAGACAACATTGCTGCATTGTTTCCTGAACAACCAATACCAGCATGCAGTTTACTTCAGGCGGTGGTTGCTCGTTTTGAGGAAACTGGGAGTATTAACCCGATATGTTCCTGTGAGCGAAAGCCACGACTTCAAGCTGGTGCGGTCCAGAGGATGAAAATGTGGCAAAACTTGTTCTTGCTACAGTAAACGATTATCCTTCCGAGAGTATTCGACAGATTGGCCAAGAAACTGGACTTAGTAGATCGACCATCCATAATTATCTGCAAAAAGAAGGTTTTGAAAGCTACAAACAAGAGAACCATCAACAACTCTTACCGATCCACCTTTTCCCCCCAATGGAGTTTTGTGAAATCCTGACCGAAAAAATTATTGCAGCCCCAAGATTTGTTAGAAACATTTGTTTCACGGATGAATGGACTGGCTCTTCAAGTCAATAAAATGTTCGGATTTGGGCACTCCAAAACCCACATATAGTGCATGACAATCGAGACCAACGTCGAGCAACTGTAACGTGTGGATCGGCATTTTGGGGCGCCATGTTATAGGTCCATTTTTCATTGATTGCAGTTTGAACGCCAACAAATATCGCAATATGCTTCGCAATGACATTTTGCCTGCTGTAGAAGCCATCCAGCCATTAGAACGGGTTTTTTACATGCAAGATGGAAGATTTTGAACAATTTCTCTGATGTGCCACATCTAGTCCTGTATTTTATTTATTTGTTTATTGCTCTTGTTTACCTCTGTGTTTGATGTTAAACACATGGGTGGTTATTCACTTTCTTTGTAGTATGTAACTAAATGGTTCTTTTAAGAGCTGCTAATCCGTATTTTCTTTTCGCCAATTCCACGATAACTCATTTGTAGAGTACAATCACATTTCAAGCTTGGTTCTTGGTTTGCCCAACAAATGTACCCACCCAACTCGCCGTCCTTAATAATTCTTAACATTAACCTAGCTTTACCAATGACAAAGACAAGAGACATATCGTCGATCCGTTGTCTGGTGCTAATCTAAAATGAATTAGACAACCAGCCATACACAAATTGGAATGATTTTTCCTTTTACTACTTATGATAATAATAAACGTAATTTTACTTACCGTATGATTTAAGAACATTATCGTCAGGTTTTCGGTTAATTTTCACTGCATAATCACGTTAATTATTACATGATAGTCCCTCAAAATAAATAAGAAAGGAAAATCTGCTCTGACTCTGACATAAGAAATTATTATGTTGGCGACACTGCACATGCATGGCGGGGGTGACGCGCCAAATTCAAATTTTTGCACTTTTCGAGGCTTTTTTCTAAAAAACAGCCAAAACTGTGGTATTAAAAAAATTACAGGATGATAACTGACCATAAACTCTACAACTTTACTCTTAAAAGTTTTTCAATCAAATCAACCGTACAGTCGCAAAAAAATAAAAACCGATTTCCCATGTTAATCTCCTATGTCCAGGGTTCTGCTGGACACCCGGTATAAACCATCTTATTGCCATCTTTACATTCTTGTTGAAAAAACAAAGGATAGGAATACTCTCAGAGCGCTCGAGAGCACCACCCGAAACCGTTTTTAGACGAAATCGCATAGGTTCTCGAATTCTGTTAAATGTCGTTAGTTGTCATCATATTTATCTGTCAATGTCATTTTTATTAATTTAGTATTAATAATAATGCTATAAATTTTTAGTTTACCATAATTTACCTCAACCATCTAAACCATTGGTTATGATTTAATACCATTAAAACTATTGAACATTGAACACCACCGTTCTAACACATTCTATTTATATACACCACTAATTGGGTAAGTACCTAGACCTGCTTAAAGAGGATGAAAGAAAATTGCAACACTGAATCACTCTGAAATAGACTTTCCTGCATGCTTGAAAAAAAAATAGTATATGTTACGCGGAGTAATAGTAGATTATGTCACTAGGAGTAAAAGTGGGTCTTTTCGTGCTGAGCCCAGAGATTGACGGCCGAAGCGAAGCTGAGGCCTACAACTGGGCGAAGCACAAAAAGACCTTTTACTCCGAGTAACATATACTATTTTTTTTTCGAGCATGCAGGATATAATAAATCTATTTCATAGTGATTCAGTTTTGCAATTTTCTCTCATCTTCTTTAAGCGGGTCTAGGTACTTACCCGATTAGTGGTCTATATTATTTGTATAATACATAGAATGTGTTAGAATGGTGGTTTTCAATGTTCAATGGTTTTAATGACGGTCCATGGTTTTAATGATGTTAAATCATAACCAATGGTTATGGTAAACTAAGAATTTGTAGCAATATTTTCAATGGTAAATTAATATAAGTCACATTGACAGATAAATATGATGACGCGCATGACATTTAACAGACGATTTCAAAATTCGGGAACCTATGCGATTTCGACTAATAACGGTTTTTCGGATGCTCTGAGAGTATTCCTATCCTTTCTTTTTTCAATAAGAATGTAAAGATGGCAATACACTCAGATCGGTTTATCTGGTGTCATCTAGTGTTCAAATAATTTTGGTGAATGAAAATCGTTTATATATGCGCCACCATGACAGTAGCGCTGACTTTTGACTTTACTTCTACTGCCTAGGACTTTTTTGCTACTTTTTTGGTCTCTGGATTTGAAAGCCCACTTTAGGTGTACGTATGGAGAAAACAAATGACGTACTTTTAGTCCGCTTGAAAAAAAAAGGTCTTTTTGTGCTTCGCCCAGTTGCAGGCCTCAGCTTCGCTTCGGCCGTCAATCTCTGGGCTCAGCACAAAAAGACCCACTTTTACTCCTAGTGACATAATCTACTATTTTTAATTGAAAAACGATGCTTTTTCCAACGCCTTATTCCATAAATTTAAAACGCTTTCGTTTGTGATTCGATGAACAGCATTGATTTTCGAATCACAATATCGCTTACACTGGGACCATACCATTTCGATGGGGTTAAAATGACAATGCAAGGAGGTGATCTTAATACACGATGACCATTTTGAAATGCTAGTTCGTCTATTATAAAGGAAAAAAAAACACCAAAACTAAATTCACTAATTGTCATTATAAAAGAGCGATTTTGGACATCCTACAAATATTATAATGTAAAATACCAACCGATATATTTTCTCCAGCATGTTCTTGTTTGCTATACCTAAAAGCTCAGCTTTCATAGCAAAAGGAGAAAATGTAATGTGATGCTGCTGCAACCATTCAATTAGGAGGTTTGGACCATATTTTATTGGGTAACTTTTCTACTTGCATGGAGTGGTAAGAAGCATTGTCCATAATTATCAGTGAGGGTTCCTCCAAATTAGGCAAAAGCTGTTCACAAAACAATTTTTCGAAATTTGCATAGTTCATCGAGTCATGGTAGTTGCCTGATTTACTTCCCGCTTTGCATATTAGGCTGGCATTCTGGATAAATCAATCCTCTGGACCAGCATGCAAAACTATGTATCGTGTTCCTTCTGAGGAAGACTTTTCTCTTATCAACTTGTCCTAAATGCTCCTTTGAATGATACTTAAGAAATAGATTAACATTAATTAATAGCGTTTATATACCTTTAATAAAAACCCATGTTTCATCTATAAAAACCGGTACTCTCTCAAAAACCTTATCATTTTATGTAGATATAATATTTGGTTGTTCCATTAGATAAAGTCGGTTAGACATACACTTCGTCCACTTAAACTTAAGTTTTTTCAAGCACAAAGCCAGGGAACTGCAAGGAATTATAACTTGATCCATATTTTAAAGGTGGTTATGCAAAGACTGGAGTTTAACATGTTCGCCTGTAATAAAAAATTGAACTCAATAATCTTCGATATCTGTCGTGGAGATTGTTGTACTGTACCTGCTGCATAAATTCGTCCCCTTATTATATGCTCGCAGACTTGATGTTGTGGTGTTTTCTTATACAATGTAGACTCTTCAACAGCGTGATCTTTACTTACAAGTCTCTGAATTGTTGCTAGGGACACACCTAATACCTCTGCTACCCTCTAGAAAAATAATTATCAGATTTTTTTAAGTATTATTATTTGTAAGTACTTTTTATCACATACGCTTACATACATTTATTACACGGCATCTGAATAAGTAGAATAAATGGTGTTTCTTGATTCGATTTAACAAGAATCGCCGCGTCCGTTTTGGCGGACTAAATGGGAGCAAAGCGGTAACTTATACAAAATCTATGAAGCTGCCTATCGAAATATTTACGCATATGCATATTATACCTGTTTTTTACCTCTCCGTTGCCGTTTTGCACCCACAATTCAACCACACCGCTTAGATTTGTCTCCCAAAGAAAATATGCCGTAACTAGTCTTTAATTTTAAGGATAATATAGGTACCTACTTACGTTTTGTACTGCATTTAAAGGTATTAAACTCTCTCCCGTCTCTTCTTCTCGTTGGAAATATTGAATTCATTTCAATATTAACACTTGTTCACCCTCGTAGAATGTTTTGCCCGGCATTTTTCGATTTAAGAGCACATTTGATATTGCTAGTGACAATGTCAATGTCAAGTTTCAATATTCTTATCCGACACATGTCGGTGACGCAAAACGTTTGTGTCATACGTTTAACGTGAGATAAAGTAATATGAAAGAGTAATGACCTAACACTCAAGAGAAATTAGAAGGACTTTAGGCATTTCATTTCCGTAGTTAAACATGGAGACTGGAGAAGCTAATAATGTGTAGGCCCACCTAAAACTCGTATTACTTCATCCACCCTTCTCGGCATACTCTCCACCAAATGTCTTATAAATTCCTGGGGAATAGCTTCCCATTCTTCCCTCAGTGCCACTGCCAATTCATCCACATTTTGAAATTCTTGCTCTCTCTCTTTCAGCTTTAGTTTCATTCTGCTCCACACGTGCTCTATAACATTCATATCGGGCGACCTAGCAGGCCAATTCATGCGCTCGATGCCATTCTCTCTCAGAACTTCGTTAATAATTCGAGCTCGGTGTGGACGTGCATTATCGTCAACTAAGATAAAATCATCTCCAAAGTTCTGAGCGAAGGGAATAACAATTTCATTCATACACAAGTCTCGATATCTAACTGCGTTCATAGTTTGCCCAATTAAAACCACTAAGTCAGTCTTTCCATTCCCCATTACTCCTCCCCACCCACTCACACTTCCACCCCCAAATAGCACTCTGGCTTCCATATTTTCTTCCAGGTTTCGTTCATTCCGCCCTCTCCACACTAAAATACGTCCATCTGATGCATACAACGAAAATCTACATTCATCTGAAAACATGCAATTGTTCCACTCTGCTATTCACCAGTGCAAATGTTCTTCTGCTCAACGTCTTCGAGAAACTCGATGGATACGTTGAAGCATTGGACATGCGGCACGTCTTCTAGCATGTAGTCCTCGATCATGCAAACGATTTCTGACAGTGGAGGTGCATACGTTGGTCCCAGTTATTGCTTGCACTCTTGCTTTTATTTTGCTGGCATTTAGAGTCCTTGTCCTCCTGACAGACAAATTAATTAGCCGATCTTCTCTAGGGGTCCTAACTTTTATGCGACCGCAACTCCCACGCATTTTATAAGCAGAACCACCATAATTTTGTCTTCTTTGAAGTGCCCGTTGAATCGTCGACTTAGATGTGCCTTCTAAGTCAGCAATGTTGCTTAAACTCAGACCTCGCCGGCGCAACCTGTTTAAAATTATTACTTTTCTTATTCTACATTGCTAAAAGACCTGTAAAACTTACCTCACAATATTTTCTAATTCTCTCTCACTTAGTAACGACATTTTTTAAATTAAGAAACCAAAAAAATTAATATGTGACAGATAATTTAAATTTATGTCTCTGACATGTCATACTTTGTCTACTTCGTTTCCATGGTGATTATTATAGATACATTTTTGTGGGCTCACACGTTATTAGCGTCTTCGGTCTCCATGTTGAACTAATATCCCTAATTCTTATTTATCCATTTAAATAAAAACATGCACTCTGACGGCGAAACTTTCTTAAACGGGCGGCAATAAAAGCTCTCAATGTAAAATCTTTAAAATGCATATCTACTGACATAATAAAAACAATTAAGTACATAATTTTGTAGATTTTAGTTTACCTTATAAAATATTTGAATGGTAGGTATGGTAATGGTAATGGTACTCGTATATTTTATTCGGAATCAAAAAAACAAAAATCCCCAAAACCGTCACCAGATATTTATCAAACTTATGAAATGTCACTTCACTTAAAATTCTGAAGTCGCAGCAACTGAGCTGAGAAATAAAATGCTAACAAAAAAGATCGATACGGCAAAATTTTTCGTCATGTTTAGGGACCTGTATCTCGGAAATTCCACAGCCGAAATTCGTAACTCAAAGAGACTTTGGAAGATCGTTTCTTGTAGAATCAGGGAGGGAGGTTAATTTTAAACGTTAAAAGTTAAACGAGGTAAAAAAAAAGTGATTTCCTAAAGGATATACAGGGTAAAGAAAAAAACACTGTAAAATGGTTGCATTTCAACCCACTGCATTTGGTAGCTAGGGTAATTTCAGAACATTCGCTCCTCTGAGATTTGAGGGCAATTTTATTCCCGCAAAACACTGTAACTTATAAAAATGTGCAAACTTTTTGTAAACGCCCCGTAACTCTTCTCGTAGGCCAAAAAACAAAAAAGCACCAAAAACGTTCCGACATATCAAGCTTGGATCTTCAATGTAATGACAATAACAGCCTTAAAGTAGGGCACGCCATGGCGTCGTTATTAACAAAATATTGATCAGTTTCTCATTAAATTTTTTTGGAATTCTTGTACAATGAGTCTATGTCACAGATTTGTAATTCATTTATATTCTAAAAATAATATATCTCATTAAAATCGGCAGCGGCATTATCGCGATACAGGGCAACTGATAAGAAAACGCAAACTTTTTGAAAACCCCCCGTAATAATTTTTGTAGGCCAAAAAACCAAGAACTGCCGAATTTCTCGAGATATCGACCACGGCTATTAAATGTAATTAAAAGAAGAGCCTTACAGTTAGGACACCCTCCATGACGGCTTTATTGGCAAAATATTCATTAGTTTCTCAGTAAATTTTCTGCCATTCTGTAAAACATGGAAGAAAAAGTTTAAATTAAACGTGAGTGCACGTCACTGATTTTACAATCATTTATCTTTTAGAGATAATTTATTTCATTAAAATCGGCAGCGGCATTATCGCGATACAGGGCAACTTATAAGAAAACGCACACTTTTTGAAAAACCCCCGTAATTTCTCTTGTGGGCCATAAAACTAAAAACCGCCGAACATGTCCCGAGATATTAGTCAAGGTCCTCAAATCTCATAGGAACGAATGTTCTGAAGATACTCTAGCTACCAATTGCAGTGGGTTGAAATGCAACCATTTTGCAGTGCTTTTTTCTTACCCTCTATATCATTTAGAAAATCACCTTGGTTTAAAACTAGCCTCCCTCCCTGATTCTAGAAGAAACGATCTTCCAAAGTCTCTTTAAATTATGAATTTCGGCTAAGGCATTTCCGAGATACAGATCCCTAAACATGACGAAAAATTTTGCCGATCTTTTTTGTTAGCAGTTTATATTAAAGGATTCAAATGTTCCAGAAGTTGAAGATATCTATATAGGAACTGAAGAAAAGGACCTAAAAGTTTTAATTTTATGTTATTAAAAAAACTGCTGTTTTTTCATTAATCATATGAACCAAGAAAATGTGTAGATATAACCTACCGGGAGATATTTTTGGAAGCATCGTTCGCTATAAGAAATAATGCGGAATGAATTGCTTTTCTTTTTAATATAAATTCTAATGAAACGAGTTGTTATTAGAACGAAGTATTAATTAAGTGAAATAATAATTTCTTGAATAAATAATTAATGGATCTGTAGCCTTCAAAATTCCTGACAAGAAACAGTTTAAACCTCAATGTCTCTGTAGTCTTTAAAACTTCAATGCAGTTTTTTTTTAACAATTTATTAAGAGTGTTACTTTCAATGGAATTTCACAGTTCCGTATGTTTAGCAACGAATTAGGAAAGACTACAGAACTTTATGTTGCCCAAATACTTGCCTAAAGACGTTTTTCACCCTTGTTAAAAATTCATTCGATAACATTACTTTGAACAAGTTTTAATTTTTTTAAAAACTCGATGTCTCTGTAGTGTTCAAAATTCCTGACAAGAAACAGTTTAAACCTCGATGTCTCTGTAGTCTTTAAAACTTCAATGCAGTTTTTTTG
The DNA here is from genome assembly GCA_951812265.1 of Taphrorychus bicolor. NCBI lineage: Eukaryota > Metazoa > Arthropoda > Insecta > Coleoptera > Curculionidae > Taphrorychus > Taphrorychus bicolor. Next base: position 71,522,548 of record OX638297.1, on the reverse strand, counting down.
AACAATTTATTAAGAGTGTTAGTAAATTTCTGTTACTTTCAATGGGATTTCAGAGTTCTGTATGTTTAACAATGAATTAGGAAAGACTACAGAACTTTATGTTGCCCAAATACTTGCCTATAGACGTTTTTCACCCGTGCTGTTAGAAATTCAGTCGATAACACTACTTTAAACAGGTTTTATTTTTTTTAAAAACTCGATGTTTCTGTAGCCTTCAAAATTCCTGACAAGAAACAGTTTAAACCTCAACGTCTCTGTAGTCCTTAAAACTTCAATGCAGGTTTTTCGAACAATTTATTAAGAGTGTTAGACAATTTGTGTTAGTTTAAATATGTTTAGCAATGAATTAAGAAAGACTACAGAACTTTATGTTGCCCAAATACTTGCCTACAGACGTTTTTCACCCTTGTTGTTAAAAATTCATTCGATAACACTACTTTGAACAAGTTTTAGTTTTTTTAAAAACTCGATGTCTCTGTAGTGTTGAAAATTCCTGACAAGAAACAGTATGCAGTTTTTTTTGAACAATTTATTAAGAGTGTTAGTAAATTTCTGTTACTTTCAATGGGATTTCAGAGTTCTGTATGTTTAACAATGAATTAGGAAAGACTATAGAGCTTTATGTTGTCCGAATAACTTGCCTATAGAAGTTTGTCACAGTTGTTGTTAGAAATTCAGTCGATATCACTACTTTGAACAGGTTTTATTTCTTTTAAAAACTCGATGTTTCTGTAGCCTTCAAAATTCCTGACAAGAAACAGTTTAAACCTCAATTTCTCTGTAGTCTTTAAAACTTCAATGCAGTTTTTTTTTTTTGAACAATTTATTAAGAGTGTTAGTAAATTTCTGTTACTTTCAATGGGATTTCACAGTTCTGTGTGTTTAGCAACGAACTAAGAAATACTATAGAGATTTGTGTTACCCGAATAAGTTGCCTACAGAAGTTTTTCACCCTTGTTGTTAGAAATTCATTCGATAACACTACTTTGAACAAGTTTTATTTTTTTTTAACTCGATGTTTCTGTAGCCTTCAAAATTCCTGACAAGAAACAGTTTAAACCTCAATGTCTCTGTAGTCTTTAAAACTTCAATGCAGTTTTTTCGAACAATTTGTTAAGAGTATTAGAAAATTTGTGTTAGTTTAAATGAAATTTCACAGTTCTCAATGTTTAGCAACGAATTAGGAAAGACTACAGAACTTTATGTTGCCCAAGTACTTGCCTATAGACGTTTTTCACCCTTGTTGTTAGAAATTCAGTCGAAAACACTACTTTGAACAGGTTTTATTTTTTTTTAAACTCGATGTTTCTGTAGCCTTCAAAATTCCTGACAAGAAACAATTTAAACCTCAACGTCTCTGTAGTCTTTAAAACTTCAATGCAGTTTTTTCGAACAATTTATTAAGAGTGTTAGAAAATGTGTGTTAGTTTAAATGAAATTTCACAGTTCTCAATGTTTAGCAACAAATTAGGAAAGACTACAGAACTTTATGTTGCCCAAATACTTGCCTATAGACGTTTTTCACCCTTGTTGTTAGAAATTCAGTCGATAACACTACTTTGAACAGGTTTTGTTTTTTTTTAAAAACTCGATGTTTCTGTAGCCTTCAAAATTCCTGACAAGAAACAGTTTAAACCTCAATGTCTCTGTAGTCTTTAAAACTTCAATGCAGTTTTTTTTTAACAATTTATTAAGAGTGTTACTTTCAATGGAATTTCAGAGTTCCGTATGTTTAGCAACGAATTAGGAAAGACTACAGAACTTTATGATGCCCAAATACTTGCCTACAGACGTTTTTCACCCTTGTTAAAAATTCATTCGATAACACTACTTTGAACAAGTTTTAATTTTTTTAAAAACTCGATGTCTCTGTAGTGTTCAAAATTCCTGACAAGAAACAGTTTAAACCTCGATCTCTCTGTAGTCTTTAAAACTTCAATGCAGTTTTTTTGAACAATTTATTAAGAGTGTTAGTAAATTTCTGTTACTTTCAATGGGAATTCAGAGTTCTGTATGTTTAACAATGAATTAGGAAAGACTATAGAGATTGATGTTGTCCGAATAACTTGCCTATAGAAGTTTTTCACCGTTGTTGTTAGAAATTCAGTCGATAACACTACTTTGAACAGGTTTTATTTTTTTAAAAAACTCGATGTTTCTGTAGCCTTCAAAATTCCTGACAAGAAACAGTTTAAACCTCAATGTCTCTGTAGTCTTTAAAACTTCAATGCAGTTTTTTTTGAACAATTTATTAAGAGTGTTAGTAAATTTCCGTTACTTTCAATGGGATTTCACAGTTCTGTGTGTTTAGCAACGAATTAGGAAAGACTATGGAGCTTTATGTTGCTCAAATAACTTGCCTATAGACGTTTTTCACCCTTATTGTTAGAAATTCAGTCGGTAACAGTACTTTGAACAAGTTAATTTTTTTTTAAACTCGATTTCTCTGTAGTCTTCAAAGTTTCTGTCAAGAAAAGTTTAAACCTCGATGTATCTGTAGTTTTTAAAACTTCAATGTAGTTTTTTCGAACAATTATTTAAGTTTGTGTTAGTGTCAATGGGATATCACTATTCTGTAGGCTTCGCAACAAATTTAGAGACACTACAGAGACATTATATTGCCTACGTTTTTTACTTTGATTTTTGGAAATTCAGTTTTTTATACTATCTTGAACAAGTTTTATTTTTTTTTTGAAAATTTGGCGTCACTGTAGCCCTTCCTTACAGTGACATAGTGAGATATATGAATTTTGGAATTTTCAACTGTTATCATTTTTCACTTATTATCTTATATCCATTACTATAACACATCCATTTAGTTTTCACATCTCACCATTTCATCACCTTTAAAAATGTTGATTTTTTTTACCTATCTCCTTTTAGCACATGAGAATATACGATAAAAATGTAATAAGTGAATGGTTTACGGTATGTAATAATTATTTCCTCGCACTCTGACAGTGAGACTTGTTGCGATTGCTCGTCGTGCTCTTGAATGCTGCTCCACTTCAAGTTTGTTGATTATACTATTTTTTGTCAACTGTTGTGTACTCTTGCACGCCGAAATGTACGTTTTTGAGTACAAAGTACATGGGGATAACATCCCTGGCCAAAACATTGATAGGTTGTATAGCTCGGTCAGATATTTTGGAGATGTGGCTTGTCATGTGAAGATCTTTATCGAGATAAATCCCTAAATATTTCATCGGCGCATTGCTAATTACCACCGCGTCATTTATTTTGATCTCTAATCTTTGAATTTTTCTTCGGCCCGCTAGGAAAACTACAACTGGACTAACTTGAACTAACCAGACCTAATTTGAATGAACAGAATTTAACCTGAGCTAAACATTTTATATCTCCTAGGATCTCCTTTAGATCATTTAGATCTCCTCTAGGCCTCTTGATCTCAGTTGCCCGCTTTTTATGTAATTCTCTACTCTTAACATAAATGGTAGAACTGAACTAACCTAAGTTAACTTAACCTAAACTTATAAAGTGTAACTCAACGAACCTAACCTGGAAACCTAAAACTGGACTAACCTGAAGTTACCAGTCCTAACTTAAACTAACCGAAGTTAACCTGATCTAAAAATTACAAATAAGCGGGCCCACTTTTCATATAATTCTAATCTTACTTAAATCTAGAAAGTATTAGAAAGTAAACTGAATTCATTTGAACTAACCTAACTCAAACGTAAAAAGTGTAACTGAACTAACCTAATCAGGTAAATTAAAACAGAACTAATCAGATCTAACCTGAACTAATAGACGCTAATTCTGATATATAAATTATAAAAAAGGGCGTCTTATTTTAAGTTCTCCACCCTGACTTTAGCTAGACTAAAGTCAGACTGACCTGAATTAATACAACCAGGAAATAGTAGAACTGAACTAACCTGAAGTGGGAAGCCACATCGGTTTAGGTTAATAGAAAGCTAACCTGACTTGAGAAGGGCTCGCTTTTTTTAAAATGGACTTGTGCGCTGATGATATATTATTATATTATAAAGAAAAAGCAAAAGCTCTAAAATGATTCGAAGCAGGAGAGTGAGATGCACACACCAGAATTATTAATCCTAATTATTATTAATTTTAATAATAAAGTTTAAGTTATAATAATCGAAAGTCTTCGAGAAAAAGACTTGACAACACTGCCTTCAAGAATCGTCAACAAACTAGTAAAAAAATGCTAAAATATGAAAAAGGCACAAAATCTAGGTGATATTTTCTTTATATTCACCCTAGTTTAGGTTAGTTCAGGTAGGTACAAGTCAATTCACTTCACTTATCTATTGGGGTTAGTTCAGGTAAACTGTGATACAGTTTCGGTCAGGCAGAGCCCTTAAAGGGTTGTGACCAGAATTATTTTTTTTATACATTTTAATATAAGTATACAATTTTTTTTCTTTTCAACATATTAAAACATGTTCAATATATTAATACTGTTAAAGGCGAAGAAACCCCGGCAGGAATTATTTATTACCTTCTTTACATACATTTTAGTGTTATTTAAACGTTCAGCGATATTCTTTCATTGTTCGTTGAATATCAAGAAATTTTGTAGTTTTTTAAGCTTTAGGTATACAAGGCAAGGACCGCTGCGGTCAGTAGCGTTAACTTTATTCTTTAATCAAGTCTAAGTAAACTAAAAGAACGAACCGATAGTAGAGAGCTTTATAATATGTTAGTGGGTAAATAGTGGACTATAAGTAGACGAGTTGCATTTGTTTGTCGAGTAAATAAATACTCTTTTAAATCAATTTAGTTGCACTGGAATTATGCGACCCCGAATTTGCAACAATACGTATTTCAGTAGCAACATAACAAATAATTAAAATTAAGCCACGTTTTGTTATAAAATTACATAACCTACTACATTTCATATGATAATGATCCTATGAAAGATAAGCAAAAGTTCTGATGAGTAAAAAATTAATTCAAAAAAACATTTTTTCCTTGATTGTGTGACGCATAACTTTTCAACAAAACTATTGTTAACTACTTTTAAATATACTGATAAGTTTTATATCAAAGCAGTAAGTTTTGGATAATTTTCTATTTCAGATGTGACACTCATTCAACGGCCATGGAAGAGGAGGGCGAGCTACGAGGTGGTCCTGATGAGTCAGGGTACCTTCTGGTACGAATAAACGTGCCGGAGCTTAGCGTGCAAGAGTGCCTGCAGTTTCCTCGGGATCAACTCGTTTGGGGTGTTATACAACAGTGTCTGGCCGCCCTTCCTAAGGTAAAACATTGACCCTTATTTAAACATTTCCTATTATAGACCCAAATTTGTTCAATTTGATAAAAAAATACTCTCCCTATTCTATTTATATTAGTGCACCATAGCTTCCTAGAAAAGTGTTCGAAAACTAATTAGATAGGTACTTTCACAATTCCCCACGAAAGTAATCAATGAAGAATATATTCCATGTGATATATTACTGTATCTCAGGTTTTTTGGTTTGCTAGGCATGGAATATTAGAATAATATCTTATCGGGGTACGAATTCATGGCGTACCTGATGTATAAGAAAGAGACTCTTTATAGGTTGAATCAATCGACAACGCGATCATTTGAATACTTGAAAAACCCAAATATATTGGGAATTAAAATTAGAGTGCTAAAATATTCCAAAGTAGAGAGTTCGTTAAATTGGTCGTTTCTAGTGAGTTTCGACTACTGCAGATTTTATCAAATAGCATGTTATGGACTCAAGTTAACATCACCATAAAGTTTAACGGAGTTTAACTGAAACATGTTGATTTAATTTCAAATTTTTAGATATCAGCGGTTTCTACAGTTATAGAGAAAACCCGTATACAATATATTAAAGGAATCTTTTCTGTACCCATTTTCGGCACTTTTGCGGGATATCTTCCGTATTTTTCTAGACAGAGGGTTGCGGTTTTCGTTTTCACGTAAAGTTAAAAATGGTGCCAAACGAATTTTTATAGCTTTTTAATTTTTTGGGAAAATGGGTGGAATTCAAAAATTCACATACAATGTGTAGGATAGTCTCAGCTATTACAAGGCATACTTTTAAGCAAGAATTTATAACGGGTCAGTACAAAAATAGCATTTTGAGAGTTTTTACAGGGCTGTACTTAGGTTAGTTTTTTACCGATTTTTTCAAAATTTACGTGCAATGTGTAGGACAGTCTCAGCTATTACAACGCATACTTTTATTCAAGAATTTATGACCTACTCCAACGCTTCTATCCATATCAATGGCGGACTCACCCGGGAAAAGCAACGGCTCTTAAGAAAGGGAAAGCGGGATGGATCCCATCCGGGACGAGGGAATGGAAAGTGCATCTCGAGTTTATTGCAGTGGCGCACATTATTTCCATTTTGTTAATGCAAGTTTCAGTAGTTTCGAAGATAAAATAAAAGTTTGTTAAATTAGTGGAGAACAATTATTTAAAAAATTGTAATTAGCTAAGCGGCAAAGCAAAGGCAGTTGTCAATAACTAGAATACTTGGCCACATTTAACCAGTTCAACTATAACATTGCAGAAATTTTAGTTAATATAACCAAAGTAATTAGCTTTGGTTATATTAACTTTAAAGCTAATTAAAAAATAACTTTATAAGTAAAATAATACTAAATTAGCTAATTGGAGTTAATACTACCAAGTAATTAGCTTCCTTCCAAAGAAGGAAGTAATTAGCTGCACGAAATCTATTAAACACCCTTGCACTATTACTCTGAATATTCCAGGTTAATCCAGTAAATTCAGGAAAGTAATTAGCTAAAACAAAATGGAAAAACAATCTAGTACTGTTTGCAGTAATTAGCTATAATTTAAGCGATTATAAGCATCAATAACAAATTATGTTTTAATAAACTTCAGTACTACTAAATTACTGTAGTTAGCAAAGTGTAAATTTATAAGTTAAAGCGTTAAAGCCCTAGAACTATCTACATTTAATTGTAAAAATTTTTCAACTAGTTTCAACTAAGAAAATTAAAAAAATAGTGTTGGCAGATAGCTCAATTTATAGAAATTTTAGAATTAGTCAGTTGCAGCTGAAGCGATATCACTAATTGCTGAATCAAGTTTTAGTGACAAAGAATGAAAGTAATTACCTGTATAATTACCTGTAAATACTCCTGTTGCAGGTTAATCCAGTTAAATTCAGGAAAGTAATCAGCTAAAGAAAATTTAGTATTGTTTGCAGTAATTAGCTAAAATTTAAGCGACTATAAGCTGCAATAACGAATGATGTAGCGAGCTTCAGAACTACTCAATTACTGTAATTAGCAAAATGTTAAATTTATATGTTAAAGCCCTAAATCTATCTACATATTAATTGTAAAAATTCTAGTTTTGTGAAGTTTCAACTACGAAAATTGAAAAAATAATTAGTGTTGGCAGCTTAGCTGAATTTATAGAAATTTTAGAATTAGTCAGCTGCAGTTGAAGCGATATCACTAATTGCTGAATCAAGTTTTTAGTGACAAAGAATGAAAGTAATTAGTTACGGATAATAAAAACTACCGATGTTAAAGAAAGTGGTCAGTTTAGAAAGCCTATTGCAGCAAATTCTTGCTATTTAAGATCATTAGCTGTAATTAGGATAAACAGGTAATTAGCTGAGTAAAAGTAAATATTCTAAAAACTTTCTCTCTTTCTCTTCTTCTAGAGACAGAAGCGAAACAGAACACACATAGCAAAGTTACAATTTCGGGTACCAATTATGTGCAATGGATATTGATTGTTGGATATCGATATCCAAGGAATGTCCTCAGAACATGCAATGCAATCATATCGCATTTTGCAACGACTTTGCCAATAACCAAATAATTTAATTTTTTCTTTTAAACCGTTTGTAACGTTGCTGTTTATGTCCTAGATATAAATTTAGTTTATCTTTGCTTTTCTAAAAACTTCCACAAAATATGCAGCCGTATTACTTATATCAAACTCTTGCACTTACTGGTACCTACATATTTTTGGAAATTGTATGTCGTTTCCGAGAATCATTATCTTGGACAGCATGTATATTGCTGAAGGAATCTTTTGGTACCTAATGGAATACAAAGCAGCAAAATAATTCCTAACCTTCAACAATGTGAATTCTGCGTTAAATGTACCCTCAAAACGTTTTTCCGATTGCCAAAATCCCTGATAATAAACGAACAACAAGTAGTTTTCACATTTGGAATGTCTTGAAATAGAGGGTAGGTGTTCATTTAACAAGTTGGTCAGCAGAAATCTTGAGTTGGTTTGTTTATGGTGTGCTTTTCCGGGTCACACCCGGGTGTCATTTTTTTTTAACACGCGCGCCTTTGTTTAAGAAATCCGAACGCTGGGCAAAGTGCTTTTTGAAGTCTTGTGGGCTAAGACCGCGCGCGCGGAGCTACCATAGTTTAGGAAATATCCGAACGTTTCTCTGATGTAGCTCAAGCTGCCGCAAAATTATTAACAAAGAACCTGAATATACCTAAAGGTAACTGAAATGTCGAAACGTTTGAAATACTTTACTTCATATTCGCAAACATAACAGCTTTTGAAAAATGGTAAAAAACGTGTTAAAATTCATAAAAAGCTATAAAATGGTACCACGAGTACCCATATCAAGGTTCCCATTTATGACATATTGTTTGTGATTATGAAACGAATCTACAATTGAAATTTCAGTTTTCTAGCTTTCATTGTTCCTAAATATGTAATATTTGCCAATTTTTGGGTCGCCCTATATGTTTATAATAAGGAAATAAAACCTACAAAAAAATATTGGTAAACAAAAAACTAAAGTTAAATGCTGAAGCATTATTTGGGACACCGTATACTATTTAAAACAGAAATCAATGCTCTATTTATCATAAAATTACTGGAAATTTTGCAATAAATTGACTGATATCAATTTACATGAAAAAATCCTAAAATTCTAGGTTACAATATTTTTTTGGGACACTCTATACTATCCAAAACGTAAATATATGCCCTATTTATCATACAACTACTAGAACCTACGAATAAAATGGATTACTATTGATTATATGGGAAAAGTCGATATTTCTATATTAAGCATATGAGACTCTCCCTAACTGGCCCAAAAACCTAAATTTTTAGATAAAAATCGTGAATTTCAGCCTTAAACAGCTTATATCGCGTTTTAATGAGGATTTATCCCAAAAGCTATACGAGGAGCCAAAAAAATTGAATAATTTTAGTGTTTTTTAAAAGTTTGTGGATAAAATGGCGAAGGAACTATTTCGCAGTAAATACTCATATATTTCAACACCAGAGTCCTTGCATAATTATAAAATTGCTTTCATTGGTAAGTTTTAATAAAGCTTTCATCGCCTATATCTAACATTTTATTTCGCCTTGCCTACATACTAAATAATCTACCTTTTTTATGTAAAATACACCCTGCTTATGGACCTTTTCTACATTTTTAGCATATATTAGCTTTCTTCATCATTTTTTGAGTCAGCCTATACTATCTAAAACAGAAATCAACGTCCTATTCATTAAAAAACGACTCAAAGTAACAAATAAAATCGACTACTATAGATTTAAATGACACCTATAGAAAATTCTATGTTAAACATATGGGGCTCTCAAACCGGCCCAAAAAACTAAATTTTGAGATAAAAATCGTGCATTGCTGCCTTTAACTGCTAATATCTCGTTTCGATGAAGATTTATCAAAAAAATGTCTAAGAAGAGCTAAGGAAGAAAAAGAATAGAGCTACACGTAGAGCCCATTTTCGAAGCTCTGCCTAGAACAAAATGTAGTAGTACGTATAATAGTAATAGTGGTAAAGTGTAATAGTACCGTGAAAGCTAGCTTCTTTCTGATACATGCATCTGATAGCCCTTAATAACCTCTTCATACATTAGCAATTTTGGAATTTTCAGTAATTGCGTTCCCCTTCAAAACGGCGCTTAAAACTTAATTTTTCGACTTTTTATCGACATTTTAATATTTATATGGATATAATTCAACAACTAAACATGGTATAACGATGCTATTAACACCAATGAATAGAGCATTTTCGACCACAAAATATCTGCTTAACTTGTCCAAGGTTTTTAATTTAGTTGACGTAATATTCGATCAAATAAAAACATTAGGTAATTTTTACAAAATTTTAGCAGTTTTTCACTTCCTATAAGACTGTTATGAAACTAAGCAAAATGGTAATTAAGGTTTTGAGCAGTATTTGAGACGACTCACACTTAGTTGAGGCACTGTTGTTCTATTTTCATAAATGGCTTTGAGATCTACCAATGAGGAATTTAATCAGTTAAATCTCGGAACCTAGAAACGATAAAATCGAACAGTTAGTAGCAGTCGAATGGGCTTCGTTAAAGCTATTTTGTCAGTCATATACGAAAAACTGATTGTTTGGGCGTGGCACATTTATGAAGCAATATTTGTAATAAAAGACAATACCCTGATGATGGTCTATAGTAAGTGTAAAGTCGAAACTCGGATATATTTGCTCTCAGCGCCCTTTAGCAACAGTCAGTAAGTTTTAGCAAAAAAGTGTCAATAAATTTAAAAAGTTTCCAAAATAGAACCTTCGGTACCCGCGGCAAGGTTCTGGACCTTAGAGACTTCTAGCCCGTCCCATAAAGTAGCCACATACCAACTTTCAGTTTTCTAGCTCAAACCGTTCTAGAGATATCGGCTAAAAACCAAAACTTTTCAGGCGGCCAGCCTGGATTTTCAAAAATGTCATTTCTAGAGAAATTTACATAAGGGAAACCTACCATTCGATTTTCAAGTCGATATCACCATCGGTTCATAAAACAGCTATAACCTAGCTACCGTCAGCTATATAGCTATGTCAGCTATATAATACTACCATTCATGGTACCTCAATGGGCACCCAGCAGCCAAAGTTTTTGTATCGTTATGTATCGTAAAATGTATCATTAACAGTTCTCTAAATATTAACGTTACTCAGCTATTGTAGCTATGATAGCTGAGTCAGCTATATCACAATTTATGATATCCCCATAGGTACCTACCATCCAAATTTAAACTATGTACCATCAATGGAACCCCAAATATGACGTAATCACATTCCACCCATAAAATACGCATTGCCCAAAGTTTTTCTTATGGGAAATACACGTGCAAAAGCCTGAAAACCTCTATGCAAAATTTTGTTAATGGTACCCACGGGTTTGGTACCATAAATAAGATTTCGACCCATGGCAACTTGCAGTCCATTTCGTAATAAACCATGGTACCAAATTTCAGCTCTCTAACTTTATTCGTTTCAGAAATATCCCCATTTTTTAATTACCCTGTCTACGGCGGCCATTTTTTTTCCGTCCATCTTTTACTTATGACGAAATCAATATTGTCCCATTTAAAAAGCATTGCACAATGTATTTCTTATGGGAAAGCCGAACAAATGGCAAAAAAAAAATAACTCCGCCCATGTCTGACGAAAAATCGAAAAATACATTTTTGCCCGAATTTGTAACCGCCACTGTCTTGGCAAAAACCGCGTGGTCGGGCTTCGACGTCATCAGCCAAAATAAATCCCGACACGAAATTTTCAAATCGACCAGTTTTTGTGAAAACGTCCTCGAGGACCGGGCATTTTGCCAATAATCTTCCTAGAAATGTTCAAATTTTCCCCGACCAGACAGTTTTCCACGCTTTTCAGCCTTTTTTCCTTAGTCTGAGGCTTTAAAGTTAATGTTTACATTTCGGAAAATATCAGCTGATGCCCTTTCTTCTGGTACCATCCTTATTGGGCCAGTCGTCTAACTAAAGGGGTTCAGAAGACCCAGAAGTTGACTATTACAAAATTTTCTTCAAAAAACCGTCCCAACTTTGCGAATTTTTGTAGATTTTTCTATTTAACTTATCGGAACTAGACGTCAAAATTGTTCGTCCCGGAGTTACGGCAAAAACATAGTACGGCGAAACAAATACATGGTCCCGGAGTTACGGCAACGACGTCGTAAATTTGGGTACCTAAAAAAACGCATTTTTGAATTTGGTACGCCACTAGTTGCCCCCCCCCTCCGCACGTACTGCCCCCCGCCAAACCGACCACATTTTTCGAAAGCCCGTTAATTTGTGTACATTTGCGCAATACTACTACAAAATCCCGTCAAATGAGCAGTTTTGAAGTTATAAGCGTCGAAATGGAAAAAATACCAAATATCTATAACCAAAATGCCCGAGTGACCGTCGCTTTTTATCCTCACTAGCGTTCGGTAAAAATGTTACCTAGTTGGTTGTGAAATGTCCAAAGAAGAGGATGAAAGAACAAAAATCCATTTACTTTGATTATGTCCTCCTTTGCTGTCAAAAATTCATAGCCTTCAACATGACGTTTTCTAATAAACATCTCGCTTTTCACTTTGTCATCTAGTTACCGTTGGAATTTTCGCCGGTTTTCGGGTGGAGATCTAGACCGCTCTCAGAGTATTTCCATCTTTATATTCTTAATCAGAAAACAAAGGATGGGTTGTACACTCTCAGAGCGCTATCACTGTTAATTTTGTTTATGCCTATCTCCTTTCAGTACATGTTGAGAAGATGCGATGAAAATGTCAAAGTCAGATTTCCAACGCTAACCGGTTAACGATAGTAAATAAATAAGATAAAACTACTCTGCCAATGGTCCTGAAACCCACCCATTGTAGGAAAGTTAGTAACAGAAACTTTACCCTCTGAATAAACTTGCCAGGTATTAAATAATTTCGCTTTAAGTTATGTATTTTTTCGAGTTTTATTCAACAACAAACATGCATAGAAATAATAAAATTGCATTGCGCAGTGCGTGTGACGTCACACGATGAGAAGATAGTTGAACGTCGCGATTATTCTCGTTGGCGTCGTGCGTGAATCGCAGGTAGAATTTTCTAGTTTTTCGTTCAAAAAACGTTTTCGGAAAAGTCCGAACTTACGTGAATGCACGTGGAAACTTCCCTGTATCCCCACATGCTACTTTTCGTTGCCTCGAATTGCATTTTCGGTGCCAACTTTGACTTCGCTTGATGCCTCTACTAGGACACCATCAAGGAGCCGTGTCAGCGCATTCCAGAGATTAGACAGGTTAGTGACCTCATTTTGTGCATGTAAAATCCCAGATGGTGACCCCAGTGTCCCCATAGTCTATAAATTGTGGACTCTAAATTGATTTTTCGCATCAAACATTGGAAATAATTAGCCACTGAATCATTTCAAATTTAATACAGCGCCGGCGCTCCGCGGTTCGGTCGCTATTGAAACTATCTGTCAAAATCCGATTGACTAATGCTGCGTTCACACTGGCATTTCCAGTAGCCGTCTTAATGTCGATTTCCGATTGGTTTTAAATCTTTATGGCGGAAATGTCAAGCGCACACTTTTGACCAAAGAGATATTGACATTAGAAGTGCTTCGAGGGCTGCCCACGTGATTGCACCGTACTAGGTGAGTTTTCGCAATGACAATTTTCGTTAATGGGTTGACTTCTAATAATAATTCGTATTATTAGCATAGAAAGTTCAAATATGCAAAATGCGTCCATTTGCCCTATTTGTTGTTAGGGGGAATAGAAACAACGGGTGTTCGTTAGAGAATGTCATCTAGAACGCTATGAATTTTTGGCAGAAAAGGATGTCATAATTAAAGCAAATGGACTTTTGTTCCTTCATCCTTCCCTTTTGACATTTCATAGCCTACTAGATGACGTTTTCAAATGAAAACCCCCTATTTGGTGCTCAATTTGTAACAAAAAAAATGTTTTGAAGACGACAAATCAGACTTCACGTTGATACGTAAAAAAAAGTTTTTTGCCGGTGATTGGCGAACTGTTCCACGATCTATATGCACAATCGACCAATCACAACAGGATTCTTTTCAATAGTAACAGTTGAGCCGTGGCTTCTTCTTCGACAGTAACCATTTCGGTCCTCTCTTGGTGCTTACCTTCGTTTCTTTTTTTCACTCGTTCTTCAGTATTTTTGGTATTGCTTCTTTTGTTATAAATGTTTCTTGTATTGCATAGGTTTTGCTAGTTTTTCAACGGTAACATTATTTTTTGTCGAATTTTTCTTTTGTTCGTTTCTTCCTTTTCAACATCTTTATCTATCAGCTTCGTTCTCTGGACCAACAAGTTCAGAGACTTGTTTGAACATCGCTTCATTCTTCAACTCATATACGCCTCCAGGCTTATTTTTTGGTTACTTACGGTTTAGATTTTGCATTTTTTTTTCTGGTTTCGGTACCACCTCCTCTACAGTAAAGAATAAGAGCTAAAACCTCTGGGCACTTTTCTTCTTCTTTTACGGTAAAATTTAATGCTTATACTTCCTTTTGATGGGGCGCTTCTTAACAGTTTCTTTCTTAATTATTCTTTTATTAACTGCTGCTAACTCCTTGACTTGTTCAGGTTTTTTTTTCAACTGTAACTGTAGTGTGCTAATCTTCTTCTGTTTTTTTTTCAGATGTGATAATTTCTGTTTCCTCTCCATTGTAACCTTTTTTCTTTTGAATCATTCGTATTTTCACTGTTTCATGTGTTTTCTCTGCAATATTTATTTTAGTTATTTTTCTTTTACAAGAATTAAAATAAATATAAAATAAAAACAACATTTTTATTTTTACACACTTTGAATCAATTTTAATGATTTTTTGGACGGATTTCATCAAAAAACATTATTTTTTTTTATTTTCGGAGGTCGTTAGCAAAATTTCATTTATTTTACTTCAAAAATTAATTTTACCACCAAAAAACTCTTCAGAAACATAAAAATTTCCATTCTTAGACGATGTTAATTATTTTAATTAATTTTAGATCTAATTACATTTTTGAAAAATATTCAAATTTGCATTTTTAGATGCTTTAACTCATTTTTTAGCACTTTGGTTCTATTATTACGTATCCTGAGCTTTTCAGAAAACTTCAAATTTTATTTTTACAGGCTTTTACTTAATTTTAACCCTTTTTTTTCGTTTTTGTGTTTACATTTAATTTAATTTTAAATTCATCAACAACAAATTTGAAGAATTTCTCAAAAACATAAAAATTTCCATTCTTAGACGATGTTGGCGATTTTAATTAATTTTAGATCAATTCATTCATCATTATATTTCTCAAAAAAAAATAAAATTTGCATTTTTTGACGCTTTAACTAATTTTTTAGCAATTTGGTTCTATATTACGTATCCTAAGTTTTTCAAAAAACTTCAGATTTTATTTTTACACCATTTGACTCAATTTTAACGATTTTTTGGCTGACTTCCTCGAAAATCATTAAATTTTCAGTTTGGGACGTCTTTAGTAAGATTTTTACCTGATTGCGTTCAAAAATCGAATTTCTCTAAAAACATCAAAAATCGCATTTTGTACACGATATGGATAATTTTTAAATAATTTTAGATTTTAACCTGGATTTTTTCAAAAATTTTTAATTTACATTTTTTGAGGCTTTAACTCACTGTTTGGCTATTTGACTCTATTAACAATAATAATGGCATTTATTTAGCATAAAAGCTATATACAAAAACTCATACAAAAAATAATTACATGCAGAATGGAGACCAAAAACAAACAATGTAACATAAGAAATAACCTTAACAACCAAAAGTAGAATCACGCAGAATACAACTTGTAATACTAAAGTAAAAATAGATAAAAAAACAAAAAAACCTTTTACACAACACTATAAAATCAACGTTACAACTTTAATAAAATTACAACCATATTCAAATTGCAAAAACATAAAACTCAAATATAAAACTTATAATTTAAAACTGTAAAATAAAAATTTAATATTTTTCAAACTCACAATTTAAAACAGAACCAAGCCTTCAATGAAAATCTAAAACTTAAGCTAAGATAAATTTTCTCAGCGCTCTTCTAAATGAATTTAGATTATCACAGTTCTAAACACGTAACTCGAGCTTTTCAAATAACTTAAAATTTTAATTTTTACACGCTTCAACTCAATCTTAATGATTTTTTGGGCTGACTTCCTCGAAAAACATTTTTTTTTGGACGTCGTTAGCAAAATTTAGCAATTTTTTTTTTCATCAGTCGATTTCCAGGCACTTTTAGAATTGCGTTTTTTGGACCATTTTTAAAAAAACCTCTTTAGAAGTTAATTTCAATCGATTTGAGTCTGTTACGGTCTTAGAGAATTCCGATCAAAAATAAAAAAAAAAATTCAAAAATTTTTTTTTAAATCTCTAAAGGAAGGGGGTTATTACTTTTTTTCTCAATTCTCAATTTTGAACGCATGTAACTTGAGAACGCCTGGACCTATTGGAATGAATCCAACTGTCTTGTCCTCTTCTTGATGCCCTCTTTCCTGTTAATGTTACTTTATCTAAGACTTTTTTTCCTGAGAGAACTGTACGATAAACGAACTTAAAGATATAGCCGACGTCCTTTCTTAGTGGCTCACCCGGTACAATCGGGCCTAAAAAGTTATAAGATAAGCGTCGAAATGCAAAAAATACCAAATATCTACAACCAAAAAGTTTCCGTTGGCTGCGCTTTATACAGGGTGTCTTTTTTAAGTGCGTGCAGTATTGCTATCTCCGAAACGGCTGTAGTTACAAAGTGGCTAGCAAAAAAATTAGCAAAAAGTTGACTTTTGTAGAGCCTGTTTAGAAAACGTTCACTGAGCAACCCTGTGAACCAGTGGTTTCTGAAATATTTAGAAAAATCTAAAAAATGCCAAAAATTCTATTTCAAAAACTATTGGTGACACAAAAAAGTTTAAATTATGAAGTTTCACTACACTCTAATCTCTCTCATGTGACATCTCGATTAGCTTCGTGTAAAGCTTACCAACCTAGTTACCAGTATAAAGTTGATTTTTTTAAATACAGACCTGGATGTTTTTTCATAGTTTGAAAGCTCCTTTTATTCTTCATATAACGGCGTATAACACGATTAGGGTTTTAAACGTTTCGAATAATTAAATCCATCATCAAGGTATTCTATCTAAATCCTGTAGAATTAATCCCGTGAATATGGCGAAAAAATAATAGAGAACCACTTTAGTTACTTGACTGTATTTATTTGAAATTTTACAACGAGCACGTTTCACAAAAGATCACTCTATAATCATCCAACTCCAAAACTTAGGTTATCTCGTCTCAACCTTACAGAACGAAAAAAAAACACAATGGTAGCCAACCTCTAAACATTAAAAACAGAGTTGCCACTGTTGCAAGTGTTGCCACTCTTATAAAATAATAAACTATAATTTTGTTGAACTTCCTTTAACAGAGCAGATACTTATACTTATTCAATAAATATATATTTTTATTCTTTTTACTCTCTTTTTATATATTCTCAACATTATTTGTGCTTCACTTACTCGCTGTATGAGCCAGAGTCAGTGACGGGCTTGTTTGTTACGCCAACGACACGGCAATGAAACTGAACCAATTCGCTTATTTCGTTTAATTGATGAGGAATAGTCTCGGGAATAGTACATTGTTTAACGACTGACGATATTATAAATAGCATTTTCTCTCGCAAGACAACAGTTTACCAACCGAGGCGAAGCCGAGTTTGGTAATGCTCTCGAGCGATAGAAAATGCTTTATTGACGAGTAAAACACTATACTTTTTCTTCGACCATGCATTAAGTCTTCATTAACTTTAAAAACAATCTTTATAGAGTATTCCTTTCAAAAATTAAGGCGCGTCATTGTCAACATGACACCTCGACTGTCAATGAGTTCAGTTTGGACCAACTTCAACACTTTGATTCACTTTTCTGAGGCCCGGGCAGGCAAAATATATATGTTTTTGTATGATATCACCATTTTCCATGGTGTTTTATAAGATTAGACCAGTTAAAACGCATTTAGTTGGCGATATACAGGCGAAATTAGAACAACTTACTTTCGTCACTAGAGACGAAAGTTAACGTTATGGGATTTTCTCTCACTAGAGACGAAAGTTACGTTTTCGGCTAGGGCAAGGTATGACGAAAGTTGTTTATTTTTACATGGTCGTAGAAAAATGTACATTTCTTTTTCGACATTTTGGCAAGGAGGCAATTTTTGCGGCTGTGACGTCATTCCAAATTAGTTTGAAGTCTCCCCTATACTTACGTAATTTTTTATTCAAATTATAACAACTTCACTGAATGGAAATAAACAAATCCTGAGCTTATAAATTTTTTATTAACAACAAACAACATTTTAATTAAAGAGCTTCCTGCTTAATTTCAGAAAATCCTTCAAGATGCCTTTGCACCGTAACATGATGTGACACTGTTTGATCTCTGGTTAATGTTTGCAAAAATTCCTCATCATCATTAATTATAATAAATTTACTGAATGGAAATAAACAAATACTGAGCTTATAAATATTTTATTAACAACAAACAACATCATAATTAAAGAGCTTCCTGTTTAATTTCAGAAAATCCTTCAGGATTCCTTTGCACCTTAAAATAATGTGAAACCGTTTGATCTCTCGTTAACGTTTGCAAAAATTCCTCATCGTGTGTAATTATGAGAAGTTGAAAATTCTTTTCCTTTTCTCGCACCATTATAATCCGAGAGAGCGCGTCGCTCAAACTCATAATGTTATCCTTGTCTAAGTTGGTTGTCGGCTCGTCTAAAGCCAGGATTCCGCAATTGGAACTAAAAGTTTCCGCTAATGCCATCCGAATGACTAAACATGCCAAAACTTTCTGGCCGGCACTACATCTGCCTCTCATTTCCAATTCGTTGCCTTTCTTCACCTGTACAACTTTGTAAGTGTAGCTTCTTCTCTTCGTTCCTGAAAATTAATATCAATTATTGTGAGTAATTAGTTAAATCATTAAAGTAGGTAAAATGCTTGCAAAATATGAAGGGGCAGATCAAACCTTTCTTTTGCATCTTTTGTCCCGTAAAAGATGTAAAATACTTTATTTTCAAACACATACGTAATGTTGACATCATTACATATGTGTCAAGACAGAAATTGAACTAAACTAAGCAACAATTGAAACGAAACCCACGATTTTGTGGGTCAATTTTGAAGTTAAATTTCTTTAAAAGGGCTAGACCGATTTTTAAGGGCAATACTAATTCATATATGGCCATATTTAGGCTATCGTACAGGAATAGCCGAAAACCGATACATTTTCTAGAATAGTGACTACAGGGTGGAGAAAAAAGTCATGTAATTTTGGAAAAAGTTCTTCGAGGTGTAACTCTGTAGAAAAAAATTTCGGCAACTTTTTTTCTACTGTTACATAAAGAGGGTTTTAAAATCTCGGGACGTGTTTGGCTGATTTTCAATTTTGCTACCGAGATTACCAGAAATATCGCTTTTTGGAAAATACCGACTGGTAAATGACCTGATCGTCACTTGGTATTATCTCTTGTTGACAATAAAAGGTTCTGGACTAAATGGACTGCATTTTTCTATTATCAAAAGCTTTTACAACGGCGTTACAACAACTTTATTTTATGGCTCGACGGCAGGTTCAACAAGTTGGTCAGCAAAACTCTTGAGTTGGTTTGTGTATGGTGTGCTTTTGTAACACACGCGCGTCTCATTTTTTTTTTTTTTTTTTTTTTTTTTTTTTTTTTTTTTTTTTACCACGCGCGCGGGGCGCCCATAGTTTAGGAAATCCGAACGCTGTGGGCAAAGTGCTGCAGAACTTCTTTGGAGTGAAGACCACGCGCGCGGAGCGCCCATAGTTTAGGAAATCCGAACGCTGTGGGCAGAGAGATATTAACAAAGAACCTGAAGATACCTAAAAGTAACTGAAATGTCGAAACGTTTATATATAATAATACTTTACTTCATATTCGCAAACATAACAGCTTTTGAAACGTGCTAAAATTCATAAAAAGATATAAAATGGTACCACGAGTACCCATATCAAGGTTCCCATTTATGACATATTGTTTGTGAGTATGAAACGAATCTACAATTGAAATTTCAGTTTTCTAGCTTTCATTGTTCGTAAAAATGTAATCTTTGCCAATTTTTGGCTCACCCTATAATATCTAAATCAGAAATCAATGCAGTGTTTAAAATAAGGTAATAAAATTTAGCACTTAGCATTATTTGGGACACCGTATACTATTTAAAACAGAAATCAAGGCTCTATTTATCATAAAACTACTCGAATTAACGCAATAAATGAATTGATATCGACCTACATGCAAAAATCCTAAAATTCCAGGTTACAACATTTTTTTGGGACACTTTATACCATCTAAAACGTAAACATATGCCCTATTTGTCACAAAACTATTGGAACCAACGAATAAAATCGATTACTATTGATTTATGTGGGAAAAGTAGTTATTTCTTTGTTAAGCATATGGAGCTCTCAAATCGACCCGAAAACCTAATTTTGGGGATCAAAATCGTGCATTTCAGCCTTCAACAGCTTCTATCGCGTTTTAATTAAGATTTATCCGAAAAGCTATATGAGGAGCCAAAAAAGTACAATAATTTTAGTGTTTTTTTACCAATTTGTGGATAAAATGGCGAAGGAAATGTTCTGCAGTAAATATTACTAATATCTGACAACACCAGACTCCTTGAATAATTAAAATTGCTTTCATTACGAAGTTTTAATAATTCTTTCATCGCCTATATGTAACATTTTATTCTGGATTGTCTACGTACTAAATAATCCACCCTTTCTATGTAAAATACACACTGCTTATGGACCTTTTCTGCATTATTAGCATATATTAGCTTCCTGCATCACTTTTTGAGCCACCCTGTACTATCTAAAACACAAATCAACGTCATTATAACACGACAACGTCAATTATAAAACGACTCGAAGTAACAAATAAAATTGATTACTATAGATTTAAATGACACATATAGAAAATTCTATGTTAAACATACGGGGCTCTCAAACCGGCCCAAAAAACTAAATTTTGAGATAAAAATCGTGCATTGCTGCCTTTAACAGCTAATATCTCGTTTCGATGAAGATTTATCAAAAAATGTATAAGAACAGCTAAAGAAGTAGAAGAATAGAGCTACACGTAGAGCCCATTTTCGAAGCTCTGCCTAGAACAATAACTGAGCACGGGTGGCCCAAAAATAAGGTACAAATTTTGCATTTTTTTTCAATTTTCTCAAAAACCGTGAAAGCTAGCTTCTTTCTGATACATGCATCTGATAGCCCTTGATGACCTCTTCATACATCATATTAACCGGCATATCGAAAAACCTTACCGTTTCCAAGATAAACAGAAAAATGTAAAAATTTCAAAATTTTCAAAGGGTAGGTCATGAAAATTTTCGACCGAAATCAATTGTCATAGATTTTATCATAAATAGTCTCAAATGAAAGAGGGGACAAAAATATGTAAAAAAATTGCAATTCTGGAATTTTCAGTAATTTCCTTCCCCTTCAAAATGGCGTCAAAAACGTAATTTTTCCACTTTTTATCCACATTTTAATACTTATATCTAAATAATTCGAAAAGTAAACATGGTGTAACGATGCTATTGACACCCATGAATTGAAACCATTCTCGACCACAAAATACCTGCTTAATTTGTCGTTCAAGGTTTTTAATTTAGTTGACGTAATGTTCCATCAAATAAAAACATTAGGTAAATTTTACAACATTTTAACAGTTTTTCACTTCCTATAAGACTGTTATGAAACTAAGCAAAATTGTAGTTAACGTTTTGAGCAGTATTTGAGCCGACTCACACTTAATTGAGTCACTGTTGTTCTATTTTCATAAATGGCTTTGCTATAAAATGGCAAATGTCACTCTACCCCTATAAATGAGAAATTTAATCAGTCAAATCTCAGAACCTAAAAACGATAAAATTGAACAGTTAATACCAGTCGAATGGGCTTCTTGAAATCTATTTTGTCAGTCATATACGAAAAACTGATTGTTTGGGCGTGGCACATTTATAAAGCAATATTTGTAATAAAAGGGACGACCCTGATGATGGCTTATGGTAAGCGTAAAGTCGAAACGTCGGATATATTTGGTTTCGGCGCCCTTTAGCAACAGTGAGTAAGCTGAAGCAAAAAAAGGGTCAATAAACTGAAAAAATTTCCAAAACTGAACCTTCGGTACCCGCGGCAAGGTTCTGGACCTCAGAGACCTCTAGCCCGTCCCATAAAATGGCCACATACCAAATTTCAGCTTTCTAGCTCGAACCGTTCCCGAGATATCGGCTTAAAACCAAAACTTTTCAGGCGGCCATCTTGGATTTTTAGAAATGTCATTTTTAGCGAATTTTACATAAGGGAAACCTACCATTCGAGTTTCAACTTGATACAATCATCGGTTCATAAAACAGCTATAACCTAGCTATGGTCAGCTACATAGCTATGTCTGCTATATTACCATTCATGGTACTCCCATGATCACCCAGCATCCAAAGTTGAACCATGTATCATTAACAGTTCTTTAAATACTAACGTTACTCAGCTATTGTAGCTATGATAGCTGAGTCAGCCATATCACAATTTTTGATACCCCCATAGGTACCTACCATCCAAATTTGAACTATGTACCATCTATGGTACCCCAAATATGACGTAATCTACATTCCACCCATATAATACGCATTGCCCACCGTTTTTCTTATGGGAAATACACGGGCAAAAGCCTGAAAACTTGTATGCAAAATTTCGTTAATGGTACCCATGGGTTTGGTACCATGAATAAGGTTTCCACCCATGGCAACTTGCAGTCCATTCCCTAATGAATCATAGTACCAAATTTCAGCTCTCTAACTTTATTCGTTTCAGAGATATCCCCATTTTTAAATTACCCTGTCTACGGCGGCCATTTTTTTTTTCGCCTCCATCTTTTATTTATGACGATATCAATATTGTCCCATTTAAAAAGCATTGCACAATGTATTTTTTATGGGAAAACGGAAGAAATGGCAAAAAAAATATAACTACGCCCATGTCTGCCGAAAAATCGAAAAATGGTAGATTATGTCACTAGGAGTAAAAGTGGGTCTTTTCGTGCTGAGCCCAGAGATTGACGGCCGAAGCGAAGCTGAGGCCTGCAACTGGGCGAAGCACAAAAAGACCTTTTACTCCGAGTAACATATACTATTTTTTTTTCAAGCATGCGATAAATAAGAAATCTATTTAAAAGTGGTTCAGTTTTGCAATTTTCTCTCATCCTCTTTAAGCGGGTCTAGGTACTTACCCAATTGTGTATATTATTTGTAAAATACATAGAATATGTTAGAATGGTGGTTTTCAATGTTCAATGGTTTTAATGTATTAAATAATAACCAATGATTATGGTAAACTAAGAATTTGTAGCATTATTTTCAATACTAAATTAATAAATGTCACATTGACAGATAAATATGATGACGCGCATGACATTTAACAGACGAATTCAGAATTCGAGAACCTATGCGATTTCGAATAATAACGGTTTCGGATGGTGCTCTTGAGTGCTCTGAGAGTATTTCTGTCCTTTGTTTTTCAACAAGAATGTAAAGATGGCAATACACTCAGATCGGTTTATCTGGTGTCATCTATTATTAAAATAATTTTGGTGAATGAAAATCGTTTATATATGCGCCACCATGACACTAGCGGTGACTTTTGACTTTACTTTTACTGTCTAGGACTTTTTTGCTACTTTTTTGGTCTCAGGATTTGAAAGCCCACTTTAGGTGTGCGTATGGAGAAAACAAATGACGTACTTTTAGTCCGCTTGAAAAAAAATACATTTTTGCCCGAATTTGTAACCGCCACTGTCTGGGCGAAAACCGCGTGGTCTGGCTTCGACGTCATCAGTCAAAAATGAATCCCGACATGAAATTTTCAAATCGACCAGTCTTTGTGAAAACGTCCTCGAGGACCGGGCATTTTGCCAATAATCTTCCTAGAAATGTTCAAATTTTCCCCGGCCAGACAGTTTTCCACGCTTTTCGGCCGATTTTCCTTAGTCTGAGGCTTTAAAGTTAATGTTTACATTTCGGAAATCTCAGCTGTCAGTTGTAGATGGGCGCGGCCGCCGAATGCTTCCAATTACTAGTTAGTGGCTGGCGAATCGGAACCATTGGGGATTTTCGGCCAATATTTGAAAAATTTTGCATCGTTCGTTTCGAAATTCAATTAAGACCATTTCGCGACGTCCTAGCTAAAAGTGGTGCCTAAGTCCCAAAAAGAAAACATTCCAAGGTATCCCCTGGGATAGAAAACCATCGCATTAGATGCACGGTCTGGGCAGAAATATACCTCAAAGTGGCAATTTGAAATTTAAAGTTTAAAAATTCGTCAAACTTTCAAATTCAAAGCTAGGCCCTTGATGTGGAATCTACAGGGTGAAATGGGAGAAAAGTACACCAAAATTGGCAAAAATTGCAGCACAGAAAAACTTTTGTAGCTCACTCGGTATAAGAGCTAAACCAAAACTAATAACTGATTTTTTTTTCTCTCCACGTCTTCTAGTTGCCTATATACCACCGAAGCTGGACCGCTCCATAGTTTTCGTAATAATCGCAAAAAACTACCTTACTATTTTAGACACTTTTCCTTAATTGTCTTTGGACATTTTTTTGACCACTCTGTATTAAATGACACCTTTGGAGGGATAGGATTAAAAGTAGCCAAGGATGTGCCCTTTCCCCTGGTACCATCCTTATTGGGCCAGTCGTCTAACTAAAGGGGTCCAGAAGGCCGAAAAGTTGACCATTGCAAAACATTTTTAGAAAAACCGTCCCAACTTTGCGATTTTTTGTAGATTTTCCTATTTAACTTATCGGAATTAGACGTCAAAATTGTTCGTCTACACATATGTGGAAATCTACCCGTGGGGAGTCCTATATCCCACATGGCCCCGGAGTTGCGGCAAAGACGCCGTAAATTTGGGTACCTAAAAAACCGCATTTTTGACTTTGGTACGCCACTGGTCGCCCCCCCCCCCCCCCCGCACTTACCGCCAAACCGACCACATATGTGAAAAGCCCGTTCATTTCTGTACATTTGCGCAATACTACAAAATCCCGTCAAATGAGCAGTTTCAAAGTTATAAGCGTCGAAATGGAAAAACTACCAAATATCTACAACCAAAATGCCAGAGTGACCGTCGCTTTATATCCTCACTGGCGTTCGTATAATAAAAAGACAGATTCTGACAGACTTTCCAACAATGACACCCTTCTGGTCCCAAAAACAATTTAACCACCAGTGCCATTTACTGTTCCTACGCCGCGACAACTGACGTCACATATCTTTCGCGCGAATTAAAAATTAATAAGAGTCCAACCATAACCGCCGACCTTGAAAGAATGTAGTGTCTTTCAAACAAATAAATCTTCATACTGCAGGGTAACAATATTGTTTGCACAGCGTAAAACTATTTTAAAATATAACTGAAACATAGCAAACAAGAATATTAATCTAACTATTAAGTTAATACAACATGATAATTTATAAGCAAATCATTATTTTGATAAAGTCAAAAAAGAATAAAATTCACTCGCGATTCAGCAATACCACGATTAGAAAATCGAAGTAGCCCTACCACCGTTCACTTAACAAGTCATGTAGTTGGTTCATTGGATGTCTCATCGACGGGCAGTTCATGTGTATCCTCAATTGGCAGCAAGCACAGCCGTTGGATGGCTCTCTTCGTCAATCCGGAACTAGTTCTCAATGTGACTACTCTGACCAAGCCGTCCTTTCCTGGATGACGTTCTACTACACGCCCAAGCCTCCAATTTCATTGATCGGTGTTGTCATCCCTCAATAATACCATGTCGTCTGGATTGAAGTTTCTTGTTGGATTCTGCCACTTATTACGCTGCTGCAATTGTGATAAATACTCTAACGACCAACGATGCCAAAACTGTTGATATATCTTCTGGAGTGTGTGATAGTGGTCTAGTCGATTTGTCAGTCTGACACATCATGCTGTGGCACTGCATGCAAGGAGTCCCCGATAAGGAAGTGACCGGGGGTAAGGGGAAGGAGGTCGTTAGTATCGGAGGATAATGGGGTTAAAGGACGAGAATTAAGAGTTGCTTCAATCTGTGTAAAAAGAGTATCTAGGTCCTCAAAAGTGAGGGTGGCGTTTCCCAGCACCCTATTTAAATGAAATTTTGCTGATTTTATCGAGGATTCCCACAATCCGGCGTGATGTGGACTTCTTGCTGGAATATTTTTAAATTCTATACGTGATTCTAGGCAATCTATGGAATTCTTCATTATCTTTTAAATGTAATAAAAAATTATTGATGCTTTCAAAATTTCAAATTCCTTGTACCAATAAAATTAGTAGCATTATCAGAATATATTCGCTTACATAAGCCCCTGCGGGAGACAAATCTTTTTAAGCAATTAATAAATGAATGCGTTGTTAAATCACTTACTAATTCTATATGAACTGCTTTTGTTACGAAACATACGAATAAACACATATACCCTTTGACAATCAAACGGTTTCTAAGCTTTCCATCTTTCAAATTGTGTGGACCAGCAAAATCTACCCCAGAAATTAAAAAAGGTCTTTGAGCAACTACCCGATCGGTAGGTAAATCGCCCATTTTTTGATGTTCAAAAACGAGGTCTTACGTTAAAACATGTAATGCATTTTGCAAGGACGCTACGAACAGCTTTTCTACCGTTAATGGGCCAGAACTTTCGGCGCAACGGCGTCAGTATAGCTTGAGCTCCAGCATGCAATTGCTTATGGTGCTGATCGTTTATAATTAATCGTGTTAAAGCATGTTTTGAGGTAGGATGATAGGAAACTTGATATCGTAGGGTTCAGTTGAGTTTTTAATTCGTCCTCCAACACGCAACACACCATTATTATCTAAAAAAGGGTTGAGAGTCTTAATCGAACTTTGATTTTGTACTGGAAGAGAACTCTGAATACAAGCGATCTCAGAACTAAAAATCTCCAGTTGTACGATCCTAACAAGTCTAATGAGAGCATCATCAAATTCCTCAATTGAAATTTTCCCAAGTTTCTTTGTCACTGATCTGCAATTATTATAAAATCTTATACAAAATGCTACAACTCGAACGAGCTTATTAAGAGATGAATACTTCTCAATAACTGAACAGTCTAAATTGACACTCATAAGACTAACACTATTGTGTTTCATTTCCGAAATTTCACATTCATTCGGAACAAAAACCCTAGGCCAATGCTCCTCCACCTCGGAAAGCCAGATACAGGACCAGACCACCACAATTCTTGTACTTTTAGGACCTCTGGATCAACACCCCTAGAAATAAGATCTGCAGGGCTATCTTGCGATGCAACATGACCCCAATGAGCCTTTGCAGTGAGCGTTTGAATCTCTGACACCCTGTTCGCGACAAACACTTTCCATTTACAGGGCTGCTCAGCAAGCCACGATAGCACTATAGTGGAATCGGTCCACAAGAAGGTTCTACTAATTGAGATATTCAATGCTGCTATGACTTTTGAAAACAAACGAGCCAACAATAAAGCTCCACACAACTCTAGTCTGGAAATGCTGATCTTTTTTATGGGTGCTACTCGTGATTTGGCACAAATAAGACGAACCACAATTTCACCAGAAGCCACCATAGACCGCAGATACAGGCAGGCTCCATATGTCAAATCGCTGACATCTGAAAACCCATGAATTTCGAACACTGAAGCTCCTGATGCGGTGAATTGACGAGGAATCGATAACTGGTTAAATGAGGAGACTCGCTTGTAAAATCGATCCCACTCAGAAAACAGATCTAAAGGCATCGACTCATCCCAGCCCAATTGCAGCTGCCAAAGTTTCTGCCATAAAATTTTAGCCTTTATGATAATTAGACCTATTAAACCCAATGGGTCGAATTTCTGTGACACGATTGACAAAATTAATCGTTTGGAAACGATGTCATGAGATGATGACTTTTGAACTGCGACGTAATGCAACATATCAGCATTCGACTGCCATTGAAGACCCAACACTTTCATATTATCGCCATCATTAAACAAATAATCTAGACAACTTTCCTGACTAGCTAAACTATTCAACACTTCAACTTTATTTGAAGACCTTGCAAAGGGGAAAGCCGTACTTACTGAGCTCAAAAGAAAGCTGCTTGGCGATCTCAATGGCTCGTTCCGATGAATCAGTAATTAGCAATAAGTCATCTACGTAGAAAGATTTTAAAATGATCTCACTTATCTCGGGCAATCTATCTTTCAAGTCATAAGCTATTTGATGGAGGCAACGGATGGCCAAATAGGCAGCCGATGAAGTACCGTAAGTGATAGTATTCAATTGAAAATGATGAATTTCCGAATCTCCATTCGAGCGCCAAAGTATTCGCTGCAAGTCCCGTTGCTCTGGAATGACTTTTACTTGCCTATACATTTTTGCGACATCTGCCGTGATAATCACTTCATACTGTCTAAATCGCACTAAAATATCAACAAGATCATCCTGAATACAAAGTCCCACTTTTAAACAATCATTCAGTGAGAGTCCACTAGAAGATTTGGCACTGCCATCGAAAACAACACGCAATTTTGTTGTCAAACTATCTGCTTTAATTACACCGTAATGAGGAAAGTAATATGAATATTCAGACTGAACATTGGGATTTTCTATTTTAGACACATGTCCCAAACTGATATACTCATCCATAAAGGTATGATAGTCTTGCTTAAGTGCCAGATTATTGTCTAATCTTTTCTCTAATAATAAAAATCTTTTAAGTGCATTCTCAAAAGAATCCCCTAAATTCTTTAAATCATCCTTAACCGGTAAAGTAACGCAAAATCTTCCACTTTCATCACGTGTTATTGTGTCAACAAAACTCTGCTCGCATTCTAACTCTTCGCGTGAAAAATGTTTTCTATTACTTACTTCTTCTATAGTCCAAAATTGTTCTAATTGTTTTTCAATATTCCGATCGACTACGTGACAAGAAAGGGATTTAGCGGGTTCAAGAGGCAATCCAAAAACTGGACCTGAGATAATCCACCCTAGAACGCTCATTTGAAGAGTAGGCATTTGTTTTCCCAAACTAATCTGCCTTACACAAAGTTATTCAAAAAATAAACCTGCTCCAATTAAAAGGTCCACTTTCGAAGATATATTGAAATCAGGATCAGCTAAACTTATATTAGGAGGAATGCTCAAATCAAAACTATCAAAAGATCTTGAAGGAATTTTTGATGTTATGCTATCCAAAACAAGAAAAGATAATTTTGCTTGAAAATTATTGTAACACGATTTTATTAAAGAAGACGTGCGATGTTTTATTATGTTTGATGACATTTGATTTATTCCTAATATTGAAGCTCGAACTTCTTGCTTTAATGAAGTTTTTCAACTAATTCAGCTGTGTCGACAAAATTCAACATTCAACAAAATCACCACTCTCACTTCTAACTCGAACTATTGCAGTAGACAGCAAAATTTGCCCTGAACCTGATTTTCCCTGAGAAGCGGTCCCTACCAATCCGGAAACCCCTGAATCATCAGCAGTCAAGCAAGCATTATTTGCTCCTTGCGACTCATTTATCGATCTATGGTTTTGAATACCTTCAGATATGTTACTAATTTCATTCAAACGCCGATCTATAAGGTTTTCGTTATTTAATAGGGTATTATGGCGACCTCTACACTTTCGACAGCCAAAAGATTTGCAATCTTTGATAACGTGACCTGAACGTAAGCAGTTAAAACAAAGATCTAATCTTTGTAATGCGGTCAGCTACTGACAAACTAACAACTGATCACAAGAAAAAACAAAATGACAGCCTTTACATATTTCGCATTTTATTTTACGGTTCTGACTATTTAATGCAATATGACAATTGACATCACGTTTCTGACCTGGCTTGAAACGCGGTTTAGAACTTTGATTAATATTGGCACTGACAGTTTCCAAAACACAACATTTATTTGCCAAAAAGTTGGTAAAGTCAGACATACCTGGGACTCCTGCGAAATCTGAAATTGTTTTTTCTTCCCATTCTTTTCTAGTGTTTGAATCTAATTTCCTCGCTGTAAGGAATATCAACAGTCTGTCCCAAGTATCTACTGGCTCACCCAAATCCTTCAATGCACGCAAATGTTTTCCTAAGAGATCATTTATGTTTCGTAGCGAGCTAGCTGATTCATGGTTTATTGTGGGCATGTCCACTAAAGATCTCAAATGCCGTTGAATAATCACTGGTTTATTCTGATATCGCTTCTCTAACAAATCTAAAGCGATCGGATAATTAACTTGCGTAACCTCCAAACAATCCAAAATATTTCTAGCTTCACCTTCAAGGCAATCTAACAAATAGTAAAACTTTTGTATATCATCCAAAGATTGATTTTTATGCACTATCGAATCAAACGTTTCTGAAAATTGAGTCCACTTCTCAAATTCACCCTTAAATTTAGGCAAACCCAAATTAGGCAATCTCACATCACACAAAGGTAATTGAAAAGAATTTGTAGGATGACTACTTGCACCAGTTTCCGGTTTACCTTCCACGCTCATACAACAAATGTCTAATTGTTTAATTAAGTCCTTGGCTCCTCGCCAAGACCTGAAAGAAATGTGATTCAAATTCCTTACATTCCTCATTCTCATCTGAAGTTGGATCCAAACATTCTATGTCTAGTTGAATTTCATTGAAGAGATCCAAAAGCGATTCTAACTTCTGGGTTGGTAGCTTTAATTCGCTCAGTTCTGATGGTGAGAAAACAACTAAAAATTGAGAAAATCTATTCAACTGATCCTTGATATGATTACGTCTTGCTACTAGCTTTACTAGTTCCCCAACTGTAGAAGTAGGATCTGAAGTCTTTACTACATTCGTATTTTTACCCATGATTATAGTTATAACCTCTACATACGAATTTTACTAAAGTTTGTAGACTCTGTCTAAATACGTTTATTCAAATCGTCAAGAAAAGTTCTAATGTGTCTACAAATAAATACTAATTTCTATGTGGAAATAAATAATTCTGTTAGTCAGAATATCGATGGCGCCTAGTTTTGACGTTTTGATGCAGGAAAATGTGATCAAAATGAATCAATTCTACTGGAACAATAAATGATTATTGAACACACCTATAAAAAGCGCATCTGACTACAATTTCACAAGTTCCATTAAATTGCATGTCTAGGATCCCCGTAACTATTCTATAACTTTGTCTAACAGTTTCAAACTTGAATTCCTACCCTCGATAAAGTCTACTTCTTGACGATATATCACTACTGAAATACAAAAATCATTCGACTAATTACACAGATTGATAGCAACACTTTCAGGTAAAAGATAGGAATTTACTAGGAGACTAGGAGAGAATGGGGGACTCACCAAACCACAGGTCTCAATGGTCTCACGCCGCCGGCCATTACCAGCTGCCGTTTTGCTTGCACCTTTACTATTTATACTGATATTTTATGGCTCGGTGGCAGGTTCAAAAAGACAGATTCTGACAGACTTTCCAACAATGACACCCTTCTGGTCCCAAAAACAATTTAACCACCAGTCCCATTTACTGTTCCTACGCCGCGACAACTGACGTCACATATCTTTCGCGCGAATTAAAAATTAATAAGACTCCAACCACCGACTTTCCTCAATATTTGGTGCTGCTATGTATCCTTGGCCAAAAATTTACACCCGTTTTCATACTGAGCATATGCAGCAAGTTCTTGGCGAACTGTGTTTTCACTATACAATAATAATTATATATTAATTTAGATATACAGGGTATCCCAGATAAAATGATATACAACGGTAAGAGATACAGTTTCAGTTAAATGGGGAAAAAGTTGTGCTGTTCCAAGCCCAATCAGATGCGATATTAACATCCACGATATCTACAGGGGTTTTCAAAATATCGGGGTAAATCTAAAAATTGGGTTTTTAGAAAACCTGCAATAATCTCGCCATCTTGAATCCGATTTTAATAAAATTTGGTAGTTTTGGGTTAACTACTATGACCAATTTTACATTTTAGATTTTTTGCAACCATAGTCAACTTTGTTATTTATTATGGACGCCATTATTGGATTTATACGTCATTAAATAGCACGTAAAAAGACCTTTTCAAGCATGTACAACAACCCTATCTTGATATGGCGAAAAATTAAATTTATTAAGAAAAAAACATTTTTTCGCTTAGTTGACTGTGAAAACAAATGTCGGGATTGTTGTCACGGCGATGCCATCGCTCTGTCAACACTTTTAAACTTTTAAAATAATTGTGATATTTTTAAACTTATTGTAATCATTGTAATAGGTTTGACGTTTTGAATAATTATTTTTTTTTCAAGCGGACTAAAAGTACGTCATTTGTTTTCCCCATACGCACACCTAAAGTGGGGGTTCTAATCCTGAGACCAAAAAAAGTAGCAAAAAAGTCCTAGACAGTAAAAGTAAAGTCAAAAGACACCGCTACTGTCATGGTGACGCATATATAAACAATTTTCATTCACCAAAATTATTTGAACACTAGATGACATCAGATCTGAGTGTAATGCCATGTTTACATTCTTATTGAAAAAAACAATAGATAGGAATACTCTCAGAACGCTCGAAAGCGCACCACCCGAAACCGTTATTAGTCGAAATCGCATAGGTTCTCGAATTCGGAGTTCATCCGTTAAATGTCATGCGCGTCATCACATTTATCTGTCAATGTGACTTTTATTAATTTAGTATTGATAATAAAGCTACACATTTTTAGTTTACCATAATTTACCTAAACCACCTAAAACATTGGTTATGATTTAATACCATTAAAACCATTGAACATTGAACACATTCTATTTATTTGACAAATAATATACACCACTAATTGAGTAAGTACCTAGACCCGCTTAAAGAGGATGAGAGAAAATTGCAAAACTGAATCACTCTGAAATAGATTTCTTATTTAAGGCATGCTTGAAAAAAAAATAGTATATGTTACTTGGAGTAAAAGGTCTTTTTAGGCTTCGCCCGGTTGCAGGCCTCAGCTTCGCTTCGGCCGTCAATCTCTGGGCTCAGCACGAAAAGACCCACTTTTACTCCTAGTGACATAATCTACTATTTGGTTTATTTTATTAAGATTTATGTTAATCAAGGGTTTTAAAATAAACAATTTCGTTTTGTGATAAACTCTCTTTACTCAACAATTAGTTTAAGATGGAGAGATTTACAAATAGAAAAAAGGTAGATTTATATGATTGCTTTATATTGTGCCGCAGAAATGCTGAACGAGCGAGGGAAATGTACAATGGGCGCTTTTTAGAAAGACGACAACCAGGGTTAGTGACTTTCAGTAGATTGCGAGATAATTTATTGAAGCATGGTTCATTTAACAAGCCCAACAGAAACAGAAATAGCGACGAAAATTTAGTACTGCAAAGTGTCCTGGAAAATCTGCGCACATCGCTTCGGCAAATCGAAGCTAATGTGGAAGTGTCTAAAACTACCGCCCAACGAGTTCTCAAAAAGTTTAAACACCGCCCATATCGTGAGCACATTGGTCAGGGACTTCGAGAAGGAGACTTAGACAGACGGTCAGTATTTTGCAACTGGTTCCTCAGAAAATGCCAGGAATCTCCTAGATTTCCTTTAAAAGTATTCTGGTCGGACGAAAGCAAGTTTACTAATTGTGTGTGTCTTTAATAGACATAATAATATTTATTGGGCCGATGAAAATCCATTTAGAAACCGCGAAGTTCACCATCATAGAAGATGGTGATTTAATGTTTGGATAGGTATTTTCAATGGACACGTTTTTAATGACAACCTAACAGGACCAAGATATGCCTCTTCATGACATAGCCAACATGTGGTTCCAACAAGATGGCGCCGTGCACACAATTTTGCAGTTATTTCTAATCACCTAAATGAAGAATATGGAAATAATTGGATAGCAAATCAAAGTCCTGTTGCGTGGTCTACCCGCTCACCTTATTTGATGCCCCTTGATTTCTGTGTATGGGGATACCTAAAAGATAAAGTGTATTACATTAAACATAATACAGTGGAAGAACTTGAAGCAGCCGTTCGACAAGCAATTCAAGAAATGCCACGACAAATTGTCGAAAATGCTTGTTTGGCTATGATTGAGAAGATTGAGAGATTGAGAAGAATTTTATCTCGGTTAATTGTTGATTGTTATTTGTTTAATTTCATTTATCGTTGTAAGTTAGAAATTTTATACATATGGTACCTAAATAATTTATAACTTTGTTTTAATAAATGACTTTTTTGTTTGAACAAAAAAAAACAAAATAATTGATTAGCAGCCTTTGTTTTCACAGCCAACTGAGTGAAAAAATGTTTTTTTTTTTAATAAATTTAATTTTTCATTATATCAAGATAGGGTTTTTATACATGGTTGAAAAGGTCTTTTTACGTGCTATTTAATGACGTATATATCTAATATGGCGTCCATAAGAAATAACAAAGTTAACTATGGTTGCAAAAAATCTAAAATGTCTAGAAAAATATCGTCAACGTCAATTGATTAGTCATAGTAGATAACCCAAAACTACCACATTTTTTTATTAAACTCGGATTCAAGATGGCGAGATTATTGCAGGTTTTCTAAAAACCAAATTTTTAGATTTAGCCCGATATTTTGAAAACCCCTGTAATTGTTAATATCGCATCTGATTGGGCTTGGAACAGCACAACTTTTTCCCCATTTAACTGAAAATGTATCTCTTACCGTTTACGAAATCCCCATGTATATCATTTTATCTGGGAAACCATGTATATAAATATATTTTTTTATGTTGCCTTCTTCCGGCTTGTGAAGCATTTTCGTTACACAAGAAGAAACATCGAATCATATCAAATTTTTCTGCGCCGCTTAACTGCGGGTTGTTCATGACTGGGACGAATAAATTAATAAAATTTGCAGCAGGTTATTAAAATCTAAATGCAAGCAATAATTTTGTGTTGCTGTGCAAAGTAAGGAAAATGTAAATAAAAAATACAAAAATGTTTAAACCATAGAGGATTTATCAAGGTAGAGGTCTTTATTTACATTTTTCAATATTGGCGTGATAAACAAACCCTCCATACAGTGTTGCCAGAATTACATTGCTAGTAAATTGGCACATCCATTTTTTGGATGATTTGCGAATCTTTACACCACGAGAGTACCATAGTATATATTGCTGTCCAAATAATTTTTGAATGGTGATTAATAGAACACTTATGACCATAAAAGAAAAAAAAATACGTTTAAGATGGCCAACTGGTCACAATCGGCAACATTGCAGAATCCTGTGACACGTGGTTTATGTCAGTTTATGACAATTATTTCCTGGATTTTTTTTTCTGGTTTCCTGAATGTTTTAAGAGTTTTTCGCCGACTTTTTTGCTTTTAGCAATCGTTTCTGTGTTTTAATTTGTTTGTTAGCCATGGTAAGCAATGTTTTGTGTGTAAAACTTGGGATTATAAAAATAAATCTAGGAAATTATCTTTTCACCAGTAAGCTCATTTGTGTTTTGTGGTTATGTTGTTACTCGGCTCTTGGCCGTTAGCTCATGGCGTCGTTTGTAATTTCATTCTATTATTAATCTTTAATCTAAAAAAAAACTCAATAAATAGGTAGTAGGTATGTATCAAAAATCATTTAAATATAAAAATGTTTGAATGTTTTGGTCTGCATCCCATAATCGTAAAAATCTTGTTGCAGAGCATAAACTCTTGTGACGCTTTTATTTATTTAAATTAATATATAGAATTATTGGGATTAATTGATTAACACTGATTTGCTAATTGGAATTTCCGGGACGAACTATCAAAAAAAAAAAAAACGTTACCAAATACAAGAAAATAAATGCAAAACAGTTGAGGAAAAATAACAGTTTGTATTGAGCGTGGACTTCACAAATAAATTTAAAATGTGTTCAAAATTTACAAGAAATAATCAGTTAAGGTTCTGTATAATATGGTGAAGGAATGGTTAATGAACAAATATGGGGATATCAATAATCAGTTAAATTTATCGCTGACGGAACGCACGGGTTATGGCCATAAAACGCTTACAGGTAGTTTCCGCAGATTACCAACTAACGATGTAAGGCTAGATTAAATTGATCATTGAATATACCCGTACGAAATAAACTAACTACAATGGTCCGAGAAGCGGTGATACGTTAAAGCAAACAAAAAAATAATAAGTGAAGAAGCACGGGCCCTCAATATTTTCCCTCAAAAATGACACAATCACACAACAGTACTACAATAAAGTGCGTCACTGTACAGGCGTAATGCTGTCCAGGGCCTAACAAATTTTGCCAGGTATAAATGATAAAAAAAGGTATCTACAAGAATTTACTCTGTGAAGCAGATGACGAAACAAAATTAAGAAAACTACTACTGACTGAATTTACAACAACGCTAATAAAATCAATTACTTGGGTGCTTGGTCACGAAAAACTACTACTTTAAACAAATATTTTGACGGCAAAAAAAAATACTAATAACGGAATAATAGCGACTATAAAGAAAATCGGAAAGCTCTCATTCTGATCCACTCTAAGTGATGAGGTTGGTCACTGAAGAGGAGCTATCTGGTAGGGCTCTACTCTAGAAGATCCAGATGGAGCTGCCGGGACTTCACCAGACACTCAGTCAGCCAGAGAGTTGACCAAAGCGGGGACGAGATGCGGAAGTCGCAAGAAAAAGAGCGGGCGTCTCCAAAGACACACGTGGGCGTCGGAAAAACGTGGTCGTGGGAAAAATATGTGCGCCAAAAACAAACGTGCGCCGTAAAATTAAAACCCCTGCAAGGTTGGAAAACGGGGCGAGGTGACTATGTGGTCGGCGTGGACTGTTCTATCCCTCCCTGAGGTTAAGGCACCGCAACGAAAATCGGCAATGATCCTCCACACGAGGATCCGAAAAACTTCAAAAAGCGGCTACCTATTCAGCAAATGTCCTGATCTCGATCCTTCGAAGAGTATTTTGGATGAAATCCACTAGAAGATGATCACTAGGACACGTGCAGTCCTTGGCCAGCACAACGGGACCCTGATTCACGCACCAAAAACCAGAGCCAAAAGCCCAAACTTGTTCCCCGTTCTTATTTATATAAAACGGTTGACCTTCAAAAAAACCCTTTACCAGGATGCCAAAATTACCATACATGAATATGGAGCTCTATAAACTCGATGACGTCATGTGGTAAAGACAAAACTAAACAACTGAGAATGGTCCAGAAAATAATGCAGAACAACATGATGGATTGCATAACCAACATTGACGAGTCGGCCCAACTTCACAGAACGGCAAATCGATTCTCAAGGAGAAAAAAGTACTGAATAATGATCTTTTATTATTTAATCACCATGAGCATGCCAGGTGACGTCAAGAATTTTTTTCCATTGAAAGTGCAGCGGAAAAGTGTCATTCGGCAACGCCGGTTGCCGGTTGCTGGCAAAACTTAGCCGGTTAGCGCAAATCAGCCGATCTTGACAGACAGGTGAAATTGACATTGGCATGGAAAACCCCGGGCGCGTTTGTTTTGAAGCTCGATTCGCTCGGCGCGCGCTCTATTCGCTTGATTGTGTTTTTTTTTTGAAGCTCCGAGCAAGCTCTTTTGCGTTCGCGTGAACGATTTTTGATCGCTCCGAAGCGAGCTCCTTTCGCTCGGTCCCTGAATGCCGAGCTTCAAAATGGCGGCTTGACGTGACAGAAAAGCCAATTGCCTATTAGCAATTTTTCCTCAATTTTTCAATTTTTTTGTTTTGTTTTCGTTTTTTACTATACAATATACACAAAGCAGGAAAATATGGAAGATACGCAGGTAAGGGAGCTATAAACAAGTATTTTGAAACCATGAAATCATGTCCGAAAAAGCCCCTACTGGGAGACGCGGCTGTTATTTATTAGAGTTGGATTCTTCATGTGAAATATGGAATATGGAATATGGGTAGACAGTGTAGACATCAAGGCAACCGATAGTACATGTCCCACGCATAAAAAGCTTTAAAATCTATACAAAAAGATTTCCTAAATCATAAAATGGAAATTTTAATCCTAGAGTATGAATGATTGAAAGAGACACTTCAATGTGAAAGTTCTCTTTTGGCTGCACTTTTCTATGCATTGTAGTCATGCACATTCGGAATGCTTTTGGTGTATAATATGTGTTATTATGGTATTTTTACCTACCTACTAATCTGGCATGAAGAGTCCAATTTTAAAAATATCTGCATCTGCAAACGGGGACTTCTTATTTAGAACATGACTTGTTCATACTTGCTCAACAGATACATGCCTATATAGCAGCTCTAACCACCCCACAATTTTGACCAAAGTTACTAAGTTACCATGGTCCGCCTGTATATGATGTTGATGACTGCCTGCACACAGTTTTATCCAACCATCGAAGCAGAATAGAGGACAATTTATTAAGATTCTATTATTCCAATTGGTTCTAAAATGGAAATTGGATCTAAAATGTGCTGGTGGATGTCGCCTGCTCCTGCTCTATACATCTCATTCTATTATTCGTTGCAGAAATTGAGTTTTTTCAATATCCTGTTGTTTAGCATATTTAAGTACTTAGTATTAGTTGAGTACATACTATAGTTTTATTATATTATATTGATACAAAATATATAGGCAAAAAAGCTCTGGATAGTCATTAGGTGATTAGTACTTTCAGTAGTCATCTCCGACATAAATCCGTGTAAACCATTTGTTTATAATTCTCCTGATACTTTCCAGAGCTTTTCTTATCTAGTTTTTCTTTACGTTGGGTCCGGCTTGGAATTGAATAACAATAGGTAGGTACCTGAAACATTCGAAATTTGGTATATACCAGATTGTTATAAGTAGCTGTTTCAAGAGCTGTTTTTCAAGCACGTTCATTGAACACAAAATGTCACTTATCCAATACATAGGCTATCTTTGACACAGAGAAGCCCATCATATATGTGTATCAAGCTATTTAATCATTTACCAGATAACATCAAATGCTTGAATACACAAAAACCCTTTAAAGTGCAGATAAAACAATCACTGATTTCTATTCTCTGTGTGTCTGTTCATGTCCATTTAGACATCATATTGAAAACAAATAATGTATCCTATTTACTTTGTCTCAGTATATTTTCATGTATATCAAGTGTATTGAACATTGGAAATAAAGCTTTTTATTATGTCGTTCCTGGTTAGGAATTCACAGCTAGATGTGAATGCTGGCAGATTTCCTCTGATAGATGGGACTTAGCCAAGTCCATCAGAAGTAATTTTTCATTAAGAAATGATCCCATGATGTTGCATGTGTGCAGTATAAGTGCTTTCTGTGCCACTGAATGGATATCCCTGAGTAGATCCAGCTCGTCCAGATGTTAAGCAAATGTGGATGGGGTAACACCTGTCGCAGAAATAACAATAGGTATGATCTGAACAGTTTTTTGTTTCCATAGCCTCTCAATTTCGATCGCAAGCTCCTGATATTTAGTTTTCTTCTCTGAGTATTTCTTCAGAGTATTCTGGTTTGATGGAACGGCTATATCAATTAGGTATGTTGACTTTGATACCTTGTCCTGAAAGACGATGTCAGGTCTATTGTGCATTACTGTCTTGTCTGTGTGAATGCCTACATCATATAGGACTTTGTAGTTTTTATAGAGGTTCTGCAGAGTAAGCATAGCATGGGCTTGCATCTGTATGCAAGTCATATCTCAAGGATAGGGCTTGATGGACAA
The DNA here is from genome assembly GCA_951812265.1 of Taphrorychus bicolor. Classification (NCBI taxonomy): domain Eukaryota; kingdom Metazoa; phylum Arthropoda; class Insecta; order Coleoptera; family Curculionidae; genus Taphrorychus; species Taphrorychus bicolor. The sequence goes on along the minus strand of OX638297.1, from coordinate 71,482,944 downwards.
CTTTAGCAACAGAGTTGTGCCTATCAGTATAAGCATTTCCTGCAGTAATTTGCAACCAGAAATTATATAGTCGACTGTCTCTGGGAATTGACATTTTCTACATTTATCGTTGTTGGTAGTAGGGTCTTTCATGATATATTTTCTGTAGTTTTTTGTGGCTATAACTTGGTCTTGCATAGCAATTATGAAGCCCTCCGTTTCGGGATAAAGCTGACCATTCCGCAAAAATGTGTATGTAAGTTTTTTGTCTATATGTTCTTGATTTACAATTCCATAGTGCTTCCCGTGAAGCTGCTTTCCTGCCCATTTCTTTAGTTTTATCTTGGTCCTGCTCACAGAATCAACTTCAAGTCGACTCGCTACATTGAGCGGAGTGTAGTTTTTGTCCAAGGCGCAAATACTCTTATGAAGCGGATGATCCTTTTTGTGGAAATAAGATCTTAATGATTTAATTAGGTTGTCATGGAATTCATGCAGATCAATTAGCCCCCGACCTCCGTCTTTTCTTGTGATTGTCAATCTCTGGGTACATGATTTTGGGTGTAGTTTTCTGTGTTTGCTGAGTTGCTTATTATTATTTTTATTATCATTATTATTGCCGCGGCGATGACGGGTTTGTGGGTCTACTTCTTCGTTTTTTTTTAGCAATTTCTCAAACATTTCAGAATACAGGAACGAGAACAGGGGACAATTTTCTCCTCACAATCTTCAACTTTTTTGAGTGAGTCGCCCTGAGTTGGTTTCGTCATCTTCTTCCTCGCCGCTCATGAGCAAATGGAGTATTGAAATAATTATTGGTGATGAACTGATGAATTAATATCCATCGCATTAACAGCAAAATGATAAGTTGCAAAAACGCGCTGAAATTAAAAATTTGCCGTCTATTCTGTTAGATTTGACGTTGACACTGACGCTCCGGAGCTCGATTTTGTTCGCATGCCAAGGAGCGTACACCGCGCAATTATAGCTGACGTCATTAAGCTCGGCGCTCGATCTACTCGCTCCATCGAGCTTCAAAACGAACGCATCCCCCGATAATTGACTTTTAACGTCAAGTGTTGTAAAAAGTAAACACTGAAAAATAAGTTAGAAATTCAGCAAAACTTAACTAAAAAGGCAGAAAACCCATAGAAACGATATAAATATACATTCCCCAAATAATCAGCCATCGTAGTACCTTCATTTCCATATCCTCCATACCCAGGGAAATAACAATAATTATGTAGGCAAACGGTAAACATGACCCCAAAAAGGCATGATTACTGAACTGGAATTTCAGGTAGGGCGATAATATCAGGTTCTGCAAAAATACAGGTCAATGCAGGTCCATCAGCATTTTCCCCAATTCAGAAAAGTAGATTCAGGCATTATGAAATGGAACTTAATATTAACCAAAACCATCTCAGTCTGTGGAAGCATTTACACTAAGCCTAAAGCTTAAAAGATTTGAAATTTCCGAACAGGGCATGAAATAGGACCTCTGATATAAGGTTGAAAATCCAGGATAGCCCACACAAGGTAAGTGCTCAAATTTACAACGTTACACTCTACAACTTTACTCTTAAAAGTTTTTCAATCAAATCAACCGTACAGGCGCAAAAAAATTAAAACCGATTTCCCATATTAATCTCCTCTGTCCAGGGTTCTGCTGGACACCCGGTATGAAAGTAAGTATTTTTGAAATTAGCTTCTTCGGCTCTATCGATTTGGCATAAAAATTATGTATCATTCCATTTAAGAAAAATCAACCTTACGTCACAACTGTCATATTTGACGTATAAAACACTTTCTAAATAAAGATTTGGCGTCCTCTCGTGGCCGAAGTAGGAAGCGCGAATAAAATTTTGTTCAAATCGGAATAGGAAAGGAGCGAATTATCGAGTGAGACACTTAAAACGATTCTACACATTCAATGAATTTGTCGCCCTGTATATCGGAAACCATTGACGTTAGGTATATGAAAGTAAATGTTTTTTAAATTAGCTTCTTCGGCTCTATTGATCTAGCTTAAAAATGATATATCATTCCATTTAAGAAAAATCAACCTTATGTCACAACACTCACATTTGACGTATAAAACATTTTCTAAAAAAAAAGTTTGGCGTCCTCTCGTGGCCGAAGTAGGAAGCGCGAATAAACTTTTTTCAAATCGGAATAGGAAAGGAGCGAATTATTGAGTGATACACTTAAAACGATTCTAGACGTTCAATGACTTTGTCGCCCTGTATAACGGAAACCATTGACGTTACGTATATGAAAGTTAGTATTTCTGAAATCAGCTTCTTCGGCTCTATCGATTTGGCATAAAAATTATGTATCATTCAATTTAAGAAAAATTAACCTTACGTCACAACTTTTTTGCCGTACAAAATATTTTCTAAATTAAGATTAGGCGTCCTCTCGTGGCCGACGTAGGAAGCGCGAATAAACTTTTTTTCAAATGGGAATAGGAAAGGAGCAAATTGGATGAGACACTTAAAATGATGTCGCTGTACATCTACGAACAAAAGCCCCCAGGACAATAAGACGGCTTAAGAAGGATTCAACAACTAAACGGAACGGAAACAGATAATAGTGGCCCTGGAATGTATGGAATATCCGACCGCATTAAAGAAGAATATTGAATCTTTGTGCTAGCAAAAAGATATGCATTGGATCCATATAGTTATTTACATTATACACTAAACAACGTAACAGAAATGATGGGAAATAAAAATAAAGTTCATTGTTTTCACGCATTTTGATCCTTCAAGAGATGCAACAGGTTACAATACAATATACTCAAATTCGGGGTGCCAGTTCTGTCATTGGTCGTGTTGTTAATATATATGTGGACCATTACCCTGATTTCTCTTTTCGGGTAGTTGATTTTCCGATCTAGGATTGAGGTATTAGAGATTCGAAACTCAAACACCCCGTTCCGGCCTATCACTGCTCTGGACTGTTTTATAAGATACCAGGTATAAATTGTGACAAGTGGTACACAGGCATGACATGAGAATATTTGAAGAGCAGACTATACCAAAATGAGTATGACTGTAGGGAACTGAACAGACAAAAGCGAGAAAAAACCGCACTTGCCCAGCATCATCTCGTGTTGAACCATGATTTTGACTTCTCTAATACCTCAATTCTAGATCAGGAAATCAACTACCGAAAAAGAGCAATCAGCGAAATGCGCATATACATTAACAACACGGTCAATGTTAGAACTGATACCCAGAATTTGAGTGTCTTGTATTGCAACCTGTTGCATTTTTTGAAGGATCAAAATGCGTGAAAACAATGAACTTTATTTTATTTCCCTTCAGTTCTGTTACGTTGTTTAGTGTATTATGTAAATAACTAAACAGAGATACAATATTCTCTTTAATTCGGCCGGAGATTCCATACATTCCAGCGCCAATATTACCTGTCTGGTTCCGTTCCGTTTAGTTGTTGAATCCTTCTCAAGTCGTCTTGTTGTTCCGTGGCTTTTTGTCCCATAGTGCAATAAACAGGGTGATTCACGGTGATGGTACCTTAGACGTATCTGGAAAACGGCTTCACATATTTATTTCAAGTGTTGTGTATGCCCACAAATGCCTCCAAACTCATTTCTAAAATATTTTCACCTTTGCGCTGTTGCCGGTTCAGCTGAAAAAGAGTACCAACTTTCGTTTTTTAATTGAATTACTCTGTATTAAAAGTTATTTTCGGATTCCTCATAGATTTCTTTATGATACCACTTTAACATTCCTATACCTCACACCGTTTCGCAGATATTTAATAATTTCATGTTTTCGTATTCAAAAATAGAGATAGACTCGGAATAATAATTAAAATCTCACGACCCGAAAGATTTAACGATATGAGTGCGGGGAGTTCGTTAGCCAGAACTATGTGCATGAATAGCATATGGACAGTTAGTGACGAAAACCTACAGGGTGGGCCACAATTAACTTTCATCAGAAAAATTGTCAAAAGTTCGTTTTTTTAAATACAACCACCTGTGGATTGTTCTTCGTAGAGAAAAGTCATTCATTTTAGAACAAATCGGTGTATACTTTATCATACCTAAATTTAACAGTTATTGAATTATAAGCATTTATTTCTCAAATACGCATTTCCGTATTCCATTTTAATTCAACATTAGTTGCTCGGGTATCTAATTGAATTTACTGGTTGTAAAATTCTGATAGAACAGATATTTTAATATCTGTCACACCATTGTCGTATATTCAATGTATTTGAATTTGGTTTTCTTTGTGTAAAATTTACTGATTAACTTCTTGTATTGTTCTGCACATGGAGAGAGATAATAATTATTCTAGTGCCGTTATTACGAATTTATTCATAATCCATAGACAATGTAACAAGATTACCAACAGAAAATGCAGGAAATTCAACGAATCTTATCCAGAGCTACTACCTATCAATAAAAGGAAATTTAATATGAATCAAGAAAGTGTAATTAATCATGGTTTTAACAAAACGCCTTGAAATTTAGAACAACCCGTAACATCCAATGAAGACAAGGAAAAAAATACAGTGTGTCCAAGATAAGGATGCACTGCATGGGGATCTCTGCAATGGTAAGAGATACGAAGGCGGTTAAATTAGAAAAAAGTTGCACAATGGGGAGACCTTTTACATTGCAAAAATGAGTTGTTTGTTTTAGTTTTTTAGATATCTCAAAAACAGTAATTTTATGAATTTTTGTTTTTATTTATTTTTAAAGTTATTTCAAACAGTATCCAAAAACAAACAACACTTTCTCATTGCACCTTTTCAAGCTCTACAAGATGACGTTTAACTTAACTTTTTCATATGGACTTAGAAAAAAGTACGTACTGTATTAGATATTGCTTTTTATACTCAATTCAACGAGGTGTTATATGACATGATTTATATCAGTTCTTGTGTCAAAAAAGCAATTTTTATTAAATTATCCACAATTTTTAATAGCAGGCGATGAATAACATTATAATTGTCAGTTATAACATCTGTTAATAAATGTTTCATTAGAAGTAACGAAGATTGTTTCAGTTATTCATTAAAATTATGCCGGTGATTAGTTTCACAGGGGTGGAAAAACAAACAACGGAATTTTTAATAGACCCATTATTGAGCACAAAGCAACCCCCCGGTGAAAATATCATCCAAGCACCAGCACCGATTTGGCTTCAACATGTGGTGTGGAATTCTGGGCACTAGAATATTGAGACGTTTTATTTACCACAACTCCTTAACCCCAGAACGCAACCTTTCTTTATTGAGAAATGAATTGAAAGAAAGTCTAGAAAATCTACCCCTACAGAATGTACAAGACTGTTGGTTTCAATAAGACGGTGCACCTGTACACTATGCTAGACTAGTTCGAGGGGACCTTTCGGAACAGTTTCCAAGAAAAACAATCGGTATTTTATGCCCCATTCCGTACCGTTATCATCCATATTCTCCTCCGATTTTCTCACCCATACCCTTCTCTTTCCGAATTAGACTTTCTGTAGATTTATTATAAAGTTCAAGAGTTTCTTATCTGTCTAGATAGAAATATTGTGATAATAAATTATCAATCTTGACTACTAAATCTTTGAATCTGTTGGTGAACTGGATGCGTGTGTGTGACTTTCACCTCTAAGTATAAAACAGCATATCCTGGGATTCATTCTCCACTGTTTAAAGGCTTACCCGTTAGGCATTTCTTCGGTGGCCCATCTACCACATAAAACCAACGACGATAAAAACACAAGACAAACACTGCAAATGGGCGATTTGGTGTCGAATTAACGTGGTTAACTAGGCCGTTAGTAGATGGCGATATGATCAAAAAATCGTAATATTTCATAAATGTACCGACCGAAACAAAACTGCAGAGTAACATTCATTTAAGCACTGCCGACATAATAAATTGGTCTCACACTATAGTAGGGCTGTCGGAACAAAAAATCGGGACTTTTTAGCAAAAAAACATTGTTAAGAACTTCACAAATTAAGTAATAAAGGTATAATACATATACCTTACTAAACTTTTCAGTTATCTTGAAGTAACCAACTTTAACTTACCCAAAATATTTTTTGTTTGATTTTGCCTTCCTCACTCCTTTTTCTTCCTTATATGTTAAATAATCATAAAATTTCCCGCAGTTCATATTAGCATTAATTTTTTTCAATAATTCAGCCTCTACTATTGTGTTCAGTAAAAATAAATATTTGTCTTTTCACCAAATTTTTTTCATTAAACTAAACACTCTTTCTGAGGATGCGTTTGAAGGAGGTATAGAAAAAACCAAAATTACAAACTTTTTTCTAACATTTAAACATTCCTCATTTGAGAAAAATTGTATCCGTTTTTGGTCACAAGCAACCGTTTTAACATTTTGATCAGTTTCGGGACGCGGGTCAGACTTAGCAAAAATCGGAATGTCCCGCCTAAATCATCAGGATGTTCGACATCCATAACCCATAACTATTACCCATTCACCTATTTTTGTCATCTAGGTACCTTTGAAACTTTCTTTTTTTTTTAATCTCCTTTAAGAACGTGTTGAGAAGATGAAAAATGTCAAAGTCAAATTTCCAACGCCGACTTGGCAGTAATAACTGAATCGCTTATATGAACCGATTCCGACAGGACCGAAGTCTCATCACTCTCATCTATTCTCTTATCGAATATCCTGTTTCCTGCCCCTTTAGCGGCAGCCAGAGACAGGTTGCAAAAAATGTGTAAATACTTCTTTGCATTTCCCGGTTCCGAAATATAATAAAGACCAAGGTAGTACAATTTGGCAACATTGCATTGTTCTATTTCAAGAAACCCCTTACGAAAGACCGATTAAATCTGCTAAAATAGGCAAAACGCTCGGCGCCTGGACGGATTTTTCTCACAGCGCGAGTCACACAGCACAAACCACATTTGGCGTCCAATTTTGTCGTCCTGTCAGTGGGCGGCCAAAATAAAGCATTGGAGTAACTGTCTTGTGTTTTTATCGTCTTTGATAAAACCCATAGAGGGTGGCGCCCGAGACACTTCTTCTTTTTACGTAATTAAAATAACTCAAAATCCTCATAGTAATCCTTCAAAGAAAGAACCACCTTACAGTATTATAGATATTATATACTGATTGTACCGTTTAATTTTTTTAGATTTTGTTTTAAGAAGTGCTGTTAAATATCCTTTTATTGATAGGTAGTAGAGCTGGATAAGTTTCCTGCATGTTCGGTTAACAACCTTGTTACGTTGTCCATGAATTATGAATAAATTCATAATAACGGCACTAGAATTATTATTAACTCTCTCCATGTGCAAGTTAATCAGTAAATTTGACACAAAGAAAACCAAATTCAAAGACACTGAATATATGACAACGATGTGACAGATGTTAAAATATCTGTTCTATCAGAATTTTACAACCTGTACCTTCAATTAGATACCCGAGCCACCAATGTTGAATTAAAATGGAATAAAACACCGATTTGTTCTAAATTGAATGACCTTGCTCTGCGAAGAACAATCCACAAGTGGTTGTATTTGAAAAAACGAACTTTTGACTTTTTTTTTCTTTTCTGACGAATGAAAGTTAATTGTGGCCCGCCCTGTAGGTTTTCGTCGCTAAGTGCCCATACGCTAGTCATGCACAAAGGTCTGGGCTAACGAAGTCCCCGCACTCATACTGTTAAATCTTTCAGGTCGTGAGATTTTAATTATTATTTTGAGTATTAAATTTCTGCGAAACGGGGTGAGATAGGTATAGGAATGTTTAAGTGGTATCATAAAGAAATATATGATGAATCCGCAAGCAAATTTTAATACATGGTAATCCAATTAAAAAACGAAAGTTGGTACTCTTTTTCAACTGAACCGGCAACAGCGCAAAGGTGAAAATATTTTAGAGATAGGGTTTGGACGCATTTGTGGCCACACACAAAACTTGAAATAAATATGTAAAGCCGTTCTCCAGATACGTCTAAAGTACCATCACCGTAAATCGCCCTGTATATTTTGTTATGATTTGTATACTTTGTTTGTCGTTTCTCTTCTTTGTACTTAGTATTTTTTTACTGCCATATGTACATACAATTTACTGTATTTTTAGCCTTGACGAAGACCTCAATTAAAGGTCGAAACGTTGGCGATTTCTAAAAAGTGAAGTAGCTTTATTGTCCTACACCTGCTATTTAAACGTTCGTTGCTTTAATAACAATTTCTTGTTGATACACACTAACATGAACTGGTGGAGCAAAAAAGTTTGTACGCACCACGGGCTCTGGCGACTAAGTTCGTCGCCCTCAGGGCATAAACATCTTCTTAATGCCCTTGATACATAAATAACCATTACATAAATTTACAAAATAATACATAAATATACTTTACCTGTAGCTCCAATGTCATCGACAGTTTTTATTTCTATGTAGTCAATATCGTTCCCTTTATAGATGTTTCGCCACAGCTCCCTAATCGTGACGTTTATTTGGACCATTCGTTCTTGGTGGAATCTTAAAACGGATTTCTCCAAAGCCGCTGTGTACTGCTCCAAATCAGCAACTGCCAACTCCTGAACTTTCAGCTCGTAAACTTTTCTTTTATATTCGACGCCAGATTCTCTGTGTTCTTTCTTGTTGAGCTCTATTTTTCTGGTTGCTATAAAATCCTAAAAACAGAACATTATTTGAATAATCATACCGGTTTTGCGAACGGATTAGGGCCATTCCACCAATAAATAGAAATGGTACTGTGTGAATCAAAAGTCACAACCACAACGTCACTTCGCTTAAATAATAAAAAATTCATTTTAAAACACGAGAGAAATTTCCATAATAGTTGTTTATCCACGACCATACTATAATAATCACATTATTCTTGTACATTCTCAAGACTAACGATAATCATTATTCACTTGTGAATAATGAACATTATTCACACGTGAATAATGAGTTGTCATGGAAACGAAACATGTCGTAGGCAACTGACAACTCAAAAAGTAAACTGCCCTAAACATGAAATCGGTAGTTACCACTGGTTCATTCAAATAATTATCCTTCTATTAGGATGTATTAAGGCAAATGTAGGTTACAGTGTCTCTTTTTCCCAAAAATATGTACTTTTCACTGAAAAATACTTAAAATAGGCCATAAAATTAAGTAATTTACCGTCCACCCTCGTAGCATTGAAATGAACATGCAGTGACATGCTCGGGTGACTAGACCGTCATCTATCGACAAGACGCATCAAACGTCGCGCAATTGAATAGCGAAACCAGTCGTGGTCGTGGTTTTTAAATTGTAAATTATCTTTGTGGCATCTATAACCTATCATATTTGACAAAACCCAGAATCTTGGTCGTGGATAAAGTATAGTATTCAACGCGCATTTAATGAGCGTTATTCTCTCGGGCAACTTGTGCCATTCGCTTCGCTCGTGGGCTCAAACGTTACCCTCGAGAATAACGACTCTCATTAAATGCTTGTTGTATAATATACTATTATTATATAAGGAGATTAACAAGCCTTTAATCCACGAGAATTACGTTTTTGCCCTGAATTTAATTCAATGTTTTATCCACGACGACGGCTAAAACCAATCAATTAGGAGTGGGGGAGCAAGTGAAAATTCCTGGTTTTGAAAAATGTCAAGTTTGCCAATTTATTTTTACAACAAGGATATTGCGCTGAAAAGTATAAAGTGTGGAAATCGTTTCTAAACAAGCGTTTGTTTATTTGGCAACTAGCGTTTTTGAGAAAAGCACCGGATAAGGAATAACCAACAACTTAAGGTAGGAAATTCATGATGTCAATATTTTAATTTATCGATCATTGAAGAAGATTTTTCAGTCAACGCTGTAGACAATACATAAATTTGCGACCTAAAGCTGCCGGTCGGTTATAGCCGGTTATATTGAAGACTTATGGCCCAGCAAAATGGCAATTGCTTAAAAAATACAGATATTACCTAAAGTTCGCCTCTCCAGTCCTTCAGAAACTTCACATCTAGTGAATTCGAAAACTGTTGGCCAAAATGACAAATTTGTTTTTAACATAAATGTTAATGTTAATATAAATAATAATTCCAAATAAAATACTACAAAATTGAAGCGTGGTATTTAATATGATTCCGACTACGGCCAAAACTGGTCAATCTTAGAAAAGCGAAAGCCGTGTATGTACTGATTTACACCAGTGTGTTAGAAGAAGGCCTTTAATCCACGCCAAACAGACGTATTAAACCCTCATAATATAGTAGTCGTGGAAAAAATTGTTTATCCACGACTATACTATAATAATCACATTATTCTTGTACATTCTCAAGACTAACGATAATCATTATTCACTTGTGAATAATGACATTATTCACAAGTGAATAATGAGTTGTCATGGAAACGAAACATGTCGTAGGCAACTGACAACTCAAAAAGTAAACTGCCCTAAACATGAAATCGGTAGTTACCACTGGTTCATTCAAATAATTATCCTTCTATTAGGATGTATTGAGGCAAATGTAGGTTACAGTGTCTCTTTTTCTCTAAAATATGTACTTTTCACTGAAAAATACTTAAAATAGGCCATAAAATGAAGTAATTTACCGTCCACCCTCGTAGCATTGAAATGAACATGTGTTGACATGCGCGGGTGACTAGACCGTCATCTATCGACAAGACGCATCAAACGTCGCGCCATTGAATAGCGAAACCAGTCATGGTCGTGGTTTTAAAATTGTGAATTATCTTTGTGGCACCTATAACCTATCATATTTGAGAAAACCCAGAATCTTGGTCGTGGATAAAGTATAGTATTCAACGCGCATTTAATGAGCCTTATTCTCTCGGGCAACTTGTGCCACTCGCTTCGCTCGTGGGCTCAAACGTTACCCTCGAGAATAACGACTCTCATTAAATGCTTGTTGTATAATATACTATTTTCTACGAGCGTGCTTATTATGTCACTTTCCCGCACGGCGTGCCTGAAAGTAAATTTGGCGTGCGGGAAAGTAAATATTTAAAGAATGATGATTTATAATAAAATTTAGACTTTACTGCCTTACAGCCGTGTCAAATATTTTTATCTGTTTTAAAGAACTATTTTGCTTGCATTTATTGATTTTTGATACTGCTACGGTGACCGTTAGGCTTCGCGACGAAGGAGCTAGAAGTTTCGCGTCTCGCGAAGGTTCGGGCGCTTCAGCATGGGAACTGTCACGAGTGATTTATTGCTCTGTTTATTTAGAACGTAGTTGTTTACGACCTTTTTTTATGTATCTCGTATTAATTATTTTTCTTCTAAAATATTCTAGGGTTTTCTGTATTTTTAGGATTGTGTATAAAAGGCGAATAAGCGCCGCCGTGAGGGGTAGTCGTATTTTAATCGAGCTATAAGTAAGCTAAAATTCCAAACGATAGTAGAAGGTTATAAAGTGTTAAGTATAAACTGTTCCAGTTTTTTTTGCATCTCGTTAGCCTTGGAAATTTGACATATTTCACCCAGTGTATATAACGGACACTGACAGTGATTGATAAATGGGTTTAAGGTTATGGATATTGTTTACTCTTAAGGCTACATAGATGCCAGACTTCCAATTATTCCAGATGTTAAGGAAACTAATTTATTCATAGTTACTAACTAATTTATGTGATTTTAACGGTTAATTTAATTATTGAACTTTGAAGATTATTAACAAGAAATGAATATAACAGACTTTTCTTCACTTTTCGCTACTTTTCATTCAAATCCAAAATTCTAAGCTTATTGTCATTCATCGTCATATAATATACACTAAGGCAATACAAATCGTGAGCCTATTTCTTTTTACGTATATTGAGCGTTCCAAAAAGTGAAATTTTACAGTTTTACAATTTACCATGAGGTTTTAACATTATTTACATAATAAAGCTATATAATGTTCAACAGTAACATTCTGAGGAAAAAATAAAGAAACTACGATAATTTATTCTGTAATTATTGTAAGTAGTAAAATAATGACTTAATCAGCAGTTATTTTCCATACTGACACATTTTAGACACATTTATTCAGTTCTTCAAAAGTGTTAGTTTTTTTTTACATCTACCTATTACTGGTGTCTCATGGTCTGCTTCAACCTTGTCGAGGGCTTGTTCTTATATAATGCTTCGTACAGTTCTAGTAGGTACTCACCTAAAAATAAAGATCATGTACTTTTACATGAAACCCATCTATTTAATAAATTAGATTCAATAATTTTCTTTGTTTATTTTAAATTGGAAGTGCTACTAAATATTTTTATCTTTACCAAAAGCAACCAGAATATGCACTAGCTTTCTCACATTTGGTAGAGTAGTTTTTGGAACCCTATTCAATTTGTTATTTGCAAAACTAAGGTTCCAGTATATAATAGCGTAGTGGCACTGAGTGAACGTGATATCTTTTGTAAACCCAAGCAAAATATATACTCGTATATGAAAAATTAGACTTTTGCAAAATAATTAATGAGTACCTGGTAATAAGTAATTTCCTTACAGATCGTGTATGAAAGCGCTTCTTGGCACCCCCTACACGGTGCATTTTAAATTTGAATGGCTTTTTGGTGTTAGTGTTTGTAGCCTTCTATTCCAGGAAATCATCTGGATGTGAGTCGCTTTGCAGCTAATCACCTTCAGTTTTTCTGGATGAGCGTCTACTACCACTCAAAATGTCTTCTTCTATAATTTTCCTTTTCGCCTGGCGCACTTTTTGGAATGTTTGCGACTCAAGGTTTCAAGCCTGACGTTCAGTCCTTTAATAGGTGGCAGCTGGAAGGTAAATTTCTGCGAGGGCCGAGGAGCGGAGTTAACTGACATGTGAACTTGTAGTACTGTCGCGTAGACGTTTTATGTGTCGGGGGTGCTGGTATCTACCTAAGTTATTTTGCTTTGCATATTATGGCTAATAAAATTTTTATTGTTGCATTTCTCTATCCTACATTAAGTAAAACTACACAAAGCAATTAACTATAGTACATAATACTTTTATACTTACATATTTATTAACGGCTTATGCATGAAGACATTTAGTAGTATTTCCAGTCCTAAAATAGGTCCTACAGCCATTACAAGAAAAATTTATACTTGCATGCGTACTTACCTCAAGAATATTGCAAATCTTTTTTTGGAAAGCACTTTTTTATAAATAATCGAATTTTCTTGTCGATTAATTTCGGCATTTTGGAATTCTTTTTGTCTTTAATCCACTTAAAATGTTGATACACGTATTGAAAATTGACAATGACGCAACTTCAATTTGACAAAATCTTAAAGCTTATTGGAGACAGTTGCGACTAAAATACCAGTTAGTAATTAGTTTGACCGTATTGGTTAAAAAAAAACATGTCAAGCGATCTTATTGGCCAGCTTTCAAATTGCCGATTTTAGTTATCGCCTTCCAATTCTGTATTTACCGTATCTGTTTTGACGACAAGTAAACGACAATTGCCATCGATGTTATACAGGGTAAATTCCATGGCAATGTAAGATGCAGAAAATAATGGAATATGGTATAGTGAGTTATTTAGTAGTCGAATTGTACCTGTGTGTAATTGTGGGACAAATAAATAGTGTTTTCGTGTTAAATCGTTACACCGGAATTATTGAACCCTGAGTTCGCAACGATACAAAATATACCTATAATATACGTACTTTTTATTCCAATGTCACCAGTTCATGTCTGAAACATTACGTCACGCCAACAATTATACCAAGTTTTTGTCATAACAACCAATTGATTGTTGATTAATTCAGCTGTCAGACTGTTGACAAAGATAAAGTTGTTTATGTATGGTATGTTTATTCCTTGTATACAGGGTGGGCCATTTTGGTGATACATGTATGGGGATGTCGGTAGCCGTTCAAGATACAGGGTCGGTTAAATGGGGAAAGTTTTAGAGAATTTTATAGGAAACTTACATCTGATTTGCACTTTTTGAACTTTGCACTTTTAAGTTTGCTATGTAGTATCCAAACCAAGTCAATGCGAGTTTTTAAAATAAAACCTTATTAGGGCACTTTTGGACGCATAATACGATGACATATAAAACAAAATTCTATCTTCATTAGATTCTGAGATATGTGTGGCAACTTTGTTATTTCTTATAGACCCCATCTTGGATTTTTGTATTTTTGAGAAGCGCTCAAAAAACCCTTTTCAGTGATGTCCATGTCGATATTATTATTACAAAACAAAGTTACAAAATATCGATTTATGTTTTTTTGCATAGTAGGCTTTGACACTTGGCGGCCATCTTGTTCGTCAAAACATTATCAATGCGCAAATGTCAAGATTGATTAAACAGATACATTTTGTGTATTTTAAGTTATCTGTTGATTTCAAAAATGGCTTTTTTATTTTACAGACCAATAAAAGTACTAATGTTAGAATATTTTTATTACAAACCAGTAACGTATTAAATTTCAACATTAAAGAAAATTAAATTAAGTTAAAAATGACAAAAACTTGGATCTTCCTATTCAAAGTGTCCTCCATTGTTTGCTATGCATGCATTGCACCGTTCCAAAACACTATTGATGACTCGTCGAAGCGTGTACCGACTAATGCGAGTAAATACTTCTCGAGCCCTCGCCTCAAGTAGTGGCAAATTCTGTGGGGGATCAAACTGATAAATTTCGTTTTTGACATATCCCCACAGCTAAAAATCTAGGGGGGTGATATCTGGAGACCTAGCAGACCAAGGGATAGGACCTCCATGAGAAATTATGTTTTCGGCAAATGTTTCCCTCAGTAAGTAGTTGACACTGAATTATGAGCAGCTGAACTTGAATTATGAGCAGGACAACCATCCTGTTGGAAGAATACATTAGGCAATTGGTTTTGTGGAACCAAGATAGCCGGAATTATCTGATTTTGCAACATTGTAAAATATCGCTCTGCATTCAGGTGTCTTGATAAAAAAATGGTCCTATCAACTGATTGCCTAAAAGATAAATTAAACAATAAATAAACAACCTTTCTACTAAAAAAAATACATCATTATTAACTTGACCAAACAGAGTAACTAATTACCCAGAGTCTTAATAAGTATTTACCATAAATACCGCACCCACCATTTGTACCAAACCGGGTTTGTAATCTACGTGGGGCTCTTAAGTGAGCATTCTCTGTAGCCCAATGATGGTGATTGTGTTTATTGAAAATACCACAGTTGCTTATGTAACTTTCATCAGTCCATACTACATTCCTTCTAAAATTGGGGGTTTCTTCACATCTCCCTACAAACCAGTGACAAAATTGCAATCTGCGCACAGAATCACCTTCTAGAAGTCCTTGCACTTCTAATGGTGATTCGAGGAATGTGTAACTCTCGGTTGGCTGTTCTTGTAGACGTTGGCGGATTTTCATTGAAATATGTCACTATTTCATTACTCCGGTTGTTATTGTTCTTATTGTACGTATTTCTTACTACGAGGTTGTTTAAAACTCCCAAAAATACTTACATTTCTTGTAAGTTTCGCGAAATATCGGCAGTTGTCGCCTCTCAGGATAAGTAGCACAGTAACTATTTGAGGCTATTGTGGAATTTCTATTACTTTTAATATAACATTCTAACATATCGGCCTTTTCCTCGTGTGTAAAACGTAAAGCCATTTTCCAAAACAACGAATAACTTAAAACACGCAAAATAAATCTGTCGAATCAGTTCTGACATTTGCGCATTGATAATGCTTTGACGAACAAGATGGCCGCCAAGTGTCAAAGCGTGCTATAGGAAAAACCAAAAATCGATATTTTGTAACATAGAATTATAATAATAATATCGACATGTACATCACTGAAAAGGGTTTTTGAGCGTTTTTCAAAAATACAAAAATCCAAGATGGCTTGGACACTACAGAGCAAAGTTAAAAGTGGAAAGTTTAACATTTTTTCATTTTCCCAGAAAACGGCAAATGATAATTGAATTCGAGAATGATTGAAATCAGATGTGAGTTTCTTATAAAATTCTCTAAAACTTTCCCCATTTAACCGACACTGTATCTTGAACGGCTACCGATATCTCCATATATGTATCACCAAAATGGCCCACCCTGTATGTTACAATGAATTGGCTCGTAGAAAAAATATTGTTCCTAACTCGTGCGGAAAGCGTCTTTCCCGCACTCGTCAGCTGCATCGGCAGACAGCGTGCGGGAAAGTATCACTTTCCGCACTAGTTAAGAAAATAACTATATTAGAAACCAAGAGCTAGTGACTCTGAAAAAATTCCGTGCCAGCTAATCGAACCGGTTGGGGTTTATAAGTAGTGGTTTATGCCACTAAAAGTAAAAGTGCCTATTTTTGTGTTGAGCCCAGAGATGACGGCGGAAGAGAAGGGGAGGCCTGCAACTCGGCGAAGGACAAAAAAAAACCGTTTACTCCCAGTGACATCCCAGTACTCATAAAGATTTCTAATATTGTTAAATATGCTTATATATTCAAGCATTATTTGGTTTTTTTTTGTTTGCGTTTATATTCTCGAAGTTTATATTAGGTTTGTAATGAAAGAATATAAGCTGCTCAACTTAAAGTTCGGCTTAAGCAATTTTTCGTGTCATTTTCAATTAGCTGTAACTTTTTAAGCAATGAATTGTTTTAAATACCAGTTGCACGATCTGAAACCTCATTTCCTCTAGATTAAGGAAGCGAATAATTTTGAAAGAAAAACCGACATTATCTTTATTATATAGGGTGTGAAATAAAGTAATGCAAAAATTTCAAAATTTTGATGTTCTGCCGTTTCGCATTAAGCTATTTTTTCCTTAACGTTTTCAGGTTAGGAGTAAGCCAACTCGGGGCCCTTTTCGCCAGACTTTTTATTAAAGCACTCTGAATTTTTATACAGAGCGAAACGTAAAATGTATGAAATTCTTGTTGCTGATATTTTTAAATCGTCTTAGTTTGGAGAAGCGGTAAATTGTTGCTCATTTGTTGACATATTGTCTGTGGATTGTCACTCATTAAAAAAAGTTTGAAAATAAGTGCCGTTTTTTCTAGTGTACTAGCATTCAAAAAATATGGTAGCATTATTGTTGATACTCGTGACTTATAATAGCAATATTAAATAAAATAACCTTTCCAGAGATAACGGGAAATTGAGTGATGCCGTAGTGTTAATTTTAGTCATGTTTTTTTGTCTGATTTTTATCTCAATTTTAGTTATGTTCTTATGTCTGATTGTATTAACTAAATTTATCTGTGTTTATAGGCACTGGTAACTGTGTATTTGCTATATGTATGTAATTTTATTTTAGCCCTAATGAAGACCTCAATAAAGGTCGAAACGTTGGCTCTTTCACAAATGTGAAGTAGTTATTTCTGTCCTACACCCGCTATTTTCACTTCTATAACTTTGTATATTTATCTCTAGGCGTTTCGATTATAAGTCGCTCACTCGATTAGCAGATTTCCTGTTACACTTCAAAAAAATGTGATAAATGGAGATCGCATGGCATCTAAGACCGATCTCGGACCCTGAGCTAACGACGTCAGTGGCTGCCCGGTTTGACAGAGATGACGCCATCTTGATTTGTTTTAATGGAAACACATATTACACTTTTAATGGAAACACACACACCTACAATCTAATAAAGCTGAAGAAGCAGATACAGAAATATATAACTTCGTTTGTTTATCTCTAGGCGTTTCGATTATCCACGGTGGTAAAGTTGTTGGATTTCGAAAATCATTTTAAGTCGCTCAATCGATTAGCAGATTTCATGTTACACTTCAAAAAAATGTGGTACATGGAGATCGCATGGCATCTAAGGCCGATCTCGGACCCTGAGCTAACGACGTCATGGGCTGCCCGGTTTGACAGATATGACGCCACCTTGGTTTTTTTTTAATGGAAACACATATATTTATCTACAGTCAAATAAAGCTGAAGGAGCAGATTTCAGAAATATATATATATATATAACTTCGTTTATTTATCTCTAGGCATTTCTATTATACAGGGTGGTAAAATTGTTGATTTTCGAAAATCGTTTTAAGCCGCTCACTCGATTAGCAGCTTTTCTGTTAAACTTCGTAAAATTTTGATACATGGGGGTGGTATGGAAGGCCGACCTCGGACACTGGGTCAGCGACATTATTGACTGCTCGGTTTGACTGACACGACGCCATCTTGATTTTCTCTTTTTTTTTACCCAATATAGTGTATTCTTATTTCAATTTTATCACTTTCCATTTCCATCCGCAATAAAGTCATCTAACGCTCGTCCAAGTTTTGCTTTACCGGCAATAGGAATAAAAATGTAACTTCTGGACACTTAAATTTGTAAGGTATCGTTATAGTTTATGATCTGCTAGTAAGAACTTTTTGAAATAGTTATTTAAACCTGTTTGACGAACTACAATAAATAATGTGACTATTTTCGATTGTAAATGTTGCAATAAATCAATGATTATTAGAGAACTTGAATTGAAATTGCTTTCACAATGAAGTTTTACTAATATTTTATTATTTTACAGTGGAGGAGCAAAGAGGTTTTAAATACTAAATCTGATGAGATAACAGTTATAAAAATTCTTATTTTTATTTATAATCGTTATTTAATTACTAAGTTACTGCATAATATATTTTCTGACATTTTGTTTCACAGCCCTTTTGCAGTCATAATAAAATATTGTTGTAGCAATCACTAATGAAGATGCTAAAAAGCATCGAAACAATGGAAGTATAAAAAAAAGTTTGGGAAATAAACATTGTTTTATTCCTCAGTAAAACAAAGGACCACAACCCAAGATTTCTGTAATCAGCTCCTTCAGCACTATTAAATTGTAGGTATATATAGGTGTCTTTCCATTTAAAAAAAAAAAGAGGGCGTCGTATCTGTCAAACCGGGCAGCCAATGACGTCGTTAGCTCAGGGTCTGAGGTCGGCCTTAGATGCCATGCGACCTCCATGTAATTTTTTTTTAAGTATAACAGGACTCTGCTAATCAAGTGAGCGACTTAAAATGAATTCAACAACTTTACCACACTCTACAATCGAAACGCCTAGAGATAGATATACGAAGTTATATATTTCTCTAATCTACTCCTTCAGCTGTATTAGATTGGAGGTAAATATACGTTATGAAAGTTAAAGGAAAGTTATTTTCTGCGAAATATTTTAGTGAATGAAATTTTTAGCTTTTTCGCAGGAAACTCTAGTTTAAAATATGCAAAAAGGCAATATTTACTAATTGGAAATTGAAAACTTATCTGCTTTCAATATTTCCAAAAATATTGCAGCGTTTAAGAAGGAAACAAACAGAAACAACTACTCCGAGGGCTAATACCCCTACCGGCATTGAATTACACTGTTTGTTTCAAAGCTTATTTTACAAAGCAAAAAAATATTAAAATTAATTAATAAAGTAATAAAAAAAATCTATGCTAAAAAGCCTAGAAAAAATATTAAGCTTTTTGCAAAGAATATAGAACCAGAGTTTAATTTAAATATGCTAAAAATGCACATGTATAATTACAATTTGGAAATTTGAAAACTTGTCTGCTTTCGGCATTTCCAAAACCTTGTAGTTATACATAAAGAAGGAAACAAATAGAAACAACAACTTCGAGGGCTAATACCTCTATCGACATTGAATTATACTATTTGTTTCAAAGCTTAAATATTATAGAAAACATACATAAAAGCAAAGATGAAATACAAGAAAGTGCTTGTATGTAAATATACGTGTGTTTCCATAAAAAAAAAATAAGATGGCGTCGTATCTGTCAAACCAGGCAGTCAATGACGTCGCTAGCCCAGGGTCCGATGTCGGCCTTAGATGCCATACGACCCCCATGTATCAAATATTTAAGAAGTGTAACAGGAAAGCTGCTAACTGTCTGAACGACTTAAAATGATTTTCGAAATTCAACAAATTACCACCCTGTATAATCAAAATCCCTAGAGATAGATTTACGAAGTTATATATTTCTGTACTCTGCTCCTTCAGCTTTATTAGACTGTAAGTAAATACATGTAGGTTTAAATTAAAAAAAAAATCACGATGGGTCGTATCTGTCAAACCGAGCAGCCAATAAAGTCGCTAGCCCTGGATCTGAGGTCGGCGTTAGATACGACCCCCATATATCAAATTTCTAAGAAGTGTAACAAGGAACCTGCTGATTTACTCTTTCGCCCACAGTCCTGATGATATTTAAGTGAAATTAAGCGAAACGTCTACAAAGAAGTAGTTCTGCTGCCGCCTATTTCCCCTACACCGTAGATTGAGTCTGGGACATAAACATGTACTTACCTCGTAAGTGCTCTTTTCTCCGGTTTTGCGATTAATTTCTCCATGCACGGCATCAATCTTATCCATTACTCTTCTTCGTTCCTCGAGGATGGTGTTACAATTTTCGCTGCCCATTTGTTTCTTCAATCCCCGAATTTCGTTTTGCAACTCCACACCCTGAACTCTCTTGGCGCGCAGTTCTTTGTTGTCGTTTAAGTTCCGCAACCTGCTCTCCTGACTAGCCAGCCCTTCCTTGCTCTTCACTATTGCGTCATTTAGAATTTTCTTGGACTGCTCCAATTTGCCTATGTTGGTTTTACATTCCTCCAGGTCATGAACCACCTTGTCCAGTTTACCTTTGTTGTTCTCTTTCTCATAGAGCTCAATAACGCCATTCAGTTGAACAACGTCCTCAGTGAGACGCTTACATTCCTCAAACTCCACTCGATTTTTCTCCAGCAGTTTTTTATTGTTAGCTATATTCTCGTCGCGCCTTTTTTCGACTTCACTCAATTCTGTTCTGAACGCGGTCACTTTTTCTTCGAGAAGGTTTTTATCCTTCTCCAACTCAGCAACGTTTTGTTTATTTTCGTGGATTTGTTTCTCCAACAAAGGGCGTTCTTGCAAACGTTTCTGCACTTCCAGCTTCTTCTGTGTTTCAACTTGTACGCGCGCGTTTAGTCTTTGAATACTGTCCTTTGTCTCATCGTAGAAATCCCGTTGGGTCTTATACTGCCTCCTCAAGTTTGCTAATTCCCCCTTAATTCGAGACAACTCAGTTTCGGTGTCCGTCAGCGAACGATCAGAAGCTACTGGAGCCAAGCTTGTTGACAATGTCTCAATTAATTGGTTGCCTCGTTTAATCTCTAGACTTAAACGGTCGATCAGTGCGGCGTCAGAAATAACTTTTCTACACGTTTCAACTAAAGCTTCAGGTTGCACCAAATCACCCTTCAATGAAGCCAACTCTAACTGCGAGTCTTCAAATGTTTCGCTCGTTTCCTGCAATTCCTGCTCTAGCTGTGGTATCTTTTGCTTTTCTAATGCTTCAATTGTCTCGTTCGCAGGCTTCAATTGCTGTAGTTTATTGTAAAGATCTTCCTCTTTTTTTAGTAGGCTCTCAGTTTCGGTAATTTTACGGGGCAAGTCCTCTATTTTACCTTTTAAGGCATTAATAATACCAGGTATCGCCCCTTTCTTCGAGGAAAAATCGGTGGTGCACACTGGGCAGCAGGGCGTGTCTTCCTCGAATTGACTAATGAACTGTTCAAATAATGTTTTCGCCGAACGATACGCCCCTTTATCCCGTTGAAGTTTTTCTTTCTTAGTATAGGATTGGCTCAACAATTCAGAGAAGTTTTTGCCCTTGCACACGTTAACTATTTTGGTCTTCTGGCGACTCAATTCCTCTTTATGGTTTCGCAATTGCGCAGAAATGTGCTTCACTGCGGCCTCAAGTGAGGCGGCTTTTTTCTCGCAATTGGAAATATCCGTATTTAATATGTTCAGTTTTCTCTCCTCTCTTTTTTGAATTTGTAAAACAGCATTTTCAATTTTCTCTTCTGGAAGGTTTTCACCAAACAGTAACTGAAAGTGTTCTTCGTGTTTTTGTTTCAAATTCTCTATTTCTGCCGTCTTTTCTGCTAGGGCATTTCTTTCTGACTCAATCTTCTGTTCGGTGACATAGTTCTGCTGCTGGATTCTATACTCGCGATCAAGCTTGTTTTGATCTAAATCTTTTTGATTTATCTGAGCATCTAACGCTTCCAACATCCGTATCTCCTTTTCATCATCAAACTCAGATTTCTTTTTCTTTAGGGCCTCCTCAGCCTCGGCCAATTTTCGCCCTATACTATCTAGCATATCACTAGAGTGCTTCAAATTAGATAATTTCATTCTGGCTTCCTGCATTTTACTACGCGAATCCGCTATCAGCTTAGTCTTTATTGAAACGCTCTCTTCGGCAGCAGCCAATTTAGTTCGAACGTTATCAACGGCTTGCTGCAACCGTTGAGCTTTTTCCTCATCTGAACGTTGATTGTTTTTATAAATCGTCTCCCGCCCTGTTAGAATAGTTTGCAACTTGAAAATTATGTCACTTTCGACTTCCCCGTCATCAAACGTTATATCGTATTTGGCCTTGGCTTTCTCGATAAAGTCTTTCATTTCTTCACATCTTTTTGCATGTTGAGCTTCTTCCTGTTTCAATTTGCCAAAAGTGACTTGATGTCTCTGAACGAGTTGATTAATTTCCTGTATTTTGGACTCGATAACCCTCCTCTTTTCTTCCTTTTCGATAATATCTCGTCTTGCGCTCTCTTGAAATGTGTCGAAGTTAAGTATTTCCTTATCTAGATCCGCATCTGATCCGTCAAACTCCTCCACTAAATGCTTCTTTAATGCTTCTTGCTGTTCCAAAATGCCTAAAAAATAATTACAGTTCAGGTTAGTCAGCATAAACCTAATGGACGATGAAGTCCGACGTTATGAGCATTTATTCAGTTGCGTTATTTTGTCGGTTATTGTCCGAACGCAAGTGAGATTTTGGTTGTATATATTTGGTATTTTTTTGGTTCTAACGGTTTTAACTTTGAAACTGCTCATTTGACGCGATTTTCGTTCAAGGGGCATAGATACAGAAATGAACGGGCATTCCAAATATGGGGTCCGTTTTTTGGTATGTGCGGGGGGGGGGGGGGGGGGGCTGACCAGTGGCGTACCAAAGTCAAAAATGTGTTTTTTTTAGTACCCAAATTTACGGAGGTCTTGTCATAACTCCGGGACTATGTGGGGTATAGGTCTCCCCACGGGTAAAATTCCTCATATATGTAGATGATAAATTTTGAAGGCTAATTTCGATAGGTTAAATAGGAAGATCTACAAAAAATCGCAAATTTGGCGCGGTTTTTTGAATTTTTTTTTGAAATGGTCAATTTCTGCCCCTTCTGGACCCACTTGGTTAGACGAATGGCCCAATAAAGATGGTACCAGGAGAAAGGGCATATCCTTGGCTACTTTTAATTCTATCCCCCCAAAGGTGCCACTTTAATACAGAGTGGTCAAAAAAAAGTCCAAAGACATTTAAGGAAAAGTGTTCAAAATAGTAAGGTAGTTTTTTGAAATTTTTACGAAAACTATGAAGCTGCCCAGCTTCGGTTCTATATGGGCAACTAGAAGATGTGGAGAGAAAAAAAAATCAGTTGTTAATTTTGGTCTAGGTCTTATACCGGGTGAGCTACAAAAGTTTTTCGGTGCCACATTTTTTACTAGTTTTGGTGTACTTTTTTCACGTTTCACCCTGTAGATTCCACATTTTTGCAGCAAAAAATCTCAAATAATTTACAGGTGTAGCACACATATGGGCCCTCGACCTGGCCAAAAATGAAGGTTTTAGCTTTGAATTTAAAATTTTGACGATTTTTTAAACTTTACATTTGAAATTGCCACTTTGAGGCCTATTTGTGTGGATACCGTGCATCCCATCGACTGGATTTCTATCCCAGGGGATACCTTGGAATGTTTTCTCGGCACCAATGAACCATTTTTTCGCTGGGACGTCGCGAAATGGTCTCTAATTGAATTTCGAAACGAAAGATGCAGTTTTTTGAAATTTTGGCAAAATTTCCGTTAGTTCCGGCAATTGCCTCACGAGTAAACTAGTAAACAGTGCGCTGCGATCGCTTTTTTCGACTGCGGAAATTTCTCATTTGACAGAACGAACTTTAAACACCTAGACCAAAAAAAATAGGCGGAAAATCGATGAAAACTGTATGGCAGGTGAAAATTTGAACATTTCTAGGAAGATTACCGGTAAAGCCCCCAGTCTTCGAGGTCGTTTTCACAAAGACTGGTCGATTTGAAAATTTCGTGTCGGGATTCATGATTTCCGACCACGTGACCCTGTGACGTCGACGCTCGGCTGGCTACGTTTGTTCCATACATAGTTAAAAACACTTCCCATAAGAAATACATTGTGCAATGCTTTTTAAATGGGAGGAATATAGAAAGGGTTATATTTAGGGTACCATTGATGGTACATGGTTCAAATTTGGATGGTAGGTACCTACGGGGGTATTATAAATTGTAATATAGTTGCCGTACCTATCATAGCTACAGTAGCTGAGTACCGTTGATATTTAGAGAACTGTAAATGATACATGGTTCAACTTTGGATGCTGGGTGCCCATGGAGGTACCATGAATGGTAATATAGCTCACATAGCTATGTAGATGACTGTAGCTAGGTTATAGCTGTTTTATGAACCGATAGTGATATCGACTTGAAAATCGAATGGTAGGTTTCCCTTATGTAAAATTCGCTAAAAATGAGATTTCTAAAAATCCAAGATGGCCGCCTGAAAACTTTTGGTTTAAAGCCGATATCTCTGAAACGGTTTGAGCTAGAAAGCTGAAATTTGGTATGTGGCTACCTTATGGGACGGGCTAGAGGCCTCTAAGGTCCAGAACCTTGCCGCGTGTACAGAAGGTTCTATTTTGGAAACTTTTTTAATAAAATGACACTTTTTTGCTCCAACTTACTGACTGATGCTAAAGGACGCTAAAACCAAATATATCCGACGTTTCGACTTTACGCCTACTATACGCCATCATCAGGGTATTCCCTTTTATTACAAATATTGCTTTATAAATGTGCCACGTCCAAACAATCAGTTTTTCGTATATGACTGACAAAATAGCTTTAACGAAGCCCATTCGCCTGGTACTAACTGTTCGATTTTATCGTTTTTAGGTTCTGAGATTTGACTGATTAAATTTCTCATTGATAGGGGTAGAGTGACTTTTGCCATTTTATAGCAAAGCCATTTATGACAATAGCCCAACAGTGTCTCAATTAAGTGTGAGTCGTCTCAAATACTGCTCAAAACGTTAATTAAAATTTTGCTTAGTTTCATAACAATCTTATAGGAAGTGAAAAACTGTTATTTTGTAAAAATTGTCTAATATTTTTATTTGATCGAACATTACGTCAACTAAATTAAAAACCTTGAACGACAAATTAAGCAGGTATTTTGTGGTCGCGAATGCTCTATTCACGGGTGTCAATAGCATCGTTACACCATGTTTACTTTTCGAATTATTTAGATATAAGTATTAAAATGTCGATAAAAAGTGGAAAAATTACGTTTTTGGCGCCATTTTGAAGGGGAAGGAAATTACTGAAAATTCCAGAATTGCAATTTTTTTACATATTTTTGTCCCCTCTTTCATTTGAGACTATTTATGATAAAATCTATGACAATTGATTTCGGTCGAAAATTTTCACGTTTTCACTACAATTATCACCTACCTTTGTTGTAGATAACTCCTAAATCTTTGAGGCGGAAAGTTCATTTTTTACTACTTACTTTTGGGTGAAGCCTCATTCACTTTTGGGCTCGATTCGTTCGTTGTTGGAGAAGGAATTTCGCACTACTCACAGTAAAATTACTGCGAATAACAATTTACCCTAAAAAGGGCTCGGACGAATCGACCTGGTTAACGTTTCGGCAACTTGTCAAGAGCAAAAAGCAATTTTCAGAATATCACACACAAATACTCAAAACAAAACACATTAATAGGTATAATTTTTTGTAATTCATAGTTTTTAAAGCTTTATTTTTTAGATAGTTCTGAAGAAGGCAGCAGACAAGTTGCCGAAACGTTAACCAGGTCGATTCGTCCGAGCCCTTTTTAGGGTAAATTGTTATTCGCAGTAATTTTACTGTGAGTAGTGCGAAATTCCTTCTCCAACAACGAACGAATCGAGCCCAAAAGTGAATGAGGCTTCACCCAAAAGTAAGTAGTAAAAAATATCACCTACCCTTTAAAAATTTTGAAATTTTTACATTTTTCTGTTTATCTTGGAAACGGTAAGGTTTTTCGATATGCCGGTTAATATGATGTATGAAGAGGTCATCAAGGGCTATCAGATGCATGTATCAGAAAGAAGCTAGTTTTCACGGTTTTTGAGAAAATTGAAAAAAAATGCAAAATGTGTACCTTATTTTTGGGCCACCCGTGCTCAGTTATTGTTCTAGGCAGAGCTTCGAAAATGGGCTCTACGTGTAGCTCTATTCTTCTACTTCTTTAGCTGTTCTTATACATTTTTTGATAAATCTTCATCGAAACGAGATATTAGCTGTTAAAGGCAGCAATGCACGATTTTTATCTCAAAATTTAGTTTTTTGGGCCGGTTTGAGAGCCCCGTATGTTTAACATAGAATTTTCTATATGTGTCATTTAAATCTATAGTAATCAATTTTATTTGTTACTTCGAGTCGTTTTATAATGAATATGACGTTGATTTGTGTTTTAGATAGTATAGGGTGGCTCAAAAAGTGATGCAGGAAGCTAATATATGCTAATAATGCAGAAAAGGTCCATAAGCAGTGTGTATTTTACATAGAAAGGGTGGATTATTTAGTACGTAGACAATCCTATTATACGCCATCATCAGGGTATTCCCTTTTATTACAAATATTGCTTTATAAATGTGCCACGTCCAAACAATCAGTTTTTCGTATATGACTGACAAAATAGCTTTAACGAAGCCCATTCGCCTGGTACTAACTGTTCGATTTTATCGTTTTTAGGTTCTGAGATTTGACTGATTAAATTTCTCATTGATAGGGGTAGAGTGACTTTTGCCATTTTATAGCAAAGCCATTTATGACAATAGCCCAACAGTGTCTCAATTAAGTGTGAGTCGTCTCAAATACTGCTCAAAACGTTAATTAAAATTTTGCTTAGTTTCATAACAATCTTATAGGAAGTGAAAAACTGTTATTTTGTAAAAATTGTCTAATATTTTTATTTGATCGAACATTATATGACAATCGATTATGGCTGAAAATTTTCACGACCACCCCCCTTTGAAAATTTTGATTTTTTTACATTTTTTTGTTTATCTTGGAAACGGTAAGGTTTTTCGATATGCAGGGTAATATGATGTATGAAGAGGCCATTAAGGGCTATCAGATGCATGTATCGGAAAGAAGCTAGCTTTCACGGTTTTTGTAAAAATTAAAAAAAAGTGCAAAATTTGTACCTTATTTTTGGGCCACCCGTGCTCAGTTACTGTTCTAGACAGAGCTTCGAAAATGGGCTCTACGTGTAGCTCTATTCTTCCACTTCCTTAGCTGTTCTTATAATTTTTTTGATAAATCTTCACCGAAACGAGATATTAGCTGTTAAAGGCAGCAATGCACGATTTTTATCTCAAAATTTAGTTTTTTGGGCCGGTTTGAGAGCCCCCATATGTTTAATATAAAATTTTCTATATGTGTCATTTAAATCTATAGTAATCGATTTTATTTGTTACTTCGAGTCGTTTTATAACGAATAGGACGTTGATTTCTGTTTTAGATAGTATAGGGTGGCTCAAAAAATGATGCAGGAAGCTAATATATGCTATTAATGCAGAAAAGGTCCATAAGCAGTGTGTATTTTACATAGAAAGGGTGGATTATTTAGTACGTAGACAAGCCAGAATAAAATGTTAGATATAGGCGATGAAAGCGTTATTAAAACTTAGTAATGAAAGCAATTTTAATTATTCAAGGAGTCTGGTGCTGTCAGATATTAGTAGTATTTACTGCAGAACATTTCCTTCGCCATTTTATCCACAAATTGGTAAAAAAAACACTAAAATTATTGTACTTTTTTGGCTCCTCATATAGCTTTTCGGATAAATCTTAATTAAAACGCGATATATGCTGTTGAAGGCTGAAATGCACGATTTTGATCCCCAAAATTAGGTTTTCGGGTCGATTTGAGAGCTCCATATGCTTAACAAAGAAATACCTACTTTTCCCACATAAATCAATAGTAATCGATTTTATTCGTTGGTTCCAATAGTTTTGAGACAAATAGGGCATTTGTGTTCGTTTTAGATAGTATAAAGTGTCCCAAAAAAATGTTGTAACCTGGAATTTTAGGATTTTTGCATGTAGGTCGATATCAATTAATTTATTGCGGTAATTCGAGTAGTTTTATGATAAATAGAGCGTTGATTTCTGTTTTAAATAGTATGCGGTGGCCAATATAATGCTAAGTGCTAATGCTAAATTTTATTATCTTATTTTAAACACTGCATTGATTTCTGATTTAGATATTATAGGGTGAGCCAAAAATTGGCAAATATTACATTTTTACGAACAATCAAAGCTAGAAAACTGAAATTTCAACTGTAGATTCGTTTTATAATCACAAACAATATGTCATAAATGAGAACCTTGATGTGGGTACTCGTGGTACCATTTTATATCTTTTTATGAATTTTAGTACGTTTTTTACCCTTCTTCAAAATATGTTAAGTTTGCGATGAAATAAAGTATTTCAGACGTTTCGACATTTCAGTTACTTTTAGGTATCATCAGGTTCTTTGTTGATAATTTTACGCCAGTTTAAGCTATATCAGAGGACCGTTCGGATATTTCCTAAACTATGGGCGCTCCGCGCGCGTGGTCTTAACCCACAAAACTTCTACAGCACTTTGCCCACAGCGTTCGGATATTTCCTAAACTATAAAAAAAAAAAAAAAACAAAAAATTTAAGAAACAACGCGTGACAATAAGAGCACACCATAAACAAACCAACTCAAGATTTTTGCTGACCAACTTGTTTAACTACACTAATATACTACTATAAGCATTATTTTTAAAATTTGCCGGTTTATTTATTGGTCGTTTGCAAACTTATAAAAAAAATTGAATATAAGATCAGCCATGTCAGAAAAAAAGGATGCTAAAACTGCCTGGAACAGATAACAGTAGACTAGATAGCCAGTGCGCATGCGCGAGTTTATGGACTATGGATTGTCAGCATTACCACCATTACCAGAATTATCCCTAAAATATCGATATCACGTGACGATAACGCATTAAGTATGTCCAAGGAAGTGCTTCATATTTGCGGTCTATCCTAATATTCTTAGTAAAAATATTATATTTTATTCATTATTGTAAGTAATGTGTTTGATATTGATCTTAGTAAACATTTTTTAAGAAAGTCTCGAAGACTGTGAATGCGATTTGGCAATAATGCAAGTGATTTAGCGGCGTTTTCAAATTCGGCAGAAAAGTGGCTTGGTTTCACTTCACTATTATTTCGCATGCCCTAGTAAAAGCACCTGCCGTCGTCTGATGGCGCCACTTGCATACATACACAGCGCCTTGAGCAAGAGAGGAGACCAAGTATTTTTCGAACTCGTATTTCTATCAGGTTTGAGGTATACCATACCGATGAGGTCTAATAAGAGCGAAACCGGTCTATGGTTCCTCTGCTTGATAGAAAACTCTCACTTTACTTTTGCTGAGTTGCAAAATGGCGTCAAGTTTTCTGTCAATCAACGATTGGATTTTCCCCAGGTAGTTTTTTCGTGCTTCTTCAGAGCATTTTTTTAAATGCCTATTTTCCTTTGCCGCTTTTCCGAGTACTGTTTCTTGCTGAGAGCCTTCTTCATGACAAGGATCTTGAAAAGAAACATATCTTTCGTTTTCGGTTCTTCAGAGCGTTCTTTGATGGCCGAGATTCGCACCTATACTGTCTGGGGACGACGTTCAGCAGAGTTGTATCAAACTCATTTCTCTATCAAGCAGAGAAACCACAGACCGGTTTCGCTCTTATTAGAGCTCATCAGTATGGTATACCTCAAACCTGAATACGAGTTCGAAAAATACTTGGTCTCCTCTCTTGCTCAAGGCAGTGTGTATGTATGCAAGTGGCGCCATCGGACGGAGGCAGATGCTTTAACTAGCGCATGCGAGATAAAAGTGAAGTGAAACCAAGCCAGTTTTCTGCCGAAGTTGTTGCTTCCCACAAACAGATGGCCGAAATTCGTACCTATACTGTCTGGGGACGACGTTCAGCAGAGTTGTATCAACCTCATTTCTCTATCAGGCAGAGGAACCATAGACCGGTTTCGCTCTTATTAGAGTTCATCAGTATGGTATACCTCAAACCTGATAGAAATACGAGTTTGAAAAAAAGTTGGTCTCCTCTCTTGCTCAAGGCAATGTGTATGTATGCAAATGGCGCCATCGAACGACGGCGGGTGCTTCCACTAGGGCATGCGAGATAATAGTGAAGCCAAGTGTCGTACCTATACCACAGTATAAGGAATAATACATTATATCAGTAACGTCAGTCGGTCGAAAAATTGAAACTCCCCTCCCCTTGCCCCGTCCGCCCGGCCGCCGGCCGGTGCACCATCAAACCGGTTTTGGCAATATGCTTTGGCAGTGCATCGCATGTGTTTGTCCCCTCGTAACTCCTCGAGAAATTTGCCGGACGCGGCATGCTTTAGTTTTGGAAATATCAAAAGTGCCGACCCGAACTGACGATACTGATATAATGTATTATTCCTTATACTGTGCCTATACCGCCTGGGGACGACGTCCATCTGTCTGTGGGAAGCGACAATTTCAGCACAAAACTGGTTTGGTTTCACTTCACTATTATCTCGCATGCTCTAGTGAAAGCACCTGCCGTCGTCCGATGGCGCCACTCGCATACATACACAGTGGTTTGAGCAAGAGAGAAGACCAAGTATTTTTCGAGCTCGTATTTCTATCAGGTTTAAGATGTTTGATGAATGTCGATAATTTATGTACAGCTCTAGTATGTCAGCTGTCACCTGGACTGTCACACATGTCGAGATCATGGACATCTCGAATATCTAGTGATGAACATGTGTTTCAATAGAAATGTCTTTTAAGTTTTAAATATACCTATTTTAAGTAGAACAAAAGTGTTTTACTTAAACAAATATAAAACATTGCGCAGTCTGTCGTGTCAATTTACAAGAATTAAATTTATAAATTTTGTGCGGAGGTACTCAAAAAGTGTAAAGTACCTACTGTAAACTGTAAACTACTGTAAACTATCATGGCCAAAGTTGAAAGGACAAAATGGCAGCATTAATGGGACCAGTAAAATTACCTCCTGACTTCGATTTACGAGGTTCAAGTGCGGCAGCGGAGTGGAAGTTTTGGAATGTAACCTTTGAGGACTACCTTGTAGCCACAGGCCAGCATGAGGCACAAGACAATATGAAATTGTCAATACTTAGAAACATAATCGGTGTTGAATCTGCCAGGATTATGTCAACTTTTGTGATTCCTGAAACAGAACCCGACAAGTATAAGACAATATTGCAGTTGATAGACAGTTATGTGAACCCCAGAGTAAATGAATGCTTTGAAAGATAGAAGTTTTTGAAGAAAACTCAGAAAGAGGGTGAGTCCTTTGAGCATTTTCTGACTGAATGCAAACATTTAGTCAAGAGCTGTAACTATAATGTGGTTGATGAGACTAATGAAGATAAAGCTCTACGTAATAAAATTGTTATGAGCATTAGGGATCCTATAACCAGAGAGTCTTTATTGAGAATTCATAAGCTTAGTTTAGAGAAGGAATACAATTCTGCAGGACAAGTGAGCAAAGCAAAGTTTAAAGTTCCAAGAGAATGAAGTAGCAGAGGTCAACAAAGTCCAAGCAACTGGAAAGAAATATGGATACAAGGATTTTAATAAAAATAAATCCAAAGCTAGTCATGTCCAAGATCAGAAAAATGGAAAGTTTAAGTGTAAAAGATGTCAAACCATCCATGGTGTACGAGAAAGTCCCGCTTATGGAAAAAAGTGCAAGAAATGTGGGTTACTTAATCACTTTGCCGTATTTTGCAAGGTGAAGAACATTAGAAATTCACAAGAAGAGTGTGAGACAGCCAGTGAAAGTGATGCCAGTGACTTATTTGTGGGGGTAGTGAATGATCAGAAGAATATACCAAAGAATAGTGAAATAAGTGTATGGGAAGAAAGTATTAATGTTGAAGACAAGATATTTAAGGTGAGACTAGATACAGGAGCAGATGTAAGTATTATACCTTACCAAGTTTTTAAGACAATTGACAAGCAGTTAAAGGTTAGAAATAGTCCTTATATACTTAAAGGTTTTGAGGGTACCCAGGCTAAACCCATAAGTGTAGTTAACTTACTTTGTAAATATAAAGACAAAGCTTTATATGAAGACTTTGTAATTGTAGATAAAGCCACTCAAATATTACTAGGTGGGCAAGCCTGTATGAGTTTAGTTAGGTACGATAAGGAGGATCAATGGCATTTCTGTAAATTCGGCAAATGCATTTTTAAATGTAAAAAGAAATCAATTTGTTGAAAAACACATTAACACATTTAGTAACTATGGTAGGTTTCCAGGTAAATTTGAAGTCACTGCAGTAAAAAATTTTCAAACTGTTAGTTATTCACCTACCAAAGTGCCCTTAGCTATTTCTGATGCATTCAAAAATGAATTAGATATACTTGTAAGTAGAGGGGCAATTACAAAAGTTGAGGTTATTGATCCTCGAGCAAGCATTAACCGGATTGTTCTAGTTGAGAAAGCAAATGGTAATATATGGTCTAATTTAAATGCACAAATTATAAGAAAGCGAAGAGTTGTTCCAAATATTGAAGAGATTTCATCTAAATTGATAGGAAAAAAAATTTACCATTTTTGATCTCTCTGAGGGCTATCATCATTTAGAATTGTCCGAGGGCTCATCTAGACTGGGAGCCAGCGACCGTTTAGTGTTAGTCATTTTAGAAAAGCTGAAAATGTTCTCCTCCGCTTAATTTGGTATCACTAATAAGGGAATGGATCTCCAGCTGGCGCACTTCCGGGGGGTGTAGCTGCGGCAGCCTCTTCGACACGTAAAAAAAAATAAAAAAATAGAAACAAATAGAAAAACGTATCCAGCTGACTTGAGAGTGGGGAATTATGCCCCAGCTGGTGACGTGAACAAGACAAAAACATGCGTTTGGTGAGATTTTATTCGAATTGAGTTTGTTACGTTCTTAGGAGATTGCAAGCGTGACATTCCGATTAAAAACAGCAAAAAATTTTCCAAATTTTTTTTGAAAATGTCCAAAGGGGGAGGGTTTTACAACTTTTTCACATTTCTCAACTTTCACCGCCTGTAACTTGACAATGCCTGGATCGATTAGCGTGAATCCTACTGTTTTCCTTTTCTTGATGCCCTCTTTCACCTGCCACCATCGGAAGTTCAATATTTTCGGAGATAGACTCCTTAGGCACTTTTAGAATCGCGATTTTGGAGCATTTTTAAAAAACCTCAGGGGTAGAGGGTAATTTCATTCGGGGTTCAGAGGGTAATTTCATTCGAATTGAGTTTGTTACCTTCGTAGGGAATTACAAACCAGCCATTCCAATCAAAAAGAGCAAAAAACATATTTTCGATTTTTTTTTTTGAAAATGTCCCAAGGGGGGGGGGTATTAGGACTTTCTTCACATTTCTCAACTTTGACTCCCTGTAACTTGAGAACGCCTGGACCGATCGGAGTGAATCCAACTGTTTTGTGTCTTCTTGTTGATGTCCTCTTTCACCTCCCACCACCGGAAGTTGCGTAGGTGCAATATGCAAAAAAAAAATCCGAAATTATTTTGAAATAGTCCAAGGGGGGGGGGGTTACGACTTTTTTTCCATTTCTCAACTTTGACCCCCCGTAACTTGAGAACGCCTGGACCGATCGGAGTGAATCCAAGTATCTAGCTAATAAACTCAAAGATTAGCGTAAGCTGACCGCGCGGAGAGCGTTGTCTTTTTGATGGCAGCAGCTGGACACTTTTTCCCCACTAAATGTAAAGCTGAATATTTTTTGTAAAGCTGAATATTTATTCAATTAACTACTGGTTTACAAAATTTTAGCTTTTCTGGTGTCAGTTCACTAAATGCATATTTTTCACTTGTTCACATGACCAGCTGGGGCATAATCTACCACTCTCAAGTCAGCTAGATAGGTTTTTCTATTTGTTTACAACATAATAAACATATCAACAAAGTTTGAGCTTTTGTAATATTAGTTTTTTTTATTATTTTTTTTTACGTGTCGAAGAGGCTGCCGCAGTTACACCCCCCGGAAGTGCGCCAGCTGGAGATCCATTCCCTTATTAGTGATACCAAATTAAGCGGAGGAGAACATTTTCAGTTTTTCTAAAATGTCTAATCATGGAAGTGCTGTTTTACAACTCCGTTTGGTATATACAGATATAATGTATTGCCATATGGACTGTCTAACTCACAGGACTTGTTTCAAGAGCAGGTAGACCGACATTTTGCAAATTTAAAGAATGTTCGAGTATGTCGTGATGACATGATTGTTACAGGGGCAACACAGCAAGAACATGATGAGGCAGTGGCTGAATTGGTGAAGCGAGCCAGGCAGGTTGGTGCAAAATTTAATAAAGTAAAATTTCAGTATTGTCAACCCCAAGTAAAATTTTTAGGTCAAATTTTTTCTCAAGAAGGCATGAAAATAGACCCTGATAGAGTGGAATCTTTATGTAAATTAGAAAGCCCAAAAAATAAGAGTGAATTGCAAAGAGTGCTTGGTTCTTTCAATTACATTAGGAGGTACATGGCTGAATTATTGCATCCCTTGCATGAGCTTTTAAAGAATGACATTTAATGGATGTGGTTACCTAAACATGAGCAAACATTTAAACTTTTGAAAGAGGTAATTACAAAAGCTCTTTCATTGGTTCCATTTGATCCTAAAAAGAAAACTGTACTACAGTGTGATGCCTCGAAAAATGGTTTACGTTGTTGTTTGTTTCAAATTCATGAAAATGGTTTGTTAAAGTTAGTTTGTTGTGCATCTCGATCAATGAATGATCATGAAATTAATTATAGCCAAACTGAAAAAGAACTATTATCGATTTATTATGGCACACAGAAATTTCATAATTTTATATATGGTTTTGATTTTGATGTCCCAACAGATCACAAGCCATTAATTGCAATTATGAATAAACCTTTGAATAAAATTGAGTCAGTTCGACTCCAATGAATAAGACTAAAACTGTTAAAATATTCTTTGATTGTTTATTACGTACATGGAAAAGACTTACATTTTGCTGACTTGCTGTCTAGAGCAAATTTAAAACGGGTAGGAGAAATTGATAAAGATATGTCAGATATGGTGCACTCAGTATCAAAGCATTTGCCAATGTCTACTAGCAAAAGAAATTAGTTCAGAATTGAGACATGCAAAGATAGGGTTTTAGTAAAAATAATTGATTATTACTATAATGGGTGGCCTAAAATTACCCAATTGGATTCCGAGTGTAAGCAGTTTTATGCAATTAAAGAAGATCTTTATGTTGAATCTGGAATTGTATTCTTTCAAAATAAGGTTGTTGTACCATATAATCTTCAATTGGATATCATAAAGGTTTTGCACAAAGGACATCTAGGTATCAGCAAAACTTTGAGTAAGGCTAGAAAATTATTTTATTGGCCAACTTTGGTCTATGACATAAATTCTTTTATAAAACAGTGTCGTTTGTGTGAAAAATACAGTCCTAGAAACTTCAAAGAGCCAATGCTACCTCACGAAATTCCTAAACATCGTTTTAGCAAGGTAGGAACCGATATTTTGGAATTTAATGGTAAATCATATCTTGTGGTGATTGATCACTTTTCACACTGGATTGAAGTTGCCTTGTTGAAAGATAAAACTTCTACATCAGTTGTGGATCGTTTTCAGGATGTTTTTACGCGATTTGGTTACCCAGAGCACATAATTGCTGACCTTTTTTATCTAGTGTATGCAGGAAATACTATAAGTCTAAAGATATTAACATTCTGTCATGTTCACCCCATTTTCATCAAAGCAATGGAATAACGGAAAAGGCTGTAAATATTGTTAAACAAATGTTGAGAAAATGTACTGATGAGAAAGGCGATATTGGAGAGTTTGTAATGGAGTACAATAATTCTCCAATCATTAGTTTAGACGCCTCACCAGCACAGATTCTTCAAAGCAGAGTTTTGCGTTCATTGTTGCCTGTTAGTGGCGCGTTAGAACCAAAAGTAGTTAAGGACACTTACCAGAAACTGTGTGAACAAAAGAAAAAGGTAAAAATGCAGTTTGATAAGACAGTCCGAAGAAAAACAGTGCAATTTAAGAAAGGGGATAAAGTGATGTGTCGTAGTGGTAATGAGAAAGTGTGGTATAAGGCTGGTGTTGTGGAAAAAGCTAAAGAGCCCAGGTCATACTGGTTGAAAAAGGAATGTAATAATAGGATAGTTAGACGTAACACTAGCCAAATCAAATTACCATGCACCAAGTCAGATCCAATAATTCTTCAGGAACCTGAATTAAACCCAGATTTATGGAATGCATAATGAATTGATATTGGATGAGGATAGTAATAGTGTTAACAACATTTTGAATGATTTGTCTGAGGGTGGTCCACGTATTATGGACCCCGCATTATTGACTTCTTGTAGACTTGATAATGAACCTAATGTTGTACGCTCTCGCTTTGGCCGGAAGATTGTAGGATTAATCTTTGAGGGGAAGGTGTTTGATGAATGTCGATAATTTATGTACAGGGTCATTCAAACTCGATGCCCCACCTATTTTATGCGAGACTGGCTGACTGTAGCAAAAATTTTTTTTTCCGCATTAAATAAGGGGGAGTAAGGTAAATCAAATGCTAAATAGATTGAAAAAGACGACGCCCGGGGTCGCGACGCCCACGATTTTTTTTTTCTAGAAACATAACTTTTTTTGTCAGAACCCCGGTTCGATAAATTGTGATCAAGTTTTGTATAAAAACTTTTTCTATATCTCTTATACTTTTAACGATACAGGAGGAACAAATATTAACATATTTAATTAACATAATTAGAGAGGTATGAAACTTCTAAGTAACGAAATCATAAAATATGCTCAAAGTGTCAAATAATATTCAAAGCGCCGTCTGACTTCTTGGCAAGTCACTTTCCTAAGAGTGAGGCGATCTATGGAATTACAAACTTCTCGAATTTTTTTCTTTTAGATGTTCTACGTTATTTGTAGGAGTGCTATAAACGATGTTTTTTAGTGTAACCCACAAAAAAAAAAGTCCAAACAACTTAGGTCAGGAGACTTTGCTGGCCATCGTACTTCACCAGATCCAGAAATGTCTCATTTTGGTATTGGGTAATTATTGCAGCATTATGACATGGAGCTCCGTCCATTTGACACCACATGTTTCGCCTAGCAATAGCGGCACATCTTCTAATAAAGTAGGCAGTTCTAATTCAAGAAAATTTCGAAAATTTTCCCCATTAAAATTGTAATTATAGAAATACGGACCTACTAAATGTTGGCCAATTATTCCACACCAGACAGTAACTCCAAAGTGCCATTGGTTTTCAATTTGATTGACTACATTAGGATTTTCAGTGGCCCAACATCTCTCATTCTGCTTATTTGGATGTCCATTACTTATAAATCTGCTCTGATCGGACTATAAAATATGGTGAAATATTCTTTGGTTGTCGCTTTCTATAATAGCCATATTACTTAAAAAGTCGATTCTTCTCGCACGGTTTTCTTCATTCAAAAGCTGCAGGTTGTTCAATTTATAAGGAAAATAATTATTTATTTTTAAGCGTTCTCTGACTTCTTGGCAAGTCACTTTCCTAAGAGTGAGGCGATCTACGGAATTACAAACTTCTCGAAATTTTTCTTTTAGATGTTCTACGTTATTTGTAGGAGTGCTATAAACGATGTTTTTTAGTGTAACCCACAAAAAAAAAGTCCAAACAACTTAGGTCAGGAGACTTTGCTGGCCATCGTACTTCACCAGATCCAGAAATGTCTCATTTTGGTATTGGGTAATTATTGCAGCATTATGACATGGAGCTCCGTCCATTTGACACCACATGTTTCGCCTAGCAATAGCGGCACATCTTCTAATAAAGTAGGCAGTTCTAATTCGAGAAAGTTTCGAAAACTTTCCCCATTAAAATTGTAATTATAGAAATAGGGACCTACTAAATGTTGGCCAATTATTCCACACCAGACAGTAACTCCAAAGTGCCATTGGTTTTCAATTTGATTGACTACATTAGGATTTTCAGTGGCCCAATATCTCTCATTCAGCTTATTTGGATGTCCATTACTTATAAATCTGCTCTGATCGGACCGTAAAATATTCTTTGGCTGTCGTTTTCTATAATAGCCATATTACTTAAAAAGTCGATTCTTCTCGCACGGTTTTCTTCTTACTTAAATTTAATTGCTGGCTTGCCATATTAATCGACGCTCTTGGATTGTCTTCAAAGTATTGACAAATTCGAGCAACGACCGCATCGCTACACACAGATTTTGCAATTGCAACTGATTTCCTGCACGAAAAAGCGTTTGAATTATTTCTTAAATTCTTTTCCAATTGAGAAAAAGTCTAGCGGCTGCTCTTGAATTACGTTGAATTATGTTAATAACATATCAACTTTTTCCTGGTATTGCGTAAATATTTAACTTTCAACTTTGAAAATAATGTGACCTGAAGCTACTGAATACTGACATTGACAACTACAAACAAATATAAGTCACAGCCTATTTTTTATTAAAGCCGAGTTCGGTAATGTCATCCGAGCGCTCCGGACACAGACGAGCGTCAGAGAGACAAAGATCTCCCAAAATCTTAACAAGTTAGAGTGAGATAGAATGATATCCAGAGAGCTCGAGATGTAATTACCGAACTCAACTTAAATTAGAATGCTTATCCATAAAAAAAACAAGTTCCGCTTTTAACCGTTTTCTGCCTACATGTAGACTTATGGGTATATGTTAATATTTGTTCTTGCTGTATCTTCAAAAAAATAAAAGATATAGAAAAAGTTTTATACAAAACCTGATCACAATTTTCGAACTTCGGGGTTCTGACAAAAAAAGGGTATGTTTCTAGAAAAAAAATGTCGTCGGCGTCGCGACGCCGAGCGCCTGCTACCTTAAGCCGTCTTATTTAATGTGGTAAAAAAATATTTTTCTTAGAGTCAACCAGTTTCGCATAAAATAAGTGGGGCATTCAGTTCGAATGACCCTGTACAGCTCTAGTATGTCAGCTGTCACCTGGACTGTCACACATGTCGAGATCATGGACATCTCGAATATCTAGTCATGAACATGTGGTTCAATAGAAATGTCTTTTAAGTTTTAAATATATAGACTGGGAGCCAGCGACCGTTTAGTGTTAGTCATTTTAGAAAAGCTGAAAATGTTCTCATCCGCTTAATTTGGTATCACTAATAAGGGAATGGATCTCCAGCTGGCTCACTTCCGGGGGATGTAGCTGCGGCAGCCTCTTCGACACGTAAAAAAATAATAAAAAAAACTTATTTTAGAAAAGCTGAAACTTTGTTGACATGTTTATTATGTTGCACACAAATAGAAAAACGTATCCAGCTGACTTGAGAGTGGGGGATTATGCCCCAGCTGGTCACGTGAACATGTCAAAAATATGCATTTGGTGAAATTTAATTCGAACTGAGTTTGTTACGTTCTTAGGGGATTGCAAGCCTGCCCTTCCGATAAAAAAACAGCAAAAAAAAATTTCCGAATTTTTTTTGAAAATTGTTCAAAGGGGGGAAGGTGTTATGACTTATTTCACATATCTCAACTTTGGCGGCCTGTAACTTAAGAACGCCTGGACCGATTAGAGTGAATCCTACTGTTTTGTCCTTTTCTTGATGCCATCTTTCACCTGCCACCATCGGAAGTTCCGTAGGTGCAATATTTTCGGCGATAGACCCTTCGGAGATTGATTTTTGGGCACATTTAGAATCGCGTTTTGGACTATTTTTTAAAAACCTCTTTATAGGTTAAATTTATTCGAACTGAGTTTGTTACTGCAAACGAGCCACTCCGATCAAAAACAGCAAAAAAAACCGATTTCTTTTTTGAAAATGTCCCAAGGGGGTTATACGACTTTTTTCACATTTCTCAACTTCGACCCCCTGTAACTTGAGAACGCCTGGACCGATCGGAGTGAATTCAACTGTTTTGTCCTCGTCTTGATGTCGTCTTTTACCTCCCACCATCGAAAGTTCCTTAGATGCAATATGCAAAAAAATCCGATTTTTTTTTGAAAATGTCCAAAGGAGGGGGGGGGGGGGTGTTACGACTTTTTTTACATTTCTCAACTTTGACCCCCTAGAACTTAAGAACGCCTAGACCGATAGGAGTGAATCCGACACTTTTCCCCCACTAATGTAAAGCTAGATATTTTTTTATTTCATTTGTTAAGTTAACTAGTAGTTTACCAAATTTCAAATTTTCTGTTATCAGTTCACTGAATGCATATTTTTCACTTGTTAACATGACCAGCTGGGGCATAATCCACCACTCTCAAGTCAGCTGGATACGTTTTTCTATTTGCTTACAACATACACATACATGTCAACAAAGTTTCAGCTCTTCTAAAATAAGTTTTTTTCTATTATTTTTTTACGTGTCGAAGAGGGTGCCGCAGCTACACCCCCCGGAAGTGCGCCAGCTGGAGATCCATTCCCTTATTTGTGATACCAAATTAAGCGGAGGAAAACATTTTCAGTTTTTCTAAAATGACTAACACTAAGGGCGACTTTTACAAGTCCAAGTAAAACTTCAGATTGAAGATAAAACACCAGACTTGATGTACATTGCATTGTTTACCTGACAGATAAACAATGCAATGTAGGTTATATCTGGAGTTTTATCTTCAATCTGAAGTTTTACTTGGACTTGTAAAAGTCACCCTAAACGGTCGCTGGCTCCCAGTCTAATACCTATTTTAAGTAGAACAAAAGTGTTTTACTTAAACAAATATAAAACATAAGGTATACCATACTGATGAGCTCTAATAAGAGCGAAACCGGTCTATGGTTCCTCTGCCTGATAGAGAAATGAGTTTGATACTCTGCTGAACGTCGTCCCCAGACAGTCTTGGCCATCTCAATACACTGTGCTTTGAGCAAGAGAGGAGACAAAGTTACATTTGAACTCGTATTTCTATCAGGTTTGAGGTATACCATACTGATGACCTCTAATAAGATCGAAACCGGTCTATGGTTCCTCTGCTTGATAGAGAAATGGGTTTGATACTCTGCTGAACGTCGTCCCCAGACAGTCTTGGGCATCTCTCTGTGGGAAGCGACAATTTCGGCACAAAACTGGTTTGGTTTCACTTCACTATTATCTCGCATGCCCTAGTGAAAGCACTTGCCGTCGTCCGATGGCGCCACTTGCATACATACACTGTGCTTTGAGCAAGAGAGGAGACAAAGTTACATTTGAACTCGTATTTCTATCAGGTTTGAGGTATACCATACTGATGAGCTCTAATAAGATCGAAACCGGTCTATGGTTCCTCTGCTTGATAGAGAAATGGGTTTGATACTCTGCTGAACGTCGTCCCCAGACAGTCTCGGCCATCTGTCTGTGGGAAGCAAGAAAGAAGAAGAAAAGAAAAACTGTTCTGAAAAAAAAAGAAGAACTGTTCTCAAACAGTTCTCAACACTCCCTTATCTATGGGCGTTCTTTTCTATTTTGACAAATCTTGGAATCTTAATCATCTTATAAAGAAAATTGAACATAACAATAGCATAATAACATAATAACCGAACACGGTACACGTTTCGAGTCCCACTTTTCCGAGAATGGAGACAACTGTAACTTCAAAATGATTTTTTCAGAAGAAGATTCGGACTGAGCTTGAGTGCCTGGAATGCCTGGATGAATGAGGGAATATTGTTAAATTGTTAATCGACATATGCCGATTCTAGCTTACCCATACAACAAACGATATTATTAATCAGTTTAAATGCACCCGCAATGAATTCAATGTTCCTATTCCTTAAAAGTAAAGTAATTAACTGCAAAGTTAGTAAAATATATGATAAACATAAATTAGTTGTCAAATCGACGTCAAAATGGCGGGTTCTGTAAACATTAGAACAGCGTTTTCGGGTGGCCTCTCTAAGAGTATACCTAATCTTAATTTTAATTGACAAAAAAAGGATA
This sequence comes from Taphrorychus bicolor, assembly GCA_951812265.1. NCBI lineage: Eukaryota > Metazoa > Arthropoda > Insecta > Coleoptera > Curculionidae > Taphrorychus > Taphrorychus bicolor. The sequence continues at coordinate 71,440,877 of OX638297.1, read as the reverse complement.
GAAGTACTCTCAGAGCGCCGTTGAGCCGTCACCCGAAAACACCAATTAAAATTTCGCGCATGCGCAGTTTGTTTCAAACCTACTGTTGGCAATTCCAATGCCTACTAAGAGTACTAAGGACGTTCTAATTCCTGACATGGACTCCATAGGAGACTGGCCGTATAGTTCTAGAAGGTATTTGGTTTGCAATAAACCATGTTCGAAATAAACATCTTCAAATCTATTTCCTAAAATGCAAGAATTGCCCTTTTAAGAATGCAAGAAACATTCTTAAAAAAATACATATGATCTGCAAATAAGGAAACAATCTCCATTGCAGTTAATGAGCTTTTACACAAAAGAAGAATACGTCACACACTGTCGCATTTTCTCGATTTCTTGGTTATAATAGAAAAAAAAATAAATTTATTACTTTTGTAAGTAGGTGATGCTTTAATTTTGTTTGATTAATTATCTCTCTTCAACAAGCGATCTATTTCGCTAAAAACAAACACTGTAAATAGTCAATATCTTAACTCAAAGTTGGCCCCTTGGCTAACTTTTCAACTTACGGTATATGATAATTTTAAAGGCACATATTTTAGAAATATGCCTTTTCAAAATTTCACCCCTATGACACAACATTTGCTATAGAATATATATTGTATGTATTTTATGTATTTGCTTTATCCTAGCTCCGTCAAATACGTAAAACATACAAACAGGTTTTGAGTTATTTGTACCACAAAACATATTTTTTGTTTAAAAGAGTCTTGAGAGTTTTAAATGTCTTGTAAGATTTCCTATTAGAATTTTCTGTCACCACTTGCGACTCTTTCCATAATAGAAATGTAAATGTAAATGGGAATAACCGTTATCACTAAACTTATTATAAAGTCAGTACGTGCGAAAGAACTTTGGTAACTTGTTAATTAGTAATTTGGCCCCTCTACGTCTTTTTATTCATATATTCACAAAAAAAAATATTTTTTTTTTGTTAAGCATGAATAGTAACGAAAGCAGAAACTTTTTCTTAATGAACGTTTGACAAATCGTTTTCTTTTAAACCGGAGAGCGCCGAAGTACCCATTTGATCATTTTCTTACGGAACATCCTGTATATATCCCGTGTTATATACATATATATAGAAAACTATGAATTTTTTACAAAAAAGGATGACATAATAAAAGAATATGGACTTTTGTTCTGTCATTCCTTTCTTTTAAAATTTCACGGCGAACTAGATGACGCTTCAATCAAACGATGACGACAATCAAATTAATACGGAGTATACTGTTGCGAACTCAGGGTTCAATAATTCCAGTGTAACGATTTAACGCGAAAACACTATTTATTTATTCCACAAATACACTCGACTACTAAATAACTCAGTACTTAACACTTTATAGCGTTCTATTATCGCTTCGTAACTTTAGCTTACTTATAGCTCGATTAAAATACGACTATTACTTAACCGCCGCTCTATGCGCCTTTTATATACAATCCTAAAATTACAGAAAAACCTAGAAAGTTCTTTATAAGAATTCTTGAATAATCTCACATAAAAAAAAACGGTTGTAAACAACTGCCTTCTAGATTAAGCCAGACGAGCAATAAATCACTCGTGTCATGACGCAGCGCGGATAGGTCGCGAAGCTCCACCAACCAACACGCTCCCATGCGTTGCCCCGCCTCCCATGCGGCGTTGCTGCGAATCGTAACATTGCCCTCCTCCTAAGGCTGTTCGTCCCGAACAGATAGAGTTCGATCCAAATGAACGACCTTCATCTTTGACCTAGGAGTCCGCTGGATCCTATACACCACATCATTAATCTTCTTTATAATTGTATAAGGTCCTTCCCAATTTTGGCTAAGTTTGGGCGACTTCCCCACCTTTCGCCTCGGATTGTATAACCACACCAAATCACCATCCTGGAAGCCGCGGGAGTTAGCCAGTAAGTCATATCTTGCTTTGGCTCGATCACTGGATATCCGCAGTTTATTCCTGACTTGTTCATGAACATTGTCCAGCCTCTCCTTAAGCTCCTCCACAAAATTCTCAGAGTTGAATGAGTCTTTTTCTGGTGTTCCATACATCAAATCTGCAGGAAGCCGCCTCATTTCCCTTCCGAACATCACCTTCGCCGGAGTATAACCAGTGGCTTCATGCGTAGAGCCTCGGTATGCCATCAACATGAGAGGTAGATGTTGGTCCCAATCACGCTGATGATCTGCCACCATTTTAGACAGGTAATGTTCCATGGTCCGATTAAATCTCTCTACCATCCCATCCGACTGTGGATGCAAGGGAGTTGTCCTGGTCTTGCGAATTCCGAGAAGTTCCATGACCTTCTGGAAAACAGCCGATTCAAAATTTCGGCCCTGATCAGAATGAAGTTCGAGAGGGACCCCAAATCTGCAGAACATTTCATTTACTAGCACCGTTGCCACAGTCGTTGCTTCTTGATTAGGTAGGGCGTATGCTTCAGGCCATTTAGTGAAGTAATCCATGGCGACCAAGATGTATTTGTTGCCCGACTCAGTCTGAGGAAATGGTCCCGCGACATCAATTGCTACCCTCTCGAATGGAGCACCTACAGTGTACTGCACCATTCGGCCGCGTGATCTTGTTCGAGGTCCTTTTGTGGCACAACAAACTTCGCACTTGCGGCACCAAGATTCGACGTCTTCATGATAATTCACCCAGTAGAACCGCTCTTTAATTTTGGCCAAGGTTTTATTGACCCCAAAATGACCTCCACTTGTTCCGTTGTGCATTTCCTGTAGTACATCTGATTTTCTGCTATCAGGAACAACCAACTGACTGACTACGGACTTGCCATCCGGACTCTCCCACGCTCTCTTCAGTAGTCCATTTTCTATTTTAAGAGAGTGCCACTGGGCCCATAGCGCCTTCAGGTTTGGACTTTTTCCAGCAACTTCTTGCCATTCTGGTCTCTTGTCGTCAGTCTTTGCAGAGAGGATGGGTCCAATATCTGGATCATTCATTTGTTCTTCTCGAAGGGTCTGTGTGGTCCAGCCATCGTTTATTTCCACCGTCGTTCTCCGTACAGAAGGAAGTCCCTCACGCTGCTCAGTTCTTTGACAATGCCGACAATCTTCTTTACATGGCCGTCTAGACAATGCATCGGCATTTCCGTGAGACCTTCCTGGTCGATGTTCAATTTGGAAATCGTACTGCTGCAGGCGCTCTATCCATCTGGCTATTTGACCTTCAGAGTTTTTCATCTGTAATAACCATTTCAAGGCTCCATGATCAGTTCTAATCAGGAACCTTTTTCCATATAAGTAGCGATGGTAATGTTCGACTGCTTTAACGATGGCCAACAGCTCCTTTCTAGTGACGCAATAGTTTCTTTCTGGCTTACTTAAAGTCTTACTGTAGTACTCAATGACCTTCTCTTGCCCGTTTTGTCTTTGAGAGAGTACTGCACCTAGACCACAGTTACTTGCATCCGTGTCCAGAATAAACAGTCCGTCCTTTATAGGGTAAGCCAAGATTTGACTAGAACAGAGGGCAGCTTTAAGCCTTGCAAACGCCTGACTGCAATCATGGTTCCACAAGAACGGTGTTTTCTTTTCTGTTAATTTGTGCAGCGGTTTTGCGATGTCGGCGAATCCCTCTACAAATCTCCTGTAATAAGTACATAGTCCCAAAAAGCTCCTTACTTCGTGTTTGTCTCGGGGAACTGGCCAATCTTTAATGGCAGATATTTTACTTTGGCTAGTTTTAATGCCTTGTTCTGAGATGGTATGCCCCAAGTAATCGACTTGCTTTTGGAATAGGCTGCATTTCTTGTAGTTTAGCTTCAGGTGAGCATTCCGTAACTTGTTGAAGATTTCTCTTAAATTCTTCAAATGCTCGTCGAAATCACGTCCCATGACAATTATGTCATCTAAGTATACCAGGCAAGTTTTCCAAGTCAGCCCCCTCAAGACAAGTTCCATTAGTCGCTCGAAAGTTGATGGAGCATTGCACAATCCAAAAGGCATAACAGTGAATTGGTATAGTCCAGAACCAGTAGAAAATGCAGTCTTTTCTTTGTCTTCGGGAGCAATCTTTACTTGCCAGTACCCACTTTTTAAATCTAGAGTGGAAAACCACTTTGATCCCGATAAAGTTGCTAAGGTGTCGTCTATACGTGGCAATGGGTAGCTGTCCTTCTTGGTCACGTCATTAAGTTTCCTGTAGTCAACACAGAACCGCGTTGAACCATCTTTCTTCTTAACAAGAACCACAGGCGACGACCATGGACTAGATGATTCTTCTATGACGCCCTCCTTTAACATTTCATTCAGCAAACTGTTAACTTCTTGTTGTTTAGCCAGAGGGACCCTTCGTGGGTGTTGTCGTATTGGCTGGGCATCTCCTGTGTTGATCTTATGGACAACTAAATCAGTTTGACTGTCGTTGCTCTTGAAGTTGAACATATCAGATTCATCCATAGCAAATTTTATGGCAGATTGAAGTTGTTCCCTTGACAGATGACTCCAATGTCGTTTGAAAGCATCAATAACCTCTGGGGAAGCTTGGTTAGAAGATTTAACTTTGGATGTCTCTGCTTCGACACAATTGCATACCCATTGCACAGGCTGATAATTGGCAAGAACTGTTCCTTCTTTGAGCTTGATGGTCTTTTCTCCAATATTTGCAACTCGTACTGGCATAGTCTTCTTCGTGTCGGTCAAAGTGCGTGCTACCATGATTTCAGTCGTCAAATCCAGGTTAGGTTCAGAGGTCACTGTGATATTTTTCAGAGGTCACTGTGATAATTTGTTCTGAATTTGGAGGAATTTTCACATCTTCTACCACCAGTAGGCGGACACTAGTTTCCACATTTCCATTGGTTAATGCAAACTCCTCATCTCCAAATGTGAGAATATTCCGTTTGTGATCATAGGAGAATCCATGTTTCCTAATGAGATCCATTCCCAAAATAAACTCGTCTTTGATCCTGGCAACCAACACTTTATGCCGAACTTCGAGTCTTTCTCCAATAATGATGGTGACATCGGCTTCTCCGTCTATAGGGCAAGACTCTCCAGTGACTGATTTTAACATAATAGGGTTGGGCAATGGTTGTATGGTATATCCGACAAGCTTATCTGGCCTTACAATGGTCACATCTGCTCCTGTATCGATGGTAATCTGGATCTTATGTTCCTTAATGCGTCCGGCCACTGTGAGACTTTTGCCACCCAAATTATTGACTTTAAAGATCCTGGGGGTCTTAGCGGCCCCGGTCAATTGCCCCCTTGCATTGACCGTAATTAGTTTTCCTGGGACCTAGGGCGGCCTTGGTCGCCGCTTGGTCTTCTAAAGGACGGCGACGGACTTCTTGCCCTATTACGGCAGTTACTCTTGATGTGACCCAGTCTGCCGCAGTTAAAACATTTTATGCCCCGATTCTCTGTTGATCCAGGCGTCCTTCCCAACAGGGCTTGTATATTGACTGCCATATCCTTAATCGTTTCATGTAAACTGGCCATGGATTCAGTCCTTGACGTATCCTCCTCGTCATCGCAAGTTGCCATTCTTACACGTGGAGAAGAACTAGATGACACTCGTGACGCCTCGAATTCCAGGGCCCGAACTAGTGCCTCGCTGATATCCTTGGGCCTTACTAGACGTAAGTGGTATCTCATGTCACTATCGCGAACTCCCTCAATGAACCTTTCGGCGGCAAATTGCATTTGAAAAGATTCAGGGGCCGATGGATATGCCAGGTGAATGAGTCTGTCTATGTCCGCCTCAAATTCTTGTAAGGATTCACCTGACTTTTGATGTCTCATCCTCAGCTGGGCCTGGAACACGGTTTCTTTGTGCTCATTTCCAAATCGTAGTTGCAGAGTGTGTACTAAAACCGCATAATTACTTTGATCCGCTGCCGACAGAGATTGGAGTAACTCAGCCGCTTTTCCACGAAGTGCTACCACTAATGATGTAGCTTTCTGGGGCTCGGACCAACCATTAGCTTTTGCAGCTGCCTCAAACTGAGTTTTATAAATTTCCCATGCAGTAGTACCGTCATAATCGGGCGGCTTAATTTTAGCGTTGGCTGTGCTAAAACTCTCTGTAGACACGTTGTAGTCCTCAAGTTGTTCCCGGAATTTCTTTTCTAGCTCGAGAACCCTCTGGTTGACAGCTTCGAGTCCCTTGTTGACGCCGTTAATGGATTCGTTAACGGATTCGTTAACGGATTGCAATATTCTTTCTTCCAATTGTTGCTCCCTAGCTGCGAGATGGTTCATTAATTCTTCTTTGAATTGTTGATGACGTTGCTCCTGCACTTGATCACGTTTTTCCTGCTCTTCCTTTTGTTCTAGATAACGTCTTTCCTGCTCTTCCTTCTGTTCTAAATAACGTCGCTCCTGTACTCGATCACGTCTTTCTTGTTCCTCTTTTTGTTCCTTATAATGTTTTTCCTGCTCTTCTTTTTGTTTTACATAACGTCTTTCTTGCTCTTCTTTCTGTTCGTTATAACGTCTCTCCTGTACTTGATCACGTTTTTCCTGTTCTTCCCTCTGTTGTTGAATAAGGGACAGCAGGGCGGCAAGTTGATCCTCCATCGCTTGATGCTGGCTTCTGGTCACTGGCATAAACACGTAATGTCCGGCAATGAAGCACTCACTTACAGTTCAGTAATATTAGTCTTCAAATTCCCACTGGAATCGCACTTCTGACACCAATTGTTGCGAACTCAGGGTTCAATAATTCCAGTGTAACGATTTAACGCGAAAACACTATTTATTTATTCCACAAATACACTCGACTACTAAATAACTCAGTACTTAACACTTTATAGCCTTCTATTATCGCTTCGTAACTTTAGCTTACTTATAGCTCGATTAAAATACGACTATTACTTAACCGCCGCTCTATGCGCCTTTTATATACAATCCTAAAATTACAGAAAAACCTAGAAAGTTCTTTATAAGAATTCTTGAATAATCTCACATAAAAAAAAACGGTTGTAAACAACTGCCTTCTAGATTAAGCCAGACGAGCAATAAATCACTCGTGTCAGCCATGACGCAGCGCGGATAGGTCGCGAAGCTCCACCAACCAACACGCTCCCATGCGTTGCCCCGCCTCCCATGCGGCGTTGCTGCGAATCGTAACAATACCTATACATGATATATTTCCACAATGATATAAGTATCATTTTAAGGTTAACTCAGTTTAACAGCAAATCATAACTAATATAATACTTAGTCTAAATTTTCAATTCTAGCAAAGCCCACTAAATTTATTAACAGTTCATACAAAATTATTCAAAATAACTATAACTAATTGTCAGATATGAGGCATAATTAGAATTGTTTAAAATGTTTATCTAATAAAAACAAAGTAAGGTTTGTTTAAAGGTGGTTTGTTTAAAAATTTAAAGGTTTAAATGATGTACTATTAAGCGAATAAAACATCTTGGACTTCCATTGTCTTTATTGAATTTTTTTAGACGACGCACACTGGCGCATTTTCAAGATTTCGTGATCAATATTACTTAGTTAGTGAAAAAGCTAATTTCGGTAATGAAACAAGGTGTAAAAGATATATCATTAATGTGACCGTAAGTTATAAACAATTGTAGAACAATTTCTACAGAGTGTTATGGTAGAATGAATACTTACGGGAGCCCCACTTCAATGTTTTATCAAATTATATCCAGTATTAAGATAGATATAAGGAAAGTGCAAATAGAATCGTTTTTTAATTTCTTTTGAGTAATCCAATGCTAGGGTGAAAAAAAAAATTTTAGACCCGACACAGATTCAGTTAAATTTGGCAAAATTGCGCATTTGCGTGCCTATCAAAATGATATTTTAAAGTTTTGATTACTTCCGAAGAATTCGAAAACTTCTAAAAATTATTCGAAAAATACACAAATTTACAATTTTTTTTTTCATTTACTTAATTGAAGCGATATTCTGAAATAAATTGAACATTCTCGTGGGCACTTTTCCTGATCTACATGCAGTGTTGTTTATTTTTTAGTCAGACGTTTCGACTTTCCTGGAGCATTATCAAGCTCAATTTTTTGAAATATGGCTGTTACATTTGAACATTGAAAGCCCTTTTGATTACAAATTTAATGATGTGTAGCACTTCATGCTATCGTTAGAGTTTATGCTCTTTTTAACGATTTACTTACTTTTACACAGAGTATGCAGATTACTGAAATTCATTGCTCATTATTGGAATCTCGAAAATCGTAAAAGATGCGAACTATTAGATAAATAATAGAAAAATGTTAGTAAAAAATTGTACTTTTTCCGGAAATAATCGAATAAAATCGAAATTTGTTACAATTGGTCTTATTTTTTTCTGAACTTATAAGTTTCGAAAAATAATTTTTATTTTCTTATTGCCACTTTTCTACAGATCAAATTTCTAATATAACGTTTGAATTTTAGTAAACTATCACCTTTTTAATAGGGTCATTATCATTTACATTGTTAGAACTTTTTATTTTTCTTGCTCTTCACACAATTTTTTTTTAAATCGCTTCCCACATAGCAAATTAATGGATAATCAGTGGACATACAGTGGTGAACATGGATATTCCCAATGATATCCAATGGATATCCATTGTATATCAATCTGATTCCATTATGTATGTTCCATTGTACGTCCAATGGATATACATCCAATGACACCACTGAACATTCAGTGGACATCCAATGGATGTTCATGCGATTACGGAACAATGCAAAGTAAACAAAATTATTTAATGATTTGTAGAGTAAAAAAATTGCAAATTTGAAGTGTAAATTAAGATTAAGGCGAAAATTGGTTAAAAATGACTTGAAGCGTCCAAAAATGCAAGTTTTCAGGTTTCTGAAGAAATTCAAATTTATGACAAAATCAGGCAAAACTGATTAAATCTTCTAATTTGTTATGTTTGGTAAAGTTACATTTGTGATCCAAAATAAGTGAAATTTGACTAAAAACGTCTCAAAACGCATGTTTGATGTTTTTTCGAAAAAGTCAGGTAAGAGCTAGGACCAAGAATCATTTCGAAACGACTTAAAACTACAAAGAAATGCCCATTTGGAGTTTTTGAAAAAAAAATAGATTAAGATTAGGGCGAAAATTGGTTAAAAACTACTCAAAGCGTCTAAAAATGCAAGGTTTCATGATTTTGAAGAAATTCAATTTTATGACAAAATCAGAAGAAAGTGATTAAACATTATAATTTGTTGTTTTTGATAAATTTACAATTTTGATCCAAAATAAGTGAAATTTGACTGAAAGCGTCTCAAAATGCAACTTTTGAAGTGTTTTTGACGTTTTTCGAAAAAGTCAGGGAAAAAATCAGTTAGAAACGACTTAGAACTACAAAAAATGCAATTTTGAAGCCTTTAGTAGAAAAATACAGGTTAGAATTAAGGCCAAAATTAATTGAAAATGATCCACACGGTTTGTTACCCTTCTGTCTTTATCGTCACATGTCAAAGAAACGTTAACGCGTCATTCGCACGAAATCTAATAGATGTCGCTAATTATTATGGCTGCTATTTAAATCCTGCCGCCAAAGATGAATACAATATAACTTGAAATAATAATAAATAGTATACTTATAGAACTGTACGCAAAAATAGCGATCAGTTGAATGGCTGGGGTTAAATGCAACCTATCAGTAAAAAAAAAAAATAAATGTACAAACTATATCCCAAATCGAATTAATTATTTTAAAGCATTTCAAGATAATTTATGATTTAAATCAAGTATAACCTCTTTTTCCAATTCTTATTATAAAAAAAAAAAACGAAAGTCGGTCAATTACACCTACCTATCATACACTGTCCAACCCTGGATATTCATAAGATGTCCGTTGGACATCCACGAGAGAGGTAATTCCGCTCACGTAATTTTATATCCGCTTTTGAATGCTTCATGGATATCCAATGGACCTCCCAAAACGATATCCTATTTGGGATATTTATTGGATATACAATGGATATCGAATATCTTTTGAATGCTATGTATGTTTAAACACAGTCTAAAGTGTTTTCCGGGTTTCTCTTTAAATAAGTTCAGAAAAACAATAAAGCAATTCGGAATTAATTTGATTTTTGTAAATTTAAAAACATCATCTTGTTGAGTATTAAAATTTGCGTGTTTGTCTCAATTTAACTAAGTCGACCAACTTGAACAACCCATATACCCGGCTATAAATATTTCGTTAAAAATGCCATAAACTTTAACAAAAATATATTAAAAAAGTATGTAAAAAAAGTGTTACATCATTGATTTTGTAAACTGACTTGAAAACCTAAAGTTGATGATTCCCCAGACAAGTCGAAACGTCGGACCACAAACTGAATAATACCGTCTTATAGAGGTCAAAAAGTACCCAGAATGTTCAATTTATAATTTAAGAAAATTTTTTAACTAATTTCAGGAAACAATTAAAACTAATTTCGTATATTTCAGTTTTATTTTGAAAATTTTCGGACGTAGTCAAAATTTTGGAAATTTTGAAATGTCATTACGGTACTCACCCAAATGCGCAGCTTTGGCCAATTCAATCGAATCTGTATCTTGTACGGTTTACGAGGTCTCAATAATGAGCGGCAAATTTCAAAAACGTATAAAAGGTAAATAGGTACATAAGAAAAAAAATTTAATGCTAACGAAATTCATTTCATTGTGGAAATATATCATATATATTGGGGATATTCATTTGAAAACGTCATCTAGTTTGCTGTGATATGCCAAAAGTAAAGAATGGAGACCCAAAAGTCCATTTATTTTGATTATGTCATCTATTCCTGTGAAAACATTCGTAGCTTTCTGGGTAATATTTTCTAATGAATAAGGTGTATACAGGGTGATCAAAAGTACTTTGACAAACTTCAGGAGGTGAGTGCTGGCATTATTCTAAGAAGAAAAGTTATAATAAACGAGGGTCCTTACGAGCATCGTTAAAAAGATACAGGAAGTTTTATAAAAAAGTAAAAAGAAATATCTCCTAAACCGCTTGAAAGGTTTTAATAAAATTTTACAGATGTCAATAGCTAGCGAGTAGTCATGTTTCTGTTGAACCTGTAGCCATGTTTCTGTTAAAAAAACGAATTTTTTTTTTTGCTTCACCAGTACCGCAGGCATACCGCAATGACGCTTCATCTTTTTGAAGAAAAGTATGGTACGCCACTGGTCTATCAAAAAATAAATTCTTCCCTTCTGTTCTCTGTTCAATTCTAAACAAAAAAGCACTCTTAAGTTTTTTTCGTTAGATGCGTCATTTTCAAGCAAAATAATAAAAATCGTTTTAATGCACGTCTTGGAATCGTTACCTCAACAAGATGGAACGGGAAGTACTTAAAAATAAATTTTTCTTAAATTAAATTAACTTAAATAAATTGTTAATGTGTAAATGTCCTCCCTCGACCTTTCAAGCGGTTTCGAAGATATTATTTTTTTTGTTTTTTACTAAAACTTGAACACCTCCTCCTGAAGTTTGTCAAAGTACATTTTAATCACCCTGTATACTTGGGTGTTCCCTGGTTCAAAAGGAAACGATATGTCGAACTTTCATTAAAAAGAGTTTCTGGTTTCGAACCGATTTCTTGAAAAAAAATGTGTGAAAGCAACCAGAAACTTTTTCTTAATGAAATATTGTTCAAATCCTTTTATTTTGAACCAGAGAATGTCGCAATACCATTTTGAATACCTGTATACGAGCTGTTAATTAGAAAAGGTCATCTAGAATTTAAGGCTATGAATTTTTGAGAGCAAAGTATGACACAATCAAAGTAAATGGACTTTTGTTCAACATCCCCTACTTTCTTCTTTGACTTTTCAAAATATATTTAGGTGAATTCTTCAGTATAAGTTTTGGTTATTATTAAATCAATAATTATGAAGCCATGACAGAAGTGCATCGTAACATTTCCTAACTTGTCGCTATCCTAACAACTATTGCTCATGTACATACATGTACTTTAAGAAGGCGACAACCCCTTTTTCACAGTTTTGCTTAAAAAAAGGATTTTTTCTAGTCTAATATGTGAGTTCGAAGGAGTATTAAATAAACACCCTGTATAAAAATTTTGGACGAAGATTTTACCTTGTATATGATGAATAAAAAACGTAAAGAATACCAAAATACTAATTAATAAATATAATAATTTCAAAGTTTTTTTGCACGTACTGATATTTTAAAAATGTAAGTGGTTAGGTAGTGTTCTTCTTCCCATTTACATTTACATTACTATTCTAGAAAAAGACGCAAGTGGTCGCACAAAATGTTGTGTAAACAAAAAATATATGTCCTAGAGAAAGGAGCAAATAAAACCTCAATAAAATATCTCTTACGCTTTCGGAATAATCAATACATATGAAATTTGAAATTATAATTTCAACACCCTGCAACTTTTTAACGAAGTCGATAGGTAACACAATTGTATGGCAGATCCCCCTTAAAATCGACCAAAGAATGTGACATTTCATTTTCGACCACCCATTATGACTCACCCCGTATACTTATTTTGTCGAGTAATTCAGTAATCACTTTTGGAAAAATCCCTTGGTGAAAATCAATTTGTAGATAATACTGTCGATCCAAGGAATAAAAATAATAATCCGTCAACTTGTCCGCGAATTACGACGGTTTAAAAATTACGAAATTTTCAAGAATATTTTAATTCCCTCTGTAAAAGTTCTAATGCCTTAAAAACAAAAAATGACAAAAACGTCTAGAGACATTGATGTTGGCTATCTGCGACGGCATCACTCAATTTCCTTTTACCTCTAGAAAAGTTATTTTAATTAATATTGTAACGAAGTTTTTCCTTAACTCACAGGTAATGACGTCACAATTAACATTTTCTTTATATTTCATTACGCAACTCATTACAACACCTTTTATTTAAATAAAAAATGGGAATTCCCCATATAAAAACAAAAGCAATGGCCAAAACGGCCGTAGGTCCGCGAGTGCGCCCATAGATGGCGCCACCTGTTTATCGCGCTTAACAAGCCGACAGAATTTATAAAGACTAGTAAAATAATTCGAATATTTTGCGTCGTCGACAGTAGACGGTCGAGAGTCGAGGTCGACGGTCTATCAAATGAGAGGACTCAATGAGTTAGTACCGGATATCTGACCTAGGGCGCGGACATTGTTGCTTCACGTTTCGGCTCCTGACGTCATGCTAGGGTTTTACGACTCAAGAGGGGTGGATTTGTGATTTTCTGGTGTAGTTGGAGTTGTCGTGCTCCACCGGAGTACCTGTGACGTTCAAGTGACGCAGGTGCCATGCTGATTCTGGCCGCGTTCATTTTGTTCATCACAGGGTGCGTTCATATGTAACCCGGGAAAATCGCTAACACACCGCTCACCGTACCGCTTCTTTCAAACCCGATTTGGGACCTATCACCGATTCCGTCACCGTCCTGTTTTACATCCTGGACTGCCCGTAGCACCGATCTTCAAAGCCAACCTGGATGTTGATTAAACCGAAACCGACTATATCCGATTCCGAATTATAAAGTACGCTTCCTCCGAAACCCCAGTCCCAGTGGTCCCAAAGCTCCGTTACCGTTTCATATTGTTGTTACTACTTGTACGCAATATTGAAGTTTCTGACCCCGACCGATCCAGTACAGAATGTACTGGTTTATTACCGAAACCTTCCGTTTTCCCTGGTTCATCAGAATTTCCTTTACTAAGTAACTAACTGTTGCTCCCCCCCCTCTCGCTGTATATTGTTTGAATGTTGTTTTACCGTAGTTTAATAGACACCCTATTATTGTTCCTTAGTCCTGGTGTTTTAATCTAAAAATCCCTGGAATATTTCTCCTCTGTTTAAAAGCTACCTTGTAGGCAATAGCGGTCCCTTTGTCGCTTTATAAATATCAAATAGTGGCGCCCGAGACTCAACGAATTAAGTAAGTATCAGCGGACCTGAGAAAGGGCGTCGCATAATTTTGGCGCCCGAGCAGGGACTTTTCTCTTTTCTCTTGTTTAGATTTAAGGATCCAGGGACTCTTTTGTTATTTTCTTACGCTGTACCGATTTATCCGAATCATGGAAGAACACACAGACTTCCTACCGCACCCTAGCCCCTTACCGTTACCAAACCAAACACAGCCTTCACCTGAAATTACTGGTTCTCCTATGACGTGGCCATACCGAATGCCGCCCGAATTTTTCGTTTGGGAAATTTGTGATGTATATAGGGATCCACAAGGTACCCTATCAGACTTACGAAACCGATTCAGAGCCAGACTCTTTGAACATCAGGAAAACGCGTCAAGCACGGATGTTAGACAACTACCCACTGTTATACCACCCTTACCGAAACAACCAACCGCCCCTACCGACAGTATATCCCAGCCATCATTTATTCCGCCACCATATCATTCCGACTTTCCTAGTCAGCCGCCTTTTCAGCAAATAACACCTCAGTCACTCATCAACCCATACGAGTATCAGGAAATCTAACACCACCTGGTATAAGGCCAACACCATCTGTAATACGACCGCTCCCAACACTACCGACCACAACTACCACCACTGCTACCGCAAGTAGGCCCAGTCCAGCAATCTTACCGTCTCAATACCATCCTACCACATTTAGTCATCCACTATGTCAAGCGAAATATCCGCCACCGATGGCCCGATATGTCACACCGCTGAAACTACAAGAATGGGCAATAAGCTTTAATGGAAAAACTGACCCTGTAAGTTTTATTGAACGCTTACCTGAAGTCACTAATAAGCACAAGGGATAACACCGAATGACCTGATGCCTTATTTATCAGTCTTACTAAGGGACGAAGCGTCTTTATGGCACCGAAATAACCGTAGGAATTAGGTCACGTGGGATGATTTTCTTAAGGATTTCCGGACATGAAGATGAACTACGAGGAGGAATTGGAGGTTGAAATAAGTCGAAGAATTCAAAGAGCAACTGAGCCAGTGAACCGTTATATAACCGACTTACAGACATTGATTCGCAGGCATGGACGAATCAACCCGGAGGACGAATTGAAATGGCTGAACCGTAATTTGCTACCAGAATACCGACAGCAAGTCCGAAGTACCGACTTTTACGATATATTCTCGTTCTCCAATGCTGCACGAGGAGCGGAAGTACTCTGCGCCGAACTACGCCGCTCTTACCGACCGACGGAACCAGATAGACCTACCTACCCAAGAGAAAGACAGGAAAGATCTTTCCCCCGAAATAATCCACCAGTACAAACTCAACCGAAACCCACAACAAATATCGTTTGCTGGAGATGTGGTGAGAATGGGCACTATAAAACGAATTGTAGGAAGCCGGCTAAATTGTTTTGCTCCCGTTGCGGGAAAGCTGGGATGTTAACCCGAAATTATTCTTGTGCCCGACAGGAAAACTAGAAGGGGGCTGCACTGAATTAGAGACAGTGCAGCCTGAAAAGATATCAAGTCAGAATGAACCGCTATTTGCTCATAAAGCAAGCTCAAACCCGGACAACCGTCCGCAGATAGTAGTAAGGGTACTGAATAAAAGATTTTTAGCCCTTCTCGATACCGGAGCAACTAGTTCATATATAGGAAACGCCGTCGCTTCACTGTGTGAGCAGAGTTCTTGTCCTAAAGTTGTTTCAAGTTTACAAGTCAAAATTGCTAATGGAAAGACGGTCCATATGAAAGAATGTTATCAAGTACCGTTGCAAATTGGGAAAGAAAAAGTTACCGCCTTTTTCAATTACTTTCCACACTTAGCTGCGGATATTATTTTGGGTATGGATATTCTGGGAGAATATGCTGATAGTCTGGACCTACAGACTAAAACCGAGCCTTACACTCTCTGAAGATGAAGAACGAAAGTTAAAATTGTTTTTGGATCAAGAGCTGCCGAAATTTAAGAACATCCAAGGTACCACGCCGTTAATTGAGCATACCATAAATTTGGAAAAATTGGAGCCCATAAAGCAACGCTACCACCCTCGCAACCCAAAAATGCAGCAAGTGATACACACCGATGTTGAGAGGATGCTAAAAGATGGAATTATAGAGCCCTCCACCAGTCCATGCAGTTCTCCGGTGGTAATAGTCCGTAAAAAGGATGGTACACCCAGATTTTGTATTGACTTTCAGAAAGTAAACACCGTTACTCGCAAAGATGCCTACCCACTTCCTTACATCAATGCCATCTTAGATAAACTAAGGAATGCCCGTTATATTTCCAGCATAGATTTAAAACAAGGCTACTGGCAAATTCCGCCGAGCAAAGAAAGTAAACCGATAACCGCATTCACCGTAGAAGGGATGGGCCTTTTTCAATTCCGAGTAATGCCTTTTGGTCTACATTCCGCCCCCGCAACTTTTCAGCGTTTCATGGACCAAATAATTGGCCCTGACTTAGACCCGGTATGCTTCGCCTATCTTGATGACATCATAGTCTTAGGAAAAACTTTCGATGAGCATCTACGAAATTTGCATGAAGTTTTCCGTCGCCTCCGAGCTGCTAACCTCCAGCTAAACCCTGAAAAATGTCAGTTTGGTCGACGTTCCCTCCGATACCTAGGTCATGTTGTCACTCCCGAAGGAATAAATACCGATCCAGACAAAGTTTCCGCGATTATGTCAATGCCCGCCCCTGTTAACGTTCGAGGATTAAGACGTTTCCTTGGAATAGCATCGTGGTACCGTCGCTTTGTTCCCGACTTTTCAAAAATTGCATCACCTCTTACCCGCCTACTCAAGAAAGCTTCCAGATGGACTTGGTCCAAAGAACAAGAAGATGCATTTAACCGACTTAAACAAAGTTTAACCGAGGCCCCTGTTCTGGCTTGCCCTGACTTTACGAAACCCTTCATCCTGCAGACTGATGCTTCCGATCAAGGCTTAGGTGCTGCACTGATCCAGAATGGATCCAAAGGCGACCACGTGATCGCATATGCAAGCCGCACCCTGAGTGTCAATGAGAAAAAGATTTCGGTCACTGAGAAGGAATGTTTGGTGATTGTTTGGGGAATAGAGAAAATGCGTCCTTATTTAGAAGGGTACCGATTCGCTGTGGTAACCGACCATCAGTCCTTGAAATGGCTTCACACCCTTAAAAGCCCGTTTGGTAGACTAGCTCGATGGAGCATGTACCTTCAACAATTCGACTTTGACATTAAATATCGCAAAGGAGTGTTGAATAAAGTAGCTGATGCTCTATCCCGTAATCCTAAACCGAACCAAACCGAAGAAACGGAACAAGTCTTTTTATTAGCTGATTTTGTACCATGTTCGTGGTATCGAAATAAGAAGATAGCCTTTGAGAATAATCCGATTGCTTTCCCCGATTATTGTATCCGAAACGGTCATTTATACCGACATTTCTGGGACTACTGAGATCCGACCGAACCCGAAATATCCGATCCATGGAAACTGTGTGTTCCAAAGTCTGCCCGCGCTACCGTACTAACCGAAAATCATGAACAACCGACTGCCGGACATTTGAGAGTTGCAAAGACGATCGCCAAAATAGCCTCAGGGTATTATTGACCAGGAATGTTTAGAGACATAAACCGTTACGTCCGTAATTGCCCATCTTGTCAAAGGTATAAAACATGCCAACAGAAACCCGCGGGGAAAATGAACCCAATCCGAAACAGTCAACCTTGGGAGGGGGTGTCTACAGACATTGATCGTTCCACGAAGTGGACGCAGTGTAAAGCAATCCGTAAAACCAACGATGACTCACAGACAAATGTCAGACTAGCACTCATAAGCAAACCGAGGAGAAAGCCACCAGCTGTAAAGAACTCACAACGAAAGTCGCCATTACCAACGACACTTGTTGGAGATGTGGAAGTTCTGGACATGACAGATACCACTGCCAAGGACGGTCCATCTTATTTTGTTCCCGTTGTGGCAGAGTTGGAGTGACGTCGCGTCGCTGTTCCTGTATCCTGGAGCATAGGAAGAAGAAGCCGTATCTGCTAAGTAAAAAGCGATACCTTCAGAAATCAGAAAGAGCAGAGACTAGAGAGAAACCAGTTTCAGAACCAGACAGAAGCCAAAGAGTGTTTTAGTGATAGTGTTAGTTTTAGTGTTGTGAATTAATTTTAGGTTGTATTTTTGAAAATGTTAAGTTGTGAAGAAAAATAAGTAAACTTATTTTTCTTTACAAAGAAGAGGGGGTAATGTAACGAAGTTTTTCCCTAACTCACAGGTAATGACGTCACAATTAACATTTTCTTTATATTTCATTACCCAACTCATTACCTTACACCTTTTATTTAAATAAAAAAACGGGAATTCTCCATATAAAAGCAAAGACAATGGCCAAAACGGCCGTAAGTCCGCGGGTGCGCCCATAGATGGCGCCACCTGTTTGGCGCGCTTAGCAAGCCGACAGAATTTGTTAAGACTAGTAAAATAATTCGAATATTTTGCGTCGTCGACAGTAGACGGTCGAGAGTCGAGGTCGACGGTCTATCAAATGGGAGGACTCAATGAGTTAGTACCGGATATCTGACCTAGGGGGCCGACGTTGTTGCTTCACGTTTCGGCTCCTGACGTTATGCTAGGGTTTTACGACTCAAGAGGGGTGGATTTGTGATTTTCTGGTGTAGTTGGAGTTGTCGTGCTCCACCGGAGTACCTGTGACGTTCAAGTGACGCAGGTGCCATGCTGATTCTGGCCGCGTTCATTTTGTTCATCACAGGGTGCGTTCATATGTAACCCGGGAAAATCGTTAACACACCGCTCACCGTACCGCTTCTTTCAAATCCGATTTGGGACCTATCACCGATTCCGTCACCGTCCTGTTTTACATCCTGGACTGCCCGTAGCACCGATCTTCAAAGCCAACCTGGATGTTGATTAAACCGAAACCGACTATATCCGATTCCGAATTAAAAAATACGCTTCCTCCGAAACCCCAGTCCCAGTGGTCCCAAAGCTCCGTTACCCTTTCATATTGTTGTTACTACTTGTACGCAATATTGAAGTTTCCGACCCCGACCGATCCAGTACAGAATGTACTGGTTTATTACCGAAACCTTCCGTTTTCCCTGGTTCATCAGAATTTCCTTTACTAAGTAACTAACTGTTGCTCCCCCCCTCTCGCTGTATATTGTTTGAATGTTGTTTTACCGTAGTTTAATAGACACCCTATTATTGTTCCTTAGTCCTGGTGTTTTAATCTAAAAATCCCTGGAATATTTCTCCTCTGTTTAAAAGCTACCTTGTAGGCAATAGCGGTCCCTTTGTCGCTTTATAAATATCAAGTAGTGGCGCCCGAGACTCAACGAATTAAGTAAGTATCAGCGGACCTGAGAAAGGGCGTCGCAATATTGCTATTATAAGTCACGAGCATTAACAATAACGGTATCATATTTATGGAATGCTAGTTTACTAGAAAAAACGCCAGAGAAAAACAGTTTAAAATTTCATTTAAAATATGGGATGTGTCGTTTCAATTGTTCCTTCGATTATTTTTAAGTATTTAAAAGTTGCAACTGAATAAATGAAAGAAAAAATATTCGTCAGTAAGAAGCTTAGGCTTTAGACAAACCTTACACTTACCTTTCAATCTCGTCTCCAAACTTGCCTTTTTCTGCTGGACAGCCCCTAGAGATTCCACGATAACATTTATTTCAGTTAACCTCTCTTCCAAGGGTTCAATTTGCTTCTGTTTGTATTCTATAAATTTTATGATATCCTCTAACCGCACTTCTTTCTCGGTTAGTTCGGTCCGAAGTTTTTCGGAATTTTTCTTAACCAATTCCTTGTGCTGGACTTGTTCCTTCAATACTTTGATATCAGTTCTCATTACTTTAATATGTTTTCGAAGTCGCTCGACGCATTTGTTGTATTCGGTAGATCCAAAAATTTCATCGAACTTTTCTTTAAGCTTTTTAGGTTCATCTAGAGGCCAAGCAGAATTCTCTTGATGGCAAAAAATAACATTATTAATTATAGCCTTGGAAACATTTAATTTCTGGGCACAATAAAGATCTATATCGATACATCTTCCTAAAACATTCTGACGCTCTCCACTCTTTGACTCCCACCTAGCGGTATGGTTAACACTTTTGAACTTTAACGCACCACCTGCTGCTGTAGATACTTCCAAGAATTTGCCAACTGTTATATAATCTCCCTTGGCATCTCTAAACTTCACCTTAATGGACGCTTTAGTCGTAGCTTTATTGGAAAGTTTTGGATCGTTAATAAATCCTCGACCAGAGTCGGTTCCTGCTGGCAGCTCGCCAGTCAGTGCATATTTAATACATTCTAATATCGTAGTTTTTCCGCAGCCATTTTGTCCAAGGAATAAAGTTAGTGGAGTCGAAAACGAAACTTTTTCCTCCTCGTCTGGTCCGAAACTTCTGATTCCTCGGATGTATAATCTCTCCAATACGGCCATTGCTTCTGAAATAAATTAAAAATGTATCAATAAATCAAATGTAAAAACATAAAAAAATAAATAGAGAGCCTGCTTACAATGTTAGAAATATACATAAAAAAATATGACACAATAAAGTCATTCAGCACCTCACTAGCTTCTCTTTTTAATGTGCAATCATTATTAGTCGACAGTTAGTGTGCAAATTACCTTGTGCAAATATTGCATTTCATAGAGGTACAACACCATTAAGCAAATAGAAATATATTTTTTTTTGCGGGGTTGCTCTTCGCTTACAAGAAAACATGGAAATTTGGAAGAATCCTAAAGGCGCTAGGGAACACAAAACTAAAATACTGGATGAGAATTCATAGATTTCTCATTAATCAATATTTATATCATGTTTGAAAAAAAGTAGACCGACTACACCTTAGGTATATGCTAATTAATTAGCTGTGCTTGGTATCAAGCGAAGCAGTGCGCAATCGACCAGCACCGGTTCGGCGTCTCAGCAGTTGCCAGAACAAGGCGTCGCCGACATTAATTTTCGTTTTCTGAATGTTCAGTCTGCTTCAGCTGCTCCGACTAATTCCTAATTAGCAGCTCTGTGTTAAAAATATGTTTGTAGGAGATTTCGTAAAATAGCTAGCGGAACTAAATACCCTCCGACCTTTTCCCGCACCCTCAGTTTATTAGAATAGTTTAGAGTTAGAAACCTTTCGTGATCTTTTACCTGTGTATAGATGTTTGTTTGTAATAAGTAAAGTTAGTCTTATAGTCTTATCGGTATCTTCAACCAATGCGTTTCATTTTAACAGGTTATGGACCCAGGTCCTACCCACATATCATTAAAAGAATATTCACGTTCCCATCACATTTCCTCAAGCTACCCAAAAGGAACATTCTTTAAGTAATATGAAGGTAACATGAATGTAATGTTCTCTGGAAGAATGTCCAAAAAGTACGATCTTGTCATGACCCCACATATCACATACTTTTCGGCATGAGAATATCACATGACAAGGGGGTTACCGCAAAGAAGTTCTAATGAATAATATGATAAGAACGTTCTTTAAAGAAACTTAGTCAATTAAGTAAAATATTGTACCTAACATAAGATCTCCTTTCCAGGTGTCCAGGACATACCAGTTATTTTCTGTAAAGAACTACTTATACAAAAAAATACGTGTCGAATAGATTCTTCACCGCCCGCTTGTAGGAAATAGTTATTATTTACCTAAAAAGATAGGTAACTCACTACTTCCTGCGTGTGCGCTGTAAAAAGCCTATTCCGCACACATCTTATTGTGAAAGTAGAGCCCTTTACTGAATATAACTAGAATATCTCGAGTACTTGTACAGGCGGTCGCCGCACACGTTCTTTCCATGTGATATTGAAGTTTCGAATGATAATATTTCACATGAATAAAACATGTTCTTCTCCTGAAAGGCTTATTCTTGTCAGGTGCTAGGAATGTCCCAAAGGAACATCAATGGTGCTTGTTTATCATTTCACAAAAGAATGTGTTTATCACGTAATAATCATATGCACGGAATATAATTGGTACGTTCTGAGAAACTGAAAAGGAGGTCGCGGGACACATCCATCTCATGTGATATTCAAGTTCCAAATGATAATTTTTCACCTGAATATCACATTCCATCTCCTCGAAGGCATATTTTTGCGCCGATTGTTGGATAGTGAAGAGTGTTTTAAGACTGAACCGATTAATAATGGCATCGAATTACATGGCCGCAGTTCCACGTTTGTATCGCAAAAGAGGTATCGAAGAGGGCAATAACTCAGATGCCGGAAGAACAGACCGAACGTTAATAGAATAGAATAGCTCTTTATTTAGCAATACTGCTAGAACCTACATATATATTACATCATACAACTTAATATGTTAGTTACTGATTCTGTTTTACTACATAGAACAATTTATAGCAAATTTTGAAAGGCAAAAACCCTCATTTAACATACATTTTTTAATCCTATTTTGAAAAACTTTTAAACTATTAATCTGCTTTATGTCCTCTGGTAACGAATTATATAAAGGAATACCACCCTAAAACAACACTTTTATAATGCACTGGTCCTAACCAACGGAATATGAAAATTAAGCCTCGATCGAATATTATAGTCAATTAAATCAGTTCTCAGTTCCAAATAATTGTTCAAATAGTTTGGATAACAGTGGTGCTCAATTTTATATACCGGGTGTCCAGCAGAACCCTGGACATAGGAGGTTAACATGGAAAATCGGTTTTTATTTTTTTGCGCCTGTACGGTTAATTTGATTGAAAAACTTTTAAGAGTAAAGTTGTAGAGCTTATTATGCAAGAATTTGAATTTGGCGCGTCACCACCACCATGCATGTGCAGTGTCGCCAACATAATAATTTCTTATGTCAGAGTCAGAGCCGATTTTCCTTTCTTATTTATTTTGAGGGACTATCATGTAGTAATTAACATGATTATGCAGCGAAAATTAACCGAAAAAATGTCACATGCATGGCGGGGGTGACGCGCCAAATTCAAAGTTTTGCAATTTTCGAGGCGTTTTCCCAAAAAACGGCTAAAATTGGGGCATTAAAAAAATTACAGGATGATAGCTGACGATCTACAACTTTACTCTTAAAAGTTTTTCAATCAATTCAACCGTACAAGCGCAAAAAAAATAAAAACCGATTTCCCATGTTAATCTCCTATGTCCAGGGTTGTGCTGGACACCCGGTATAATATCAACGTTTGCCTTAGCGTCAAGCTGCCTAACGTTTAACCATTGTAAAGTTTGTAACATATTATTAATGGATTGGTACCTATTACAATTTAAGATAACTCGCATTGCCTAATTTTGCAGAATTTGAAGCCTTCCAAGTTCCAATGTCCTCTTGGGTGCATAATATTAAATGTGAACTACAATAGTTAAAGTGTGGGGGAATGACTGTATTGTAAGGGGAAACTGGGGGGGGGGGGGGAGGGGTGGTTCTTTCTTTGAAGGATTACTATGAGGATTTTGAGTTATTTTAATTACGTAAAAAGAAGAAGTGTCTCGGGCGCCACCCTCTATGGGTTTTATGTGGTAGAGGGGCCACCGAAGAAATGCACAGATTCAAGATTTAGTAGTCAAGATCGATAATTTATTATCACAATATTTCCAATTAGACAGATAAGAAACTCTTGAACTTTATAATAAATCTACAGAAAGTCTAATTCGGAAAAAGAAGGGTATGGGTGAGAAAATCGGAGGAGAATATAGATGATAACGGTACGGAATGGGCCCCTACTATCAAATGGCTAATCTACTAATTTGTAATACACGAATAACCCCTAAATGCTTCCCTAATTTTAGAGTTCCGTCGGTATGAGTTTGAGGAGCCCTACTAATGCCAGGCACCCGTGTAATGATTGTATGTGGGGCCCTACTACTGCCAGACACCCGTGTAATGATTGTATGTGGGGCCCTACTAATGCCAGACGCCCGTATAGTGAATGTTTTAGGAGCCCTACTAGTGCCAGGCACCTGTGTAATGTTTGTATGTGTGTGTGGGGCCTTACTACTGCCAGGCACCCGTGTAATGAATGTTTGAGGAGTCCTACTAATGCCAGACCCCCGTGTAGTGATTGTGTGTGTGTGGGGCCCTACTACTGCCAGACACCCGTGTAGTAAATGTTTTAGAATTTCGGTTAAACGGTGTTCCTTACTTTTAACTCTTTAGGGAGCTCTTTATTCTTCGACTGCTAGCAACGAAATTCATAAAACAGAGCTAAAATAGAACGTCGACTCCCGTGTTAAAAATTTTGTTCGGATTACAGCGCCATCTCTCGGTAAGGAATAAAAGCTCAAGATTGGAGCTAGGGTCGAGAGATGGCGTGCTTAACTACTCATAAGTAGATTCCTAATAATTTTGTTAGTTCACTCATACGTCGCTAGATGGCAGAGGATTGTTAAATTTAAATATTTGCCGCCATTGTTCAATATTCTCAAGTGCCAATTTATGAAAATCTCAAATCGGATGATATCTTAGTTTGCCAGGTTCCTACTTACGGCACGCGTTTAGCAAAGAGCATTCAATAATTATATGTATTATCACCTAAAAGAATTATATGCTCGTTGGTGTTTAGTAAGTAGTTACTTGACAAACCAAAATGTCGAGTGACTTGAGATTTTAGTTAGTGGTGGCTTTAAACGGATTATATTTATTAAATTGAAGTAGACGGTAGGAAGTATATGGTAGGAAAATGCATTAAAACACAGGTACCTCTAAGTTTATGTCTGCAACATTTTGCCCTATAAGGGCTTTAAAGGCTATGGTGAATAAAATATTATTATAAACATAATATTTCAAAAAATCAGTAGTTTATTCCCAGCAATTGGTGTTTAGTGAACATACTGGAATGTTATTATATACTTTTTGACGTTCCATTGTGAACATCCTCTCACTTCCGACAAAACTTTATTTTTGTGACCGTATTTTTGTGGATTGGGAAATCGATGTTTCGGTTCAGGGCTTCCCCAACACGTAGAAACGCAACACCTATTCGTAGACGGCATTTCGACAATCTGAAATATCATACAATCAGCTTATGTTGCTGCTCTTTGTAATGTATACAAAAGGTTTACTTTTACAATATAAAGAATATATTAATATAACAATAGTCAATATATGTACTATGTGACAACTGCCGCTCCCAACAAGATTTGTCCTTCGCCAAATTATGTAGATACCTAATAAAATTTGGAATATTATTAAGGAAATTTTGTGCGCGAGTGATAATAACGGTACTTTATATTTATGTTCTTTATACTGTATACTTATTCGTACGAGATTGTGGAAAAATTTAATTTTATATACTATGTAAGGCACCTTTTTTCTATTAGAAAAAAGCGTATTAGGTACCCAATGTATGACCAATCCTGTCCGCGTACGAGTGAAACGTATTAACCCAGTAATAAGTAATTTATAGCTTACCTAAAATATTTTTAAACGCAGCACAATACCAACTCACTTTTTATCACTTTTATATACTTTATTTAACTTTATCGCCATAAAAACCTAAAATACTTCAAAAATTTCAAATTTCAAAACTTCAAATTTTGACAGTTCGGTAGCCATGTTGAAGTTGGCCGTCGGGAATGGACAAAATTCATGGGGACGCAACCCAACAAACGCCGGCCGAGCGCCATCTTACGTATTGGAATAAAAGCAAATTGCAAACCAAGTTAGGTAATAAGAGTGGATAGGGCCTGACGAAATTCCTTTCCGGCTGTCATGCTCCCGTCTTTTATATCCGTTCAACAATCCTAACAAGCCTACTGCCTAATTTTAGAAACTGGTCCTGTATTATCGGGTAGGGTTGCCAAACTATTTAATCCAACTAGACAGGTTTAGCATTTGACAAATGACTGAAATTTAAAACTGACAACATTGAAATACTGAATAACCAAAAACTATTAACCTTCTAATCTGAATTTGACACCAAATAGGTTACATGTAAACTGAACTAGTTAGGCCGCCATCACATACATTTCCTTATTAAAACCATTCCTCGGCCTCCTCTTAAAGATAAATTTTAGTAACTTCGTTACAGTATTAAATACCAGCAATTTTGCCCATGGCGATAGATGCTATGATAGCCGCCAAAAAACCTATTTTCTTCCCTAACTTTTTACATAAGTAATCAGGGTTGGAAAGGTATTATACATATTGTATAAAACGTATTATACGTTGCGAATAATACAGTATTATACTATAGAGTATAAAACTAGTGTATAATACAGCATAATACACATTTATCGCGACTATGAAATAAAAATAAAATGATAATGATACCCATAACAGTCATAATAATGCTTTTATTTTCAACTACATATTATGTAATGATGACATTTCTGTCTTTTTAAAATCTTGGAAGTGTCTCATTACTGGTCTAGGACCAAAGTAATTCCACTACTGGTCTAGGACTAGAAGTAGTTACTTCCCGTCCTAGACCAGTAATTGTAATATACTATATTTAGTAACTATAGTGTATCGATGTATCGTAACGTAATTCGTAATATTGTCAATGCATAATCTAACCTAAAAAGTAAAGTGGTTTAGAACTATTTAGGTAACAAAATTTTTAACTTCCGATGGGTTAAATATTTTATTAACTAACTGCACGACACAAATACACATAAGATAAGATAAATAAAGTAACCCTTAAAAGATCAAACATTTCAGAACCTGTTTCAAATATCCTCAAGTCAATATTCAGTAGTACAATTAGTATCTTCCATTTTCTACTTTTATTGTACTGTACCGAATAATACTGTATTTTACAGTATTATTCAGAACAAAACATTGATGCTGTATTATACGTTTTTATACATTTTTATACGCATTATACGTATATATTATACATGTCATGTATAAAACCATTTATACAGTATAATACCCAACCCTTTAAGTAATCCACTTGGATATAAAAATTCAGTTGTGAATCTAATGTCACACCCAAGTATTTCATTTCCGACAGGACCATATATATTGGAGAAGCATTTATTAACAAACTTACACCTAAATTAGTGTATTTGTGACAGTTACCTCTCGACCCAAGTAACATAATGTTACGGTGAGCGGGCGCTGGGAGGCGGAGCGACATTAGAGGTTGGACCTTCGCAGCCTATCCGGGCGCTGCGGCATGGGAACTGTCACGAGTGTTTTATTGCTCTGTTTATTTAGAACGCAGTTATTTACGACCTTTTTTTGTGTGTGTCTCTTATCAATTATTTTTCTTCTAATAATATTCTACACTTTTCTGTATTTTTAGGATTTTGTATAAAAGGCGAATAGCGCCGCCATAATAGTAGTCATATTTAATCGAGCTATACCAAACGGTAATAGAAGGCTATAAAGTGTTAAGTAGTGAGTTATTTAGTAGACGAATTGTACTTGTGTGTATTTGTGGTATAAATAAATAGAGTTTTCGTTTTAAATCGCTACACTGGAATGATTGAACCCTGAGTTTGCAACAATTGGTGTCATAAGTGGGATTCCAGTGGGAATTTAAGGACCAATATTGCTGAACTGTAAGTGAGTGCTTCATTGCCGGACATTTCGTGTTTATGCCAGTGCTCTCCCTTATGCAACAACAGAGGGAAGAGCAGGAAAAACGTTGTAACGAACAAAAAGAGGAGCAGGAAAAACGTTATAAGGAACAAAAAGAGGAACAAGAAAGACGTAATCAACTACAGGAGCGACGTTATCAAAAACAGAAGGAAGAGCAGGAAAGACGTTATCTAGAACAAAAGGAAGAGCAGGAAAAACGTGATCAAGTACAGAGGTGCGACGTCATCAACAACAGAAGGAAGAACAGAAACGGTTCAAAGAAGAATTAGTGACCTATCTCGCAGCTAGGGAGCAACAATTGGAAGAAAGAATAATGCAGTCCGTTAACGAATACGTTAACGGCGTTAACGAAGGACTCAAAGCTATCCACCAGAGGGTTCTCGAGCTAGAAAAGAAATTCCGGGAACAATGACAACGTGTCTACAGAGAGTTTTAGCACAGCCAACGCTAAAATTAAGCCTCCCGATTATGACGGTACTACGACATGGGACATTTATAAAACCCAATTTGAGGCAGCTGCAAAAGCTAATGGTTGGTCCGAGCCCCAGAAAGCTACATCATTAGTGGTAGCACTTCGTGGAAAAGCTGCTGAGTTACTCCAATCTCTGTCGGCAGCTGATCTAAGTAATTATGCAGTTTTAGTATGCTCTCTACAACTACGATTCGGAAATGAGCACAAAGAAACCGTGTTTCAGGCTCAGCTGAGGATGAGACAGCAAAAGTCAGGTGAATCCTTACAAGAATTTGAGGCGGACATAGACAGAATAATTCACCTGGCATAACCATCGGCCCCTGAATGTTTTCAAACGCAATTGGCCGCCGAAAGGTTCATTGAGGGAGTTCGCGATAGTGACCTGAGATACCACTTACGTCTAGTTAGGTCCAGGAATATCAGCGAGGCACTAGTTCGGGCCCTGGAATTCGATGCGTCACAAGTGTCATCTAGTTCATCTCCACGTGTAAGAATGGCAACTTGCGATGACAAGAAGGATACGTCAAGGGCTGCATCCATGGCAAGTTTACATAAAGCCATGAAGGATATAGCAGTCAATATCCAAGCCCTGTTGGGAAAAACTCCTCGATCAACAGGCAATCGGGGCATAAAATGTTTTAACTGCGGCAACCTGAGTCACATAAAGAGTAATTGCCGTAATAGGGCAAGAAGTCCGTCGCCTTTGTTTAGAAGACCGAGCGGCAACCAAGGCAGCCTTAGATTCCAGGAAAAACCAATTCCGATCAATGTAAGGGAGCAATTAGCCCAGCCCGTTAAGATCCCCAGGATCAGTCAAGTCAACCAATCAAGTCAAGTCAATAATTTGGGTGGCAAAATTCTTACAGAGGCCGGACGCATTAAAGGACAGAAGATCCAAATTGAACATCGACCAGGAAGGTCTCACGGAAATGCCGATGCATTGTTTAGACGGCCATGTAAAGGAGATAGTCAGCATTGTCGAAGAACTGAGCAACGTGAGGGACATCCTTCTGTAAGGAGAACGTTGGTGGAAATAAACAATGGCTGGACCACACAGACGCTTCGAGAAGAACAATTGAATGATCCACATATTGGACCCATACTCCTGGCAAAGACTGACGACAAGAGACCAGAGTGGCAAGAGATTGCTGGTAAAAGTCAAAACCTGAAGGCACTCTGGGCCCAGTGGCATTCTCTTAGAATATAAAATGGATTACTGAAGAGAGCATGGGAGAGTCCGGATGGCAAGTCCCTAGTCAGTCAGTTGGTTGTTCCTGGTAGCACCAAATCGGATGTACTACAGGAAATGCACAACGGAACAAGTGGAGGCCATTTCGGGGTCAATAAACCCTTGGCCAAAATTAAAGATCGGTACTACTGGGTGAATTATCATGAAGACGTCGAATCTTGGTGCCGCAAGTGCGAAGTTTGTTGTGCCACAAAAGGTCCTCGAACAAGATCACGGGGCCGAATGGTGCAGTACACTGTAGGTGCTCCATTCGAGAGGGTAGCAATTGATGTCGCGGGACCATTTCCTCAGACTGAGTCAGGCAATAAATACATCTTGGTCGCCATGGATTACTTCACTAAATGGCCTGAAGCCTACGCCCTGCCTTATCAGGAAGCAATGACTGTAGCAACGGTGCTAGTAAATGAAATGTTCTGCAGATTTGGAGTCCCTCTCGAACTTCACTCTGATCAGGGCCGAAATTTTGAATCGGCTGTTTTCCTGAAGGTCATGGAACATCTCGGAATTCGCAAGACCAGGACAACTCCTTTGCATCCACAGTCGGATGGGATGGTAGAGAGATTTAATCGGACCATGGAACATTAACTGTCTAAAACGGTGGCAGATCATCAGCGTGATAGGGACTAACATCTACCTCTCATGTTGATGGCATATCGAGGCTTTACGCATGAAGCCACTGATTATACTCCGGCGAACGTGATGTTCGGAAGGGAAATGAGGCTTCCTGCGGATGTGATGTATGGAACACCAGAAAAAGAGTCGCTCAACTCTGAGAATTTTGTGGAGGAGCTCAAGGAGAGGCTTAACAATGTTCACGAACAAGTCAGGAATAAACTGCGGATCTCCAGTGATCGAGCCAAAGCGAGATATGACTTACTAGCTAACTCCCGCGGCGGCTTCCAGGATGGTGATTTGGTGTGGCTGTACAATCCGCGGTGAAAGGTGGGGAAGTCGCCCAAACATAGGCAAAATTGGGAAGGACCTTATACAATTATAAAGAAGATTAATGACGTGGTGAATAGGATCCAGCGGACCCCCAGGTCAAAGATGAAGGTTGTTCATCTGGATCGATTAGCACGATACCATGGAACCCTATCTGTTCGGGACGAACAGCCTTAGGAGGGGGGCAATGTTACGGTTCGCAGCGACGCCGCGGTGGAGGCGGGGCAACGCGGGTGGTTGGTGGACCTTCGCGACCAATCCGCGCTGCGTCATGGGTGACACGATTGATTTATTGCTCTGTTTATCTAGAAGGCAGTTGTTTACAACCTTTTTTTATGTAAGAATATTCAAGAATTTTTATCAAGGACGTTATAACGAAGTTAATAATTTTCTTTATCAGTTCTAGGGGATGAGAAATTAATTGTGAGATAAAACTAAACGTGGACTGTATTTCGGAACGTAAATAATCCGGTGTCAAGTTAAACATAAGAGGTTAAC
The DNA here is from genome assembly GCA_951812265.1 of Taphrorychus bicolor. NCBI lineage: Eukaryota > Metazoa > Arthropoda > Insecta > Coleoptera > Curculionidae > Taphrorychus > Taphrorychus bicolor. The sequence goes on along the minus strand of OX638297.1, from coordinate 71,410,255 downwards.
AGTCTTTGGTTAATAAGAAGAAGTCAATCTAAAGTATTTTCTGTGAACCTCGTATGAAACTGATACCTTTGATCTCGGGACCTGCACTTGGATCCCAGGGGAGAATCGAAGGGTATTGTTGTTCAGCTATAAAAGGCGTTCGCATGACAGTTTTCATTCATTCTGGCTCCGACTCTTAAAGGGTCAAGATCTAAATTTAAAAACCGTAGAAAGGATTCGATCGCCAGCAGTCCTCGAATCATCTGGAAAACTACCGAACCGATAACAAAAGCGCTCCAATTTGAGATCAGAAATTGTAAGCCAAATAATAATACTGTATACACTCACATTGATTCATTACTCTGTGCCTTGGTACTCACTGGGCCCCTTTTTTATATCTTGGCTTTGGTGTTTACTGAGCCCCTTTCACTTTCTGGCTTTGGTGTTTACTGAGCCCCTTTTCACTTTCTGGATTTGGTGTTTACTGAGCCCCTTTTTTACTGAGCCCCTTTGTGTTCTATGCCCTGGTGCTTACTGGGCCCCTTTTATTCTTTGGTCTAGGTGTTTACTGGACCTCTTCCGCTTCAGTCCCGGTGCTTACTGGACTCTTCTTATAAGTCTTTCAAGCCCTGGTGATTCTCGGGCCCCATTTTTATACGATCATTAACCTCACCGAACACTTACCGACTGCTAAATATCATTTCATATTTTACTGTTCCCCAAATCTGAACCTCTCGATAAACCGTAGATGTGCCCGTTAATTTCGTTTTAGTAGTGAATCTATAAATTACTTCGCTGTTTTAAAAGTTTAGTTTCCTATTACCGTACTCACGGTATTTGGTGATTTGTATTAAATTGGTATTTATTACGTATCAGTAGTTGCGTTATTCTTTTGGGCTCTAAACTCAATAGCGGAACCTCGAATTCTGGACATTACTTCTCCACTGTCTAAAAGCACACCCGAAAGGCATTTGTGGCCCCTCTACTACTTAAAACCTATAGGAGGTGGCGCCCGAGATATATTTGGAAATTGAATAAGACGTCAAAATATAACATCTCCAATGTAACACGGTTACGACGTTCTAGGTTTTTCTGCATTTGTAGGAATTTGTATAAAAGGCGAATAGCGCGCGCGGTTAGTAGTAGACTTATTTTAATCGAGCTATAAGTAAGCTAAAACACCGAACGATAATAGAAGGTTATAAAGTGTTAAGTAGTGAGTTATTTAGTAGGCGAATTGTACCTGTGTGTATTTGTGGAACAAATAAATAGTGTTTTCGTGTTAAATCGTTACACTGGAATTATTGAACCCTGAGTTCGCAACACTATTAAATGAACAACCATATGAGAGAAATTTCATATATAAACTCACAGCTGAACGGCAAACTCAACATTTCTATTCTCTAGCTGCACAAAAAGAAACACTTTAGCGATTTTTGGGGGTTGCGTATATTCAATGTTTTATTATTGTATTGTTATTAATAAATATGCATTAATAAAAAGTCCTGCAAGCTAGCATTTATGACATGAAAATTGGTGTCTTTTTCTCTAGGATTCAGCTATAGCCATTTCCGAATTTCTTTGAACTATAATCAAGCATTGAAGTGGGGCAATGAAACCATTAAGAAACAATGAGTTCAGTTCTTAAAATATAACATGTGCTCACAAGTCAGCTTTGAGTTCAAAGTCAGCATTATTGTTACATTTTCATGCTTCCAATTGGGGCAGCCATATATCATTGTCCTTGTCCTGCCATATCTATTTTTCACATTTCTTGGTCCAAAAAAAAATATTTTATAGGTATTGTCACTAGTACTTATGTAGAATGAATACATTGCTGAACACACATTTAACCAAAAACTGAATCTCTTCTACTCTCATTTTGGAAGATTTATTTTAAAATATATTAATAAAATATAATATACCTACTAGCGAAGAATCTCGGTCCATTACTAGATTCTCAATTATTAATCATTATTATTAAAATATTAAACAAAAAAAAGCTATGTGGCAACTCATTCACTTATTTTTGGCATCTCGTTACCTTTGAAACCTTCATTTTTTTATACCTATCTTCTTTCATCACATGCTGAGAAGATATGATAAAAATGTCAAAGTCAGATTTCCAACGCCTACTTGACGGCAATAATAAGTGAACGGTTTATATGTGAGCATAATTGTAAACAATAATCTTAACCTCACACCGATTAATAATCACTGTCACTGTCAGTCATGTTATACCGGGTGAAATGTGTAGATTTCCAACGCCAACTTGACGACAGAAATAAGTGAATGGATTATACACTCGGGTTCATTTGAAGTGGATCACTCTAATTGATAATCGACTTTAAACTGCCATAACTTTTAAACCACCTGATACATTTTAATTAATTTTTGTGTGTTTACTGGTCATTCTTTTCTCTAGAGAATGAAGTATTTTCACTTATTTTTTACTTCCAGTTAGATGTCTCCAGTTCATTTACTTCTGAAATGTTCGTTTGCTTTTTTTTTAAGGCGACTGTGTAGCTTGCTCTTGATGATAGAAAAACTTGTGACACCATGTATGACAGGAGAACTCTTCTTGAGTTTAGACCACTTTTTTGCTTTTGAATATCTGTCATACAATTTAAGAAAACATTGTTTTTGTACTGATATACATTTTCTTTATGGTTTTATTAACATTAAGGATATTTTCTTGACCAAACTACGCAAACCAGGTTAACAAAAAAGTTAACCATTCGAATTTCCTTGATCCGTGGTCCAAACCGTGACGTCAAACTTAACTAGACCAGTTAACCTGCCACAGGGGATGGTTTGCCTGTTGCCATGTATATAGTTAAGTTGTTTGTTTATGTTTCGTTTATTCATAGTCAAATCAAAAATATATTGAATGCGCAAAATGCAGCACATTTCTGCTTTTCCTTTCCAATTTTGTACCGGCTTTTCTTGGAAAAAGAGTATAAATTCAAAAGAAATAGTCGCAAAGTTCTCGACCATGTTAGTGCGAGTTTCTTCTTCTCGGAATCTCTTGGTAAATAAAAAGAATCTGTAAAATAGAAAGAAGATAAATATGAAAAAACTTTTGTGGAGTATGATGCTTGATGAATTATTAACGCCTAATAATTCCTCCACTTTCCTCAATTTGAATCCTTATTGAGGGCTGAATCTAGGAATTGTGGTTTTGTAACCAATAACATCTGGATACTTTTTGACGAAAAACACATAAAAATGCCAGGATTTCACGAAGATTGGATTGACAAATATCTTAAATTTTAACAGAAAACCGACTGGAGTCAGGAGTGACGTTGACACGTTGACGTTATAAAAGATTACCGTGATGTCATTAGGTTAACCCTTGACGTCACTAACTTAACTTAACCCTCTAGTGGTCTAGATTGAGGAAATATCCTTATTTTGATAAGTTGGTCATGGCAAAACAATGTTCGGTGCCATTATTACAGGAATAGCTGCAATATGGCTGTCACAGTTAACGCTTTTTTAAATTGTCGAAATCCTTTTGTTATACAGGGTGTCACAATTGAACATCCGTAGTTCTTTAGAAAAAGAAACCATAAGTAAACACAAAAGAAGTCATTAAATTGTATCGATTCATCTTGTGACTTAATCGCGACATTTCGACAATTTGAAAAAACGTCCACTGTGGCAGCCATATGACAGCTATTCCTGTAATAATGGCACCCAACATTGTTTCGACATGGCCAACTTATCAAAATGTTAATAAAACCGTAATGAGAAAATGCATATCAGTACAAAAGCAATTTTTTCATAAACTGTATAACAGATATTCAGAAACAAAAAAGTGTTCTAAACTCATGAAGAGTTCTCCTGTCATACATGGTGTCACAAGTTTTTCTATCATCAAGAGCAAGTTACACATTGAACATTGAAGTTGAACATTGAAGAAGTAAATGAACGGCAGGCATCTAACTAGAAATAAAAATTAAGTAAAAATACTTCATTTTTAGAGAAAAGAATTATCAGTAAACAGGCAAAAATTCATTAAAATGTCAGGTGGTTTAAAAGTTATGGCGGTTTAAAGACAATTATCAATTAGAGCGATCCCCTTCAAATGAACCCGAATGTACTTACATATGAGAGGGCGAGAGGAAAACCTAACCACCTCAACTCAAATTGACTAAATGGATCACCGATTATTGCGCAACCTGTAAACTGTAAGTGCAATCCACAAAACCAGGGCAGTGTTGCAACCTGTCAAAAATTATCTTTTTATAAGGGATTTCTCATAGTCAGCCGGTTTTCGCAAATTTTTTAAGGATTGCGCCTGATTTCGTGGCCTTTATAACGGATTTCGTCGATTTCGCAGGGATTTCCAAGAATTTCATGGTGATTTCGAGGATTTCCCGTGATTTTATGACACGATTTCGCAGAGTGGTTAGCGGTTAGCCCCTCGAAAAACCTTCAACCTCTTCAAAAATAAAACACCTACTGATAATAGCATCACTCCAGATACTTTTAATGAATACTTTTGCCAGATTGCTCCTGACATTATAAATAAGAATCTACCTGAACCTAATAGGTCTTCTGAATCACTTGTTAATATCTTCACTTCCAAGCTGCCCTTACCTAAAGAGAAATTCTCATTCGCAACTATTAGTCAAATTGAACTTAGAGACATAATTATATATTGATTGATTGATTAATAATCAGCAAAATAAAAAACAAAAATGGTCGTGACTATAACATGACTATAACATGAATTTAAAAATCATTAAATCCATAAAGAACCTTATTATATCCCCATTGACAAAACTGTTTAACCTCTGTATTAGAGGCTCCATATATCCTAGGATTCTGAGGGTATCTCAGGTAGTATCAATACATAAAAAAGGTACAACAGATGAACTCACAAATTATGGTCCTATATCAGTGTTATCTAAATTATTTGAAAACGCACTAAGTAACAGAATCAAAAACTATTTTGACACCAATCAGCTATTCACTTCGAATCAATTTGGTTTTCATATTGGAAGATCAACTACTTTGGCTATTAACAAAAACTTGTTGAAATTGTAAATATATGCATCGACACCGTGCGGCCTTGTTCTGTGATTTGACAAAGGCTTTTGATTGCGTTTCTGCCGATCTAACTCTGAAGTTAGAAAAATATAATTTCTCATCCAAGATCGTGGACTTGCTTCACTCATACCTTGTTGACAGGTTCCAGATCGTGCAAGTGGGCTGTGATAGATCTAGCCTATGTCAGATGCATTTTGGAGTTCCGCAGGGATCTGTTCTTGGACCCTTGCTGTTCCTTATTTACATTAATGATCTGGAGGGCTGTGACAAATGACATTATGGCTGACTTTTTGCTTTATGCTGATGACACAACCATAATAAGAAAGGCACCAAAAATGGATTTGTTAAATGAATATTGAACTTGAAATTGACTAATGAAACTCAACTACAAGTTACAGACTGGTTCCTGGCAAACCAGCTGAACTTAAACGAATCAAAAAACCAAAAACTAATCCTATCAACTCGTCCCATTGTTAATATACAGAATGAGCCGACCACATTTCTTGACACGCTCACTCAACTCACACAAAAGCTAAAATAGGAAATTGCAGAAAAAGACAAGTACATTAAGAGGATAAAAAGCCACCCAGGAGAGTGCCGTGGAGCTCGAAAGCAACTTGCTTGCCGAGAACAACAGATTCAAGACGCAAATAAGGGAACTGAAGGCCAAACTCAAGGCCACCTTAACCGGCCCCTCTTAAAAGCCCCCAATCATAACGGCAGACTGTGGAGTGGGTTGCAGCCTGATCAAGGACGTCGAGGATGAGCTGGAGGATGTAAAAGAAGACTTAGTTAAAACTAAAAACGAACTAGATGACCTTTCGGTTCTGAAGAGCAACTTGCTAACATCCGTCGAAGTACTCTCAGAGGCAAATAAGCTGCATCTCAACGAAATTCAGGACCTAAACACAGCTGTGCGGTGATGTATCAGCTGGGAAGGCCTCCGCGCGTAATGTACCTGCGAGCTGCCTTCTCGGGAGCTCCTTGCAGAATCTCGGAGGCTGAACCCTGCGTTGGAGGAAAACAACACTTTGCTCAGACTTAAGGTGTCCACGTTAGAGGGGCAACTTTTGATATGTAGGAATAAAGCGGAACAACATCATCATACACATCGTGAGCATAAGCAAAATGAAAAAGATCAACAAAAGCAACACTCAATTCAGAACCGAAAGAATGCAAGTCTTGTAGGTGGGCTACCGCAGCCCCAATTATATAAAGCAATAGAAGCTCCGGCAGCTATTGTTGAAAGTACTGCTTCCAAGGAAAAATCACGGAAAAATTCGCAGCCTAAGCAGAGCCAACTGAATCAGAGAAAACAACATCGAAATGGTGTTGCGGAGTCTAATGCTATCTCAAACGCTAAAGCTAAAGCCAAAGGAAAAGCTAAAGCAAAAACTGATACGAACACAAAAGCTGATACAAAAACCACAACTCGAGACGGGTTGTCCGAGCCTATATCTAATGTACCTCCAGGGACTGTGATGGAGCCTGCGGGGTCTTCTGAGAGCGTGGAGCGGGGTGATGGTCCTTTGCCGAAAATGCCGGCGCCCCCGGGACTATATTGAACCAAACTATTGACTGGCAGGTGCAAAAGAGAAGAGGTTTTAATCGCAGTGTCCGCTCGGCCCCAATTGAAGGGAGGCGCTCCGGGTCGTCGTTTGCATTGAGGGTGGCCACTGTCGTGCCTGTGGAGCGCAGTTGGGTGTTTGTGACCGGACTCTCTGTGGAGGTAACAACCACCGAAATTCAGTACTATTTCAGTTTCAACAATATTGTAAGTTTTCATTGCGAGAAACTCCGAACAAAAAATAGAGACAAGATCGGCTCTTTTCGTATTGGTATTGCTGCGGATCTTGACAGTCTAGTTCTGAGCCCAGACCTCTGGCCAAGGGGCGTGCGAGTGAGCAGGTTTTTAAACCTGAAGCGGAGAGTACCTCAACACGGGGGATAGTGGATGCTCGCGGGCTCACTCCTGCGCGGGATGCCTGTGCTGAGGACACCGACGGGAAGCTGGCCATGCTATCACTAATGCATCTCAATGTGCGTAGCTTAGGCAACAAGGCTCGCGAACTACAGGTGTTGCTGGCAGATGCCAGACCGGATCTCTTCTGTGTGACTGAGCGAACTGGATGCGGGGAGATGACACACAGTCGGTGTTCCTGAACGAACACTCTCTGGTCTTTATTATAGGGTGAAGATTTGTTTGACTAGGAATAACCGTTCCCTGTGTCTGCAAGACTGACGCAAACAGCGGCACAGTAGGTCTTGTTGGGCGCCTTTGGAAACTTGTATACTATACTGGGATTGGGAGGTTGGGTTAAAAAAAAAGCTTAGCCCCGGGAAAATTCCCTCTACTTTTTTTTAAATTAGCCTGACGTCGCTCCGACAGACAAACCCAGGTTACTTCTGGTGGCAATTAAAATTAATTAACGTTCCGTTAACATCTTCTACTCATCGCGTACTGGATGCCGGGGCGGTGGGACTGCTATATTTGCAAAAGACTGCTCAAACCTTAAGTTGGTAAATATTAATGTAGAGTCTATTGAAAAACAATGTGAATTCTGTGTCTCAAAATTTACGGTACTTGGTAGAGATTGCTTTATTGTTTGTATATATAGATCGCCTTCGGGCAGTTTGGATGTGTTTTTGTCTGTCCTTGAAGAAATCCTGGATAGCGTAAGCTCTCCGAGCGGGTACCTGGTGGTATGTGGTGACTTCAATGTGCATTTTGGGGTGAATAGTGGGAGCGCTTTCTCTGTTGAGCAACTTTTTACTAGTTATGGGCTCGCTTCACATATTTGTGGAACTACAAGACCTGGCGATGCTCATTGCGCCCAGCTCGACAATATCTTCAGCAACCTTTCGCTGGATGGCCTGACCTCTGGAATCCTGGAGACTGATGTGTCGGATCACTACGGCCAGATTCTTAACTTTCATACTCGAGAAACATCAAAAAAGATATCATTGGTGGAGAAACGCTCTTTCTCTGATATCAACATAAAAAGCGGGACCGGCGAGAATATCGCAGGTTCCTATCAAATTATAGGACTGCTTTGTACGAGAGCAGAATAATATGCTCCAGTAACATGACGAAGACCGCATGGGGTATTTACAGGGAAGAGTCCAACAAATTAGACAGAAGAACGACATACATCACTCTGAGGTCGGCGGAGGGTGGGTTTACCGAGGACCCTCGGACGGATTTCAGTGTGCCTTCCGCTCTCACTGGGGACACGGGTGCTGTTTTGGCTGGCTCCGGTGGTGCCTCCGCAATCCCTACAATTTTTCTGTCCCCGGTGGATGTGCCGGAGGTTCGGGGGTCCATCGCGCGTCTGCCTAACAAGCTCTCTGCGGGTCTGGACGGGATACCAGTGATGGTGCTCAAGCGTGCCTGCCCTCATATCTGTCTCCCGCTTACACACGTCATAAACGCCTGCTTCCTCGAGGGTGTCTTTCCATCAAGACTGAAGAAAGCAAAGGTGATGCCTGCACACAAGAAAGGCGATAGGCTTGACATTTCAAATTATAGGCCAATCTCAGTGCTATCGGCTTTTTCTAAGGTCTTTGAGAGAGTGATCTAGTCTCTCCACTAAACGAAGCACTAAACAAAATAATAAAACATTAAATTAAATACTCGAATAACTCTCCCTGCACCTCAATACATTTTTGAGTTCTTCTAAGCAAGTTGCTAGTAATTGAACGTTCAATTGTTCTAGCTCGTATAGCCCTTGCTTCCGTTATTAAATTTTTCCTTACAACATTGACATCATTGGTTGGGTGTTTGAATATGCAGTTTTTCAAATAACCCTTAAGAAAGTAATCCAGAGGAGAAAGATCGGGACTTCTTTCTGGCAAGTGGCACGATCCCTTGGTTTCCAATCCACTGGTTGGGAAACAATTTGTTTAAAAAATTTGTAACAACTCTTCCGTTATGCAGCACTGCGCTTAACCTGTGTCCATGGTACTCAAATCCACGGCACCCTTTTCAAAAATGAATTAATGCATTAGCGTTCTAGGAAAAGCCAAACAGGATTGAATCATTAATTGAATCATTATTAGCATTTAAAAACCTAGATTATTATCTTCGATGGTTAATTGTAATTTATTTTATTTGTAAAAAATCTATTAAAGTATTTTTCTTGTTGCAAGTTATGTATTAATAAATAAATTCAGAAATTCTTGATAAAAAAGGAAATTTAATGGGAGAACAAGGGCTATACGCGAGCTAGAGTAATACAACGGGCAATAACGAGGTAATTGCTTAGAAGACTTTTTGGTTAGTGGTTTGTTTGGTAGTTAGACATCCTAGTAACAATAGGTAGTAAAGGAGATAATGGGTATATATAAAAAAAAAAGATTTTTAGCTAAACTGTAATTGCAAAATATCTCAAATTGCATATCGTGTTGTTTGGATTAAAAAGAGCGATCAAAATAACGAATAAAAAATCCAGGTCCGTATTTAAAAAAGTAAAGTTGATAAGTTGATGATGGTTCCCAAAAAACAAAACGTCGCAGGAAGAAACTAAATATGCCATTTTACAGGGCAAAAAAAGGTTGCAATGACAAAATGTCAACCATTTTGAATTATCTCTTCGAATAAGCTCAAAAAAAAATTAAAACAATTTTTCAAAATTTAGTGTTTTTTCAGATATCTCCAGAAGTAATTGAAATTTCTCGAATGTTAAAACGGCATATTATTGAACTCCAAATTGCGCAACTTTGCCCCAATCTAACCGATCCTGTATCTCTTATCGTTGCTGAGATCCCAATGATATGGCTCGAATTTGAAACACCCTGTACATATTTCAATGTCTCCTTTATGTTAAGGAAAATGAAAACCTATACAGGGTGTCCAGTTTAAAATGATGTACATGGGGATATTGGAAACCGTTGGAGATACAAGGTCGGTTAAAGGGAAGAAAAGTTGCGTTATGGTCTGCTTAAAAATAATCCGAGTCAATGATATTTTAAATCGATATCGTTCCGGTAATACAGGGTGAAAACCAAAATAGTGCATTTTCGAAAAACCCTAATAGTTTAGTTATTACAAGAGCTACGGTCTTAAAAATTTCAGATTAGGGGTAAGAGGATATGGTGGTTCCAAAAGTCCTATAGGCCTACTATGTTGTGCGCGGCCGTTGTCAAATTTAGTTTTTCTTATGGACGCCATATTGAATTTTTGCATTGTTAAAATCCCCGCAAAAAATGCCCTTCAACCATGTATAACATCTTTATGTTCGGCCAAGAAAAATACTTAAAAATAACAAAATTAAGATTTCATCATAGGTGGCTTGGATATTCCTATTAAAATTTTGGCACAGTCGGCTTAGAGAGCTTAGAGAAGGCCACAAGCTTATAGACCACTAGACGAAGATAAAGAAAATTTGGTTTCACTAAGCGTGGTCGAAACACCTCATACCTCTTTGCGTCAAATTGAAGATACAACACATATATAAGAAAGAATACAATAAATATATCAACAAATTGAAGATACAACAGCCATTTTAAAGCGTCATAAATATAATCCCTATCGTGAGCATCCCAGCCAGGGGCTCCAGAATGGTGATCATATTAGAAGAATGGAATTTTTGTCAATGGTTTATTCAAAAAACTAAAAATACCTAATTTTACCTTGAAAGTCCTCTGGTCTGATGAGAGCCGATTTATCAACTGAGGACTATTTAATCGTAAGAACACTGTTTACTGGTCCTATGCAAATCCACTGCAATTAGATGGGGATTTAATGTGTCGCTAGGAGTTGTGGACACACATCTGATTGGACCGTACTTTTTTAATGAGAACTTAAGCTCCGAGAGATATTTGAACATTCTGCAAAGTTCTTAACGTAGCAGAAGAAATAATGAGACTTCCACTAGCCACCATACAGAACATGTTTTTTCAGCAGGACGGTGCTCTAGGTACATCATAATGAGCGGATTATTGCAAACTATCGGAATGCTGAATTTGACGATAAGTGGACAGGCAACCTGGGACAAATTGCATGGCCTGCAAGGTCCCCTGATTTAACACCGCTCGATTTTTTGTATGAGGTCATATGAAGAAGCAAGTATCGTAGGTCTTATGAAACCGTAGAGGAACTCAGCTGTTAACGAACTTACTCCGCAAACAGTAAAAAACTCTGCGAAGCGGTCCTGGGACGAGCTATGTTGTGCGCGCGAGAGAACGGTGGTTTATTTGAACACTTAATTTAAATCTAAAATAGGTAATTTCGTTTCTTTGTTTTAATTATTCGTCGTATGAATAAAGGTGTTTAGTTCTGGTTTGTACAGTTTTTGAATTATTTTACTAGTAAACTTGGTGGCAAAATACCAAGCTTAATAAATCTACACCTAACTTCTCCTATTTAAAGTGAAGTTGGTTCATTTACAGTAAGTACTTTAATAGGAATATCCAAGTCTCCTACGATGAAATCTTAATTTTGTAATTTTTACGAATTGTTCTTGGCCAAACATAAAGATGTTATACATGGTTGAAGAGCATTTTTTGCGAGGATTTTCAAATAGCAAAAATTCAATATGGCGTCCATAAGAAAAACGAAATTTGACAACGGCCGCTCACAACATAGTAGGCCTAGACGACTTTCATTCATCGACTATCATATCATCTTACCCCTAATCTAAAATTTTCAAGACCATTGCTCTTGTAATAAGTAAACTATTAGGGTTTTTCGAAATTGCACTATTTTGGTTTGCACCCTGTATTACCGGAACGATATCCATTTAAAATATCATTGACTCGGATCATTTTTAAGCAGACCATAATGCAACTTTTCTTCCATTTAATCGACCTTGTTGTATCTCCAACCGTTCCCAATATCCCCATGTACATCATTTTAAACTGGACACCCTGTATAATAAACATGAAAACATTCACTCTCACTATACTAGACAAAAATCAAATATATATAAAGATTTCTGTAGAATAGAGAAACTTAAAACAGGAATAATCCCACTATGGGCCTAAATTTTTTAATTTACTGCCACCTAGAATTAGATTGCTACCTACTGTACAATTTAAAATTAAGATAAAGAAATATTTAACTTTAAAAACCTTCTACTCCATCCATGAATAGGTCCCCCAAGGGATCAACCACTAGTCGGAATCAATGTACACTTTGCTGGGAATATCTAGGGAATACATAGGAATACTTGGGAATACCTGGGAATACTTGGGGATATTTTGGAATTACCTAGAATTAGTTGAGAATACACGGAAATACTTTAGGAATAAGTGGGAATATCTGGGAAATACCGAAGGGAATACTTGACAAATATTGGTTATTTATTCATTGGACCTTCTGTGCTCGGCAAAGAAAAAGGTGTTTTCTACTCGGTTTTCTATGTGTTATGGTGTACTGAATAAAAAAAATTCACTGTAAGTACCTATTCTCTAGGTACCTATTTATAAAATTTAGGTACGTAAGGATTTAGGATAAATATTTAAAACAACAAATCTGCTGATAACGTTAAAATCTTGAAACTCCCACGCACAGAAGCGTGTGCACTGTGCAAAGTGGACTTTGCACACGCTTCTCCCAAGCAGCATTCTAAGCCATAATTTGCGACCATTTGGTTAAAAAAGCTGCCAAAAAAGCCAATCTATTACGAAATTATTACGGCACCTTGGCGAAAATGGGGAACTTTTATTTCGTCCTTACTCGGCTTTTCTATCCAATATTTAGGCCAGTATTTTGGCCATATTTCAGCGAAAAAAGGCTAGATTTTATAGCTAAAATTTGAGTGATAACAAAATAGCTTTTATTGCTAAAAATGTTTCTATATTTTGATATCTAGCCTTTTTGTCAACTGTGCATGGAGATTCAAAATGCCGACATGACATGCATGACTGGTTGTGTTATGTGGATATATTCTCAATAGTTTGATTTTAGATTATGCAGCAAATTGTCGCAAATAATAGACTAAAATCTTAGTGCCAAGGCAAATTTACTGTAAATGTAGAGGAGACTTGATAAAAATCAATGCGCCAAGGTATTTTTAATTATTTTGCATCCTATCATTTACACTAATAATAAAAATTAATTAATCTTAAATTAAATTTTCTGATTTTTTACTTTCTCTGCTACACGCGTTTTGACGACTCAATGCATCAAAATGTTTTTAGGTTAACGCTAAAAATATATCATTCAATAGTTGCATGGATATAATTTATTATTTTATTAATGGCTGCTAAATTAGAAAATTTAACAGTCTATAAGTAATGGCCGCCCGGTTATTGCAGATATTTATCGAGGCTACAACGATCGTCAAGAGGCTAGGAGCGACCGTTCCGTCATAAAAACCAATCAGTGGCCAAAAAAATAACTATGTCGGCCATGTCGTTTATTTTAACGCCCTCTGACGGCTCTCAACGAAGTAAAATGTAAAGTCACATGCTGCCACGTTTGAATGCTTTTGTTGTCACAAAAACTTTGCATTATAAAATAAATAATAAATATGAAAATAAAATAATTGACAACATTGTCCAAAAAAACATTTGGGTTAATCGATTTGTGAAATTCTAGTGGAATAAGTATTTAGTAGAGGGAATAGGAGAGCAAACTCCTCATTTGAAAACCTATGAGAGTAAACTCCTCCTCCGAAAATCGATGAGAGCAATAGCCTCCTCCTCCGAAAATCTATGAGAGCAAACTCCTCCTCCGAAAACATATGAGAGCAATAGCCTCCTCCTCCGTCATCTCCACATACCCATCAATTACCCCACCACAACAAAACCACCACAACTACAACAAAACCACCACCGCAACATAACCACCATCATCTAACTAAGTACCGCATCGCATTCGCTGAATTTGTAAAGCCGGACTGGGTCGACTTATTGAATTTTATGCCAGCGAGACGGCATTCGACTTCCTTTCGCCCAGTTCGTAAATCCCGGCAGTGAAATACTTTTGGACCGGCTTATTTCGCTTTAAGCTCGCGAGACCGCTTTGCATTCGGCTTCCATTTATTAGGTTTTGATTGCAGTTTAAAAAGTTTCAGGTCAGAAAAAGACACTAAAAGAAAAAAAATTAGAATGTGGAGTTTGTTTAAAATAAGAATTTTTCTCATTTGAAAAAAAATCTTGATAAAGCTAATAATAAATAGCCTCTTTAAGTGGATAGTTAAGTAAGGACAGTTTTTACATATCTTAAATTTTTTATGGTGTTGTGTGCACCGAATACTTTTAAGGAGGGTAAAAAAATAGGACGTTAGAAACAGAAAGAATGGAGAGCCGTCTAAGAAGTATCAAAAGAAAATTAAAAAAACATTTTAATTTGTCTTTTTAGTTTAGAAATTATGATGGCTTGAGCCATCATAATAATCTAAAATAGGACCTTTTTATTATTGCGAAAATTCCTAAAGTAAAAGGTTGTAGATATGAAATATTTGATAATAAGAGATTTTTTCCTCTTCATAAAGTTAATAAAGGAAATATGACCACTTAGAAAACTTTTAAAAATCATTTTCAAATCCGACTTTTTTATTATTGTGAAAAAATTGTAATGTGAAAGGTTGTTAGATATGAACACTTCAATTTAGAACTTGGGCGTTTTTTCAGAAACAAAAAAATTCAAAATCTTTGGAAATAAGGTTGATAAAAAAATTGAAACAAAAAGTTAAACTTATTACTTTTAATATGCTTTCAAAATTTGTTAAGTTTATTGTCCTATAAATTTGTTTCGAAATTGAAATTTTTGGACTTTCGACCTATGAATTTTGCAAAAAAAACTGAAAATTTTAGAATAGAGTGTGTTAATTTAAAATACGAGTTTTTCACATTTTAAAAAATCTTGATAAAGTTAATAATAAACAGCCTCTTTAAGTTGATAAATAAAGACATGGCTTACATTTTTTATGGCGTTGTGTACATGAATACTTTTAATAAGGGTAAAAAAAATAGGAGCTTAGAGACAAAAAGAGAGCAGTTTCCAAATTATGATGGTCCAGACTAAAATAAACTTTTTTATTGTTGTGAAAAAAAAGTCCAAAGTAAAAGGTTGTTTAGATATGAACACTTTAATTTAGAACTTGGGCGTTTTCCAGAAACAAAAAATTGAAAATTTTCGGAAATAAGGGTGATAAAAAAATTGAAAGAAAAGCCAAACTTAATATTTTTATTAGGCTTTCAGAATTTGTTAAGTTTATTGCCCTATAAATATTTTTCGAAGTTTCACTCTTTGGACTTTTCAACCTCTGAATTTTACAAAAAAATATTGAATTTTATTTTAATTGTTGAAAATAAGAGTTTTTTTTTCCCTTGGTAAAGTTAATTTAGTAAACAAAGAAATTATGACCACTTAGTAATGATTACACACGAAAGTTAATTTCTTCAAGTTATAAATTGAATTGTAACACGTACTATCAAAAACAACAGAAACTTTACCAGCCCTAAAGCCTTAAAAAAGGAAACCTCTTATATTCGAGCCCATCAAAAAACTCATCATAAATTAATTCTATATATCATCTTGACCGCCTTCAGGCGTCCGGTGCTGCACAAACAGGGGAAAGTCACAAGAAACTAAAATACTATGGCACTCAAACTGGTGCAGAAAAATGGAATATTAGGCTGGAGCCTTAGTAAAAATAATATGTCGTTTATCGCGAAAGGTTTCGAAAAAATAAGATCAATCTTTAACCTCGTGGCTTTTGACCACGTATTGTAACAATTTACTAATGAGAAATAAACATCATGTTTAATACAAATTTTGCGAAGTCACACCCTATAGGTACACTGATTTCAGGCTTCAGTGTACTGCTCTCTCTGCAGAGGACAAGAATCGCACATTGAATTTCCTGACGGCGCGGCGAATGACCATGTGGGACGACTTTAAGGTTTCGACATTTTCAAAAAGTAAACGGAGCACTTTTGGGTCGTCTTATTTCATTTTATTGTAGCTAGACGGCTTTCATGTCCATTTAGGTACAAGTTTTGGTCAATAAAGAGCACATTTTTTTTGTCTCTATGCAATGCATTCTTAAAAATAACATAAAACTAATTTGTCTATGGTCTACTATAAGTCATTTTAGAAGTACATCAATTTATTACAGCCAATAGCAGCCAACATACATATTAATATACATTATGGGCGCCATTGGCTTGTGCCGGTTTGAGATACAAAACTTAATAATTAAAATAACTTGAACTCTATTCGAACCAACCTCGGTTTTTGAAAGTGGTCAGACAGAAATAACTCGTTTTTGATGGTATATTCCCATACAATTTTTTATATGTGCCACTAGTGCTGCCAACTCATGGGAAATCCTGAGATAACTAGACAAAAACAAAAATTGAATGCGGTTTATTCTTTAACATCAAGGATATGAAAGGCTGGATTTATGCTACATTTTAAACCGGCATATCAATAAATGACAGAGCATGTTTTGTTTTCCCATACTTTTCTTCATGCCTTACCTGTAATGGGAATTTTTTGTACAAGCTTGTCAACACTGCGTAACCATTGCGTTGTGAATTCATGCTTGTTGTTCTCACTGCGTTTGATGCAGATAACTGGCGCACGTCGTGGCGTCATCTCAGCTGACCTGGGTTCCATTCATTAATCGTTTCTTCTGAAGGTCCCCCTGAAGGTGCTTTTATACAGGCAACTTTTAAAGCAATTAATTGCTCAACACGAATCGTTCGGCATCGTCGGGCGACAGTCGAGCAATGTCTATCAATATACGGCAATTATTTCGACAATATTGCTCCATGTTGGTCCATATTGATCCATATTGAGATATATTTCTTATGTGATTATCATGTGTTACTGTATGATCGTCGAGTAGAAAATACCGAGCAATTCGTAGTTCTATTGTTTTCGCACATAATTGTTTATCTCTTTTTATAAATTATAGCCCCATTTTCGGTCTGTTGGGGTAAATTTGTTGTCGTTTCTGGGTAGAGTTTAGTGATTTGTTTTGTAACCATGGGGCTCACTTTATTGACAAGAAATTCAAAATCGCTTCGGGACATTCTGGTAAAATTTTTAAACAAAGCATGATCTAATTCTCTGCACAGCGGTAAACTGTAATCTCGCTTGCCGAGGTATGGTCTCATCCAAATTCATTTAATTTTCTTCTTTTTTATTTTCAAGAAATGAAGTAAAATAAACGCACTTTCACCGTCCATTTTGTGCAAGTTTTTCAATACAGTTCTCGTGTAAGTACAAGTTGGTGAATTGCCTAATTGTCGCGGCAATACCTGTCAATGTAGCGCAAGTTATTTAGGCAATTCTATATTAAGTTCTAGCGGCTAAGGCAGTTCTATATTAAGCCATATTTTAAATTTCCGACAAAACAACTGACTTAAAAACCTTTCCTGCATTTCAGAAAGGGTCCTTGGAAACATAATACATAATGGCTTTATTGGGACAATTGCTCTAATGCAACAGGAGTCAACTTTATATCTCGAGACGTAGGTATTATAATATTTGAATTATGTTTTAATACAATATTCAATATTTAGATTAGTAGATTTAAAGATAAATAATTTCAATGTCTTATAACCATTTTTGAAGTAATTTGGCTATTTTGAATAATTTTAAAAAAATCTGGAGCCGGACAAGCTTCCGCTTCGGGAAATGTTTCATTTAAAAGGCATCAATTGCAAAGATAATTTGTTACGTCATTTAACAGACAAAAACAAGGCATCAGCTCAGTCCACAAAAGTCTATACATAAGACATGTAAGAATCTACTTGAACAATGCATATGATGATTACAAAATTTGAAACAAATATTCTAAGGCCATAGGTCTTTGTGTAGTTAAAATATAACACTTTAATTAAAATGTGTAAAAATGATCTAAGTAAATTTTGAAAACTTTAAATCTGAATTGGGAAATGTTATAGAAGAGATAAAGAAATAAACGTAAGCTATAAGAAAGAACAATTTTATTAGACATACTTAAACGTGTATTACATAATGGGAATGTTCGGGGCCATCAATGACATCATGAAAAAAGTCCTTCACCATAAATTCAAGATATTACTTATACGTAGCTCCTGAACACAGTATAAGGAATAATAAATTATATCAGTATCGTCAGTTCGTGTCGGCACTTTTGATATTTCCAAAACTAAAGCGTGCCGCGCCCGGCAATTTTCTCGAATATTTACAAGGAGACAAACACTTGCGATGCACTGCCAAAGCATTGCTAAAACCGGCCAAAACCGGTTTGGTGGTGCTCCGGCCTACGGCGGACGGGGCAAGGGGAGGAGAGTTTAAATTTTTCGACCGACTGACGTTACTGATATAATGTATTATTCCTTATACTGTGCCCTGAACATTGTTGATCCTAATTTTGTGCACAGTGTATGTGCGAAAGGATCACTTTGCTTATTAGGAAAATGACTATTTTGACATACTATGCAACGTAAATACTATGATACTATTGTAATCACAGCAATGATAATTGCAGTATAAAGATATCAAAAATGAAAAAAAACTAAGTTTAGTTATTGTATCATTTAAAAACATATACTCTGTTCAGCGAGAGTTCAATATGACGTCACATTACTCACCTCATTTCATTAAAAAAAGATCGTAAAAAAACAGGCGTATTTTTAGTTTTTATTAATAATAAAACCACCAGCTAAAGTCAGTTTGACGCTTAATTTCAAAATGTCGTCAAAATTTAGAAATCCGAGTCTAGCTTTTGAAGAACTAAAGACAGAAACGAAAGAACCGCTTTTAAGGAATCATGTAGAAGAAGCCACTGTGTGAAGAAAAACCGGAGAAAATTTCCAAGATAGTGGAGAAACAAGGAGTTAGAATTTAGAATCGACGAAGCGGCGGAAGAAATTCGATCAACATACGTCCCGAAGGAACTATCAATTGTGGAAAAGAAGCCCCTGTTCCTGAACAAGCACCTACTGGTCCACACAAATATCTTCCCTTGGTATCACCTAAAGGCTAGATCCGCTTCTGTGGAAATGAATAAAACTTTAAACAAAATTAGCGAGGTGTTCGACTGAATCAACTAAAGAAAAAATATGGAAGAACGATGCAAGCATGCACACAGATAAAAGCAAAACCGCGGTTAAGTGTCTTAAAAAAATTGCCCACACTTAGTTAGATTATGTACTTAATTTAAGTTATTTATGTTGCATGTCTTATTATCAAATATATCATTAATTAAATTCTAAGAAAAATTTCAAGAATTGAATATACAATAAATGCCTAGCAGTTTTTTTTTTATCAAAGGAATGAATTCATGTGGACACGTGTTGAACTATTCCGCAGAAAAGGGTGCATTCGAACGAACAAAGGAAAAATATGTTTGGCGACCCGACGACAAGTGTTTCTGCTTATTAGTTTTACAACGCAAGTTGTGAGCACTACTAGGTATAGTAAGTACACAAAAATACTCAAAATATCTTGGGCCGATTTTGTCCTTATCTTATGATCTACATCCATGGCCGGGCGGCCGGGTGAATCATAGCAAGTGTCTATGGTAAAGCTGCTGCGGATATTCCTTCTGAAAAAATAACCGAAATGGGAAAATTTTGGAATAATTGCACAAAAGGCTAAGCTGATACCTGCACGTGTCCACAAACATAACTTGACATTTTGTTCAACTGACATTTTATCAGATACAGACGTATTTATGACATAATATTTAACCCTCGCTGAACAGAGTTATAAGTCAATGTTTCTAAGCCAACATCTTATTTTGTTGAGATTGGAGAGAGGCATTTTGCCGTAAGGAGAGGCGCATTTTGCCGTAACAGAAAACATTAAGACAATTTTAACAAGCCATTTCCTGTTATTTTAAAGGGTTATGGGTATGCAAATTTAACCAAGTCTGGCTATTTCCATCGGACTTTCTTTGATATGAAAACGTTCGTGTTGGTATGACCGTGAAGACTAGTGGGGAGGTGGGATTTTTACTTATGGTGTTACTTACTGTACCTGTGCTAGGTTTTTAAAAGACAAATTTGGGGATAAAACACTCAAGGCGGTTCACTATTAAGGTCCAAGTAACTCACTTTATACCGTCGATACTAATCTCATTAACCCCTGAATAAGTACCTATGCAACTATAAAGTTGATATTAATGTGAAAGAGTTGTAGCGGATGAATAGCAGAAAATAAACATAGTATTTGGAAAGTTGACTCTTTAATACGATATTGTGTGCATATCGGAATAATATAACGCAGTTTTTAGAACACACAATCTCCTAACAATTACTCTTCTGCCTCACAGAAACTCGTAACTCTCCCTCTACTAATTTCTAGGATTAAGTCTTCAATCTTTTTCCGTTCCTATGAACTCAACATTGCGCCAGGAAAATGATAGGTACTCTAGTACCTGTGGCTATCGGATAATATCTGCATGACATCTGCACAAGCGACAGTAAAGTTCGTTTTCCAAACAGCATTGCATGTCCTTAGACGTTGTTCCACAAATCTTATACCTGCCCTTCTACGTATCTATCCAAAGTAGACAGCGCTTTTTAACACATTTTTATTAGAAGTTCTGAAAAAAAATGTTTTTTTAGAACTTTATTGCTTTGTCGAAAAGATTTGCTTAACTATTTACTTTGCATTTTGGCACTAAAGAAAAAATGTGTGGCTCAGTAGCATAAATTTGTTGTGTCAGGCCATAGCGGTATATATTTACGGTCCAGAGTAGTAACCTGAAACTCCAGTCGGCCCCTTTTAGGGCTTAGACAGGATTTTAGGAAAATAAGGAAGGGTGAGATGAAAAGGAATAAAGTTCAAGGTGGTGAACACCTACTATGGAAATTGTGAAGAAAACCCTCAATACTAATTGGACTGTTTTACCAACTTGGACACCTAATTTTTTTTAAATTTATATTGAAATAAAATAATGTTTTTGAACTATTATTTTCTTTTGACACTCGCTCTAAAGAAACCCATAACATTTTAAAAAAAGTGAATGAACCGCATGTTATAGAATATGGTTTTGAAAATGTCAAAAAATGTGGATCTGCAAACAAGTACTGTAAAACTCTGATGATGTTAATCGATTCCCTTAGGCCATAGCGGACCCATGAGCACAATTAAAACTCAAGAATGGCTGTATGCCAAAGACAATGAATTTTTAAAGATGCGCTGCGATTCCTATTTACTACACTTACTGGTCCTCTAGGAAAGTATGAAGTGCTAGGGATTGCTGGTGGATCTTAATGTATTAAATAAAGAAATTCTCGAGGGGCGTCTAAACTGGTTATATCAAGCATTGCATTGTTAGCCGAAAAACAGACACACAAATCACATTTATTGTGAAAAGAAATAAACGAATCGTTAAGATGGAGCTCGAACAAACAGGATACAGCAGAAAAAGACATGTCACTCAGCGGCTGATAGGAAGGGTTGTAAAAACCTCTTATGGAAAATCTCAAAGTTAATTCTTAAAGTGTCACGTATCACATGAAGACGTATGTGAGTTATAATATAGTCAGTTACAAAAGGAAAAAGGGGCTTTTTAGTTCTTCCAGGAAGTTCGTCCAAGAAAAAGAGAGCTATAAAACAAATAGGTCTTTCCTACTTTTACCATCAACAGACATCATGTGTTTGTGCATCATTTAATGTTTTTTCCACTACTAGCTTTAATACGGACCGTTAAAGGCCAGCAGAATGACTGTAAAATGGGTTTTCTCGTTTTGCTTATAAAACAATTGAACATAAGCGGTCTATAATGACAACGTTATTGCCGATTATTTCCCTGGTAAATAAAGCTGTCAGTTGTCAGGCGCATTAGCTCTGTTTTTTGTGTCAGCAATTTTGTGTTGCAGATTTATCGAGTCTAGTAGTGGGAAAATCGTATATACAACCGAGGTCTTAGATCCCTCAGCGCTACGCGCTTCGGGATTTAAACTTGACCTTCGGGTCATAATAATGTACTTCACAACCTTGGTTTATAATATACTATTATTTGTTTGAACAAATGTTTAGGTAGTAATACACTGAAATCTATAATAGTTGTTTATGTAGTAATAGCAAAAAGTACAGCTTTATTTATTCGGAAGGAAAGTTTCACTCGAGAGCAAAAAAGTAAATTCTTCTCATAATATGTACATTTTATCTGCAAATGCTACCAAATAATACATTTTTCCACTACTAGCTTTAATACGGACCGTTAAAGGCCAGCATAATGACCGTGAAGTAGGTTTTCTCGTTTTGCTTATAAAACAATTGCTGTCTATAATGACAACATTCTGGTCGATTATCTCCCTAGGGAGATAAAGCTGTCAGTTGTCAGACGCATTAGGCGCCGCGATATCGTCATACGGCGATTGTGTTTATCGGTTGCCACGGTAACGAAGCCTCCATATGGATTGAAGACGCGCCTGTTCTTAGGAATAAAATGTGCGGAGCGCTATCTTACTAATTTAAGCAATTTTCTGTTGTAGATTTATTGAATCTAGTAGTGGAAAGAATCGTATATACACCGCGGTTGTGAACTACTTATGACCCTCACGTCTTAGATCCCTCAGAGCTATACGCGCTTAAACTTGACGTTCGGGTCATAATAATGTAGGTACTTCACAACCTTAGTACATAATATACTATTAATATTTGTTTGACGGTGGTAGTTGCTATTGACAGCGAGCTATCTAGTCCTTTATGTAATTCGATTCGTTCAGCTCGATATTAAGACACTGACAGACACACCTTAAAAACGGAGAGGTTCTAGTTATTTTAGCTCTGTTTCGATGGTATAGGTAAAATTAGATGTTACATAGTGCCGGTTTATGGAAATGTTAAGTAATATTCAATCAAAATCAACATGAGTTTCAACTCATATCTCATTCATTTTTTATTGCCATCAAGTCACCTTTGAAATCTTCAATTTTTTTATACCCATTTCTTTTCAGCACATGTTGAGAAGATAGGATAAAAATGTCAAAGTCAAATTATCAAAGGTAATGCCACACCCTTTCTTCAGGATGAAATCCTGAATATAGGAAAAAGCTCTATAAAAAAATAAACGAAGAGTGAAAGCAAAACAAGTTTAGTAAACGGGTGTGAGTTGTTTAGTGGCCTGCCAAATGAAGTGTGCCCCAGTTCAGATAATTCGCAGAGTGGGGTAGGTTAGCTCCACTGGCTTTGATAGTAAAGTCGGAAACCTCCAAAGGTGTAATCTGGAACTCAACACCAAGCCAAAATATAAACTAACAGATACACAAGATAGGACAAAAAAAATTCAACCTGGTAGTTTACTAGTTGCTCTATTATAGTGGTGTTAGTGCTTAAGACTACAGTCTACATACAGTCGTAATTGAGTGTTCCTAGAGGTCACAGCTGAAAGCAGTAACTGTGTGTGGCCTGCAGTGGCCGTTAGCAATGGATGACTTGAAGAAAAACTTGAAAGGAAAAAATCCTAGGAAAAAAATCTGATCAAATTTATAACAATTAAAACAGGTTATTTGCTTTCCTAGTAATGTGTAATAGTTACTGAAAGATATTAATACATTTAGAAAAATGAAATAAATCAATGAATAAAAAAAATTACAAGTAAAGTTACACTTCAATAATAACAAATCAAATTAAATATGATCTAGCAATTTTGACTAGCAAACCTCAAACTATATTTAATAAAAAAGAAAGAAAGCAGATTTATTATAAAAACTAAAAAAGAATAAAGGTAATTACCTCGCTGAGGGTTTTTCTATAGGAAAAAATCCTGGATATCGCAGCTCAGGAACAAAGAAGGTAGTAAAGCCGGTACCGAAATAGCCAAAGGACTTCAAAACTTGAGCTAAAACACGTGCCAAAACCATTTGGCAAAAGGCGGCGTCAAAGGGCAAACGTGAAACTTACCAGTGGGAGTTAATCACTGGCCGTTGAAATCCTGCCGACGCAGATAAACTGTTCCCTTGAAGGTAAGGTACGGGGTGTTCATTATAAAACTTCATCTAGTTGGCTGTGAAATGTCAGAAGAAAAGGATGGAGAAATAAAAGTCCATTTACTGTGATTATGTCAACCTTTTCTGTCAAAATTTCATAGCCTGCTAGATGAAGTTTTCTAATGAACACCCCGTACAAGAAGCAATAAGAAAACTAGAGAACAGTTAATTAATGGACGGATGAAGGGTGGTGAAGGTAGAACTCGGATCCGCGGCTGTCTCAGGTGAAAAAGAAAAACCCAAATTCCCAAACGAAATTATCGATTTTAGTACCATTACCGGTCAATGGTAAGGACGGGAGGAAGGTGTCACATGTCACATATTCAATCAGAACGGTGAATTAACAATGACGTCACGCATGTAGCAAATAAGTTGATCAAGGAATTAAAGATAAATAGGTAATTACTGAAGTTAAAATTAACAAAAATAGCAAATAAATCAGGACTGAACCTAGTCGATAAATAGATGATTGATAAATCGAAATGAATAGATAAGATATAAAACAGGTCAAGAAAGAGCAAAAGGAATTAACTAATTATTGATTTAAACTAACAAACCAATTAGAGGTGCCGCGCATTTACGCCAAAATGAGATCACTTTAAGAAATATGCATCCTTGTCCAACACCAGGACAAAGGCATTACTCAAGGATCAAGGACTGTCATGTCGGCCAAAACGAAAGCTGCGAATATATATTAGATCGGTTTGTTATTTAATCAAAATAAAAATAATGAAATTAACAAAGACAAAGACAGTTAATTCTCTTCCAGTTATAAAAAAAAACTAATCAGAAACCCTGGAAAAATGATATAATCACCATTCAAGCCCTCAGAAATATACTCGGAATGGCGGTGCCACAACTTGTGTTGCATGTAAACAAAGCTAACAAAGTAAGTAAGAAAAAGGCACTCTGTAGTACATAAGACTAAGTTTTATAAAAATCAGCCAGGCCAACGGAAACTAGACCTCAGTAGGAAGACAAAACCGAAAGAATTCCTTCAGTAAATAAATGGCAAGAGCAAATGCAGCAAAATCCGATAGATACTAAAGTGAAAGTGAGTAATTCAAATGTGTGAGGCATAAATTCAATAAAGAAACATAAGCAAACAGTTAAGGTACGTTAATATTAACAAAACTAAGAAGTGACACTAATGGCAAAAAAATGATCGTACAGTAACGTGATGACAGTAAAAAGTGTAAGAAATATAATTACAGGAACCAAAATTACTAGACGTTTGAAATAATAACTTATGTTTAGTTTTAATCACTTTTGTCTACCTCATTACAATAAAAAAAAAATGTAAAAGGTACAGAATAATATGAGCTGCTACTCGAACCGAGAGGAATCTGCCATGCAGTGTTTGATCTAAAACACGCTGATGGATGTCGCCTGCTTTGTACAAACATCTCACCGGTACTCTTTACGTTTCCTGCTTTAAATTAGCCGAATAGTGGTTCATTAATTTGTCGACCAGCCAAAGCTGTGCTGATGAGGGGTTGACCCCGAAACTAGTGCGCAGATGGGTTGATCGACAAATTGATGACTATCTACGAATTAATGACTCTCTTTTCAAAAAAATTTAAGATACGCGTTTCATAATGCCATGAATCCATGCCGTCGCCTCGCTATGCGCTCTGCAAATTTGGATTCATGCGCCAGTGTTATGAAACTTTTATTTTAGGACATGTACCGCTTCCAAACCTGGTTCACCGTCTGGTAAATAATTGGATTGACATTTGATGTACGATGGTTTCTGAAAACTGGTTATTTTCGGAACAAAACTGGTAAACAGCTGTCATAGAATCATAAAATAGGGAAAGAAAATGGGGTAGCAGATTCTCTTTGCAGCAAATAATTGTTTACTTTTTGTGTATGTGGTACTTGGTACCTATAATAAACCTCCAAAAACAATCAAATTTTCAAGAACAGATTCACAATGTTGACAGATTAACCGAGAAAATCGGAGATGTTTGATTGGTTCGGTGACCCTCTTCGCATACCGTTTTCAAGAATAATGGAAATAATGGAACGACTAACCGCAACCAAGATTGGAAACAGTACATGCCTTAAGTATAATATTATCGCTCGCTGTTCATGGCAACGCGCGTTAAAGAATAATTCTCAAAAAAAAAGGTCAACTTTTAGAAGCGCAAAATGTGTCATTATTGAACGTTTGTAGATAATATAATGTTACGAAACAAGTGTTGTTAGGAACAATGCACAAATGAGAAAGTTAAGCATGAAGCTGGTTAAGCATGATTCCGTGGGTACGTAAATGCATTACAACACAAACTACACTCTACCTACGACCTTGCTCACACAAAGTTATATTAGTTTGTTTTCTATCTGTTACCTCTCTGTATGTTTTAGTTTTAGTCAACTGAATCTGGAGAATGACCAAACTATTGCTTAAGAATTCATATCACTGCTTTAAAATTCAACTAGCTTACTAATGATTTACTTTTTATCACATAATTATAAACACAAACACATTTTCTAAGGCTTTAATTACTTTTAAGTTAAGGTCACACTAGCAAAGCTGTGTGACTTTTTTGCATGGTTTTGGATGTATTTCTTATGAAACGGTGCAATTTCTTTTTTACCAAGCTGTGCGATTTTTTTTTACACTGCATAATGAATATCTTACATTGATCGAATACGGTGTGTTTTTGAACACTTGGTGATCGTAGGTAAATGTACCTATTTTATTTATTAATAGATAAATCAAATTCAATAAGCGGATCCCAATTGGACGACCTGTCTGTCCACTGTAACAATTTGTTGTGAAATTTTTAAAGATTGGAAGATAGATTAGGAACTTAGAGCTTTAAAGTTGTATTGGATAAATGTTAAAATAATTGAAGTTAAAAATATTGTCAAACTTAATATTATATTCACAATGTAGGACAAATATTAGTATTACTTTGTTTCTTCCATGCAGAATTGGATTTAAAATACGCCGATGCTTGGTCGCCTGCTCCTGCTCTGTAGAACATCTCACATATACGAGTGTACTAACTAGATTCATTAAAGTATTTAATTAAATTTGCAATTCTACGAGTGTATTCACGTGTATTCATGAAGATTAGATTTAAATGTATGATTTTAAATGCAGGGATCTAAATGTTGCTTCACCACATTGCAGTCATGTTAATATTATTTTTTTTGCTTTTGCCAGCGATAAGTGCCAGTTGTGTTCCTTCACAGGGAATATCTTTTCACCATGCCAAGCTTGTATATGTTAACAAACCTAGTTTCAATCTGACGTTTCGGATTTCGGACAACACTCATTATAACTGATTTGGAAGCTCCTAGAGAAATTTTTTACCTGAAGACGGTTCCCACTTTATCTCAGAAGGACGAATGATATTTTCGCGCAACAACACCTTAGGACACGCAGTGCCTTTTGGTAAGAACAATGTACTCTCACCTATTTTTCGTGAGAGAGGTAGTTTTGCAAGTATTACCTTTTGGACACTTTACCAAGTTTTTCTTGGCGCAATGATGAATTTGTAAAAACAGAACGTGCATTGGAAGGACATCTGTTGAAGCGAGAGAGCGATGTGTCTTTTTATGTGAATCACAAGATTGATTATTGTTTAATATGTCTGTAATGTAGAGTAATTATTAATGTAATTGGCGTTTTATTGTTATACAGGTTTTATCTCTACGAATCCTTATTGCAATGACTTTATATTCGCATTTGTAACTGCTTATGTTTAAACTAGCATACGTTTCATTCGCCCTCATCTAATCCACTACAACATTTTTACATTAATAGCAACTATAGTTGCATGCTTATTGGGAGGTTAATGAGATTAGCTCAGCGGCTGTTCGTCCTAATGTTTGCAGGTTTGCCCAACCCCAAGATTTTGAGCTGCCGAATATTATTCTTTTAACTTATTAATTAGTCGGTTTATATTTTTATAGTAACAATAAAACAATAATACACAATAATATGGTCACTAGAATTGTCTGCAAAACTACCACGATAGTGCATAGAGAACACAGCTGTTGTGTTATCCCACTCGAATGCACATGACCCTTTCCTCGGCCTTACTATGGTAACAACAAAACTACTACAGAGAATTAATTATCTGCTATGTTTTGATTGTTTTTCGTTTTTTTTTTTGTTTTTTAATTAAATGGGCTTTCGCTTTATGTAAACGTTCTTTAATACGAAAAACAATTTCGACAATTTTCGACCAAAAATAAGTGCTCGTAGAAGACCTAAAAAAAATTTCGGCGCTTTCTTTCCTACCTACCCTAGTGCAACCCCCCTTTTTTATACCACGAACCGATCCTGGATAAATTAACATTGATTTTTCAAACTATCTGACCGATTACCAAAAGTAAACATGTCTAAAATTTGCAGAAAATCCACTGCGAAAGTTAACCGACTAACCTAACACTTTAACGTTTAAAGGAGCTTAAAGCTTTACGTTAGTCGGTAGTTTATCCAGGACATCTTATTACTTTTTATAATCAGTGTGAAATTATGCATTATTATCAGACGCATGATGGAAAAGTATAGTCAAAGACATCAAAACATTCGCTTTGTTGAATTCTAGTAAAAGTCAGATATTAGAAATTATTGCTTTCACCCAACATGATAATATTGTACAATGCAATAAATTTAAAGATATCCACATTCGTTTAAAAGAGAAGCATTCTTTACAGATCCTATAGCCACTGTCATTAAATTCACAAACTTTTTCTGAAAAAAAATTCTGAAATATTAATGATAGGGTGAAAGAAGTGCAACCTTTAAATGTGTGCAACATTTGTCTACATTTCGACCATAGGGCTTCAGATTGTTCATGGACAAGCAAGAGACTTAAGACTCATCTGGAAATGCTAACAATACAAAACACATCCCAATCTGTCTGGTGCTAGTAACGTTCAAGGTACAATAATCATATAACTCAACCTTCCTCGCAAGACAATGTTAAAAACAATTACTATCAAGACGGTAGTACACAAACCACATCTACAAACTTGACAAGAAGACTTTATTCGTGATCATAAAAACAACAGGAAAATTAGGGCGTTATTGGACCCGAGCTCATTGAGTATTTTTGCTGGGTGCAAAAGATTGAATGTCGTTACAGTTTAACCATTTTAGGAGTTCTATTTCCACTTCCAAGAAAATAGATGGGTTGCCTGCAATTACTGATCAGTTGTCAACGACATACATTAATCCAAACCATGTTATAATTCCTTAGGATATAGAATGTTCGATCAGCCTGGTAATATTAACTTGTTATTAGGAGTCGACATCATTGATGAGATCATTGTGAGTAATGACAAATAACTGTTAGGTAAGAATGAATCAAACTTACTGAAGACAAAACTGATGGGTAAACACCAGGTAGATACAAGGTTGAGGTTACATCTAGGAGCGGCTATTATAATTTTATGTATACCAACAACGAATGGGAGCAAAACTAATTTAAACGACCCAAATTTAAAGGTTTTGGATTATGGAAGAGACACCACATGAAAGACAATACATGAAGCAAGAAAAGGGATATCAGGGAAGGAATATGTGAGTTATGCAAAAATGAGAATATTATAATTTGCCGCTTACCGAAAACAAACTGCTGAGACAATAGGCCTCGGTCACATGCACAGAATCCCAAAAGACGAAATGAAGGTTCAAAACAAACCTATATTGTAAGTAGGTCATTGTATAACTGTCTGCTTTTAAAAAAAGCAAATCTTAAACTTTTTCCTTAATTTATTTAATGTTATACCGCTGGTTTGTGACTTCTTTAGAAACTGCAAACATGGTGGTGCATATGTAATCAAGGTAAATGCAATTTTGCCTCAGCCAATTTACAAAAAAAAAAAACAAAACTTGTTTCCCTGCTGCATGCTTTTGGAGATATTACGTGCTATATATTTCAATGCCTTGTTCGTTTCTGTACTCAGTGTATTTTTGAAACAAACTGCGAGTTGTTCTTGACTGTAAGATGTTCGACGTTAGAGCTTCTTGTTTTTGACTCTGTGTTCTACTTCGCCGTAATTTTGCCATACGATGCAGAACTACTATTTTCTTGAATTTGATAGTGATGGTGACGATTCTGACGTACCCGGTGCAGCACAACGGTTAGAACGGTTTGTTTCCATCGATAAAACTGAAGTGGTGGAATATAAACAAAATAACAATGATTTGGAAAGACGTGAGTTTGCTTTGCAAAACATAGACCTTAACACATTAGTGGAAACTTCTGATGATGAGGAAAGTGAAGATGAAGGACTAGCTATGGAGATTCAGTCAGAGATTGCAGACGTGGGTGAAGTGAAAGTAAGTGCAGTGACACTTCAGGAAGTGAACCAATTGTGGTATGAAAGGAAAAGCTTTTGCATATTACAATCCTATGCACAAATAACATCAATATTCGGGGGTACCTATGCCTTGTGTTTTCAGTGCAATGAAAACCACTCAATTGGACTTTATGGCGGGACATTTGAATTTGTTAATTGCCATTACAAACGTGCCCTCGAATATAATAGCATAGACTTAAAATGTGCGATGTGTTACACACAGCTGTTCTTTGTAATACCACCGCAAGCCTGCATATACTGTAATTATGGCACAGCTGAAATTAGGCATATAAAAACTGATGGGTCTATTCATGCCGATGTTTAGTTTCTTTTCATGCATTAGTTACGTTTAGTAGTTAGGATTAATTTATTTTTTACTTAATTTTAATAGTTAAGAGATGTTCGAAGTGCAATTGATGGGTTATTTTTTAATAATTTTAGTAGCTAAGAGCAATTCGTGTTTGGTTTTAAAAATATACTGAGTCAAAACCATTGTAATGTTTTATTTCACAAATTCCTTATAGTATAAAACTTAAAACTAATTATGCCTTCTCACCGTAAAAATATTATGATGTCTTATTACATCTTTTGTAGTTTCAATCAAATAAGAATAACTTTGGCGACAATATGGACATTTTTTTGATTTCAACGATGACAAACAGCATTTATCTGTCCATTTTATAATACATTGCAAACAAAATTTATGATTACAACTATTTGGGTGACAAACTTCATTCACTTTTTCAAAACAAATAATACAAGTCACTATTTCTTCATGTTGTTGTTCTTTAGTTGCATATTCCATTTCAAAATCGTCTTCTTCTCTTGGATAAGGGGGAGAGGAAAATATGCTCATATCTGCAGTGATCGAATTGATAAAATGATTTCGCGTTGGTAGGTCTACACTTGGATCAGCTGTAGACAAAAAACTCTCTATGCCTTCATTGTTCAAATCATTTATATCATTATATGGTAAGTCCAAATCTAATTCAATTAATGGTGTCAATTCCATAAATTGAGTTGGGGTTCTATAGGTTCATCTTCTTCAACTATTGGCGCCAACTGAACTATTTCACTCATACTAATTTTAATAATTTCCCTCTGCTTATACTTTGTAAATTAATAAGCCGGTCCAAAAGTATTTCACTGCCGGGATTTACGAACGGGCGAAAGGAAGTCGAATGCCGTCTCGCTGGCATAAAATTAAATAAGTCGACCCAGTCCGGCTTTACAAATTCAGCGAATGCGATGCGGTACTTAGTTAGATGATGGTGGTTATGTTGCGGTGGTGGTTATGTTGTAGTTGTGGTGGTTTTGTTGTGGTGGGGTAATTGATGGGTATGTGGAGATGACAGAGGAGGAGGCTATTGCTCTCATAGGTTTTCGGAGGAGGAGTTTGCTCTCATAGATTTTCGGAGGAGGAGGCTATTGCTCTCATAGGTTTTCGGAGGAGGAGGCTATTGCTCTCATAGGTTTTCGGAGGAGGAGTTTCAAATGAGGAGGAGTTTACTCTCCTATTCCCTCTACTGTATTTATAGGTTTATATATATATATATATATATAGGAAGTTACAGAAGTTACAAAAGAACGATAACGGTTTTCTGAAGTTGTTGGATTAGAATTCGATTTTGTTTAAGGTTAATAAGTTTTTAAATAAGCTTTGGCATTTGGGTAAAGTTAAGATTACTACTTTATGGCTGCCTTATATCAATATTCCATGGCTACATAAATTAGCTGTTATTTCCAAATTTTGTAGTTGTTTTGGCTAACACAAGTTTTAGCTATATTTCTGGTTAAAAAAAGCCACAAGTTTACTGCAATAAAGTAGAAATTTTATCCAGTAAATATTCGGAAATTTTAACCAGGCAAAAAAATGTAATGTTTACCAAAATGTTTGCCAAATTATTGCCATCAAGAAAAATATTACTTTATGACGAAATATTGGCAATAGATGAAATTTTATGGATAATTTTTTTGATCAAAATTTATCATACATAAATAGCCAAATAATAACCAAATCCTTGCTTTTTTAACTACTTTATGACTAACTTTAGGGCAATTAATGCTACTTGGGCTGTATGAGAGCGTGCAGAATGTGCACCTTGCGCACGCTCTCCCTCATTCTTATGCATTAATTTAATCACTTACACACAAATTAAAAACTATCTTTTATGAATCACGTAACGAAAAGCTTCTGTGTAACTCATGCAAATGTCAGTTTAATCTCGAATTCAGTAGTTGTTGTAATTTTTTACGACAGAAAAATCAAGAGTAGGATGTTAGTTTCACCAGAGTAATGTCTTCATCAGCAAGTTCTTTGGTTGCCCATCATTTACACAATTACCACAAATCAAATATACTTTACACCATAAGTATTTTACAAGATATACAGGGTGTCTTTTTTATGTGTGTGCAGATTACTATCTCGGAAACGGCTGTAGTTCCGAAGGCGGTTAAATTAGCAAAAAGTTGACTTTTGTAGAGCCTGTTTTGATAGCCTTTATAATGTTGTCATATTTTGAATGGCTTCTAAAATATTTTTAAAAAATGTAAGAAATACCAAAACTAGGTCTGTATTTAAAAAAAATTAACTTTATACTGGTAACTAGGTTGATAAGCGTCACACGAAGCTAGTCGATAGATTATGATAGAATGTGATGTCATATGGGAGGAGTGTAGTAAAACTTTGAAATTTAAAGTTTTTTTGTGTCATCAATAGTTTTCATCAATTTAAAATTTTCGCAATTTTTTCATTTTTCCAAATATTTTAAAAACTACTTAAAATGTGGTAACAGTGTAAAGGTTTTCTAAAAAGTCTCAACAAAAGACAACTTTTTGCTAATTTAACCAACCTTGTAGCTACAGTGTTTCGGAGATAGCAATACTGCACGCACTTAAAAAAGGCACTCTATATAGATATTAAAAGGCTCTAATGGTACTGGTGTTAATATGGAATTACTAAACATTTAGATGGAAATACCTAAGAATACACGGAAGTACCTAGGAATACCAAAGAAATAAAAAGGAATACTTGAGTATTCCTGGGAATGCCTGAGTGTTCCCAGGAATATTTGGGGAATACTGGAAATACCTGGGAATACTTGTCATTTTATCAAAGTATTCCCAAGTAATGGGAATCACTGTACTCTTTTTACGATAGAAGTGGACCCCTTGCAAATAACTATGGTGGTGATTTAGGCAGGATAAAGCTGAGTAACCTACTTCAATTATAGTCATGTAATTCTCCTCTGTCAAATATTTTTTGAGTAACAACTCCATAAGTAGTTTATTTTTGGATAAAATATCTGCCCCCGTTGAATGTTCCTTTGCTATTTAAATGACTCTTTAAGGATTTTTCACCATCATATCTAACCATAAATTTTAAATTGCAAGTCTTGCTGCAAGTACTAAACTTTACCATAAATGTATTGTGTAATTCTTAGGGTAAATTGCATAAATCTTTTTAAGCTTAGATTAGTGACCCTACTTTATGTTATGCTACCTCAATCTATAATTGGTTTAATCCTCATTTTAATAAGTGTAAGGAATTAAAATCACTTTGGATTTATTTATCTCGAGATTTATAAACTGTGAGGTTCACAAACTTTGCTGTTCACTGTTCCTAATGTTACAAAATTTCTGCCTTTGGCCTGTTATTCCTGTTGAAACTAAAACATTACCATTAGGTAACCCTTATTTCTGATGATTTAGAGTAGCAGGCCAAGATAGAAATGTGGTGATATCACAAAGTGAAGCTGCGGAACTGCAGATAACTCCAGCATCAGAGTCTAGGATATTAGACAAAAGTTCATAATGATGGAAAAGCAATAAACTATGAAAAACAAAGAACAAATAAATGGCAGAAATTTCGACATTTAATCAAGAATAAGAATCTGAGTACTTACCTTTATGCACTTAAACAAACTGATGAAAAATACTTTTAATTAGGGGATACAGAACGAAGAATACCTACAAATTAAAATTATAAAATTTTTATTCTTTTCTTCTAAGGGAAAAGCCGCGAACGAAAACATAAACACGAGTTTGAGGTTAGGTCTCCTTAACATCTA
Organism: Taphrorychus bicolor; assembly: GCA_951812265.1. Classification (NCBI taxonomy): domain Eukaryota; kingdom Metazoa; phylum Arthropoda; class Insecta; order Coleoptera; family Curculionidae; genus Taphrorychus; species Taphrorychus bicolor. The sequence goes on along the minus strand of OX638297.1, from coordinate 71,375,924 downwards.
CCAGAGACTTTTAATTGTTAGATGCCAACGTGGTTAAAAAACTTATGACAAATATAAAAAATGTCCGTTTAACTCCTCTCTTTCATCAAAAAGAAATTCGTATATTTTATCGTTGTTTTGGCAAAGGTCCACAAAAAAAAAGTCTGCTGCAAGCTGCAAGGGAGACAACCTTGTGAGAAATCGCTATTGTCGCGCAGTGTCCCCCCCGCTAATGATAATCCGTAATCCGTTTAATCGGTGGTTGCGTGGGGGCGGCTGTGTTCGCGGCTCGTGCCGTGTTGCCGCCGCGTCTGCGGAGATTCGACTACGTGGATGTTCTAAGTCCAACGTATATTCTTGCGCCAAATCTCTTTTACCACGCTGCAAGGGGGACCCAACTCTTGGAAAGGATCTATTGTCCCTTATATATAATAATGTAAAATCTAATAATTTGGAGATGCCAGCAAGGTTTTATTGTTTACGACAAAACCTGCAAAACGCCAAAAAAAAACTAATAAAAAAAAACTAATTGAATAGTTATATATTAAGAACGAATAGTATTAAGAAAGAAAAAAAATAAAAATTAAAAAAGACAATTCTTAGTTTTCTCCAGAATTTGAAATAAAATAGCGGCGGACGTGAACTTTTCGCGATAAGCTCAGTGGTCCCCAGAAACGTATTTGAACGGGTACACGATTTCTTACTAAATTAAATAAACACAACAAAGAAAACTACAACAAACAACGTAGTGTAGAAGAGGAAAGAATTCTGCCAGTAGCTGGCATCCTCGATATTATGGTGAGCAAAACACTCCTATAATATACTAAATGCTTCAACTTCTACAACTACTCTACAAATACTTAATTCCCGGTAGTCTCCTGCGTCTGCAAAGTATCCGCTAGCTGCAAGAAAATGGCCTATTCAGGAAAAGGGCAGAGGTGTGTTGACACTAGATGGCACAACCGAAAGAACACTCCACGAAACTTTTCGTAGGCGAGCAATAGCCGAATTAATTGTTTGACACTAATTAAAAATACAAATAATTAGCCGCGGCGGACGAAAACGGGATTCAAAAAGGGGGAAAAAAATACGAATTGGCGATAATCAGAACGGCGGAGCCAAGGACTTTTCTCGCGGTAAAATTCGAACTTTTCCGTCTTCCCGGTTGGATCGTCGTTTTTAGCTCGTATCTCTATCGAGTTCAAAAACCGTCTTTCTCTTTCGAGTGTCGAAGATCTTCCCCCTTTCGCCACCCCCTCGGTCCTTCCTCGCCCCGAAAGGGTACTCCGAAAAAATCGATACCACCCTGACCGGTGGCAATTATATGGCGCTTCAGACAGCGCGGGCATAAATTCAGAAAATGAGCTTTTCTGGAAAATGTGCTGGAAAAAGAAAATTGAAAATGTAATCATTGGACAGAAGAAATGATGCTCTTCAAAATGACACCTCACATGACATAGTTTAATTGACAATTAAAGCTTTTTATTGAAATTAAATGTTAATTTCCTGGCTCAGTCAATTAAGACATTAATTGCTCGAATTTACAATCAAAGGATCAGAAATTAAAAGCTCTATCTGCTGAGAGAATAAGATTTTAATTTCAATTAACGATATTCGCAAAATCGCCTTAATTACTAAACTATTGTTCGGGTCACGTACAGGTCTGAAATTCTTTCAAGGGCCATAAACCATTAAAAGGGCGCCTTTGCCGGGTAAAGAAGAAGGGCAATTGTAGGGTATCATGTTTTATGGCCGGAATTCCCAAGAAATTGTGAAAGTGCCTGTCCAACACTAACAGAAGAAATGCTCTTGACGAAAATAAAAATTATTGCAAACATATGTGCATTTAGGGCCTCATGGGTCTGGTTTATTTAGAAAACCGAAAAATAGAAAAAACTTCCATAAGGATAAAGCTTAAAAGCTCCGAAAAGTGGCTTACAGAGTTGCCACGTTTCCACACATGAACTCATAGGCAAACAGAGAGGTCAGTTTGCATAACACTATGTAGAAACCTGAAACAGTTGGGTAGAAGCATGGAACTAATCTGGAGATCCCTCCTGTTTTACAGTTTTGGCCCCTCTTTTTAGCAGAGGAAACCTAAACTGGTGACGATATCCACCGGAAGTGACGTCTCGGTGACGTCATAACGTCTTACATCAAATTATTGCAAAACGGTTGCCGCTGTCGCTATTTTTATTACTTCTAATTTCCAATTGTTGTCCAAACTGAACTCTTTATTTGCATATATAGGTTCATATGTGGCATCATGGTAACTCTGTAAGGCATTTTTCGAAGCTTTAACTTATTGAAGTTTTTTCTGGTTTTTGGTTTTCTGAATAAACCAGCCCCACCAGACACTAAATGCACATATGGTTGATATTTTTAATTCTCGTCGAACAGCATTTCTTTTGTTAGTTTTAGGACAGACACTTTTAGAATTCCTTTTGAATTCCGGTCATAAAACATGAAACCCTACAATTGCCCTTCTTCCTTACTCGGCAAAGTCGTCTTTTTAATGGTTTATGGCCCTTGAAAGAATTTCAGACCTGTGCGTGATCCAAACAATAGTTTAGTAATTATAGCGATTTTGCGAATATCGTTAATTGAAATTAATCTTATTCTCTCATCAGATAGAGCTTTTAATTTCTCATCCTTTGAATCTAAATTCAAGCAATTTATGTCTTAATTGACTGGGCCAGGAAATTAACGGTTAATTTAAATAAAAAGCTTTAATTGTCAATTAAACTATGTCATGTGAGGTGTCATTTTAAAGAGCATCATTTATTCTGTCCAATGATCACATTTTCAATTTCTTTCTTTCAGCAGATTTTCTGGAAAAACCCATTTTTTAAATTTAAGCCCGCGCTGTCCGAAGCGCCATATAGTCGCCACTGGTCAGGGTGGTATCGATTTTTTCTGGAGTACCCTTTCGGGGATGAGAAGTACCGAGGGGGTGGTTTCGAGGATCTTTGTGAAAGAGACAGTCGATTGTTGAACTCGCGAGAGTTATGACTTAGCAGAGTAACGGTTTTTGAACTCGCGTGAGTTATGACCTAGCAGAGAGGCGGTTTTTGAACTCGGTATCGAACCGGGAAGACGGAAAAAATCGAATTTTACCGCGAGAAAAAAGTCAGTTCTTGTTATCGCCGTTCTGATTATCACCAATTCGTATTTTTTCCCCTTTTTGAATCCTGTTTTAAGTCCACCAGCGCGGTGTCTGTATTTTTAATTTGTGGCAAAACAATTGCCCGCCTACGAAAAGTTTCGTAAAGTGCTCTTTCGGTTGTGCCATATAGTGTCAACCCATCTCTGCCCTTTTCCTGAATAGACCATTTTCTTGCAGATAGCGGATACTTTGCAGACGCAGGAGACTACCGGCAATTAAGTATTTGTAGAGTAGTTGTAAAAGTTGAAACATTTAGTAAATTATAGTAGTGTTTTACTCACCATAATATCGAGAATCCCGGCTAACTGGCAGAATTCTTTTCTCTTCTACACTGCGTCGTTAGTTCAGTTTTCTTTGTTGTTGTTTTTTCAATTTTAGTAAGAAATCGTGTACCCGTCAAGCACGTTTCTGAGGACCACTGAGCTTATCGCGAAAAGTTCACGTCCGCCGCTATTTTATTTCAGTGAAGACAGTTTGATTTCAGAGTTTCCTGTGAAGACTGAAAATTGTTTTTTTTTATCGTAAATAATTGCTATTCAATTAGTCTTTTTATATGGCGTTTTGCAGGTTTTTGTCTTGAACAATGAAACCTTGCGGCTATCTTTTGCTCCCATAATTAGCGACCTAATAGACAACAAAATAGATTGATCCTTTCCAAGAGTTCCAAGAGTTGGGTCCCCCTTATTATTAGTGGCGGGGGGGACACGACGCGACACAATCCAATCGAATATCGAACTTATAATAATCTCCTAGCAACAGCTCTAGCCCTTAGCTGACCTAGCTCCAAGGTTTTCTAAAACTTAACTTCTAACCTAAGAAAAACCAAACACAATCGACAATCAATATCCGGCTATGAGTTGCTATGACACTTGTATGACGTGTGCTGACGACATAATTACGTCAGGGCAACCTTTGAGGCGATGGACTTCCGGCCAAAAAAACGGGCCATTTTTACGAAAATATCGGCATTTGTTGGCTCTGTCTAGTAATAAGAACAAATATCTGTAGGTCTGCAGGTAGAAGAAAGGATGTAAGCGCAGAGGAATAATTATATAGAGTCCTTTATTTAAAAAACTTTGTCTGGGATCATATGATAAGGGTCGGGGCGATGTTGCGCGTTCTAAACGTCCGAAAACACGAAAAATTTGCTGTAACTGCTGTAGGCTGTAGGCGCACAGCACGTTTCAAAGCACCGGTAGAAAATCTTTGCAATGCAATCTGAAACAATGCGGCTAGTCGCGCATACTACAAGTACGTGCTATTTGTCGTCTTCTATTCATAAATGAGTTTTATCCACGACCATACTATAATAATCACATTATTTTTGTACATTATCAAGAGTAATGCTAATTTTTATTCACTTCTGAATAATGAACATTATTCACAAGTGAATAATGAGTTGTCATAGTAACGAAACATGTCTTGTCTCTTACTACGCTGCAAGGGGAACCCAACTCTCGGAAAGGATCTACCTATTTGGTTGTCCTTTAGGTCGCTGATTATGGGGCAAAAGTCCGATAATTAATCCGTGGCGTTTGCCAAACGGATATAATTAATAAATGCTAATTTACAAGAGATAAAAGTTAATAATTTGGGGACGCCAGCCAGGTTTTGTTTTTTAAGACAAAACCTGCAAAACACCTTAAAAAAACTAATTGAATAGTAATTACTTAAAAATAAAATTAAAAAAGTCAATTTTTAGTTTTCTGAGAAATCTCAAAGAAAATAGCGGCGGGCGTGAACTTTTCGCGATAAGCTCAGTGGTCCCCAGAAACATGAATGACGGGTACGCGATTTCTTACTAAAATTGAAAAAACTACAAAAAAGGAAACTTATCTAACAACGCAGTGTAGAAGAGAAAAGAATTCTACCAGACAGTTGGGATCCTCGATATTATGGTGATAATATACTAAAAGTGTCAACTTCTACACCTACTCTACAAATACTTAATTGCCGGTAGTCTCCTACGTCTGCAAAATATCTGCAAGAAAATGGCCTATTCAGGAAAAGGGCAGAGGTGGGTTGACACAATGTGGCACAACCGAAAGAACATTCCACGAAGCTTTTCGTAAGCTGTTTAACTGTTTTGGCACTAATTAAAAATAAGAATAATTAGCGCGGCGGATTTAAAACGGGATTCAAAAAGAGGAAAAATACGAATTGGCGATATTCAGAACGGCGGAGCCCAGAACTGACCTTTCTCGCGGTAAAATTCGAACTTCTTCGTCTTCCCGGTTAGATCGTCGTTTTTAGGTCATAACTATCGCGAGTTCAAAATACGTCTTCCTAGGTCATAACTCTCGCAAGTTAAAAATCGTCTCTCTTTTTCGAGTTTCGAAGATCCTTTGAACCACCCTCTCGGTACTTCTCACCCCCGAGAGGGTACTGCAGAAAAAATCGATACCGCCCTGACCAGTGGCGATTATATGGCTCTTCGGACAGCGCGAGCATAAATTTAGAAAATGAGCTTTTCTGGAAAATCTGCTGGTATGAGGAAATTGAAAATGTGATCATTGGACAGAATCATTGTTATGTGGTTTTGATTTTTGGGTTGTGAGATCAGTTATTCAAAATCAGTTATGAACTTGTCGACGTTTCGCCATATATTACGGCATCCTCAGGACACTAAAATTTGTTATAAAATCCTTTAAAATCATATAAATTAGAACAATACAGTTAAAAAGGGGGGACGAAGCAAAGGCCACTTTAAAATATACACAGTTAAATACTCACAATTCAGATAGATTTTGAGAGTCATCGGCTATCATTAATATTTTCTTATGTGTTACAATACCAATGCTACGTCACTGGCATTTTCACACTTGACAGATTGGAGCAAACTGTTAACAGACGCCGGCGTCGTATCCTACTTCCTCTGGTCTACCTATTCTAAGACTAGACCCAAGTATGGCTATACTTCGCCGAAATACAGGCTGTTTCCAAGACCTCCAACATTCTTTTTTCTGATCATCTGTTTCTACATTACGTATCTGCGTTAAGCTTATCTCTCTTGTGGCACCCTTTATTGTCAAATCCAAGCACCGACCCCCCGACGTATGCATGACGTTTCCTGGTTTTCTGACTTTTTTTTTTTATAATACATAGCGTTTTCGGGAGACCGCTCTGAGAGTATTGCTCTCCTTACATTCTTATTAAGTAACCAAAGGTTGGGAAATACTCAATTTTTAAGTTCGTATGTCACCGTTGGTGTGCTAATTGTGCCGGTTCCACGACAATGACAAAATATTGCGAGTTTTATTCGACGAAAGAGACACACTTATATAAATACGTCGGTGCTATATTTACAACAAGTGGTGTCTTCGTGTCTGGGTCTAGTAGTACAAAGTCACTGTAGGTGAGTCAAGTGTAGACCACTGAGGTAGAAGATACGGACAGAGCAAACCGATACCGATATTCCCCTAAAAATGGTCCCGTTTCTTGGTCGGAGATTCGCCATTTTTAAAGTACCCACGACGTAATTTCATCAATTGATGAAACACGATTTCTAATTATTTGACGTAATAAGTCAGGTGACGCGACTACTGGCGGATACCCCCGCCATTTTTTAGGGCCACTTTGAACTCGAGAGTGACTACCTGACAGGGGGGAAAAGAAAAGTTCGGATTTTGTCTCGAGACGAAACCAGATCTTGGCTACGCCGTTCTGATTAGCGCCAAAATTGTAAAATATGATATATACACACTTTTAAACTCTCTTTGAGTCGTGGGTAAATCGCGCTTATAATTTTTATTCTACTATTTCTTTTTTTTGACTTATGGGGCTCATTATAATCCTATTTTCTTTCTTTTTTAATAATCCTAAATTTTTGCTTCACAAATTGTCTTACCTCTTGTTTTTTTTTACTCTCCACGCAAGACGTTCTAAAACTCTCATTTGTTTTTGTGATTTTTCACAAATTTAATGTACATACAACATAATCTTTTTATAATATTTTGTGGTTACTATTGGGTATTGTGTTCTTAATGAGCCTATATGTATTTGCTTCTTAAATTGTCTTTATTTCGTTTTTTTTTATTCCCTATTTGTTGCGATAACTCTGTATTTTTTAAATAAATTTTATATGTTTATTTATAAAAAGTTTTAGCTGTTATTTTTTGTTTACTTCATTTCTCATCATTTTTTCGTCGATCTCTTTGTTTTGTGTTCCGCTCATTTAATTTGGTTTCATTTTGCAACTTCTTATGTTTGATGCTTTAACTTATTTTCCCGTCAAATTTCGTAGTGTCAGAGTTATTTTTTCTTAAATTATCTTTCTCACAGCTTGGCGCAATTAAAAGTCCATAAAATTGGCGTTTTCAAATTTCGAAAATTCCAAATGGTTGCGGATATAATCGCAGAAAATTAAAATTTTGAAAAAAGTTTTTGTTTTTTCGGTTTTATTTTAAAGAGTTAATTAAAAATAAATGACTTATTTGCCATTTATTTAGTTTACTAAATCTTGTTTACTAAATCACAATACAATCACAGCATCAAAAACGAATAACCTGCGCCCGCGAATAATCATCGAAATGTCAAATCAAAATTATCCTTATATATGATGACAGCGACAGCAACGACATTATTGACAGCCGTAATGGGTTTAGTGCGGCACGTGACTACATTGGTTGAAAACAAAAAATATATTGCATTTGTGTGCTTCTGCACCAACATAACTAAATTTAAAGTTTGGATCCAGTGTTGCCAGTTTATTACAATTGTATCAAATTTGTTACTATTTGTTGCATTTTGTTAGTTAGTGTCGCGCAGTGTCCCCCCGCCGCTAATAATATTAATCGGTGGTTGCGCGGTGGCGGTTGTGTTCGCGGCTGCTGCCGTGTTGCCGTCACCGCCGTGTCTGCGAAGATTCGATTACGTGGATGTTCTAAGTCCAACGTATCTTTGTGCGCCAATTCTCCATTGCCACGCTGCAAGGGCGACCCAACTCTTGGAAAGCATCTATTTCTTTTGTTGTCCCTGAGGTCGCTAATTGAATACCAATTAATTTAAAATAAAATCAAAAAAGACAATTTTCAGTTTTCTTCAGAATCTGAAATAAAAGAGCGGCGGACGTGAACTTTTCGCCATAAGCTCAGTGGTCCCCACAAACGTGCTTGACGGGTACAAGATTTTTTACTAAAATTGAAAAACAACAACAAAGAAAACTAAAGTAACGACGCAGTGTAGAAGAGAACAGAATTCTGCCAGGTAGCTGGGAACCTCGATAGCAAAAAGGTAGTCTCCTGCGTCTGCAAAGTATTCGACATCTGCAGGAAAATGGCCTATTCAGGAAAAGGCGTAGAGATGGGTTGACACTAAGTGGCACAACCGAAGAAACACTCCACGAAACTTTTCGTAGGCGGGCAATAAGCGGTGTAATTGTTTTGGCACTAATTAAAAATACAAATAATTAGCGCGGCGCACTAAAACGGGATTCAAAAGGGAAAAAAATTACGTATTGGCAATAATCAGAACGGCGGAGCCAAGGACTGACTTTTCTCGCGGTAAAACTCGAACTTTTCCGTCGTCCCGGTTAGGTAATCACTCTCTCGAGTTCAAAGCTTGTCTCTCTATTTCGAGTTTCGAAGATACTCTCTACCATCCCCTCTGTACTTCTCATCCCCGAGAGGGTACTGCAGAAAAAATCGATACCACCCTGAGCAGTGGCGATTATATGGCGCTTCGGACTGCGAGGGCATAAATTTAAAAAATTAACTTTTCTGGAAAATCTGCTGGTAGAAGAAAATTGAAAATGTGATCATTGGACAGAGTAAATGATGCTCTTTAAAATGACACCGCACATGACATAGTTTAATTGACAATTAAAACTTTTTATTTAAATTGACCGTTATTTCCGCTGATTCACTAGTTTGGCTTTGGCCATATAACTGTGCTTTATAGGACATTACTATTTCCACGCTGTCATAACCGTTAACCAATAATTGACCAAATTCCAAATACGTGATTGGATACTCTTGTAGGGGGTTAAACCAATCACGCGCTGCTCCTCTCATTTGTGCCGCTGCTGTGCAAACTTTCTCAACATCTCGGACGATATGGTTGCGAAGAAAATATTCCTCAAGTTCGCTCAAAAAACGCTTTGGACACTCATGAGGTTTTCCGCTAAATGTGCGACTAAATGGAACTAGTTTATTGTCTCCCATTTGCTGCAAAATTTGACTCGTAGCGTTAGAGAAAATTTCGATTATTTGCGTAACGCTAGCACTATCATTTATGTAATTCTCTTGGTTCCTGATAGAAGAGTTATTGCGGGGCTCCTTACTATTTCCCGAATTAAATTGGTGGATCCTTTCAAGAGGCGATCTATTTTCTGTAGAGGTTGGGGTCGTTCTCACATATTCCATACTCGCGTCACTGCGACGGTAATTTAAAATACTAGATTTTCCTTCTCCAGGTAATTTAAATCACTAGAGGTCCCTGCCAGGGATGCTATGTCTCGCAGTACACCCCCCCCCCCCCCTCGCTAATAATATTAATCGGTGGTTGCGTGGGGGCGGCTGTGTTCGCGGCTGCTGCCGTGTTGCCGTCACCGCCGTGTCTGCGGAGATTTGACTACGTGGATGTTCTAAGTCCAACGTATCTTTGTGCGCTAAATCTCCGTTACCACGCTGCAAGGGGGACCCAACTCTTGGAAAGGATCTATTTATTTTGTTGTCCCTGATTTCGCTAATTTAAATAACGTAAAATTTAATAGTTTGGGGATGCCATCAAGGTCCTATTGTTTAACACAAAACCTGCAAAATGCCAAAAAAAAACTAATTGATTACTACTAATTTAAAATATAATCAAAATAAGAAAATTTTCAGTTTTCTTCAGAATCTGAAATAAAATAGCGGCGGACGGGAACTTTTTGCGATAAGCTCAGTGGTCCCCAGAAAGGTGCTTGACGGGTACACGAATTTCTACTAAAATTGAAAAACAACAACAAAGAAAACTAAAGTAACGACGCAGTTTAGAAGAGAACAGAATCAGGCAGCTTCTGCCAGGTAGCTGGGATCCTCGATATTATGATGAGCAAAAAGGTAGTCTCCTGCGTCTGCAAAGTATTCGATATCTGCAAGAAAATGGCCTATTCAGGAAAAGGGTAGAGGTGGGTTGACACTATATGGCACAACCGAAAAAACACTCCACGAAACTTTTCGTAGGCGGGCAATAAGCGGTGTAATTGTTTTGGCACTAATTAAAAATACAAATAATTAGCACCGCGGACTAAAACGATAATCAGAACGGCGGAGCCAAGGACTGGCTTTTCTCGGTAAAATTCGAACTTTTCCGTCGTCCCGGTTAGGTAATCACTCTCTCGAGTTCAAAGCGCGTCTCTCTCTTTCGAGTTTCGAAGATACTCTCTACCACCCCCTCGGTGCTTCTCATCCTCGAAAGGGTACTGCAGAAAAAATCTATACCACCCTGACGAGTGGCGATTAGCAGCACATTGGACAGAGTAAATGATGCTCTTTAAAATGACACCTCATATGACATAGTTTATATGAGTTAATTTATTCCCTGCACACATCCGGGAAAATTTCGGGTTTATTCCATTATAACCTCTAAATTTATCTTTTTCAATATGTTTAACTCCTACCAATTAAGCAATAATTAGTTGGCTTGTGCAGCTTGAAGCTTATAATTAATTGACCAGCGTTTAGTTTATTAAAAAACAAACCACAGTCTGGATTTATTGAATTCTAATCTAAAATCTAACCTTAAATCTTGAAACTGCCGGGTGCTTTCAAGTAAAGATGGGAAAAAAACCCGGGTAAAAACCTTAAATTGGGTTTAAAGTTTTTTGGGAATTTTCCCTTCGCCCATCTATGGTATAGATGGGCGAAGGGAAAATTCCCAAAAAACCTTTAAACCCAATTTAGGGTTTTTACCCGAGTTCTATAGTCTACAGTGTATATGGGCGAAGGGAAAATTCCCAAAAAACTTTTAAACCCAATTTAGGGTTTTTACCCGGGTTTTTTTCCCATCTTTTCTTGAAAGCACCCGGCAGTTTCAAGATTTAAGGTTAGATTTTAGATTAGAATTCAATAAATCCAGATTCTGGTTTGTTTTTTGATAAATAACATTGGTCAATTGATAAAAAGCTTAAAGCTGCACACATCAACAAATTATTGCTTAATTGGTAAGAGTTAGGCGTATTGAAAAAGTTAAATTTAGAGGTTATAATGGAATAAACTCGGAATTTTCCCTTCTCTACTATAGACTATAGAATAACAGGGTTTTCGATTGGCAATTTTAGTGCAATACTAGTGCATTGTTGCACTAATTTCACCTTTTCATAAAGTTATTACAACTTTACGAATTTTGTTACAATTTAAAGGTCTCTGCTATTAGTGCTATTACATTTTATGAGGTCAGCCTGACAACGTTGTTTGGATCCCCCAAAAAGGCCTTAGTAGAATTTAAAATTAATGTAAAAAGACCAATTTTATTGCAAACATTATATAATTAATTATTAAAATGAGGTTATATTTACTAAAATTCTGGCCCGGAAAATATGACGTCATTATCGCTCGCAAGTCCGCACTACGCCTACGTCACGATTTTGGGCCCATGTTGATTAAATGGCAGTGGACCGTCCTTTCTGTTAATCGTCCTTGGTCTGGAAGGGGCAAGTATAGGTCTAAGCGCGTTTATTCTGGAATTCGAAACTGAAAGACAAGTTATATTATATACTAAACATTAAAATTTAATAGTAATAGTAAATAGCCTTAGAAACATAATTAGGAACTGTTTGGTTGTTTATTCCCTTACAACAAGAACGTTCAGAATAGTTTGCAGGCGGTAAGTTTATATATTAGGTTGATACATTGATAAAGGTAATGCTTAAGTTAAATTTCCACCTTCAGCTGAAAATAGTACCTATATTGATCTAGAATAGAGCAAACATTTTACACTGGCAAAAGGCTTTGCAGTTCTTTGATTTTTATAGTGCTAGTTCAGGTGCCAATGTTCAAAACGAGAGTGTGGGTATAACAATCTGACCCCCATATTCTAAAACTTAAGGGCACTTGCTCTTGCTTTTATAGGTGAATCCATTACTGCATTATAGTAATTAAGATACCTAGGGCATTATAAGGATAATAATGCATGAGGTTGATAGTGCAGAACCGAAGGGCCTCTGGCCTGAGGGGTATACTTCAACCAAAGATGTTATGTGTTATAATGCTCGTGGTGTCTTCAACGTTTAATGTCCGACTTCTTGTACTTAAAAAAATTAAATTGTATATAAAGCATTCCATAAATGTTTTCCAAAGGCTATTATTTGAATGACCCCTATATAATTTTTTAACTGTGTCAATGTTAATGGTTATGTTAAAAAAAACGGTAAAGGAAAGATTCCGCCCAAAACGCGACATACTAGTTATCCATAAACTGATTTGCCAAAAATGTGATTGACAAGATTTTAACCAGTAAATTAAAAGCAGGTGAAGCGTAAATGGCAATAACAACTTCCCTACAATTCCTTATACTGTGGTTTAATTTAGTTTTACCTTAATATCTGCCATCAGTTTGACTTTGAGTAAATCAAATTAAATTCCTTGACATTGGCCACATTATATTAAAAAATGTTTTTTTCTACAAACGTCAAATAATTACGCATTTTACGCTTTCATTAGACAAACGAAAACCTAACCATTTTTGAGGATCAGAATGTGAGTTTACTTTTCGACGCGTTGCCCAGGACAGCAAGCGAAAAAGATTTTATCACTTGCTGTCAATAGCAACTACCACCACTCAACCAAATATTTAAAACGTCATTGTCACTTTGATTTAAATTTTCAGATTGTGTCTTCATTCAAATTTCAGATTATTTGGAATTTATTGTTTGTAGAAAAAACGTTGTATGCATTACGAGCAAAAAGTAACTTTTTTGCTCTCGAGTGATTGCCGCTCTCCGCTTCGCGTCGAGCGGCAAACTTCACTCTCCGAGCAAAAAAGTTGTACTTTTCGCTCTTAATACATAAATAACTATTATTACAACCATATTACAGATTGTTTCTCAACAAGGGAGTTTTCCAAAAGTGATTACTTAATTACAGGTACGGACTTGACAAAATTAGTATACGGAGTGAATTATAGTGGGTGGTCGAAAATGAAATCTTATATTCTTTGGTCAATTTTAAGGGTATTCTGTCATACAATTGTGTTACTTATTGAGCTTTATTAAAAAGTTACAAGGTATTGAAATTAGAATTTCAAAATTTATATTGTTACGATCGCAGCAACGCCGCATGGGAGGCGGGGCAACGCATGGGAGCGTGTTGGTTGGTGGAGCTTCGCGACCTATCCGCGCTGCGTCATGGCTGACACGAGTGATTTATTGCTCGTCTGGCTTAATCTAGAAGGCAGTTGTTTACAACCGTTTTTTTTTTTTTATGAGATTATTCAAGAATTCTTATAAAGAACTTTCTAGGTTTTTCTGTAATTTTAGGATTGTATATAAAAGGCGCATAGAGCGCCCGAGTAGAATAGTATAGTATTATTTTAAGCGAGCTATAAGTAAGCTAAAGTTACGAAGCGATAATAGAAGGCTATAAAGTGTTAAGTAGTGAGTTATTTAGTAGTCGAGTATATTTGTGGAATAAATAAATAGTGTTTTCGTGTGAAATTGTTACACTGGAATTATTGAACCCCGAGTTCGCAACAATTGGTGTCAGAAGTGCGATTCCAGTGGGAATTTGAGGACTAATATTACTGAACTGTAAGTGAGTGCTTCATTGCCGGACATTACGTGTTTATGCCAGTGACAAGAAGCCAGCATCAAACGATGGAGGATCAACTTGCCGCCCTGCTGTCCTTTATGCAACAACAGAAGGAAGAGCAAGAAAGACGTTTTGTAGAACAAAAAGAAGAGCAGGAAAAACGTGATCAAGTTCAAGAGCGCCGTTATCTAGAACAAAAAGAAGAGCAGGAAAAACGTTATAAGGAACAAAAAGAGGAACAAGAAAGACGTGATCGAGTACAGGAGCAACGTTATCAACAACAGAAGGAAGAGCAGGAAAGACGTTATCAAGAACAGAAGGAGGAGCAGGAAAAACGTGAACAAGTACAAGAGCGACGTCATCAACAATTCAAAGAAGAATTAATGAGCCATCTCGCAGTCAGGGAGCAACAGTTGGAAGAAAGAATAATGCAATCCGTTAACGAATCCGTTAACGAAGGACTCGAAGCTGTCAACCAGAGGGTTCTCGAGCTAGAAAAGAAATTCCGGGAACAACTTGAGGACGACACCGTGTCTACAGAGAGTTTTAGCACACCCAACGCTAAAATTAAGCCTCCCGATTATGACGGTACTACGGCCTGGGAAATCTATAAAACCCAATTTGAGGCAGCTGCAAAAGCTAATGGCTGGTCCGAGCGCCAGAAAGCTACATCACTAGTGGTAGCGCTTCGTGGAAAAGCGGCTGAATTACTCCAATCTCTGTCGGCAGCTGATCAAAGTAATTATGCAGCTTTAGTACACTCTCTGCAACTACGATTTGGAAATGAGCACAATGAAACCGTGTTCCAGGCCCAGCTGAGGATGAGACAGCAGAAGTCAGGTGAATCGTTACAAGAATTTGAGGCGGACATAGACAGACTAATTCACCTGGCATATCCATCGGCCCCTGAATCTTTTCAAATGCAATTTGCCGCCGAAAGGTTCATTGAGGGAGTTCGCGATAGTGACATGAGATACCACTTACGTCTAGTAAGGCCCAAGGATATCAGCGAGGCGCTAATTCGGGCCCTGGAATTCGAGGCGTCACGAGTGTCATCTAGTTCTTCTCCACGTGTGCGAATGGCAACTTGCAATGACGAGAAGGATACGTCTATGGCTGAATCCATGGCCAGTTTACATAAAGCGATGAAGGATATGGCAGTCAATATACAAGCCCTATTGGGAAGGACCCCTCGATCAACAGACAAACGGGGCATAAAATGTTTTAACTGCGGCAGACTGGGTCACATCAAGAGTAACTGCCGTAATAGGGCAAGAAGTCCGTCGCCGTCGTTTAGAAGACCAAGCGGCGACCAAGACCGCCCTAGGTCCCAGGAAAACTAATTCCGGTCAATGCAAGGGGGCAATTGACCGGGGCCGCTAAGACCCCCAGGATCTTTAAAGTCAATAATTTGGGTGGCAAAAGTCTCACAGTGGCCGGACGCATTAAGGAACAGAAGATCCAGATTACCATCGATACAGGAGCAGATGTGACCATTGTAAGGCCAGATAAACTTGTCGGATATACCATACAACCATTGCCCAATCCTATTATGTTAAAATCAGTCACTGGAGAGTCTTGCCCTATAGACGGAGAAGCCGATGTCACCATCATTATTGGAGAAAGACTCGAAGTTCGGCATAAAGTGTTGGTTGCCAGGATCAAAGACGAGTTTATTTTGGGAATGGATCTCATCAGGAAACATGGATTCTCCTATGATCACAAACGGAATATTCTCACATTTGGAGATGAGGAGTTTGCATTAACCAATGGAAATGTGGAAACTAGTGTCCGTCTACTGGTGGTAGAAGATGTGAAAATTCCTCCAAATTCAGAACAAATTATCACAGTGACTTCTGAAAATGATCCTGGGTGGTCCATAGGACTTATAGAACCTAACCTGGATTTGACGACTGAAATCATGGTAGCCCGAACTTTGACCGACACGAAGAAGACTATGCTAGTACGAGTTGCCAATATTGCTTGCCAACTTGCCAATTATGAGCCTGTACAATGGGTATGCAATTGTGTCGAAGCGGAGACATCCAAAATTGAATCTTCTAACCAAGCTTCGCCAGAAGTTATTGATGCTTTCAAACGACATTGGAGTCACCTATCAAAGGAACAACTTCAGTCTGCCATAAAATTTGCTATGGATGAATCTGATATGTTCAACTTCAAGAGCAACGACAGTCAAACTGATTTAGTTGTCCATAAGATCAACACAGGAGATGCCCAGCCAATACGACAACACCCACGAAGGGTCCCTCTTGCTAAACAACAAGAAGTTAACAGTTTGCTGAATGAAATGTTAAAGGAGGGCGTCATAGAAGAATCATCTAGTCCATGGTCGTCGCCTGTGGTTCTTGTTAAGAAGAAAGATGGTTCAACGCGGTTCTGTGTTGACTACAGGAAACTTAATGATGCGACCAAGAAAGACAGCTACCCATTGCCACGTATAGATGACACCTTAGCAACTTTATCGGGATCAAAGTGGTTTTCCACTCTAGATTTAAAAAGTGGGTACTGGCAAGTAAAGATTGCTCCCGAAGACAAAGAAAAGACTGCATTTTCTACTGGTTCTGGACTATACCAGTTCACTGTTATGCCTTTTGGATTGTGCAATGCTCCATCAACTTTCGAGCGACTAATGGAACTTGTCTTGAGGGGGCTGACTTGGAAAACTTGCCTGGTATACTTAGATGACATAATTGTCATGGGACGTGATTTCGACGAGCATTTGAAGAATTTAAGAGAAATCTTCAACAAGTTACGGAATGCTCACCTGAAGTTAAACTACAAGAAATGCAGCCTGTTCCAAAAGCAAGTCGAGTACTTGGGGCATACTATCTCAGAACAAGGCATTAAAACTAGCCAAAGTAAAATATCTGCCATTAAAGATTGGCCAGTTCCCCGAGACAAACACGAAGTAAGGAGCTTTTTGGGACTATGTACTTACTATAGGAGATTTGTAGAAGGATTTGCCGACATCGCAAAACCGCTGCACAAATTAACGGAAAAGAAAACACCTTTCTTGTGGAACCACGATTGCAGTCAGGCGTTTGCAAGGCTTAAAGCTGCCCTCTGTTCTAGTCCAATCTTGGCTTACCCTATAAAAGACGGACACTTTATTTTGGACACGGATGCAAGTAACTGTGGTCTAGGTGCAGTACTCTCTCAAAGACAAAATGGGCAAGAGAAGGTCATTGAGTACTACAGTAAGACTTTAAGTAAGCCAGAAAGAAACTATTGCGTCACTAGAAAGGAGCTGTTGGCCATCGTTAAAGCAGTCGAACATTACCATCGCTACTTATATGGAAAAAGGTTCCTGATTAGGACAGACCACGGAGCCTTGAAATGGTTATTACAGATGAAAAACTCTGAAGGCCAAATAGCCAGATGGATAGAGCGCCTGCAGCAGTACGATTTCCAAATTGAACATCGACCAGGGAGGTCTCACGGAAATGCCGATGCATTGTCTAGACGGCCCTGTAAAGAAGATTGTCGGCATTGTCAAAGAACAGAGCAGCGTGAGGGATTTGCTTCTGTAAGAAGAACGTCGGTAGAAATAAACGATGGCTGGACCGCACAAGCGCTTCGAGACGAACAAATGAATGATCCAGATATTGGACCCATACTCTTGGCAAAGACTGACGACAAGAGACCAGAGTGGCAAGAAGTTGCTGGTAAAAGTCCAAACCTGAAGGCGCTATGGGCCCAGTGGCACTCTCTTAAAATAGAAAATGGACTACTGAAGAGAGCGTGGGAGAGTCCGGATGGCAAGTCCGTAGTCAGTCAATTGGTTGTTCCTGATAGCAGAAAATCAGATGTACTAAAGGAAATGCACGACGGAACCAGTGGAGGTCATTTTGGGGTCAATAAAACCTTGGCCAAAATTAAAGAGCGGTTCTACTGGGTGAATTATCATGAAGACGTCGAGTCTTGGTGCCGCAAGTGCGAAGTTTGTTGTGCCACAAAAGGACCTCGAACAAGATCACGCGGCCGAATGGTGCAGTACACTGTAGGTGCTCCATTCGAGAGGGTAGCAATTGATGTCGCGGGACCGTTTCCTCAGACTGAGTCGGGAAATAAATACATCTTGGTCGCCATGGACTACTTTACTAAATGGCCTGAAGCATATGCCCTGCCTAATCAAGAAGCAACGACTGTGGCAACGGTGCTAGTAAATGAAATGTTCTGCAGGTTTGGAGTTCCTCTCGAACTTCATTCTGATCAAGGCCGAAATTTTGAATCGGCTGTTTTCCAGAAGGTCATGGAACTTCTCGGAATTCGCAAGACCAGGACAACTCCTTTGCATCCACAGTCGGATGGGATGGTAGAGAGATTTAATCGGACCATGGAACATTACCTGTCTAAAATGGTGGCAGATCATCAGCGTGATTGGGACCAACATCTACCTCTCATGTTGATGGCATATCGAGGCTCTACGCATGAAGCCACTGGTTATACTCCGGCGAAAGTGATGTTCGGGAGGGAAATGAGGCTTCTTGCGGATTTGATGTATGGAACACCAGAAAAAGAGTCGCTCAGCTCTGAGAATTTTGTGGAGGAGCTTAAGGAGAGGCTGAACAATGTTCATGAGCAAGTCAGGAATAAACTGAGGATATCCAGTGATCGAGCCAAAGCAAGATATGACTTACTAGCTAACTCCCGCGGCTTCCAGGATGGTGATTTGGTGTGGCTATACAATCCGAGGCGAAAGGTGGGGAAGTCGCCCAAACTTAGCCAAAATTGGGAAGGACCTTATACAATTATAAAGAAGATTAACGATGTGGTGTATAGGATCCAGCGGACCCCTAGGTCAAAGATGAAGGTCGTTCATTTGGATCGATTAGCACGATACCATGGAACTCTATCTGTTCGGGACGAACAGACTTAGGAGG
Source organism: Taphrorychus bicolor (assembly GCA_951812265.1). Taxonomy (NCBI): domain Eukaryota; kingdom Metazoa; phylum Arthropoda; class Insecta; order Coleoptera; family Curculionidae; genus Taphrorychus; species Taphrorychus bicolor. The sequence continues at coordinate 71,357,148 of OX638297.1, read as the reverse complement.
AGGGCAATGTTACGATCGCAGCAACGCCGCATGGGAGGCGGGGCAACGCATGGGAGCGTGTTGGTTGGTGGAGCTTCGCGACCTATCCGCGCTGCGTCATGGCTGACACGAGTGATTTATTGCTCGTCTGGCTTAATCTAGAAGGCAGTTGTTTACAACCGTTTTTTTTTTTATGAGATTATTCAAGAATTCTTATAAAGAACTTTCTAGGTTTTTCTGTAATTTTAGGATTGTATATAAAAGGCGCATAGAGCGCCCGAGTAGAATAGTATAGTATTATTTTAAGCGAGCTATAAGTAAGCTAAAGTTACGAAGCGATAATAGAAGGCTATAAAGTGTTAAGTAGTGAGTTATTTAGTAGTCGAGTATATTTGTGGAATAAATAAATAGTGTTTTCGTGTGAAATTGTTACACTGGAATTATTGAACCCCGAGTTCGCAACAATATGTAGGTATTGATTATTCCGAAAGCGGAAGAGATATTTTATTGAAAAACGTTTTGACTGCTATATAAGGCGCACTTTTTGCAATAAATAATTCTTTCTATTTTCGCCAGTTGTAAGTTAACAGCACGTCGACATATATTATTTGAAAAAAAGTGGAACGTCACTGGTTTTTCGAAAAATTAAATTTAGTTTTTGAATGCCCATTAAAATACTATTGGTTTGCAACATAATTCAAGCCATAAATAATCGAATATTTTAGATTTTTCATCAAAATGAAATTAGTCGCGGCTTACTTACATACATTACAATGGTTTTTATTTATTTACTCGAAATCGGTGAGTCGTACTAAAAAAACCGAAGAGGTCTCTTTTCTTTACAGTAGAATCGGCATTAAAAAACTAAGTTTCATTTTGTAAAAAATCAGTGACGTGCTACTTTTTTTTCAAATAATGTAAATCGACTTGCTGGTAAGCGTGCCACTGGCGGAAATTAAAATAAATTTTTATGGCAAAATATGCGCCCTTCATAGCAGTCACAACGTACAAAATTTCAACCAAATATCTCACACGCTTTGGGAATAATCAATACATATGCATTTTGAAGTTCTAGTTTCAACACCCTGTAACTTTTTAAGCAAGCTCGATAGGTAACACAATTGTATGACAGAACACCCTTAAAATCGAGAAAAGAATATGCGATTTCATTTTCGACCACCCATTATGATTCTCCCCGTTTACTAATTTTGTCAAGTCCGTACCTGTAATTCAGTAATCACTTTTGGAAAATCCCTTGTTGAGAAACAATTTGTAGATAATGCTGTCGATCCAAAGAATAAGGATAATAATCCGTCAACTTGTCTGCGAATTACGACGATTTAAAAAAAATACTAACGAAATTTTTAAGAATATTTTGTTTCCCTCTGTATAAGTTCTAATACCTCAAAAACAAAAAATTACAAAAACATCTAGAGATTTCGATGTTGGCTACCTCTAGAAAGGTTATTTAATTTAAAGTTGCGATTATAAGTCACAAGTATCAACAATGATGGTATCATATTGTTTGAATGCTAGTATACTAGAAAAAACGGCACTTGTTTTTAAATTTTTTGAATGAGTAACAATCCGCAGACACTATGTCAACAAATGAGGAAAACGCAGTAAGATTCTTTACCGCTTTTCCGAACTATGACGATTTAAAAAAAATCAGCAACAAGAATTTCAGGGTCCTTTAATAAAAAATCTGGCGAAAAGGTCCCGAGATATGGAAGCTGACCTGAAAACGATAAGGAAAAAATAGCTTATTGCGAAATGGTAGAACATCAAAAATTGGAATTTTTGCATCACTTTGTTTCACACCCTATATAATAAAGATAGTGTTGTTTTTTTCAAAATTATCCGCTTTCTTAATCTAGAGGAAATGAGGTTTCAGACCGTGCTACTTGTATTTAAAACAATTTATTGCTTAAAAAGTTACAGCTGATTGAAAATGACACGAAAAATTGTTTGTGCCGAACTTTAAGTTGAGCAGTTTAAATAAGATAGTTAACTGGTAATTTTTAAGCAAGAAAATATTATAAATATCTTATACGAAAAATATAAATTCATATTATGTAGGTTGTAAATAAAATAGTATACACACCTTGGTAGGAAGTTTCCTTACCGTCTCGAGATTTTATATTTCATCTCGACGCTGCGCGTCTCGATGAACTATCAAATCTCTCGACAGTAATGAACGACTTCCCACCCCGATATGTAATATACCAATTATTTACAACCATATATGTAATGCTATCATTACAAACGTCATAGGAGGGTGGGAAATTACCTATTACCTACCTCTAAATTAGGCGTAGGTAATGAATATTCATTACCACCTAAGGGCGGTAATGGCTTATTACCTACCTCTCCTTCAACCCTAATTTTCCATGCTTATTTCTTGGCCCCTAAAATTTAGTGTCTTTATAGAATTAAAAAGGTGTCCCTAGTAGCATCGAACTAAGATAGTTAACTGGTAATTTTTAAAAAAAGATAGTTAAAAATATTATAAATATCTTGTACGAAAAATATATATTAATATTATGTAGGTTGTAAATTAAATAGTACACACCTCGCTACGAAGTTTCCTTACCGTCTCGAGATTTTATAGTTCATCTCGACGCTGCGCGTCTCAATCTCTCAATCAAATTTCTCGACAGTAATGAACGACCCCCCCCCCCCCCCCCCCCCCGGTATGTAATATACTATTTTTTACAACCATATATGTAATGCTTTCATTACAAACATCATAGGAGGGTGGGAAATTACTTATTTCCTACCTCTAAATTAGGCGTAGGTAAGGGATATTCATTACCACCCAAGGGCGGTAATGGCTTATTACCTACCTCTCTTTCAACTCCCATTTTCCATGCTTATTTCTTGGCCCCTAAAATTTAATGTCTTTACAGAATTAAAAAGATGTCCCAAGTAGCATCGAACTAGATAAGATAGTTAACTGGTAATTTTTCAAAAAGATAGTTAAAAATATTATAAATATCTTATACGAAAAATATAAATTCATATTATGTAGGTTGTAAATAAAATAGTATACACACCTCGGTAGGAACTTTGCTTACCGTCTCGAGATTTTATAGTTCATCTCGACGCTGCGCGTCTCCATAAATATATAAATGAAAAATCTGGCGAAAAGGTCCCGAGATATGGATGTTGGCTTACTCCTGACATGAAAACGATAAGGAAAAAATAACTTATTGCGAAATGGCAGAACATCAAAATTTTGAAATTTTTGCATCACTTTGTTTCACACCCTATATAATAAAGATAATGTCGGTTTTTCTTTTCAAAATTATCCGCTTACTTAATCTAGAGAAATTATGGTTTCAGACCATGCAAATTGTATTTAAAACAATTCATTGCTTAAACAGTTATAGCTGATTGGAAATGACACGAAAAATTGCTTGTGCCGAACTTTAAGTTGAGCAGTTTATATAGAAAAATATTTTATTTATTTATTTATATCCACAGCCCAAGACTTAAAACTTAAACACATATTTTTTTTTTATGTAGGCTCAATTCAACATAATTTATTAGCATTATCTCAAAGAGATGCATTGCAATAACAATATCAATAGTATACAAAAAAACAACACAGTATTACAAAAAAATCTAACATGTTTCAGCTAATACCAAGTACTTCAACTTAAGAAGATTGTTAAAAAAACAATAAACAATAAACCTATAGGTACACAAAAAGAGCTCATCAACAAGTGTGGAAAATGATACTTTTCCGCACGCGATCGGCAGTTCGCGTGCGGAGTTCAGGCAAGCAGTCAAGTGCGGAAAAGAGACTTTCCGCAAAAGATAGGATCATAATTTTTTCTATGAGAGAACTTATGAAATTTTAAGTCAAAATTATATTTACTTTTAATTACAAAACAGAACCTAACATTATCTACTTATTATTTATAAGAAACGTAAAAGAACACTTTTCCGCCTTTTCAAGATTTACCACTGCAGCCAACTGATTTGCTTCCTCAATATTGTACTTTTGGTGGGAAGTTATGGTGGAGATCAAAGTCAAATTAAGTTTTGTGTTGCAGCAAGGTACTTCTGAAACTCACTATTGTATGCACGTCAGTTTTGGACATCTGATTTGCTGGTGATGAAGTGTAGAAAACTTTGTTTACCGTGTTTCTTCTCAATTCTGTTGATTATTCTAAATATTCTTCTGCAGCCGCTGTTGAGTTCTCACCAGAATCCGCTAGCATAGCAGCAGATGATCTGCGAAAACTATGACAGTTCTGGATTGGGGAGACGTAATTATGCAGCTATCTCAAAAGGAAATTTTCTGAAGGAATTTATTACTGCTCATTGAATCGAACACAGCTCTCTTCTATAGTTAACAAAGAATTTGCTGTGCAGCGTGTTGGATTTTCGGAGACTTACATATTTCCTGTAGAATTCCAAATATTTGCACCACTTATTTCTTTTGATATAATGAAACTTCTTTGCATATTATGATTTTTAGAATCAGGAATTTTGATAAGAAGCAGATCTTCTTTGTCAGTAATGCCACTTATAGCCATTTTTTAAAGTTCTTCTCGCCCTAATGCACCTGTTAATCCAAATTAAGCTGCCACTTTTATCAACAAATAAGTATCATCTCACATTTGGTAAACACTTTAGCTTTAGCAAGTTTTTAATGTGCTTTGTGTTGGGCTTACAACTCTTGGCTAGAGCTACGAAGTAAGCCAAAAATACCTCCTTCTTAAAACTCGAGACTAAGCTGGCCGCCTTGTTGAACAGAAAGCCCTGAAGAAGATCTAAATAAAGATCGAAACGTTGGCGTATTCGCAACTGTGAAGTAGCTTCTTATTTGTCCTACACCCGCTATCTACAGTTCCATTGCATTAGAAAGGACACAAAGCATACATATAATGTCACAAAATAGGGGATTTTTTCGACACATCCTACAGGCGTACGGTGAACGAACTCTGCGAGTACTTAAGACATGGACAGATCTCGAGACCAAGCTGGCCGCCTTGTTGAACAGAAAGCCCTGAAGAAGATCTAAATAAAGATCGAAACGTTGGCGTGTTCGCAACTGTAAAGTAGGTTCTTATTTGTCCTACACCCGCTATCTACAGTTCCATTGCATTAGAAAAAACACAAAGCATACATAGGGGATTTTTTTCGACACATCCTACAGGCGTACGGTGAACGAACTCTGCGAGTACTTAAGACATGGACAGATCTCGAGACCAAGCTGGCCGCCTTGTTGAACAGAAAGCCCTGAAGAAGATCTAAATAAAGATCGAAACGTTGGCGTATTCGCAACTGCGAAGTAGCTTCTTATTTGTCCTACACCCGCTATCTACAGTTCCAATGCATTAGAAAGGACACAAAACATACATATAATGTCACAAAATAGGGGATTTTTTTCGACACATCCTACAGGCTTACGGTGAACGAACTCCGCGAGTACTTAAGACATGGACAATTTTCAAGACAAAGCTGGCCGCCTTGTTGAACAGAAAGCCCTGAAGAAGATCTAAATAAAGATCGAAACGTTGGCGTATTCGCAACTGTGAAGTAGCTTCTTATTTGTCCTAAGCCCGCTATCTACAGTTCCATTGCATTAGAAAGGACACAAAGCATACATATAATGTCCCAAAATAGGGGATTTTTTCGACACATCCTACAGGCTGAAAGAGATCGAACTCTGCGAGTCCTTAAGACATGGACAAATCTCGAGACCAAGCTGGCCGCCTTGTTGAACAGAAAGCCCTGAAGAAAATCTAAATAAAGATCGAAACGTTGGCGTATTCGCAACTGTGAAGTAGCTTCTTATTTGTCCTACGCCCGCTATCTACAGCTCCATTGCATTAGAAAGGACACAAAGCATACATATAATGTCCCAAAATAGGGGATTTTTTCGACACATCCTACAGGCTGAAGGAGATCGAACTCTGCGAGTACTTAAGACATGGACAAATCTCGAGCCCAAGCTGGCCGCCTTGTTGAACAGAAAGCCCTGAAGAAGATCTAAATAAAGATCGAAACGTTGGCGTATTCGCAACCGTGAAGTAGCTTCTTATTTGTCCTACACCCGCTATCTACAGTTCCATTGCATTAGAAAGGACACAAAGCATACATATAATGTCACAAAATAGGGTTTTTTTTTCGACACATCCTACAGGCGTACGGTGAACGAACTCTGCGAGTACTTAAGACATGGACAGATCTCGAGACCAAGCTGGCCGAACAGAAAGCCCTGAAGAAGATCTAAATAAAGATCGAAACGTTGGCGTATTCGCAACTGCGAAGTAGCTTCTTATTTGTCCTACACCCGCTATCTACAGTTCCATTGCATTAGAAAGGACACAAAGCATACATATAATGTCACAAAATAGGGGATTTTTTTCGACACATCCTACAGGCGTACGGTGAACGAACTCTGCGAGTACTTAAGACATGGACAGATCTCGAGACCAAGCTGGCCGCCTTGTTGAACAGAAAGCCCTGAAGAAGATCTAAATAAAGATCGAAACGTTGGCGTATTCGCAACTGCGAAGTAGCTTCTTATTTGTCCTACACCCGCTATCTACAGTTCCAATGCATTAGCAAGGACACAAAACATACATATAATGTCACAAAATAGGGGATTTTTTTCGACACATCCTACAGGCTTACGGTGAACGAACTCCGCGAGTACTTAAGACATGGACAATTTTCAAGACAAAGCTGGCCGCCTTGTTGAACAGAAAGCCCTGAAGAAGATCTAAATAAAGATCGAAACGTTGGCGTATTCGCAACTGTGAAGTAGCTTCTTATTTGTCCTACGCCCGCTATCTACAGTTCTATTGCATTAGAAAGGACACAAAGCATACATAGGGGATTTTTTTCGACACATCCTACAGGCGTACGGTGAACGAACTCTGCGAGTACTTAAGACATGGACAGATCTCGAGACCAAGCTGGCCGAACAGAAAGCCCTGAAGAAGATCTAAATAAAGATCGAAACGTTGGCGTATTCGCAACTGCGAAGTAGCTTCTTATTTGTCCTACACCCGCTATCTACAGTTCCATTGCATTAGAAAGGACACAAAGCATACATATAATGTCACAAAATAGGGGATTTTTTTCGACACATCCTACAGGCGTACGGTGAACGAACTCTGCGAGTACTTAAGACATGGACAGATCTCGAGACCAAGCTGGCCGCCTTGTTGAACAGAAAGCCCTGAAGAAGATCTAAATAAAGATCGAAACGTTGGCGTATTCGCAACTGCGAAGTAGCTTCTTATTTGTCCTACACCCGCTATCTACAGTTCCAATGCATTAGAAAGGACACAAAACATACATATAATGTCACAAAATAGGGGATTTTTTTCGACACATCCTACAGGCTTACGGTGAACGAACTCCGCGAGTACTTAAGACATGGACAATTTTCAAGACAAAGCTGGCCGCCTTGTTGAACAGAAAGCCCTGAAGAAGATCTAAATAAAGATCGAAACGTTGGCGTATTCGCAACTGTGAAGTAGCTTCTTATTTGTCCTACGCCCGCTATCTACAGTTCTATTGCATTAGAAAGGACACAAAGCATACATAGGGGATTTTTTTCGACACATCCTACAGGCGTACGGTGAACGAACTCTGCGAGTACTTAAGACATGGACAGATCTCGAGCCCAAGCTGGCCGCCTTGTTGAACAGAAAGCCCTGAAGAAGATCTAAATAAAGATCGAAACGTTGGCGTATTCGCAACTGCGAAGTAGCTTCTTATTTGTCCTACACCCGCTATCTACAGTTCCAATGCATTAGAAAGGACACAAAACATACATATAATGTCACAAAATAGGGGATTTTTTTCGACACATCCTACAGGCTTACGGTGAACGAACTCCGCGAGTACTTAAGACATGGACAATTTTCAAGACAAAGCTGGCCGCCTTGTTGAACAGAAAGCCCTGAAGAAGATCTAAATAAAGATCGAAACGTTGGCGTATTCGCAACCGTGAAGTAGCTTCTTATTTGTCCTATACCCGCTATCTACAGTTCCATTGCATTAGAAAGGACACAAAGCATACATGTAATGTCACAAAATAGGGTTTTTTTTTCGACACATCCTACAGGCGTACGGTGAACGAACTCTGCGAGTACTTAAGACATGGACAGATCTCGAGACCAAGCTGGCCGCCTTGTTGAACAGAAAGCCCTGTAGAAGATCTAAATAAAGATCGAAACGTTGGCGTATTCGCAACTGCGAAGTAGCTTCGTATTTGTCCTACACCCGCTATCTACACCGCAATGCATTAGAAAGGACACAAAGCGTACATATAATGTCACAAAATAGGGGATTTTTTTCGACACATCCTACAGGCGTACAGTGAACGAACTCTGCGAGTACTTAAGACATGGACAGATCTCGAGACCAAGCTGGCCGCCTTGTTGAACAGAAAGCCCTGAAGAAGATCTAAATAAAGATCGAAACGTTGGCGTATTCGCAACTGCGAAGTAGCTTCTTATTTGTCCTACACCCGCTATCTACAGTTCCAATGCATTAGAAAGGACACAAAACATACATATAATGTCACAAAATAGGGGATTTTTTTCGACACATCCTACAGGCTTACGGTGAACGAACTCCGCGAGTACTTAAGACATGGACAATTTTCAAGACAAAGCTGGCCGCCTTGTTGAACAGAAAGCCCTGAAGAAGATCTAAATAAAGATCGAAACGTTGGCGTATTCGCAACTGTGAAGTAGCTTCTTATTTGTCCTACGCCCGCTATCTACAGTTCTATTGCATTAGAAAGGACACAAAGCATACATAGGGGATTTTTTTCGACACATCCTACAGGCGTACGGTGAACGAACTCTGCGAGTACTTAAGACATGGACAGATCTCGAGCCCAAGCTGGCCGCCTTGTTGAACAGAAAGCCCTGAAGAAGATCTAAATAAAGATCGAAACGTTGGCGTATTCGCAACTGCGAAGTAGCTTCTTATTTGTCCTACACCCGCTATCTACAGTTCCAATGCATTAGAAAGGACACAAAACATACATATAATGTCACAAAATAGGGGATTTTTTTCGACACATCCTACAGGCTTACGGTGAACGAACTCCGCGAGTACTTAAGACATGGACAATTTTCAAGACAAAGCTGGCCGCCTTGTTGAACAGAAAGCCCTGAAGAAGATCTAAATAAAGATCGAAACGTTGGCGTATTCGCAACCGTGAAGTAGCTTCTTATTTGTCCTATACCCGCTATCTACAGTTCCATTGCATTAGAAAGGACACAAAGCATACATGTAATGTCACAAAATAGGGTTTTTTTTTCGACACATCCTACAGGCGTACGGTGAACGAACTCTGCGAGTACTTAAGACATGGACAGATCTCGAGACCAAGCTGGCCGCCTTGTTGAACAGAAAGCCCTGTAGAAGATCTAAATAAAGATCGAAACGTTGGCGTATTCGCAACTGCGAAGTAGCTTCGTATTTGTCCTACACCCGCTATCTACACCGCAATGCATTAGAAAGGACACAAAGCGTACATATAATGTCACAAAATAGGGGATTTTTTTCGACACATCCTACAGGCGTACAGTGAACGAACTCTGCGAGTACTTAAGACATGGACAGATCTCGAGACCAAGCTGGCCGCCTTGTTGAACAGAAAGCCCTGAAGAAGATCTAAATAAAGATCGAAACGTTGGCGTATTCGCAACCTTGAAGTAGCTTCTTATTTGTCCTACACCCGCTATCTACAGTTCCAATGCATTAGAAAGGACACAAAACATACATATAATGTCACAAAATAGGGGATTTTTTCGACACATCCTACAGGTGTACGGTGAACGAACTCAGCGAGTACTTAAGATTTGGACAAATTTCGAGACTAAGCTGGTCGCCTTGTTGAACAGAAAGCCCTGAAGAAGATCTAAATAAAGATCGAAACGTTGGCGTATTCGCAACTGCGAAGTAGCTTCTTATTTGTCCTACACCCGCTATCTACAGTTCAATTGCATTAGAAAGGACCCAAAGCATACATATAATGTTAGATATATTACTAATTTTTTCTACGAGCGTCCGGGAAAGTTGCCTTAACGCACGCATGCACTTTGCCTCAGGCAAAAAAGCTTTATTAATCTGGGCATGTATAACTTTATTGTTCTTGTGTTAATAATACAGTAATACCGAAAAGAAAACTGTGTTCTATGTCAAGGTCAAGACTAATCGCTAAGTGAGTTCTACTTGCATATAACTAAATGGTATTACTATTCTGAACTAAAACTAAGTGGTCTAATTAGAACTATAGCTAAGTCATTTTGGAAATATGTAACTAAAATTGCCTAATTTTGTGGAACATTTCAGATTTCAGATGACATACGGCATACGGAACTCTTTTTGATAGAGAGTAGATTTTGAACCTTGCATTATCAACAATATTGAAGATGGATCAAAACCAAACTATCATCCCAGGGTCTTTAGAAGAAATTCGTAAAATTATAGAAGCCCGGGAGAGGAAACTTATAGAAATAGATGTTCAAAGCACCTGTAAGTATTGCTTTATAGTTATATTGATACGAATGCATAGCAGATTAAAGAAAAAAATATTCTCTGTCTTTCGTTGATCGACGTTCTTGGCTTTGTATGATGAAAATAATATAGATAGAAGTATTGAATATTTATTTAAACTAAACCTATAGATAACTCCTAAATCTTTGAGGCGGAAAGTTCATTTTTTACTACATACTTTTGGGTGAAGCCTCATACACTTTTGGGCTCGATTCGTTCGTTGTTGGAGAAGGAATTTTGCACTACTCACAGTAAAATTACTGCGAATAACAATTTACCCTAGAAAGGGCTCGGACGAATCGACCTGGTTGACGTTTCGGCAACTTGTCTGCTGCCTTCTTCAGAACTATCTAAAAAATAAAGCTTTAGAAACTATGATTTACAAAAAATTATACCTATTAATGTGTTTGGTCTCTGAGTATTTGTGTGTGATTTTCTGAAAATTGCTTTTTGCTTTTGACATGAAAATGTCATTTGATAAGAATTGATTATTATTATTAAACAATTCTTATCAAATGACATTTTCATGTCAAAAGCAAAAAGCAATTTTCAGAATATCACACACAAATACTCAAAGACCAAACACATTAATAGGTAAAATTTTTTGTAAATCATAGTTTCTAAAGCTTTATTTTTTAGATAGTTCTGAAGAAGGCAGCAGACAAGTTGCCGAAACGTCAACCAGGTCGATTCGTCCGAGCCCTTTCTAGGGAAAATTGTTATTCGCAGTAATTTTACTGTGATTAGTGCAAAATTTCTTCTCCAACAACGAACGAATCGAGCCCAAAAGTGTATGAGGCTTCACCCAAAAGTAAGTAGTAAAAAACTAAACCTATGTGCTACATCGTAGAAAAGTTAGTAGAGATTAAAGAAATTGACTAACATCGACATTTTTAGTAGCCAAAAACTGAAGAGTCTTAAAAAGTGTTAATTAAATACATTATAAAACCTTTAATTAGATAGAAAGTTAGGAGTCAGCTGACGCCTTTCCAACATTTCACTATTATTTGGGAAAAAGAATAGTAATAGAATTTAAGTAATTTATGTTCACAAATGAGCTTATTAGTGGATCGTGGCTCTAGAGTTCGCTTCTCTATCGCATCATAGATGAGATAGGTAACTAACAGTTGGTTGGATCTTTGCAGTTAACAAAAAGATCATTGAAGATGCAGAACAACAAATTAAAATTCTAGAAAGAGAAGGCAAGGAAAACGCTGAATTGACGAGAGACATTAACCAACTAATGGAAGACGTCGACTTTATTAATGAAAGGTAAGGCGTACTTACTGTAATTATGATGTTTTATCAAGCTAAGTTAGAATTTATATTACATTTACTCTCAGAGTTTTTCAAAATTAAAGTGCGGAGCGTGGCAGCTTTTGGTTTTTTCGAGCTGCACTTTCTGATGTTACGTTCATATTATAATCAATTGTTAATAATTATATGGAACGTTATAATATTTTCGACTTTGACAAACTGACAATACGTATGATGAGTTTCAATTTGCGCTCACAGGCCAAAAATCGTTTTGCGACGCATTTAACAATACGTATTGGTTTATTTCTCATCGCATATATTCGTATACCCAATTTAATTTTTGATGTCAAAAATTTTTTTGACATCAAAAGTTTAATTCTTTTGTTGTAATAGAATATGTGCCTCGATCTTTGATCGATACAACTTGTCTCGCTTTTCGAAAGCCATTTATAACTAACTGCATCATCTCTAGATTTTCATGAGTTTTAGTAATTTTTACAGTTTTACAAACTTGGTTAGAGAGTCAATAATGACTAATTTATGCACATTTTTCTCTATGTTTTAACCGAAAGTCCTACGTGGTCGATGATCTCCTTAAGTTATAATAAGAAATTTGAAGAAAAGATTATTAAGCAGACGCAGAACCACATGATCCTATTAAATCAAAACGAGACCTATTTAATAGGATCATGTGGTTCTGCGTCCGCTTGATCTTTTCTTCAAATTTCTTGGTAAAAGTTCCATAAAATTGCTTCACCGAAAAGTGTGGTTTTAGCGATTGATATGATTAGAGGAGATCTCACAACATGATATTATGAAAAAATTATCTGGCGCTTTCTTTAATTTAACCTAAAAATTTTAGATTTAATTTCAAAAAATAGAGGACTCTTATGGAACTTTTTCCTCCCTTGTAGGCTTTCCATAAAAGCCCCCCTTTGTAAATATTCCATGATATTATGACATAATTTTCTAACGCTTCTAACAAATAAGGCCAATATTTGATATTTTTAAGCAAACTGTTCTATAAACGTAAAAAAACTCGCTTTTTTATATAACTGTAAGGTCAGATAGCTCTCATTGTATTAGTTTGGGTTAGTATTGGTTAGTTTGGTGTGTTAGTTTAGTTATCGGTTATGGCTAACTTAGGTTAGTTCAGTTTAGGGCGGCTTTTACAACTAACAGTAAAACTTCAGTTTGAAGTTAAAACACCAGATATGACGTAGATTGCATTGTTTATCTGTCAGGTAACAATGCAATCTACGTCATTACTGGTGTTTTAACTTCAAACTGAAGTTCTACTGATTTTTGTAAAAGTCACCCTTAGATCCCTATAGATTAGTTTGTGGTAGTAGTAAAAAAAAAGCGCACCCATATGGAGCTTTTATTTAAATATCAAGGCAGCTTACTTCTGGTTAGTTCATGTAAGTTCAGGTTAATTTAGTTTTTGTTTTAGTTAGTTTAGTTATCTGTTGTGGTTAGTTCAGGTTAGTTCAATCTATAAGTTACTTTGTACTAGTGAGAAAAGTGGCTCCATTTTTCGCTTTGCTTAGTTCCCATGCGGGCCCGCTTTTGCCCGTACGGTCCCGTTTTTATTTAATTGTAAAGACAGCTTATCTTTGGTTAGTTCAGGTTAGTTTGGGTTAATTCAAGTATGTTCAGGTTAATTTAGTTTTCGTTTTACTTTAGTTATGTTTGGTTAGGTTAGGTTAATTTAGTTATCCGTTTGGTTAGTTTAGGTTAGGTTTCGTTATTTGTTAAGGTTAGTTTAGGTTAAATCAGTTCAAGCTCTAGAGTACTTTGTGCCAGTAAGAAATGTGGCCCCGCTTTCATTTAATTGTTAGGACAGCTGAACTTTGGTTAGTTCAGGTAAGTCCAGGTTAATTTAGCTTTCGCTTTGATGAGTTCCCATACTGGCCCGCTTCTGTCCATACAGTACCGTTTTTATTTAATTGTCAAGTGAGCTTATCTCTGGTGACTTCAGGTTAGTTTGGGTTAATTCAAGTATGTTCAGGTTAATTTAGTTTTGGTTTTAGTTAGTTTAGTTATGTGTTTGGTTAGTTTAGGTTAGTTTAGTTATCCGTTTGGTTAGTTTACGTTACTTCAGGTTAGTTTAGTTATCTATTATGGATAGTTTAAGCTAATTCAATTCAAGCTGTAGATTACTTTATTCCAGTGAAAAATACGGTCATATACGTGCCCCGCTTTTATTTAATTGCCAACACAACTCTGGTTAGTTCAAATATGTTTAGGTTAGTTCAGGGCAAATCCAGGTCAGTTTAAGTTAGTTTAGTTTCCTGTTAGGGTTAGTTTAGTTATCTGTTATGATCATTTAAATTAGTTCAATTCGTGCTATAGGTTAGTTTGTGTTAGGGGCCTGTACTGGCCCGCTTTTTGTTAAGGCCGTTGAACTGTGGTTAGTTTAGGTGAGTCCAGGTTAATTTAGTTTTCGCTTTGATTAGTTTACATACTGGCCCACTTTTGCTCTTACGATCCCGCTTTTATTTAATTGTAGACAACTTATCTTTAGTTAGTTTAGGTTAGTTTGGATTAATGCGAGAAGTTCAGGGTATCTGTCGCAACGTGTCCCAAAACAGCAACCTCATCAGCTTCGTCCATAATTGGTCTTTCTGATTGATGTTTTTTGTTTGCCACTGACCCAGTTTCCATGAATTTTCGCAGCCACTTTAAAACATATTGATGACCAACGAATTTATCGGGATGAATTTCATGGAAAGCATGAGCTGCAACTCGTGCACAGTCGTTATTTTTGAAATGAAAACGCACACTCTCGAATCTTTCGGCAGGGCTCTGGTACACTTGAGGGAAGTCGTTATTACTCTTTTTTTTTCGAAAATTGTCTGTAGGAATTAATAAAATAGATAAAATAGAAAATTATAGGTACTGGTAGAACTTAAAAACATTTATAATAATATCAATTTTTAGAATAAATATATTAATAAATTTTGCTTACCTCAAGCAAACTACACAATGAAAGTTAACTTGACTAACGTAATGTGAGCTGTGAGGTTATGTTAAAACACTGTCATGGGGATATAAGTTAAAACGACATTTGTCACAAGTGTCAACAAGTGACATTAGTGAGAAACTCTGGGTAACCTTGTAAATTATGTAGATTATTTTGCAAAATATGGTAAAAGTTATATTTTTCCTTTGATGAGGTTAGTTAAAGACAAGGCGGCTCGTCAGGGCCGCTTTGGCCATACAGGCTTATGTCGCTATAAGCAGCCAAGCGCCCCTTAGGGCCGCTTTGTTTTTCTATGAGAAATCTTTTGCTTAGTTTAGTTTAGGTTAGATCAGGTTAGTTCAGTTCTAGTTTTCTTTTGGTTAGGTTAGTTTAGTTATGTTTTTTCTTTGATGAGGTTAGTTAAAGAAAAAGCGACATAATTCACAAGGTTACCCAGAGTGTCTCAAAAATGTCACTTTTTGACATTTGTGACAAATGTTGTTTCAATTTATATCCCCATGACAGTGTTTTAACAAAACCTCACACCTAACATAATAGGAGGGTTCGGTAATTACATCCCGAGCGCTCGGGTTATCAGTCTATCTCACTCTAGCTTGTCAAGATTTTGGGAGATGGTCTGTGTCCGGAGCGCTCGGATGGAATTATCGAACCTGGCTTACGTTAGTCAAGTCAACTTCCATTGTATAGTTTGCTTCAGGTAAGCGAAATGTATTATTATATTTATTCTAAAAATTGATATTTTAAATGTTTTTAAGTTCTACCACCACCTATAATTTTCTAGTTTGTCCATTTTATTAATTCCTAAAGAAAATTTTCGAATAAAATCAGTAATAACGACTTCCCTCAACTGTACCAGCCCCTTTCGGCAGTAGTATAAACCATGTTGACACTTTTTAAATCAAAATGAACTGACGTTTACCTGACTGAGGTAAAACATAAAGTGGGTAAAACGTATCAGTACCTCAACCGGCAGTTCAATGAGAATAAACAATTTTTTCGAGTATTTAATTTTCTTATGTCTCAGTTTCATGCAAATACACAAATTGAATAGTAGAAGATAGGGGTAAAGGTAACATTTGAAAATTTATAGGGGGTGATTGTGACGGCTAGGGGGTTGTCGACAGCAGCTCAGATTTTCTGTGAAAAGATGTCCCCTTTGCTATCTATGTTGACATGTATTGGCAATTTTCACACAAAATATTGTGGGCGCTACTTTTCATTGAACAAACCTGTTTTATGTGTTTAGTTTAGTTTTCTGTTATGGTTAGTTTAGTTATCTGTTATGGTTACTTTTTTTAGTAGTGTGTATTAGAGCAAAAAGCGGACCCATAAAAGACATTATTGTGGCAACAAAAAAATGCCACCGCATGTTCATTAGTACGCAGAGGAAAGTAAGAAACATTTCCTACCAGGACATTATACACCAAGATGTTTCATACTAAAAAAAATAAAGTAACTTTCAACAAGCTCCAAAGCCCAAAAATTGGACTTTGGATTTGCCATTTGTCCACAAAATTCTCTGACATTTTGTACGAAAACGAAATTGATTCATATAATACCAAATTAAAAAAATATCAAAGAATTTCAAAAATTGCTTTTTTGGTCCTTCGAGCTAAGAATTTTTGTCAAAAAAGGTACAAAAAAAAATATTCCAAAACGCTTCTTGAAACGGATTTATTAAAATTTTATTCCCACATATTTTTGCTGAATTTGCTGAATATTGTTGAACGACAAAATTACTGATAAAAGTACACAGTTTATGAAAGAATAAACTCCAGTATAAAAATAAAGAAAAAACAAACCAGATCACACGGCAGAAAGTGATCAAATATACAGTGTGTCCAAGATAAGGATGCACTGCATGGACATCTCCAAAACGGTAAGAGATACGAAGGCGGTTAAATTAGAAGAAAGTTGCACAATGGGGAGACATGGTGTTTGCAAAAATGAGTTGTTTGTTTTAGTTTCTTAGATAACTCAAAAACAATCGTTTTATGGATTTTGGCTTTTATTTATTTTTGGAGTTATTTCAAACATTACTCGAAAACGAAAAACACTTTCTCGTTACACCTTCTTAAGCTCTACAGGATGAAGTTTGTTACTTTTTATTCCAACGTTTCGTTATCGATGAACCATCATCAACTTTACTTTTTCTTATGGACCGAAAAAAAGTAGAGAAAGCAAAAGATAGCCCTTTTTATACCCAATTCAACAATGTGATGTACTTATGTCGGAAAAGCAATTCATAATAAAATATCTACATTTTTTATTAGTAGGAAATGAATAAAAATGAATAACAACCAATAGAAAAAAGGAAAAGGACGCAAAATTTACAACAAATGTTCAAATAGATAACCATTATTCTCTAAACACAGGTAAGATCTTCTTACCGTTGATTCTAAGAATCGGGATAATAATTCTGGAGTAATTGTATTAAATGCTGCCGTAACTGCTCTCAAAAGTTAATCTGCTGTATCAAAATGGTGAACGTATACTTGGTTTTTTAAGTAACCCCAAAGAAAAAAGTCTAGTGGGGTTAAGTCTGGTGATCGCGCTGGCCAGGAAACCTCACCATAAGTACCGATTGTTTTTCCTGGAAACTGTTCCGAAAGGTACTTCAAACTAGTCTAGAATTGTGTGCAGGTGCACCTTGTTGAAACCACACCAACACATCCAACACACCAACAGTCTTGTACATTCTGTAGCGGCAGATTATGTAGACTTTCTTTCATCTCTCAGACTTCCTTCTATTCTCCAATTCATTTCTCAATAAAGAAAGGTAGCTTTCTGAGGTTAAGGAGTTGTGGTAAATAAGAGGTCCCAATATTCTAGTGCCCAGAATTCCACACCACATGTTGAAGCCAAATCGGTGTTGGTGCTTGGATGATTTTTTTACCCGGGGGTTGCTTTATGCCCAATAATGGGTATTGCGTCTATTAAAAATTCCGTTGTTTGTTTCTTGCTTTCGTCCGACCAAATAACTTTGAATGGAAAGTCATTATCAATGTGACACTGCCTGGTATACCATTCGCAGAACGTCCTCCTTCTAATTTCATCTCCAGGTCGCAGTCTTTGGAAAATTCTAAATTTATAGGGGTGAAAGTTATTTTTCTTTAAAATAAATTGGGCTGTAGATGTGGTTCCTGTTTGACTTTCAATTTCCCTTGTTGATACATAAGGTTTTTCAATGATCAGACTTGATACTTTTTTCTTCATTAGAAGTTTTTTTTCTGGTTTTAATAGGTTACTTAAATGACCCATACACCTTCAGGTTGAAACCTACACGTCTGAAGATTGATATATTGGGCTGTCTTCTTTCAGGATATTTGTCGATGTACATACTTTCAGCAGCCGCACAATTGTTTTGGGATAAAATGTAACATGACAACATATCAAATTTTTCTACCCCTGTGAAACTATTCCCCGGCATAATTTTAATGGATAACTGAAATAATTTACGCTAGTTCTAATGAAACATTTATTGACAGATGTTACAACTGACAATTATAATGTTATTCATCGCCTGCTATTGAAAAATGTAGATAATTTAATAAAAATTGCTTTTTTGCCACAAGAACTGATATAAATCATGTCATATAACACATCGTTGAATTGAGTATAAATATACTAATACAGTATGTACTTTTTTCTAAGTCGTTGTAACAAACGTTGTAACAAAAATTAGTTTGTTAGGGCAATGAGAAAGTGTTTGTTTTTGGATACTGTTTGACATAACTTTAAAAATAAATAAAAACAAAAATCCATAAAATTACTGTTTTTGAGATATCTAAAAAACTAAGACAAGCAATTCATTTTTGCAAACACCATGTAAAAGATCTCCCCATTGTGCAACTTTCTTCTAATTTAACCGCCTTCGGTTCTCTTACCATTGCAGAGATCCCCATGCAGTGCATCCTTATCTTGGACACACTGTATAATATGAGAGACGGAAGAAGTCTTCTGAAAGTTACAGAAACTAGAGGGACTCGTAAAGCGGGACTTGGCCGAACAATTGACCAGCAAATTGGATACATATATAATATAGAAAGAACATTAAAATTATCTTCCAAGGGGGGAGAGGGGGGGGGGCAAAACGAGAATTGACATATACTCTGTAGAAGCAAGGCTGAATTCTGAAAATTAGGTATAAAATAATAAAGTACAGAATAATTATTTTTAAAATATATTTAGTTCTTTGAGCTTGCTACTTTTTCCACAAAAGTCATCAAACATTCTAAAATTTAGATTAATTAATTTGCTTTTCCTTAGCAATTGATCCACACAACACAAAAGTAAAGAGTATCAACTATTTTCACCAATTTCATTTTTGGTCCTTTGCGCTGACAGTTTTTGTAAAAAAAAAACAAAAAATAAAAAAAAAACCTTGAAACTATTGAATACAAAGCAAACTTATACATGAATTTGTCGAAAAAAATAAATATAAAAAAAAAACTTCCTAAAAAGTAAAGAATAATAGTTATGTTTAAAATGTAATTTTTAGTTCTTTGAGCCTGCCCCATTTTTTCCACAAAACTCTTTTTGAAACTTTGGAAACATTATGAAATTTATATTCTTAAATTTGCTTTTCCTTGGCAATTGATCCACACAATACAAAAGTAAAGAGTATTAACTGTTCTTAAAAATTACATTTTTGGTCCTTCAAGCTCTTAAAAGAAAACAGGAAAAGTTCAAAAAGCGTTTTGAAACAGATCTTATACAAGAATAGTCATTCTTAACATGTTGTTACGCCCGACCGTTGGTCCACAGAGATTTGGGCCGAAGCGGCAAAGCGCCGACCGCGACTCCGGGAACCCGTCTAGACTAAACAAGAACCCGATCGGAAACAGTCGCCTCCGTTCTCGAAAGTACGAGAGTATGTTCAGGTCGGGTATATAAACTAGCGAGCCGCGCGAGTTCGGATCGAAAAGATAGTGCAGTGTAGTAAATTTTCATCGACAAGCGAACAGTGCGAATTGTTACTAGAGAGTAATTGTGTTTTAATCGTGTTGTAATAGCTAAAAGTAAATAAAAGTGTGTAGTTAATTGACGATAAAATATTGGAACCAATATCCCGTAACAACTGGTGTCAGAAGTGGGATAATTTTCGTCAAATTTGTGATTGCACGGACAAAGAAGTTGTCGCGTGCTTAGAATTTTGCGTGGTAATGACAGTGCAAGAACTTTGGTGTTTTCTACATGCCATAGACTCGATGTACGACAAAAATTATGGATGAACAACTGGCAGCACTTCTGGAAATGCCGAAGAAGGACAAAGAGGAACTAAGGAATTTTCTGGAAGAAGAAGAAAAACAAAGGCAACCTGAAATAAAGGAACAAGGAAAAAATCAAGCTGCTCTGTTTCAAGCATTAACGGATGGTCGTCGCGAGTTGCAAGAACTTGTCTCAACTAAAATGACCGCAGTCAAACAAGACGTAGATCAAGTCAAACAAGACGTGGATCAAGTCAAACATGAAGTAGAGATGAAAATGACGGAGTTAGAAGCGAGTGACTAAACATTACTAGGCCGCCACTTTTCGACGGCACTACTTCTTGAAGCATTTATAAAGACCCATTTGAGGCGGCAGCAGTTAAAAATGGATGAACAGATTCGAACAAGGCTTCCGAACTTTTAGTAGCTTTGAGAGAAAAGGCTGGAGACATCATGCTTACATTGTCGACCACATAGTTATAACGCAATTGCCGCGGCGTTAGAGCGGAGGTTCGGTAATGCTCATCTCGAAATAATCTACCAGAAAGAACTACGGATGAGGCAGTAGAAGCCAGGCGAAAATCTACAGCAAGAATTAGGAGGGGACATTGAGCGTTTGACAAGATTAGCGTATCCTGCGGCTCTCTCTAATTTCCTTGACCAGCTATCAATCCAGCAGTTTATCGAAGGACTTCGCTACAGTGAAATGAAATGCCATTTGAGGTTGACTCGTCCTTGCAGTGCAAATGAGGCATTAATTCGGGATTGGAGTATGCGGCGTCTAGAATAAACACGGGCCACAGAGTTAGAATAGTTGACGTATAGGAAGAGCAGCAGCCAAACTCAAACTTAAAGCAATTGTTAGACGAGTAGCGTGAATTCAGAAAGCAAATGACTTCATATTTCGACCAATCAACGAGCAGGGTACAAGACATTTTTTACAGAAGAAATATGAACCGCGATGCCGACCTGCAGAAACCCGGATCTTGTTTCAACTGCGGCAGAATGGGCCATTTTAAAAGGGACTGTCGCGTTCCACGGGAAATGAGTCAGACTCCGCCACGACGACAATCTGGCGGACTGACACATCAGCCGGAAGACTAGGACCAGTCAGTGTGAAGATGCGAACGTTGGCTGGCCCCAGGGAAGCCCCCAGGATGATTAGGACTGGACACCTTGGAAGAAGCCTCACCATTCCTGGCAAAATTGAACATCGTCCAGGCAGGTCTCATGATAACACAGATGCATTATCAAGCAGGCCTTGTAAAGGGGCGTGACGACACTGCCAATGAGTAGAACAACGAGAAGGACCAAGTATTCTTAGGAGAACCAGGATTGACGTCGACGAACATTGGACCACTGAACAAATGAAGGTCGAATAAACAACCGATAATGCTGTGGGGTTAATACGTCAATGGAAGTTGGAATATCAAAGACCTGCTTGGAAGGACATAGGAGATAAGAGTTCGGAAGCAAAAACTATGTGGGCTCAATGGGATTCCTTGGAGATTCAGATTGGTTTACTGAAAAGGACTCCCGACGGGAAAAGTGCCACGTTCCAGCTTGTCGAACCAGCAAGTAGAAGGAAAGATGTCTTGCAAGAAGTGCACAATGGAGTGTCTGGAGGCCATTTTGGAGTGAATAAGACCCTGGATAGAATTCGGAAAAGGTACTATTGGATGAATTGCCAAGATGACGTCAGACTGCCAAGGTTATATTTGATAAAGAACTTCGTCTTCCGGTAGAATTGGTGTACGGATCACCAGAAGATGTTCATCTTGAACGGTTATAGACTTAGAGTCGTGATAGGGGGGCAATGTTACGCCCGACCGTCGGTCCACAGAGATTCGGGCCGAAGCGGGAACGTTGAGTGCCGACCGCGACCCCCGCGACATTCAGTTCTCGAAAGTACGAGAATGTGTTCAGGCCGGGTATATACACCAGCAAACCGCGCGAGATCGAATCGAAGTGCAGTGTAATAAATAAGCGAAATAAGCGAACAGTGCGAATTGTTAGTACAGAGAAATTGTGTTTTAATCGTGTTGTAATAGCTAAAAGTAAATAAAAGTGTGTAGTTAATTGACGATAAATTATTGGAACCCGTATCCCGTAACCACATAATTCTTGGTCCTTTGAACTTGCTATTTTTTCACAAACGTCATTGAAATGCTACCTATCAATTTGTTTCTTTTTGGTAATTGATCCACAGATAGAGTATCAGGTATTCCCAAAATTGCATTTTTGATCCGTCAAGCTGACAATTTTTGTCAAAAAAAAGGAGAAATCAAAAAAAACCTTGAAGGTATTAGATACAAGGCAACTAATGCAATTTTTATCTTGAATATAGTTGACAAATAATATGTAATACTACTAACATTGCAAAAAGGATCATTTTTGGTCCTTTGAGCCTACTATTTTTTTTTCATAAGTCGTGAAAGTTCTGCCAATACTCTGAAATGCTTTTTTATCAATTTGTTTCCTTTTTGTAATTGATCCACAGATAGAGTATCAAGTAGATATGTTTTTGTCAAGTATTTATTCTTCTTCTTCTCCTTCGTCGAACCTATCCGTTCCGGATGTTGGCTATCATCATGGCAATGCGCACTTTGTTGGCTGCTGCGCGTAATAGTTCAATGGAAGTTACGCCAAACCACTTCTGTAAGTTCGCGAGCCAGGAAATTCTCCTTCTGCCTGGTTCTCTTCTTCCCTCCACTTTACCTTGCAGGAACAGCTGTAGTAGACGATTCTTGACAGGGTTTCTCATGATATGGCCCAAAGACTCAAGTTTGCTTTGTTTTATGGTATTCATGAGGGTTAATTGGCAGTTCATTTTTCGAAGGACCTCTTCGTTGGTGACTTGATCAACCCAGGAAAGTCTTCGATATAGTTCAATCTCTTGATCCTTTTTTCTGTTGCTTCGGACAACGTCAAAGCCTCTGCACCATACAACAATACTGAGAAAATATAGAATTTTATCATTCTCTTCTTCAACGTCATGCTGAGATCTCGACAGCGTGTTTCAATTGTCTCAAGTGTTTCATTTGTGTGAACATTGTTTTAGCCTTTTCAATTCTGCACTTTTTTTGTTTGGAGTGGTCCCACGAATCATTAAGGTTAGACCCAAGATCAGTAAAACTACGTACTCTCTCGATAACTTCGGTTTTACAATACAGCCCACCGCGTTGATTAGGGGACTTACTTATAGCCATGTATTTGGCCTTCTTGATATTCGGTTCCAATCCGTATTGTTCGCTTGTGTGTGTAACTCTGTTGTTAAGTTCTAGCAGCCCCTCCAAGTTCGGCCAGTAAAACCGTGTCGTCTGCATATCTGATATTGGTGATTACCTCACCATTCACCTTAACTCTGTTTTCACCACTGTCTGTGGTGTCTTCTAGTTTCTAGTGCCTTCCTAAATATTTTATCCGAGTAGAGATTGAGTAGTAAGGATGATAAGATGCAGCCCTGTCGGATTCCACGTTTGATTTCTAAGGTGTCTGACCCGTTATTTTCAAGATTTATAGTTGCTTTCTGATTCCAATATAGATTGCCAATGATCCTTATGTCCTTTGCATCCAAGCCCGTTTCGCGAAGTACTTTTACCATTGTTTCGTGTTGACAGCGGTCGAAAGCTTTAGCAGAGTCTATAAAGCACACGTAAACGTCGCAATTCATATCCCTACAGCGTTGTAGAAGAAGTTGTATGGCAAATAATGGCCTCTCGAGTACCGATGCCGTTGCGAAAGCCGAACTGCGACTCGCCCACATGTTCTTCGCATTTAGTCTACAGGAGGGCATGAATTACCCTGAGACAGATTTTTAACACGTGTGACATAAGACTGATGGTGCGGTAGTCACCAAAAAATTTGGGGTTGAACCTCTTCGGTACGATGATAACTAATGAAACAAACCAGTCAGCTGGAATCGTGCCACTATCATACATATTATTAAATAGTGACGTCAAGATAGTAATGCAAAGCGTCTCCATGATCTTAAGCACTTCCGCTGGTATATGGTCGGGACCAGTAGATTTTCTTTTAGTTTTAGCGCATTTAAGGGCATGTTTAAGTTCGTCAACTGATATCACTGGACCTTCCGTACTGTTTGTTTCATCAGGTTTTTCTGGACGCCGGTCATCTTTGAAGAGTTCAAATATGTATTTCCGCCATGTTTTCAGTTTTTCGTTTACTTCATAGACAAGCTTGCCTTGGTTTATTACCCGGCCAAAAAATAAATGGGAGTATTCATTTGAAAGCGTCATCAGTAGGCTGTAAAATGTCAAAAGAAAAGGATGAAGAAAGAAAAGTCCATTTACTTTATTTAATTGCCATCCTTTTCTTTAGCCTTTTCTGTAGCTACACTCGCAGCCTTCTAGCTGAAGTTTTTTTTTACAAATTTGTGTGGTGCCTCCCACCAATATCTATCTTTCTAAAAACAAAAATAAAAGTTTCCTTTGCCCCGAGAACTTCATTATAACGAATTTTGGGTTTTGATGATGGCCTGAGAATTTATACTGCTCCACCAAATGGGAAATCTGGGATAAAAACATGAACAGCGATACAGCCTTTCTCAGGTCTCTTATAGATGGAAGGTCAAATGGAAATCTAGGTGACGACATTGTAAATAAGCAAAGGGCAAATAAGCAGAGTGGGAAGATGAAGAACACTACTGCCAATTTGAAAGGCGATTTTTTTACTACTTATGGGTATTACGCCCCAATCCAATTTTTTGGGGTTTCTTTTGTTGTTGGAGACCGAATTTCGCATTATTCCCAGAAAAATTACTGAGAATACCAATTCCCCCTGAACAGTGGTTAGAATTCAGCAGTTAATATAAACATTTTCCATTAATAGTCTAAACACAAATCAGGAGCCACATGTTAAAACCATGCTATATAACCAAAAGCTCAAACAGCTTTTGGATGTGCAACTCGAGGCCAAAAAACAAGAAACTGTTCAAGTCAAAGAAGAGCAAATGATATTTTTGGAAAAAGCAAAATTAAAGGTCGTTGAAAATTCCCGATATGCTGAATTGGAGAGGGCAAAGGTATCGCTGGAACCTAATATCTTGGTAATTTACAAATTTAATATTTGATTAATTTCTAGACAGAGTATTTAAAATACCACATACAGAAAAATATGTTGTCGAAAAAAATAAAGGAGTTCAAGGAGATAAAAGCTCAAAAGGAAGATTTTCAAAGAAGGAAGTACTACAACGTTTTTATTCGTCTCGCTGAGGAGTATGTGAGCGAGAAAAAACTGGAAGAGTTGGCCGTTTTGAAAAATAAGGAACGTCAGAGCCTTAGCGAACTATTTGAGCTTCAGGAGCGGGTTGTAACTAACCAGAAATTTGGCATTTCAAACATGAGAAACATGGCAAATACAATTGTAAGTATCGTTAGTTGATTAGCTTTTTCCCCTGACTTAGATATTTTGTTTTTAGTTCGGAAGCCGAGAACCGCAGAAGGTGGAAAAAGTAGCCGAACAACCGGGTAAGTATCTTGCTAAATATTGTGAAGTGAAAAGCGTTTGAAACAAGATGTCAAAGAGAGAATTTCTGGTATATTAAACTAATGGTTTCTCGACAACGGTAAAAGATGCGCCCTATGATATGTTACATGTTAATAATTGAGATTTTGACGTAGAAGCCGAAAATGCACAAATGTAGATTTGAAATAAGAAAACCGACGTAACTATAAACAAGTAGTCTATATACAGGGTGGGCCAATAGTGCGTGGACAGATGATTGCTCTGAAATGCAAAAAGATATTAATATGAAATGTTGGCCATCGATTGATGTTATTGTTGCGAACTAGGGTTCGATAATTCCAGTGTAACGATTTAACACGAAAACACTATTTATTTATTTCCACAATTACACACGACTACTAAATAACTCATTACTTAACACTTTATAGCCTTCTATTATCGCTTCGTAACTTTAGCTTACTTATAGCTCGATTAAAATACGACTACGACTACTCTGCGCGCTCTATGCGCATTTATATACAATCCTAAAATTACAGAAAAACCTAGAAAGTTCTTTATAAGAATTCTTGAATAATCTCACATAAAAAAAAAAGGTTGTAAACAACTGCCTTCTAGATTAAGCCAGCCGAGCAATAAATCACTCGTGTCAGCCATGACGCAGCGCGGATAGGTCGCGAAGCTCCACCAACCAACACGCTCCCATGCGTTGCCCCGCCTCCTATGCGGCGTTGCTGCGAATCGTAACATTATGCTTAGGCGTATTTCTAAATTATTTTGGATGTTAATGCCAAACTATATACAGAGTGGCTACACAAAGTTATGTTTTTTTTTAAATAAGACACCCTCTATATTTTGTTATATTCAGGTTGCTCTTCTTAAATGCTTCAAGAAAATGTAAGCATATGTGGCCTTTACACTACGCGTTTAGGAAATATGGGGGCTTAAGTGATAAAATCGGCCATCTTTGGCCGTTCAGAGCTCACTTACAAAAGTAAATTTAAAAGCGGATTATGTTCACTTATTAACTATAAACCGTAGACTATGCAATAATTATTAATTTGCAACCTGGAGCTGCACTGATATACAGGGTGATCGTTGTTTGAAAAACCTTGATTTTCTCGATTTTTTCAAATGGCAACACCGCATTTTTTGGTTGTTGTTAATATGGGGCTTGAGCTCAACTTTTATTTTTATGAAGCATGTCCTATACCTATCTCTAATAGATTTAGAGATATTTGACCTCATTAGAGCTTAATTTATTCATCTTGGTCTGATCTATTTAGAATTTGAAAATAACATGCCACGTTAACTTGTTTATTTAAAAGAGTAATTTTTTTAACGTGCTTATACTAAAAAATATGTAATAGTTAAAATATTTATATATTTTTATATGATATTTATATATTAAGCAATACGAGAACTTTATGTTTTAAGTATTTTCCTTCATCTGCTTGTCCAAAATATAGCTCTTGGCCAATCAGGTGAGGAAAAACCCTTTAAACATAAAAATTATTGCTTGTCTTTAATTGCTATGAAAATGTATCTGCCGTGTGCACGGTAACAAACAAGTAGGTAGGTGTGGGAGAGTGTATACTTCGTGCAATTTTCTTTAAAACCCTTTATTGGCGGACCGGTTTCGGCACAAAGGCCATCGTCAGCGCCCAAAAATTCGTCAAAAGAAGGGAAGTCAAGGGCGAGGAGTCATCGTGCCAAGGTACCTCGTAAATCAATCACAGGCAGTCAATTTAAAACTTAAACAATTGGGGACGTCAATAAAACATGAAAAGACACTAACAGACCACACGTAACAGGCACGAAAATTTAAAATATGTTAAAATCATATACGTTTTGCGTCCTTTAATCAGGTCGATAGAAGTGAAAATAGCGGGTGTAGGACAGAAATAACTACTTCACTTTTGTGAAAGAGCCAAGGTTCCGTCCTCAATAAAGGTCGAAACGTTGGCTCTTTCACAAATGTGAAGTAGTTAGTTCTGTCCTACACTCGCTATTTTCACTTCTATCGACATGTTGAAATGTTTAAAACCTTAAAAACTTTCAGGTCCGAGGAGGATTTATGTTGTGTGTTTTAATTAATTAATTTTGAGAACCGTGACCTCCTTGTTGGTGTGTGATCTTTTGATATGCCCTTAAGAAAAAAATACGTTAAGAAAACTATACAGTGTGATCCAAATTGGTGATTCATGCATGGGGATTTTACTTATCTTATTAGATACGGGATCGGTTAAATGGGAAAAGTTGTAGAGAATTTAATGAGAATCTCGCACCCGGTTTCCACATTGGAGTATCTCTTACCTTTTTCTAAAAAAATGGGAAAATGTGCACACTGCATTTTTAACTTTGCACAACCTAACACAAAACAATGGTCTCCAAAGTGCAACAAATTGATATTGACATTCAATCATTAAAATCATCTATAATAGAAGAAGATAACAAATTAAAAGAGTTATTAAAAGTAGTTAGTGGTATTGACAAATTTGGTGAAGATATTAAATCATTAAAAAAACACGTTAAAGAAGAAGATGAGAAATTACGTGAACTATTGAACACTAAGTTTAAAGATATTACAACAGACGAACTTTTGGAAAAAAATAATTTAATTAAGGTGGAAGAACAAAAATTAAAAGAAAATAAAGAAAACATAAACACTTATAAGCAATTTTATATATTGCAAACTTAGCAAATATTGAAAAACTAATGGAACTAGTAATAAAAAAACATGAAATGTTGTTGAATGGTATTAGAATTAAATTCTCACAATGCTTAAAAGCAGAAACATTAGATTCTTTGCATTATTTATATAAAGAGCTTGTAAAACTAAATAAGTCTTTAACTAAACCAACAAACTTTGAAGACGAAGAGTGGATTGAATTTTATACAAACTATTTGAAAACGTTTTTAAAAAATTTTGAAGAATTATTATACAACAAATAATGACAAACATTAAAGAACAACTAGTAAATGAAATACATAGACTGGCAAGAAGAAACTGTTCTCGAAGGAGGGTCATTGTAAGGGGTTTGAATGATCTCTTTCAAGCGGATTTAGTTGAAATGCAGCCTTATGCGAAATTTAACAAAGGGAATAGGTATATTCTAGTTGTTATTAATGTTTTCTCTAAATATGTTTGGGTTGAACCTGTGAAATAAAAAAATGCTAAAGATGTTAGTAGGGCAATGGAGAAAATAATAATTAGTGCAAAAACCCCACCGAAAAATTTGCAAACGGACAGAGGTACTGAATTTTACAATAAACATTTTAAGGAGCTGATGGAAAAATATAAAATAAATCATTACAGCACATTTTCAAATTTAAAAGCAAGTGTTGTAGAACGTGTAAATAGGACTATAAAAAATATTATGTGGAAAAGATTTAGTAATCAAGGTACTTACAAATGGTTTGGAATATTACAACAAATTGTGGATAAACATAATAAAACGAAACATAGTACTACTGGCTATAGACCTTCAGATGTTAATAAAAGCAATGAAAAAATTATTTTAAAAAACGTGTACACTCACAAGAAAACCTTAGATCCAAAACAGCCTAAATTTAAGTTGAATGATTTTGTAAGAATTTCCAAACAACGGGAAGCTTTTGCTAAGGGATATACTCCAAATTGGTCTACTGAAGTTTTTCAAGTAAGGAGGGTTAAACTGACAAATCCAAGAACATATCTTTTAAGAGATCAGCGAAATCAGGATATTGAAGGTGCTTTCTACGAAGAAGAATTACAACATGTTAAATATCCAGATGTCTATTTAGTTGAAAAAGTGTTAAGACGCAAAGCCAATAAGGTATATGTAAAGTGGTTGGGGTTCGATAAATCACATAACTCATGGATTGATAAAACTAATGTTTTGTAATATGTTTTAATAAAATACAAGTCATTAAGAATAATAGTTTTATTATTACATTACATCTTATTACATAAGCTTAGGTATATTTTATTTCTGTGCTCTTTACTTAGTATAGCATTAATTATGCAACTACAGCTAGCAATTCTTTTTTCGAATCGAAGTATGTCACAATATAGTTGAAGATATTCACTTTTTCGTACTTGTCTATATGCAAAGTCCCACGTCACTAGCACGTGTAGTTTATTACTAATTTCACTAATAGTCACATATTTCTTTATAATATTTCCTTTTTGTTCCATGCTTCTGCAGTCGGTTTTCTAACTCCTCTGGATATAACATTAGATACTCCAACATGGTGCTGACATTCTCACTATTTGGATTTTCACTTGGATTTAAACCATTATAAACATTGGTGAGCAAGTCGCCAATTTGATTTACAGTCGTTGTTTTGTAAACATTAAAGTAATTTTCAAAGTTTTGTTCTTTTATAATAGAAATTCTATATGCTATCAAATCTTTTATTTTCCACAAGCTATCAATGGATTCTTGACCAAGATAGACATAATTAGAATTTGGCTTGTTAATTTTTAGAATTGGAAAGTCATTGATTTTCTCAAAACTTAAAGTAATGTTTCCACACTGAATGGCAGACGTATCAACTCCGGAATAGTAAAAGTAGTTTGCAATTACACCTTCATACTTGCAAAAGTTTATCCACTCATCTTCACTCAGAGTCATGTAGAATCCATTTCTTCCACCAATTACTATTTTGGGTGAAAAATCATTTACACTTATTCCAACTAAAACAAATTTTGTGAAAGAGCTGTTAAGATAAAAAAACTTGGTATTCACAATATTTAAAACTTTGTTGGATGTTCCACTCACATTATTTTTCTTACTATTTGATAAGTAATCATTATTTTGACTAGCAAATTTAGAGAACGACATTTTGTGAAAATGAAATCAAAACTTTTCTGCTGCAATAACCGTAACTCTTGCGGTTGGTATGTCAACGTGTGTCTTCACTTGCGTATAAGTATATGTTGGTGGCGGTTTTGTGGTGGGGTTTTTTGTAGTGGTGGCGGTTTTGTGGTGGAGTTTTTTTGTAGTGGTGGCGGTTTTGTGGTGGTGGTGGTTTTGTTATGGTGGGACAATTGATGGGTATGTGGAGATGACGGAGGAGGAGCTGCTCTCATAGATTTTCGGGAGGAGGTTACTCTCCTATTCTCACTACTGTAGTTTCTAAACCAAGCCAAAGGTAGTTTTGAAAATAAAACATTATTTAGGTACTTTTTTACGTACAATACAATGACGTATTCAGAAAAAATCTATCGTCAACTGTTCTCGAGTTATATTTAATAACTTCGTTAATTCTTATGGACGCCATCTCGTTTTTTTTTGCATAATAGGAAAGGGCTTTAAAATTCCTTTTCAACGATGTATCTGTTGATGCCATTTTCAACGATGTATCTGTTGATGCCACTAACATATTTCCAAGGTGTAAAAATCGAGTTTTCTATTTCTTCGCCAAGTAGGCCTTGGTAGGTTTCATTGCAATCATGAAAAACAAAAGATAATGGTTGTGGTAAGTGTCAAAGTTGTTGTGAATACCGTATTTATGTGGACTAGTTATTTACGTGGATTGAAAGAAGACTACGCCTGTCGCCGGTAACATTTAAGCGGGCCCAGTCTACAGTAAAAACTCGTCGCGCAGAAGTCACTGTAGAACAACAAATCTTACATAGCGGTATCCTTATCTGTAAATAGAGACTAGAACAAAGTCAAGTGTACCGGAACCATTTAATTCGGAAAAATTCAGAGCGAGTTTAAGTCGCATTAGTTTCAAGGCTCCCCAGAGAAAAAAATCCAAAGGTGTAATACCCGGGAACCGCGCAGGTCAAGATATAGGGTCGCCATTTGAAATCAACCGATCCCCAAAATTTTCTTTATCATTCAATTCTTGCTGAAACCATATGTTATGGAAATCGTTTTCGGGTACAACTTCTCTAATTGCAGGAAGAATTAAATTTCTTAGCATAGCCAAATATCTCTCGCCGTTCAGGGATTGTTGATAAAAAAATTGACCTATTAAGGTACCTATTCGCTGAAAAACAAAATAACATCAATGCAAATCTCAACAGCAGTCAATAGAAAACGAAAAGCCTCCGCGTGTGCACCTGTGTAAATGAATATGTAGGTATTAAGAAAAAATTTTTTCCATAAATTCCACATCTACCTGCCAAATCGTGTCTGCAACATGCGCTGGGCACGTAACACAGAATTTCGATAGCTCAGTAGTGATAATTGTGCTTATTACATGCACCGCAGTCGCTTATAAATGTGTCATCGGTCCATACGATTTTACCGCTGAAGTTCTCATCTTCTCGACATTTGGCAATGTGCCAATTGCAAAATTCAACTCTTCTTGGAAAATCACCTTCGTGAAGCCCTTGCACAATAGTTGCTTTATAAGGATGATATTTTTGTCTTATTAACGTCCTTAAGAGCCTGGTTCTAGAAACATCGAGCTCACGCCTGCATTTTCGTGTGGAAGATTTCGGGTTATTATCAAAATAATTTGAAATTTCTTGGTTACGGTTTACATAGTCCTTTTCATAATTTTTACGTCGGGAAGCTTCAAAACTGCGATGCATACGTATAGTTGTAACAAGTTTGAAGAAATACCTTTTATTGGGCTGTCTCCTTTCTGGATAATTTTCATACGGCAAAATCAGGATTTCGGTTACTTTTAATAAAGCACTCTAACATGTCAAACTTTTCCATATTGTCGTAGTTTACAGCCATTTTTTGTAAGATTAAAAGGAAATGCGATGCAATAAAAAATGTGTTATATTTAATAGCACGTAGTGCATCAGTTTGACTTTGACGCGTGGCGCTATCATTATCTTTTGTTTTTCATGATGGCCACGAAACTTTTCAAGGCCTACTTTGAGAAGAAATAAAAAACTCAATTTTTACACCTAGGAATATGTTAATCATATCAATCGTTGAAAAGAGATTTTTAAGCTCTTTCCTATGATACAAAAAAAACAAGATGGCGTTCATAAGAATTTTCGAAGTTATTATACTTAACTCGAAAACAGATGACGATAGATTTTTTCTGAATACGTCATTGTATTGTACGTGAAAAAGTACCTTAATAATGTTTTATTTGCAAAACTACCTTTGGCTCGGTTTAGAAACTACAAGGCAAAGTTAAAAATGCAGTGTTGCACATTTTTCCATTTTTTCAGAAAACGGTAAGTGATACTCCAATGTGGAAACCGGGTGCGAGTTTCTCATTAAATTCTCTACAACTTTCCCCATTTAACCGAACCCGTATCTATCAAGAAAAGCAAAATCCCCATGCATGCATCACCAATTTGGACCACACTGTATTACTGAGCACTATAAATCTTGGCAATCCATGAAAAAAAAAAACTTGACATGCGATCAAGTCAAACTGACACTGTCATTGAGTCTATTAATTAATAAATAATTGTCCAGTTATCGCACCGAAAACTAGTAAAAATAACTAAGTTTGAAATGAGTTAGTTGATATGATTTTTACACGGGGAGAATGTGAACAATATTGTTCATTAGCCAGCCGAGTATACAAAGCGCGATATCCAGATCGCATTCATCCCAAAGTAGAATCGCTAAGGAATGTAGTGGAGAGATTTACAAGTTCTGGAAGCGTAAATTATACCAGTCAAGAACAAAAACGATAACAAATCGCTCAATGGATGCTCAAAATAGTCGAAATTCTAGATAACAAAATGTCCGAACTAGTTTCCGACCTCTACCTTAGAACAAAACTGGCACAAAATTATTTCCTTCTATGAACGTATTATACATAATTCATTTTTAAGTCAAAACAGTGTCCTATTTATAACCCAAATCTTAATTATTAATTTTCACAAAACAATGTTTTTTGAGTTGCGCCACTATTGCATTCAATGAGCGAAATGAAGAAAACGAATACCGGGTTTTGTTGTCGTTAATGGAAAATCCTCACGTGAGTACGAGAACACTTAGCAATAATTTGAATTTATGTCGAACATCTATCAGACGTACGCTAAGAAGATATAAATTCCACCCATACCATATCCAACTACACCAAGAACTCAAAGAAACAGACTATCAAATTAGATCCAATTTTTGTAATTGGATGCAAGAACAAATTCACCGTAATAATGATTTTTACGAGAACGTGTTATTTTCCGATAAATGCACACTCCACCGAAATGCCTTTGTTAATCGACATAACTTTCACTACTATTCCGACAATAACCCACATCATTTTCGGGTTCACAGCCAAGAAAAATGGTCAATTAATGTTTGGGCAGGAATAATCGGGAGATATGTTATTGGACCTTTCTTTTTCGACGGGACGTTGATTGCTGTTACATACCACCAATTCTCAGAAATCAACTTGTTTGAATTATTAGAGAATATTCCTTTAGCTCAACGCAGAGACATGAATTTTCAACAAGATGGAGCGCCGCCTGATCATGCTAGAACCATAACCTACTTGTTAAAAAACACATTCACTGAGAGGTGGATAGGAAGAGGTGGACCTGTACGTTGGCCTGCCAGGTTACCCGACCTAACACCATTGGACTTCTACCTGTGGGGTTAAGTAAAAGACAAGGTGTATGAAACGGAACCCACAAGAGTGGAAAATATTGTTACGGTAGGCAGCGCCGAAGCGCCGTAGGCGGGGCAACGCGTGTGGTTGGTGGAGCTTTGCGACCTATCTGCGCTGCGTCATGGCTGACACGTGTGATTAATTGCTCTGTTTATCTAGAAGGCAGTTGCTTTGCAACCTTTTTTTTATGTGAGATTATTCAAGAATTCTTATCAATAACTTTCTAGGTTTTTCTGTAATTTTTTCTTGTTGTGTGATTGTGTATAAAAGGCGCATAGAGCGCGCGGGTAGGAGTAGTCTTATTTTAAGCGAGCTATAAGTAAGCTAAAGTACGAAGCGATAATAGAAGGCTATAAACTAGTGAGTTATTTAGTAGTCGAATTGTACCTGTGTGTATTTATGGAGTAAATAAATAGTGTTGCGAACTCGGGGTTCAATAATTCCAGTGTAACGATTTAACACTAAAACACTATTTATTTACTCCACAAATACACACAGGTACAATTCGACTACTAAATAGCTCACTACATAACACTTTATAGCCTTCTATTATCGTTTCGTACTTTAGCTTACTTATAGCTCGGTTAAAATAAGACTACTCTTAACAGCGCGCTCTATGCACCTTTTATATATAATCCTAAAATTACAGAAAAACCTAGAAAGTTCTTGATAAGAATTCTTGAATAATCTCACATAAAAATAAGGTTATAAACAACTGCCTTCTAGATTAAATCGAGCAATAAATCACTCGTGTCAGCCATGACGCAGCGCGGATAGGTCGCGAAGCTCCACTAACCACACACGCGTTGCCCCGCCTCCCATGGGGCGTCGCTATGAATCGTAACATTGCCCTCCTCCTAAGGCTGTTCGTCCCGAACAGATAGAGTTCCATGGTATCGTGCTAATCGATCCAAATGAACGACCTTCATCTTTGACCTAGGGGTCCGCTGGATCCTATACACCACATCATTAATCTTCTTTATAATTGTATAAGGTCCTTCCCAATTTTGGCTAAGTTTGGGCGACTTCCCCACCTTTTGCCGCGGTTTGTATAGCCACACCAAATCACCATCCTGGAAGCCGCGGGAGTTAGCTAGTAAGTCATATCTTGCTTTGGCTCGATCGGTGGATATCCGCAGTTTATTCCTGACTTGTTCATGAACATTGTTCAGCGCGACTCTTTCTGGTGATCCATACATCAAATCCGCAGGAAGCCTCATTTCCTTTCCGAACATTACTTTCGCCGGAGTATAACCAGTGGCTTCATGCGTAGAGCCTCGATATAACATGAGAGGTAGATGTTGGTCCCAATCACGCTGATGATCTGCCACCATTTTAGACAGGTACTGTTCCATGATCCGATTAAACCTCTCTACCATCCCATCCGACTGTGGATGCAAAGGAGTTGTCCTGGTCTTGCGAATTCCGAGAAGTTCCATGACCTTCTGGAAAACAGCCGATTCAAAATTTCGGCCCTGATCAGAATTGCGAGAAGAAAGTTCGAGAGGGACCCCAAATCTGCAGAACATTTCATTTACTAGCACCGTTGGCACAGTCGTTGCTTCTTGATTAGGCAGGGCATACGCTTCAGGCCATTTAGTGAAATAATCCATGGCGACCAGGATGTATTTGTTGCCCGACTCAGTCTGAGGAAATGGTCCCGCGACATCAATTGCTACCCTCTCGAATGGAGCACCTACAGTGTACTGCACCATTCGGCCCCG
Source organism: Taphrorychus bicolor (assembly GCA_951812265.1). Classification (NCBI taxonomy): domain Eukaryota; kingdom Metazoa; phylum Arthropoda; class Insecta; order Coleoptera; family Curculionidae; genus Taphrorychus; species Taphrorychus bicolor. The sequence goes on along the minus strand of OX638297.1, from coordinate 71,321,428 downwards.
TGATCTTGTTCGAGGTCCTTTTGTGGCACAACAAACTTCGCACTTGCGGCACCCAGATTCGACGTCTTCACGATAGTTCACCCAGTAATACCGCTCTTTAATTTTGGCCAAGGTTTTATTGACCCCAAAATGACCACTGGTTCCGTCGTGCATTTCCTGTAGTACATCCGATTTTCCGCTACTAGGAACAACCAACTGACTGACTACGGTCTTGCCATCCGGACTCTCCCACGCTCTCTTCAGTAATCCATTTTCTATTTTAAGAGAGTGCCACTGGGCCCAGAGCGCCTTCAGGTTTGGACTTTTACCAGCAATTTCTTGCCACTCTGGTCTCTTGCCGTCAGTCTTTGCCAAGAGTATGGGTCCAATATCTGGATTATTCATTTGTTCGTCTCGAAGAGCTTGTGCGGTCCAGCCATCGTTTATTTCCACCGACGTTCTCCTTACAGAAGGATGTCCCTCACGTTGCTCAGTTCTTCGACAACGTTGACTATCTTCTTTACATGACCGCCTAGACAATGTATCGGCATTACCGTGAAACCTTCCTGATCGATATTCAGTTTGGATCTTCTGTCTTTTAATGCATCCGGCCTCTGTAACACTTTTGCCACCCAAATTATTGACTTGACTTAATTGGTTGACTTGACTGATCCTGGGCGTCTTAACGGGCTCGGTCAATTTCCCCCTTACATTGACAGGCATTCTTCTTGCCCTATTACGACAGTTACTCTTGACGTGACCCAGTTTACCGCAGTTAGAACATTTTATGCCCCGATTGCCTGTTGATCGAGTTCTTCCCAACAGGGCTTGCATATTGACTGCGATATCCTTCAACGATTTATGTAAACTTGCCATGGATTCAGTCCTTGACGTATCCTCGTCATCGCAAGTTGCCATTCGTACACGTGGAGAAGAACCAGATGACACTCGTGACGCCTCGAATTTCAGGGCCCGAACTAGTGCCTCGCTGATATTCCTGGGTCTGACTAGACGTAAGTGGTACCTCATGTCACTATCGCGAACTCCCTCAATGAACCTTTCGGCGGCCAATTGCGTTTGAAAACATTCAGGGGCTGATGGGTATGCCAGGTGAATTAGTCTGTCTATGTCCGCCTCAAATTCTTGTAAGGATTCACCTGACTTTTGCTGTCTCATCCTCAGCTGGGCCTGGAACACGGTTTCTTTGTGCTCATTTCCGAAACGTAGTTGTAGAGAGTGTACTAAAGCTGCATAAGTACTTTGATCAGCTGCCGACAAAGATTGGAGTAATTCAGCTGCTTTTCCACGAAGTGCTACCACTAATGATGTAGCTTTCTGGCGCTCGAACCAGCCATTAGCTTTTGCAGCTGCCTCAAATTGGGTTTTATAGATGTCCCAGGCCGTAGTACCGTCATAATCGGGAGGCTTAATTTTAGCGTTGGGTGTGCTAAAACTCTCTGTAGATACGTTGTCGTCCTCAGTTTGTTCCCGGAATTTCTTTTCTAGCTCGAGAACTCTCTGGTTGACAGCTTCGAGTCCTTTGTTAACGCCGTTAATTGATTCGTGAACGCCGTTAACGGATTCGTTAACGGATTGCATTATTCTTTCTTCCAATTGTTGCTCCCTCCCTGCGAGATGGTTCATTAATTCTTCTTTGAATTGTTGATGACGTCGCTCCTGTACTTGATCACGTTTTTCCTGCTCTTCCTTCTGTTGTTGATAACGTCGCTCCTGTGCTTGATCACGTCTTTCTTGTTCCTCTTTTTGTTCCTTATAACGTTTTTCTTGCTCTTCCTTCTGTTCGTTATAACATTTCTCCTGTTCTAGATAACGTTTTTCCTGCTCTTCCTTCTGTTCTAAATAACGTCTTTCCTGCTCTTCCTTCTGGTGTTGATAACGTTGCTCCCGTACTTGATCACGTCTTTCCTGTTCTTCTTTTTGTTCCTTATAACGTTTTTTCTGCTCTTCTTTTTGTTCTACATAACGTCTTTCTTGCTCTTCCTTCTGTTGTTGCATAAGGGACAGCAGGGCGGCAAGTTGATCCTCCATCGCTTGATACTGGCTTCTGGTCACTGGCATAAACACGTAATGTCCGTGGGTGTTATAAAGTGCATCTAGGTATCCCTCTTAGTCTTTACTAGAATAGTGCACAACGTCAGGTTTGCGCTATTTTGAGTTTTATTTCTTTTCGGGATGGGGGTAGTTTCTACCCTCATAAAGGTATTTCGAATGAATCTCATATAGGGTGTTATAAAGTGCATCTAGGTATCCCTCTTAGTCTGTACTAAAATAGTGCACTACGTCAGGTTTGCGCTATTTTGAGTTTTATTTCTTTTCGGAATGGGGGTAATTTCTACCCTCGTGAAGGTATTTCGAATGGATCTTATATAGGGTGTTATAAAGTGCATCTAGGCGTCCCTCCTACTCTTTACTAGAATAGTGTACAACGTCAGGTTTGCGCTATTTTGAGTTTTATTTCTTTTCGGGGTGGAGGTAATTTCTACCCTCGCGAAGTTATTTCGAATGAATCTTGCATAGGGTGTTATAAAGTGCATCTAGGTATCCCTCTTAGTGTTTTCTAAAATAGTGCACAACGTCAGGTTTGCGCTATTGTGAGTTTTTTTTTTCGGGGTGGAGGTAATTTCTACCCTCACGAAGTTATTTCGAATGAATCTTGCATAGAGTGTTATAAAGTGCATCCAGGTATCCCTCTTAGTCTTTACTAGAATAGTGCACAACATCAGGCTTGTGCTATTTTGAGTTTTATTACTTTTCGGGATGGGGGTAATTTCTACCTTCACGAAGTTATTTCGAATGAATCTCATATAGGGTGTATCCCTACCTAATAATCTCATATAGGGTGTTATAAAGTGCATCTAGGCCTCCCTCCTACTCTTTACTAGAATAGTGCACAACGTCAGGTTTGTTTGCACTATTTTGAGTTTTATTTCTTTTTGGGGTGGGGGTAATTTCTACCCTCACGAAGTTATTTCGAATGAGTCTCATATAGAGTGCACAACGTCAGGTTTGTTTGCACTATTTTGAGTTTTATTTCTTTTCGGGGTGGGGGTAATTTCTACCCTCACGAAGTTATTTCGAATGAATCTCACACAGGGTGTTACAATGTGCATCTAGGCCTCCCTCGCTCTCTTTACTGGAATAGTGCACAACGTCAGGTTTGCGCTATCTTGAGTTTTATTGGTTTTCGGGGTGGGGCTAATTTCTACCCCCCACGAAGTTATTTCGAATAAATCTCACTCTCAAAGTGCATCTGGACCTCCCTCCTTCTCCTTACTAGAGTACTGCACAACGTCAAGTTTGCAGAATTTTTAATTTTATTGTTTTTCCAAGAGGATTTATCCCTAACGAGTTTATTCGTTAGTAGGGTGTGAAAAGTGCATATGCCTGCGTGGTATTTTGTCAGAACCCATTTATATAATTTTTTTTCATCATGTTCAGTACTTCTGGTCCGTTGTAAAAATCTGAATATTGAATCTAAATCTGAATCTAACTTCAGCCTGGTTAAACGTTTTGTAGTTACTTCGTTGGATAAAAGCAGTGATTTCAAGACCATAACTATTCTCTTTTTCTTTTCATTTCGCAAAAAGCTGTGAGGTTGTTAATCGAACAACCTAGTCGGGGTTATTTTCAGTGCAGAAACATACCATATCGTTTCAATTGATTCTTAGTTTAGATGAAGTTTTATAATGAACACATAGTATGATCAAATTTGAGTTCCTGATTATTTATAAGACACATACCCTGAGAGAAAGCAAACTATTGAGGAGTAAATTAATGCTTAAAAAGCACAAAGTAATCATTTAGTCCGCATCTAGTAAAGTTACACTCTATATCTGGGTATTGTAGACGCAACTTTAAGTGGCTTGACATAGGAAAACTTGCAAATATCCGCAACTTTTTTAAATGGGACATTGAAAATGGCTACTTCAAACTTTAATTTAGAGTTAAAATCAGACTTTGATATTCCTTGAAAATGTACTAGAAGACCATAAGTAAAATAATCTTTTTTTAAATTTTCAAATACAGAAAGCCTCGCAAAACGGGTGTAACAGTTATTTATAGGGATCTTTTCATAAATATTTATAATAATTCAGAATTATAACAGTAAGCATGACCATGGCACGCCTTTAATTTTTTTAAGAACTAGAAACAGAATAACTAGAAGAAAAAAATAAATGATAGCGCTGCTATTAAGTAAAAGCAAGCTATCCTATAAAATGTTCCTGTTGCGTAGACTTTGTCATAATAGTTATTTACGTTATAAATCCCGTAAATATAGTTTTACAGTAGGAGTAAGATGTTTCTGGACGAGGCGCTAGCCGAGTCTGGAATTTCGAAACGAGTACTGTAACACGTTACCGGACGTATGATGTACAACATTTTATTTCGTACTTATTAAAAATAGGAAAAAAAATCATTTTATGCGCGGCCAATATATTTGTGACAAATCCGCCAATTTGACAAATAGTTTCATTACGGTATCCTGTTAGTAGCGGTAGGTTTAGGTAGATTACCATGGATACAATGGGTTTATTGAAGATGTGCCGGTACTCAATACCGCAAAATTTCTTTACGATATTCAATCCTGTACAAAGCTATTTACCGGATTAAAATCAAGTACGTAAAAGTGTTCTAAATGATACAGTATTAAGTAAATATTAGTGTCATCAAGTTGTAAACATAAAGTCATAAACATACAAATAGTGTTCATAAAGGTACTGGGAACAGTGCGACTAATTGGTCAAAAGGCAGAAGAAGCCGTAAGGCGCCATTATCAAGATATATGTACTAACTACATTTGGTTATAAAAGTTAAGGTTTTATAAAGTTACCTAAAAGAAGTAACACTAACTCGTATAGGCTGCGTTATTTAAGCTCTTTAAGGGGTATATGTATAGAGGCAATTATAGGTGTGTCGTTAATAACTAAAGTTACTAATAGTTTTGTAATGTGATGATGGCAATATTTCGAAAAACATAAAACTAAAATTGTTTGCTGGGATGTAACTAATAATAATTATTCATATAAAAAAGATTAAAATGTTAGATAATCTCTGGGCTTACTACTCTCTAAGGGTTTTTTTAAACAATTTATTAATTTGTTCTGTTGTTATCCATAGTTCAAACATTACAAGCAGAGGCGAAGCCTTTGCACAAAAACGATAAACTGGCCAACCTAATGCGAGAAGAGGAATTTAAGCCCCCAGAAACTCCTAAAAAAATTCGTATATTAGACCAGCAGATTGTAAGACCAGTTTTTGAAGCCCCAAAATGTGCTGTCCCCGAGCAGCGACGTAAAGGGAAGGTGTTAAGAAAATGGAACTCACTTTTGAAGCGCACCAACTCTAGAGACTCCGTTGGCGTCCTCCTGCAAAATGAGTCAATTTTATCAAGTCAGGAAGAATCTAGGGATTTTGAAACACTTGAGAAACTTACGGATGACGTAGAGGTAAGTGACTATAACCAATTCTTACTGGGTTACCTCCAAAAACTAGCCGAAGTAGTTATTATCTATTTATTGCAATGTGGATTGTGTCAGAATCTTAAGAGCGTTCAGGCCTCAGTGCGGGCGAGTTAAATTCGTCGTTAGTGTTTTCAGTAGACACGAACGAACGCAACGTAGCAACCAACTTGAAGAACTTAAATTGGCAACTCATCTATTAGAGAACGTCATCTTGTATAAGCCATTCACTTATTATTGTCGTCAAGTAGGCGTTGGAAAATTGACTTTGACATTTTTATCGTATCATGTGCTTAAAGGAGACGGGTGTAAAAAAAATTACGGTTTCAAGGGTAACTAGATGACAAAAATATGGGTAATATAAATATAATGGGTAATAGTTTCTGATTTTTTGATGGAAAAGAAGAGAATTATATAAAAAGGCACGTCGAAAATTGGCCCGCCATTCTATCATTGTCATGACACTTCTTGACATTTTTCACTTATTGTCTTATCTTGTTCATTACAAAACGTCATCTAGTTGGCTATGTTTTTTTTTATAGAAAAGAAGAGAGATATAAAGGCACGTGGTAACTTGATCCGCCATGAAGCCCAATCAGTTTGAGTGCTTTAACTTTACTTATTAGTGGTCATCTTGTTCTTGCTTTCTTGTTCATCTTGTTCAGCTGCTTTTGTGTTGTTATAAAATTAGTCTTGTGTTTAGTCAACATGGGATTCGCCTTAGAACATAGAATGTTTATGCTGAAAAGCTCCTATCGAACTGGAATTAAAGTGAACGGCCAATGTTGGCAAAAAATTTGCAATTGTACCCATATCGCTTCACAGTAGAGCAAGATTTGCATGAAACTGACTTTCCCCAAAGAGTGCAATTTTGCTATTGATATGCTATTGATATGGATATGGATCTCTCCAAGTGGTCAGCGTTCCAGTATCGATGTAGATCGCGTGAATTAGTGGGATGGGGACGATTTCTCAAGCGAGCGAACAACTTTAGTTTGTTTTCAAATTGCCAACGTTTCGACCATATATTTTTAGGTCGTTATCATAAGGCAATAATAGACAACACAACTGATGTAAAATATGGATGGCAGTTCATGTTTTGGCGGCTCAAATTAAACCTATTACATTATATACAGTGTGTCCAAGATAAGCATGCACTGCATGGGCATCTCCAAAGCGGTAAGGGATACGAAGGCGGTTAAATTAGAAGAAAGTTGCACAATGGGGAGACCTTTTACATGGTGTTTGCAAAAATGAGTTGTGAGTTGAATCAGTTTTTTAGATATCTCAAAAACAGTCGTTTTATGGATTTTGGTTTTTATATATTTTTGTGCGTTATTTCAAACAATACTCGAAAACGAAAAACACTTTCTCCTTACACCTTCTTAAGCTCTACAGGATGAAGTTTGTTACTTTTTATTCCAACGTTTCGTTATCGATGAACCATCATCAACTTTAATTTTTCTTATGGACCGAAAAAAAAGTAGAGAAAGCAAAAGATAGTCCTTTTTGTACCCAATTCAACAATGTGATGTACTTGTGTCGGAAAAGCAATTCGTAATAAAATATATACAATTTTTATTAGTAGGAAAGGAATAAAAATGCATAACCACAAATAGAAATACCAAAAAGGACGCAGAATTTACAACAAATGTTCAAATAGATAACCATTATTCTCTAAACAAAGGTAAGATCTTCTTACCGTTGATTCTAAGACTCGGGATAATAATTCTGGAGTGATAGTATTAAATGCTGCCGTAACTGATCTCAAAAGTTGATCTTCTGTATCAAAATGGTGAATCTTATACTTGGTTTTTTTATGTAACCCCAAAGAAAAAAGTCTAGTGGGGTTAAGTCTGGTGATCGCGCTGGCCAGGAAACCTCACCATAAGTACCGATTGTTTTTCCTGGAAACTGTTCCGAAAGGTACCCTCGAAATAATCTAGCATTGTGTGCAGGTGCACCGTCTTGTTGAAACCAACAGCCTTGTACATTCTGTAGCGGCAGAGTATCTAGACTCTCTTCCAATTCATTTCTCAATAAAGAAAGGTGGCTTACTGAGGTTAAGGAGTTGTGGTAAATAAAAGGTCCCAATATTCTAGTGCCCAGAATTCCACACCACATGTTGAAGCCAAATCGGTGTTGGCGCTTGGATAATTTTTTCCCCCGGGGGTTGCTTTGTGCCCAATAATGAGTATTGTGTCTATTAAAAATTCCGTTGTTTGTAACCTTGCTTTTGTCTGACCAAATAACTTTGAATGGAAAGTCAGTCATTATCAATGTGACACTGCCTAGTCTACCATTCACAGAACGTCCTCCTTCTAATTTCATCTCCAGGTCGCAGTCCTTGGCAAATTCTAAAATTATAGGGGTGAAAGTTATTTTTCTTTAAAATAAATGGGGCTGTAGATCTGGCTACTCCTGTTTGACTTTCAATTTCCCTTGTTGACACATCATTGTTTTCAATGACTGATTGAATAACTTGATACTCTTTTTCTTCATTAGAAGTTTTTTTTTTTGGTTTTAATACTACGCGTCTGAAGATTGATCTATTATGCCGTCTTCTTTCAGGATATTTGTCGATGTACATACTTTCAGCAGCCACACAATTGTTTTGGGATAAAACGTAACATGACAACATATCAAATTTTAGAAAAATGTAGATAATTTAATAAAAATTGCCTTTTTGACACAAGAACTGATATAACAATATCTAATACAGTATGTACTTTTTTCTAAGTCCACATGAAAAAGTTAAGTTGATGATGGTCTCTCGGCAACAAAACGTTGTAACAAAAATTAGTAAACGTCATCTTGTAGATCTTAAAAAGGTGCAATGAGAAAGTGTTGTTTGTTTATGGATACTGTTTGAAATAACTTTAAAAATAAAGAAAAACCGAAATCCATAAAATTACTGTTTTTGAGATATCTAAAAAAATAAGTCAAACAATTCTTTTTTGCAAACACCATGCAAAAGGTCTCCCCATTGTGCAACTTTCTTCTAATTTAACCGCCTTCGTATCTCTTCGCTCATTGCAGAGATCCCCATGCAGTGCATCCTTATCTTGGACACACTGTATTTAGATTCTAGAGAAGTTTTCAAATAAGTTTAAAGAGGGAGTAGTTAAAAGAACCTAATTTAAAGGTTTTAAAAAACATATTACAAACAATCAACATCAAATGAACCACCACAGATAATATAATATTTAAGATGAAATATAGTAGCTTTAATTACCTCTTAATGAAACAGTGAAGTTATGTCCAAGTGGATCGTTGTCATGACCATGAGTTTTATCTATGGGCCAAGGCTACCGTGGAATAAGAACCGTACAACAACACAACAGCCGTACACGAGATGCAAATCTAAAGGCGATCACGAGCTATATGCTGGGAAGCAAAGGCAATCACCGATTTGTTTATGATATTTTTTTAGGTATCATACCGAGAGGCGGTTTCGTGGTTAGTTGTAACAACTCAACCTCGTACAATTTAGCTGTCCTCGTGCATGTTGTGCGAGTTACACACAAAGAGGGGTGGAGTGTTTAGCTTCTGGCACTTGGGTAGGTGCTTGGTTCAGAAATTACAAAAGCGGAATTCACTAACTGGTATTTTACTTAATTACAACCGGGTTTACTGTCAATTTACAAAAGGTACGAACAGTTGTGCGAATTCGAGATAGCGTAGTTGAAAGGGAGACCGAGTGTCTCCAAGAAGTGTCTGCGCAAGAGTGTTTAAAATATACAAAACCTAAAACTAATCACTAATCTATAAAAGCGCGGGAAAATACCACCAACCAGCAGCGAGCCCAACTCCAAAGGAGGTGGCGGCACCAATCAAATCACAAGGATATGAGGGGCACGGCGGCACCCATTTGCATTTACGTGACGCAGACCGAATTCCAGTGCTTGATTTATTACTGACAGGCAGCTGCAGCGGGCCGCGTGAAAGCGTCGGCTAGTCTTTGAGAGACGGTGCTTCCCTTTGATAAAAAGCTCATATTTATTCCGCTGTTGTTTTTACAACATACTCCCCCCCGCAAAAAAAAGAAAAGATTACTAAAACTTGCCAAAATAAAAGAACTACTATAACAAATAAATATATATGCTGTTCGTAGTTAATCGTTACATTCTTGCAACTCCTTCGGAAACGGGCATATCCTTGTAATGGGTCTAGTGAATAAGTCATTTTTAGTTCTCAATTTGACAACACGAACCTTTCCATCTGGTCCCGGCATAATTTGTTCTATGCGTGCTCGGCTCCACACTAAAGGAGGTGTATTATCTTCCTTAAGCAACACTAGTTGCCCAACCTTCAGATTTTCCTTAGACGCCAACTATTTAGGTCGATTTTGTAGCCAGTTCAAATACTCAACTGACCAACGGTTCCAGAACTGTTGCTGCATTTTAACACACCTTTGCCAAAATGTGAGTCTGTTGTCAGATTTCTCAGAAATGTTTCTGTCCGGAAAAGCGGAAAGAGGAGCCCCAATTAAAAAATGGCCAGGAGTAAGATAATCTAAATCTGAGGGATCATCGGAAAGTGCACAAAGAGGCCGTGAATTCAATATTGCTTCGATCTGTGAAAAAACCGTACTCAACTCTTCGAAAGTCAAATTCGAGTTACCAACGATTCTTACTAGGTGAAATTTGGCGCCCTTAACAGCTGCTTCCCATAAACCTCCCCAGTGAGGGCTACGTGGAGGAATAAAAGTCCACTGTATTTCGAGAGACGCAAGATAATCGTGAAAAGGCTCAAAGTTAGTGTCCTTTCGAAGAAAAGTGTATAAATCTCTCAGAAAATTTCGAGAACCGTGAAAATTTGAGCCGTTGTCACTAAAAATTCGTGTTGGATTTCCTCTTCGTGAAATAAATCTTTTCAGGGTAGCTAAAAATGCTTGAGTGGTCAGATCTCAAACTACGTCAATGTGACATGCCTTTGTAGACATGCAAATGAAAATAGCTGCGTAACACTTCTGAACTGGGGCTCGTTTTAATCGTGACGATTTAATAAAGAATGGTCCCGCGAAATCCACTCCTACCATTTGAAAAGGACGAGAGGGTGAAACTCTATCTTTGGGCAAGTCAGACATAAGCTGCTGGCAAGGTTGTACAGAAAATCTGAAACAAGTTCCACAACTTCTGACTATGCGTTTAATGTCTCTAAGGGCATTTAAAGGCCAATATTCCAACCGAACATTAGACAAAACCGTTTGAGCACCTGCATGTCCTAAACGAATGTGCTCTTTTTTCATTAACAACGAGACAACGTGAATCTTTGATGGTAACAAAATAGGGTGTTTTTGGTTATAAAGTATCGGAGCATTTGACAAACGTCCACCGACACGCAAAATTTCATCAGAATCTAAAAAAGGTTTAAGAGATATTATGGCCTTATTCGTTAGTGGAATACCAAGACGTAGTTGAGAAATTTCATTAGAAAAATATTGTGTTTGCAAATTTTTTATGATTAATTTTAAAGAGTTACTCAGCTCAATTACTGAAAGAGGGCCGGACATTTTGCGAGTGGTGCATCTAGCATTTTCCATAAATCTGAGACACCAACCAAGAGTTCTTTGCAAACGAGTGAAACTAGAAAATCTTTGAGTTAACAAAGTAAATAATGTGGGAGAGATATTCACGTAAACAATTTTGCGTTGTTCGGGTAGATTCGTTATCTGAACTTTGCCCTCAAATTCGTCCAAAGAGAGTTTTGAACTATGAAGAAAATTAGGACCGTGAACCCAAAATTCCGAATTTGCCAAATCCTTTGCTGAGCTTCCGCGTGAGAGAATGTCTGCTGGGTTTTCCGAGGATTTCACATATCGCCATTTACAGTTAGAAGTCAAATCCTGAACCTGACTTACTCGGTTTGATACAAACGTCGTCCACCGTGATGGGTGGGACTTGATCCAACTCAATGCCACCTGCGAATCTGTCCAGAGGTTAACCGTGCTGAATTCCATTCTATTTGAGAAAATTTGTAAAACTCTTTGAGACAACTTGGCTAACATGACCATACCACACAATTCTAATCGGGGCAATGAGACTGTTTTAATTGGGGCAATTCGTGATTTGGCAGTTACTAAGTTGCATGTAACAGAACCATCAATGTAAACTGCGCGAAGGTACAGACAAGCTCCGTACGCTTTCTGGCTGGCATCCGAAAATCCATGCAACTCAAGGAAACTAATTTTGTTATTTTTAAACAACCAACGGGGAATTTTCAATTGAGATAAATTCGAGAGATCCTGCACAAAAACTTTCCATTCACTAAGTAAACCTTCGGGTAGTTTCTCGACCCATGCAATTTTACTTAGCCAGATCTGCTGCATGAGATACTTTCCAATGACAATAATCGGATTGATGAATCCCAAGGGGTCGTACATTTGAGCAATCTTGGATAACACCTCTCTCTTTGAATAACTGTTATTCGGGGTTATTTTCGGCACAGATACACAAAAATAATCTTCATCAGACTTCCACATCAACCCTAAAACCTTATTAGAGCCGTTTTCTACCTTGATGTCATAATTGTGAGTCTGGGTACCATTTTCAAAAAGTCCTGGGACGTTAGAGCAAAACTTGTGTAAATTGAATCCCGATGACCTCAACAAACACTTTAGCTGTGATAAACTATTGAGTAATTCGTCATAAGTGTCACATGAACACAAAATGTCATCAACATATGTCGAGTTCAATAAAATATAAGACGCTAGAGGAAACGATTCTGAATTTTTTAAAGCTACGTCTTTCAGAACCCTTGTGGCAATATAAGGAGCAAACTTGGTACCAAAAATAACTGTGAGCAATTCTATGCATTTAAAGTCTTCAGCATCGTTTTCCCTCCATATGATGTTTTGTAAAAAGGTGTGTTTCGGGTTAACTTTAATTTGCAAGTACATCTTCTCAATGTCACAAGTCACGACAAACTTTGATATACGAAACCTACAAAGAACGTCATATAGTTCCGGTTGAACTGCAAAACCCTTCAGCGTGACGTCATTTAAAGAAATGTTAGTAGAAGTTTTGCATGACGCATCGTAAACCACGCGCAACTTCGTTGTAGAACTACTCTCTTTCAGAACACAATGGTGTGGAATGTAATATTTATTTTCGCCCCGTTCATTCTGCAGTTCTAAAGGAACATATTTGCCATAACCTGCCTCAACATAATTTTCTATGAAAGCCTTATAATCGGAAAATAATTGTGGATCTCGTTTAAAGCGATTTTCCAAGTTCAAAAACCTTTTTCGGGTTACTGAAAATGACTCTCCCAACTTCAAATATTCCGTGTCAGATTTGAAAGGCATATCAATTTGATATGAACCATCGGGTAAAACCTTTGTGGTCTCAAGAAACAATTTTTCCGTTAGTTCATCTTCGGGTGACATAATAGGGGTTGTTGCGGTCGGAACTTCTTCGAGAGACCATAAACGCGTTAAACATTCATCGAGATTATTCTTTTGTAAAAACAACGAAACGTTGCTTAACTCAAGCGGGGTTGTGACCCCATGAGATGCGGAAGCTAAAATACTACCGGGGACATTTCCAGCTACTATCCAACCAAGATGTGTGTTACATAGCACCGGAAGATTCGGGCCTAATTTGATCAATCCGTCGGACAAAATCGAGTAGTAAACATCTGCACCTATTAAAATGTCGATAGGAGATGGAGTAAAAAAAAAACTGGGATCTGCAAGTGTTATATCCCGAGGCAGTTGCAGAGTAGAAATATTGATTCGGGCTTGGGGTAATTTGCAAGTAATCTTATTCAAAACCACACAATTAAGCTCAACCGAGAACTCCGAGTTCAAGTTTGAAAAAATAGTGAGATTTATCATTTTTCTCGAAATAGTGTTACTATCAGCAATTCCCGAAATTTGAAAAATCCTATCAAGCGGCCTGACCCTTAACTTCTGCACCAATTCCTCACAAACTATAGACACCTGAGACCCGGGATCTAAAAGAACTTTCGCGAGTATGGGTTTTTTATCCGCGGTGTAAAGAGTCACTGTAGCCGTTGCTAACAGAACTTCTGAATGTTGTGAAGCAAAAGCTGATAAACCCGATCTAGGTGAACCGCCACCGTTTTGTGAGTTTTGCTGATTGTTATTAGTTGACATAAAAATACCTTGCGGTGCGTTAATATGTAGTAATGTGTGGTGTGAACCCGAACAAATATAACATTTTCTAGATTTACACTCTAAAACACGGTGCTTTGTGCCCAAACAATTTATACAAAGCCCCTTTGTTCTAACATATTTCAAACGTTCCGCGACGATCAGTTTGATAAACTTATCGCATTTATATATTCGGTGACCGCTTACGTTGCAATAAAAACAAAAATCGACAGATTGAGGTTTATTTTCGGGGTAAAGGGGGAGCGGGACACCTAACAGATGAGAAGCTCGTGTACCACCAGTTCTATTACTCACAAACTGAGAATCGGGATTTAAATTTTCTAATTTAATACATTTATCCTCAAGGAAAAGAATAAATTCGTTAAGAGTTGGCAAATTAGTGAGGTTTCTGTGCGATTCAAAATCTTTACGCGTACTAAAATCAAGTTTCTGTTCAAGCAAATACACAGTGAACAGCTCTTAAAGTTCTTCACTTGTAGCGAGATTGGACAAAGCATCTAAATTTTGCTTGGACCGGGTCAAAAATTTTCTTAAACTTTGCGGTGTACATTTGCCGACGGAAGGCATTTCCATTAAGAATTTAATATGTGCGTTTACCAGCCGAGCTTTATTTACATATCTTTTTTGGAGAGTGTCAATCGCTATTTTAAAATTATCGTTAGTCAATTGCAATGAACTTATTAAATGCAAAGGTTCGTCTCTCAAGTAGCCTTTAAGATAAATGAAGCGTTGGATGTCAGTTAACTGAGTGTTGTTAATTATTAGGGTTTGATAAAGCTCAAAAAATGAAACCCTTTCTGTAGGATTACCAGTAAAAGGTGGGATATCAATTCTTGGAAGCTGCACTGCTGGTTGATTGGTATTTACATTCACATTGGACCGAAACGCACTTTGAGGTAATGTAAAAGAGTCAATTCTTTGAGATAATCTAGACAACACTGCGTAAAACCTATCCTCTACATCCTCGCCTTCATTTACCGTCGTATCAGAACCATCACTTTCCTCAATCTTACTCTGTACTTCAGAAAAAGTCTTAAAAATTTCAGTTAAACGATTATACCGTGTTTTGTATTCAAAAATTGAAATGGACGTGTTATTCTGATTTTTATCCAAAAAAGATTCAATTCGCGTAAGAGTGCGTTTACATGCAGCACGTTAAAGATATTATTACACTCAGTAAAAACAGGTTAAAGATAGCACAAAATATTGAATCTGCAAAACACTGAGCAAACAAATAAAAAAGGAAAGATCTGACCTTAAACGCTGAAGCTGCTTTCCGACGGACAACGCAATCCGGGACGAGAACTTCACTTCAATCTTCTTCAACACTCAGGATACTGGATAGTGCTAAGTACTAATCTTCTTCGGGACTAATAAAAGACATCTAACTTGTCCTGCACTCGGGAGAGTGCCTGTACGCCAAACTTCTTCGGGAAATCTGTCTTTCTTTTGTAGCACTCGGGATAGTGCTCTTCGTGTTTCTCTTCGGGTTACTCAATTCGTGTCACTTCCTTCGGGAATAGAGCAGTTTTTTGGGGAATGTTCTCAGGGGGAAATTCCGCTCTCTAGTGTCGTAAAAATCCAGCTATTGATGTAAAACCACCGAATCCGGCTCGATGGATCAATTTTATTTGCGAGTTACACACAAAGAGGGGTGGAGTGTTTAGCTTCTGGCACTCCGGGTAGGTGCTTGGTTCAGAAATTACAAAAGCGGAATTCACTAACTGGTATTTTATTTAATTACAACCGGGTTTACTGTCAATTTACAAAAGGTACGAATAGTTGTGCGAATTCGAGATAGCGTAGTTGAGAGTGAGACCGAGTGTCTCCAACAAGTGTCTGCGCAAGAGTGTTTAAAATATACAAAACCTAAAACTAATCACTAATCTATAAAAGCGCGGGAAAATACCACCAACCAGCAGCGAGCCCAACTCCAAAGGAGGTGGCGGCACCAATCAAATCACAAGGATATGAGGGGCACGGCGGCACCCCTTTGCATTTACGTGACGTAGACCGAATTCCAGTGCTTGGTTTATTACTGACAGGCAGCTGCAGCGGGCCGCGTGAAAGCGTCGGCTAGTCTTTGAGAGACGGTGCTTCCCTTTGATAAAAAGCTCATATTTATTCCGCTGTTGTTTTTACAACACATGTAGCTTTGTCGCAGATATCTAGTACATCGCCCTATGGGGTTAAACATTCATTGAGTTGTTGCGTTGAGTTGAGGGCTACATGCTGGTATTGCTTGATGCAATTTCTTTATTCACCAATATTCCTAAATAGGTGAGAGTGTTCTTGGGTATTCAGTCTGATCAGTGTAGAATAAAACTATTCAGCTACCAAGCTTTCGACATTTTTGTAATATCTTCGTCAGGCCTACAAAGATGTTATGAGCATGTCAGAGCGAGTTACAAAAACGGCACAATGGTATACTTACTGTTAACTGTTTGGAGAAGTGAAGGCAGGAAACCGTGAGAGAAACGTTCAGATATACGGGGTGATTCAAAAGTACTTTGATAAACTTCAGAGGAGGCGATTGCTGCCATTATTTTAAGAAGAAAAGTTCTAATAAACGAGGGTCCTTAAGAGCCTCGTTACGAAGATACAGGGTGTTAAAGTTTTATAAAAAAATAATATGTTCGAAACCGCTTGAAAAGTTGAGGGAGGACATTTCGAACAATTTATTTAAGTTAGCGGAGCAACATTGGAGGTGGGACGAGTGATTTATTGCTGTGTGTGACACGAGTGATTTATTGCTCTGTTTATCTAGAACGCAGTTATTTACAACCTTTTTTTTTAGAATATTCAAGAATTCTTATCAAGAACGTTCTAGGTTTTTCTGTATTTTTAGGATTTTGTATAAAAGGTGAATAGCGCCGCAGTTAGTAGTAGTCTTATTTTAATCGAGCTATAAGTAAGCTAAAGTACCGCACGATAATAGAAGGCTATAAAGTGTTAAATAGTGAGTTATTTAGTAGTCGAAATGTACCTGTGTGTATTTGTGGGACAAATAAATAGTGGTTTCGTGTTAAATCGTTACACTGGAATTATTGAACCCTGAGTTCGCAACAGTTGGTGTCAGAAGGGCGATTCCAGTGGGAATTTGAGGACTAATATTACTGAACTGTAAGTGAGTGCTTCATTGTCGGACATTACGTGTTTATGCCAGTGACTAGGAGCCAGCATCAAGCGATGGAGGATTAACTTGCCACCTTGCTCTGCCTTATGCAACAATAGAGGGAAGAGTAGCAAAAACGTTATAAGGAACTAAAAGAAGAGCACGAAAAGAGCAACAAGAAAGACGTGATCAAGTACAGGAGCGACGTTATCAACAACAGAAGGAAGAGCAGGAAAAACGTGATCAAGTACAGAAGCGAGGTCATCAACAATTCAAAGAAGAATTAATGAACCATCTCGCAACTAGGGAGCAACAATTGGAAGAAAGAATAATGCAAATCGTTAACGAATCCGTTAACTGCGTTAAAGAAGGACTCGAAGCTGTCAACCAGAGGGTTCTCGAGCTAGAAAAGAAATTCCGGGAACATCTTGAGGACGACAATGTGTCTACAGAGAGTTTTAGCACAGCCAACGCTAAAATTAAGCCACTCGATTATGACGGTACTACGGCATGGGAAATTTATAAAACCAAATGTGAGGCAGCTGCAAAAGCTAATGGTTTGTCTGAGCCCCAGAAAGCTACATCATTAGTGGTAGCACTTCGTGGAAAAGCTGCTGAATTACTCCAATCTCTGCCGGTAGCTGATCAAAGTAATTATGCAGCTTTAGTACACTCTCTACAACTACGATTCGGAAATGAGCACAAAGAAACCGTGTTCCAGGCCCAGCTGAGGATGAGACAACAAGAGTCAGGTGAATCCTTACAAGAATTTGAGGCGGACATAGACAGACTAATTCACTTGGCATACCCATCAGCCCCTGAATGTTTTCAAATACCCAATTTGCCGCGGAAAGGTTCATTGAGGGAGTTCGCGATAGTGACATGAGACACCACTTACGTCTAGTAAAGCCCAAGAATATCAGCGAGGCACTAGTTCGGGCCCTGAAATTGGAGGCGTCGCGAGTGTCATCTAGTACTTCTCCACGTGTAGGAATGGCAACTTGCGATGACAAGGAGGATGAGTCTATGGCAAGTTTACATAAAGGGGTGAAGGATATTGCGGTCAATATGCAAGCCCTGTAGGGAGGAATTCCTCGATCAACATTCGGGTCGGGATAACAATCGGGGCATAAAATGTTTAAACTGCGGCAGACTGGGTCACATCAAGAGTAACTGTCGTAATAGGGCAAGAAGTCCGTCGCCGTCGTTTAGAAGACCGAGCGGCGATCAAGACCTCCCTAAATCCCAGGAAAACTAATTCCGGTCAATGCAAGGGGGCAATTGACCGGCCCGTTAAGACTCCCAGGATCTTTAAAGTCAATAATTTGGGTGGCAAAAGTCTCACAGTGACCGGACGCATTAAGGGACAGAAAATCCAGATTACCCTTGATACCGGAGCAGATGTGACCATTGTAAGGCCAGATAAACTTGTCGGATATACCATAGAACCATTGCCCAACACTAATATGTTAAAATCAGTCACTGGAGAATCTTGCCCTATAGGCGGAGAAGCCGATGTCACCATCATTATTGGAGAAAGACTTGAAGTTCGGCATAAAGTGTTGGTTGCCAAGATCGAAGACGAGTTTATTTTCGAAATGGATCTCATCAGGAAACATGGATTCTCCTATGATCATAAACGGAATATTCTCACGTTTGGAGATGAGGAGTTTGTATTAACTAATGGAAATGTAGAGACTAGTATCCGTCTATTGGTGGTGGAAAATGTGAAAATTCCTCCAAATTCAGAACAAATTATTACAGGTGACTTCTGAAAATGATCCTGGGTGGTCCATAGGACTTATAGAACCTAACCTGGATTTGACGACTGAAATCATGGTAGCCCGAACTTTGACCGACACTTAGAAGACTATGCCAGTACGAGTTGCCAATATTGGAGAAAGGACCATCAAGCTCAAAGAAGGAACAGTTCTTGCCAATTATGAGCCTGTACAATGGGTATGCAATTGTGTCGAAGCAGAGATATACAAAATTAACTCTTCTAACCAAGCTTCCCCAGAAGTTGTTGATGAACAACACCCACGAAGGGTCCCTCTAGCTAAACAACAAGAAGTTAACAGTTTGCTGAATGAAATGTTAAAGGAGGGCGTCATAGAAGAATCATCTAGTCCATGGTGGTCGCCTGTGGTTCTTGTTAAGAAAAAAGATGGTTCAACGCGGTTCTGTGTTGACTACAGGAAACTTAATGATGTGACCAAGAAAGGCAGCTACCCATTGCCACGTATAGACGACATCTTGGCAACTTTATCGGGATCAAAGTGGTTTTCCACTGTAGATTTAAAAATGGGTAATGGCAAGTAAAGATTGCTCCCGAAGACAAAGAGAAGACTGCATTTTCTACTGGTTCTGGGCTATACCAGTTCACTGTTATGCCTTTTGGATTGTGCAATGCTCCATCAACTTTCGAGCGACTAATGGAACTTGTCTTGAGGGGGGTGACTTGCCTGATGATGCTTGTGTCCCATGACAATTATGCCTAGATGGCATAATTGTCATGGGACGTAATTTCGACGAGCATTCGAAGAATTTAAGAGAAATCTTCAGTAAGTTACGGAATGATCATCTGAGGTTAAACTACAAGAAATGCAGCCTATTCCAAAAGCAAGTCGATTACTTGGGACATACTATCTCAGAACAAGGCATTAAAACTATCCAAAGTAAAATATCTGCCATTAAAGATTGGCCAGTTCCCCGAGACAAACACGAAGTAAGGAGCTTTTTGGGACTATGTACTTACTATAGGAGATTTGTAGAGGGATTTGCCGACATCGCAAAACCGCTGTACAAATTAACGAATAAGAAAACACCTTTCTTGTGGAACCACGATTGTAGTCAGGCGTTTGCAAGGCTTAAAGCTGCCCTCTGTTCTAGTCCAATCTTGGCTTACCCTATAAAAGACGGACTCTTTATTTTGGACACGGATGCAAGTAACTGTGGTCTAGGTGCAGTACTCTCTCAAAGACAAAATGGACAAGAGAAGGTCATTGAGTACTACAGTAAGTCTTTAAGTAAGCCAGAAAGAAACTATTGCGTCACTAGAAACGAGGTGTTGGCCATCGTTAAAGCAGTCGAACATTACCATCGCTACTTATATGGAAAAAGGTTCCTGATTAGAACTGACCATGGAGCCTTGAAATGGCTATTACAGATGAAAAACTCTGAAGGCCAAATAGCCAGATGGATCCAGCGCTTGCAGCAGTACGATTGCCATATTGAGCATCGACCAGGGAGGTCTCACGGAAATGCCGATGCATTGTCTAGACGGCCGTGTAAAGAAGATTGTCGGCATTGTGGAAGAACTGAGCAGCGTGAGGGACTTCCTTCTGTAAGGAGAACGTCGGTCGAAATAAACAATGGCTGGACAACACAAACGCTTCGAGACGAACAAATGAATGATCTAGATATTGGACCCATACTCTCGGTAAATACTGACGACAAGAGACCAGAGTGGTAAGAAATGTCTGGTAAGTTAAGAAATATTTGTGCTGTCAGTCTGAGGTCAATTTACAATGTGATTAAGTAAATATATAAAATAGGCAAACAGCATTAAAATTATGTAAAGCAACTTATACTAGCCAAAACTACAACGACTATTGGTCGACACTGGGCGCCTGTAGGTCTCTGATTGATATGACACGTCTGTAAGTGAATAAAACGTACCTGAGCAACTAATTCAGCAATTAAGAGATCAATATTAAAGTGTTATTAAATTATCCCCCCTTTCGAGGATCAGAAAATGGGAGCAGAAAAAAGGTATCAGAAACAGAAGATGTATTAATGTCTGACATAATATTCATATAGATTGCTGTTATTTTTACAACTTTAAAGACTCATAAACATACTCATTACTGAGACACAACAAAACACTTCCGGTTCTTCGGCATTAAGGGTCAACGCTCTAAATGCCTCCCCAGAAGAAAGCTAGGCTATAGTTTTACCATGGTAAATAGTAAAATTGCGCGCACTAAGGTACTAAGGGTCAACTAGCAGTGCGAAGGGCCAACTCGCGACTCGCGAAACAAAAGAGTCAAACTGTCAACTTTAACAAAAGACAATATAGAAAATCTGTCAGTCATTTACTAACGATCTTTATAACAATAAAATTGAAATATTTATGGCAATAATTAATTGAGAAATTGTAGAATATTCTGTATAATTAAGTGAAATAATAAAATAGCCAAAATTAGTTACTCTGTGAGCTAAACTCACCTAATTACTTCAAATATGGAACCAGGCACAAAAGAACACTCACAAACTTCACTAACTGTCGCAACAAACTAACTGTTGGTGTGGTGCTTGGTTTACGAAAAGAGCCCTCTCGTTAATTTTAATGTTCTGAGAAAGTTATAGGCGATTCTCACCTTTAAAAACTCATAAATTAGATAAACGGTCGAGTTACACTTTCCAGCTAACGTCAACAAACACTTATGGCTCTTGAGCACAATGTCGAGGATAACATTGGCCCTTCTTTCTTTTAAAAGCGTGATTTTTGTTTGAATATTGGAATATAATTTTACTGTGAAATTACTTACTTCTTACATAAGTGATCTTGTAATAGTTATTTACGTTATAAGTCCGGTAAATATAGTTTTACAGTAGGAGTAAGATGTTGCCGGACGAGGCGCTAGCCGAGTCTGGAATTTCGAAACGACTACTGTAAGTACTGTAACACGTTACCGGACGTATGATGTACAACATTTTACTTCATACTTATTAAAAACAGGAAAAAATAATTTTATGCGCGGCGAATATATTTTTGACAAATCCGCCAATTTGACAAATAGTTTCATTACAGTATCCTGTACCGGTACTGGTTTCCAGGTTACTATGGATACAATGGATTTATTGAAGATGTGCCGGTATTCAATACTGCAAAATTTGTTTACGATATCCAATCTTGTAAAAAGCTATTTACCGGATTAAAATCAAGTATGTAAAAGTGTCCTAAATGATGCAGTATGAAGTAAATATTGGTTCAGAGACAGCAACGGTGGGGACACATAAAAGAAACACCCTGCATTCCCATAACGTTAGGCTAAATAGCCAGTTAATGTATTTTTTTTTCTTAAAAAAAGCTGTTATTTCTGGACCCCATAAGCGTAACAATTCCAAAAGCAAAATTGAAAACAAGCTTAATCAATTTTAGTGCGGGCCGTCGTCGCCGATCAAAGAAAAACTGTCATCCCAAGAACAACCAATCCCGAGCAATAATCTACCGAAACCCAGATCTATTTTAACTCCGCCAGAGTGCAATAATGCGAAGTCA
Organism: Taphrorychus bicolor; assembly: GCA_951812265.1. Lineage (NCBI taxonomy): Eukaryota > Metazoa > Arthropoda > Insecta > Coleoptera > Curculionidae > Taphrorychus > Taphrorychus bicolor. The sequence goes on along the minus strand of OX638297.1, from coordinate 71,299,427 downwards.
CTTGCCCGGGACAACCCGAAAGCAGTAAGATTTGATTTGGATTCCTATTCCAAGTCCAAGGACACTTTGCCAATGTTTGAACAGTCAACGCCAGGGAACAATGCATTTGGATTTTCATTTGGTAGTAAACCCAATGCAGTACAGGTTAGTCAAAATTTTATCAATATTATTTAATTTTATTATTTTAAGCGGGGGGATGACGTCATTTTGACGTATTTTTTTGGTAAGCATTGATCACCGAAGACGTTATGGAATGACGTAATAATGACGGACGTAAGTCACAGACAGTTCTTTGCGGCGTCAAAGTGACGTTAATTTGTGACGTGAAAATCAGCCTATCCTGAACCAACCAAAGATAATTATAATCTATAAATTATAGAAAAGCGCGTTTTATTAAGTTCAATTTTGGGTCAACATTGACTTGAAAGAATGAAACCCAATAAAAAGTTGGATTTAAGTCAATGAAAACTTTTTATAGGCGATTATATGAGAAAAAAAAACAAAAAAAAAATGCAGAAAACGTGACAAAGAATAAATCACGGAAATTCAGGAACAATAAAAAATTATATGAGAAACGACAAAAAGCACTATTCGAATCTCAAGAAATTGGGCCCAAAACTTGACCGAAAATGTTGCCAGGTTTATCAAAAAATCACCAGCTCAGGTTATTTTAATCTGAGTACACCTTAAAAAATAACTTAAAAATGTAAAACATGAGAATAATAATAAATGAGAACAATAAAAAATAAATCAAAATGGAAAAAATAGTCCATAAGTTAAAAAATCAGAAATAATCAGAAACCTATAGAAAAAAAATTGCAAATAGTTAAGGGCACAAATCTAAATTATTTCTAATTGTAGGCCCAAAATCATCTAAAAACTTACAAAAGTTTGTTAAAAAGAGAAAAGTTGCCTTTTGTTGAGTTACTTTAAGATTCCACTGCAAGGTTGCCACATTTTCAGTAGTTTCACACATCACAAAACTATTATTTTGTTGGCTTTATTTTGAATAGTAGTAGTTTGATCTTTATTAAGTTTTACCACAGTATAAGAATAATACATTATATAATAATGTATTATTCTTTATACTGTGGTTTTACATACGTTGTTGTGTTATTCGAAAGTGCTTGTGATTTTGCCTGATTCGTTCCTTATCAAGGATAATTGTGACGTTTCCTTTATCAGCCCTCAATACGACAATACTGTTACCCTGTTCCTTCAGAAACCTTCTTCTGAGCCGCGAATATGACACAATTGCTTCTTTTCAAAATCTAAATTATTGTGAGCATGCAGACAATTGCTAATAATATTAACACATCGATTTCTTATCTCTGTTCTCTGATCTGTATCTTCAAACTTACTTATCGCAAATTCCAAACCTATTATCAAGTTTTTAATTGGGATATCTCCCTTAAAATATGGAAGGTTGTACTTATCATCTAAACTCAATAGATATTCGACTTTTTTAGGTACATTAACACAACTAAGATTAACAATCCACGTAACATTAACTCCCAAAGTTGTAGTTGAGTTTTGAGATTGTATAAATTTGTGTAAGTTTTCTGGTAACTGTTTCTAAAAGGTGCGTTTACAATATCATGGGTGGCTAGATGAATATCTTCCTGAAAACGACCATATCAATGGATATTTATTCCTGGATATACAGGGCGTCCCGTAAGCGCATGATCAAAAGGGTACTACGACATTCTTTAGGTGGAAAGATGACAATTTGACCTAGTGTCATTAGGAAAAAATGTCTGGTTCCGGTGCTATTGGTGGTCAAAATTCTTGAAAAAAGTTGTTTTCTGTAATATCTGAAGAACGTTTCGATGGATTTTATTGAAACTTGTTGTGGATTTGTTTCTAAGCAAGGCTCACCACGTCTCATGAAACAACCACGTCTATCCGCCTTCGGCAAGTGGTAAGTTCTTCAGTGTCTCGGTACAAAAATTAGTAGAACTTTTTATTTCGTTGTTGGAATCAGTTACTTTTTTTTAATGTGACGCAATGGTCCTTTTTCGAGACTTCTTCACTCGGTAAAATCTTGTAACATTCATAGTTTTTACGTAAAAAAATATCTTCTGTTTTCCTGTTATTTACCATTTTACACATTTATTGCAAACAACCAGTTAACTTCATAATTATGAATTAACTAACAAAGTTTTAACGTTGATCTGACAGTTCCAAAAAATGTCTAATGAAGAAGTTTCCGCCATGATTTTTTTTCCTTTCCATTTAACCATTTTACACATCCATTGCTAATATGGTAGTAATCGGTGATTTAAAAATAAGTCAAATATCAATAGTAATCTGCGACGACAGTATAATTTTATTTCATTAAACAATTTCTCTTTAAGTCTGGGCTTATTCAAAATCTTAGTCGTTGTGGTAATCATAAGTGAAATTATTTTTCTCCATAACAACACGTTTTTATGACTACCACTAAAAAGTTGGATAAACCAAGACTCACTCGCAAAATATTAAAGACATTCTTAGGAAGAATAATTCTTTATTGAAACTGGATCCCAGCCTGGTAACAAAAGCAGACGATTCTAAAAAAATGGAAATTACAACAGATGATCGATATGCCCGCCATTTTCTCGAATGCATTGCTGAATCCTTCGAATGAAATTGAATTGAACCCTCCTCAACATTTTCGGATCATCCCGAATTACGTTCGGTAGTGGAGTCGAAACGGAGTCTAGTGGATTAGCGTACACTTTAGTCTTTAAATCAACCATAAAAAAAATCTAATGGTGTTAGGTCGAGAGACCTAGGGGGCCATTCGACGGGAACATCTCTCCCTCTTCTTCCGACCCATTTGTGCAGAAAAATATAATTTAAATGTGTAGTTACATTTCTACTGAAGTGTGGAGGAGCACCATCGTGCATGAACCACGTCTGAGTACGAACATTGAGAGGGACATCCTTCATTAGAACCGGCAAAGTATTCTCTAAGAATTCGAGATAATTTTCACCATTTAAGCCGCGAGGCAGAATATAAGGACCCAGAAGAATGTCTCGGACGATCCCGGTCCACACATTTATTCGAAATTCCAGCTGAAAGTGGAAATTATGTGAATTAAAAACTCCACTTCTGGTAAATCCAGCTTCATCAGTGACTAAAATGTTGCGGGTAAAATTTGGGTCACGTGCCCGCGCACCTTCAATAAGGTGGCAAAATTGAAGTCTTCTGTCAAAGTCGGGTGGTAGAAGTACTGAACAGGCGTCGCATGGTATGGATGAAGGAGGTGCCGCCTTATGATGCGATTAACTGCACTTTTTGGTACGCCAAATTCTAGTGCCAAACGGCGAGTACTAATAGGTACTTGGATCTTCAGTGACCTTATTTAAAATGTCCTTTTCAACTGTCCTCTTCATCAGCCGCATTAGGAACTTGATGACGACCCACTCGGTCAACGCCTCGAACACCAAATGGTCCTGTCTCTTGCATACTCCGTTCAATCCTCGCAAATGTCCGGTAATCTGGAATACGTCGATTTTGATAACGCGCAGCGAACCAAAGTTCGAGTTGACCAAAGTTCGAGTCGAACCAGTTGACGCGAACACTCTCACGCAAGTTTTCTTCGCAAAACCCTAAGACTTTGACCATGTCGGTCATTTCTTCATTAGAAAACGCCATTAGATTTGTTTGAAACACATTTTTTCAATCTGTCAGATCAACGTCAAAATTTTGATAGTTAACTCATAATTATCAAGTTAGATGACTACGTTATTTGAAACAAATGTGTAAAATGGTAAGTAAATATCAGGAAAACAGAAAATATTTTTTTGCGTAAAAACTATGAATGTTACAAGATTTTACCAAGAGCACTAAAGTCTCGAGAAAGGACCATTGCGTCACATTAAAAAAAGTAACTGATTCCAACAACGAAATAAAAAGTTCTGGTAATTTTTGAACCAAGACACTGAAGAACTTACCGCTTGCCGAAGGTAAATGGTAAGTTCTTCAGTCTCAGCCTCCTTTTGAGTGTGTCTCTCAGTCTCCACTCAATCTCCTTTTGATCATTTGCTTACGGGATAACCTGTATATCATATTTATTTTTATTTTTTTTGATAGATTTTAGTAATACAACACAGTCGATCGATTCTCGATTCCTAACGTTCTATTCACTCTGTTTACTTTTGTTCATCTGAAATGGCGTTCTATTCTGTCGCTTGTCACAAATGTCTGCTGTCAATTTCTGATTCTACTTGTCAATTTGAACTAAACTAAGAATTAATTGAAACGATACACCCCAAATTTTTGAATTAACCTTAAAACTGTTTATCTTTAAAGCCACTCAGGGCGACGTCACATACAGCGGAACGAAGCGGAGCGGAACGGAGCAGAAATGTCAATAGCGTTATTATACATGTCAATAACGTCATTACACATGTCAATAACGTCATTACACTTTTCAATTATGATCTTAGGTTTTATCTGATTGGTTTAAATTCAACTGTCAAATTCCGCTCCGTTCCGCTTTTAACCAAATTCCGCTGTATGTGACGTCACCCTCAACCGATTTTCGTTGGAGATGCCATTTTGGTAAGATCCATGTATAGACTGCTTTAAGTGGTTAGGTAGTGGGTTATATGTTTTTTTGCAGGTTTCCTAATACAGGGTTCAACAAAACTTGATGCATTTTTGTAAAAACTTTTTGAGCAGATAATTTTGCGGAAAAAAAATTCAGAATATGTTTTGCTACGGGAGTATGTGGAGACGCGTCATACCTCGTTACATATTTGGTGTTTTTTTTATATATTTTGCCTCATTCCATAGATATTTAGTTTTTTTCTATAAAAGAGGTGTCATTTAACACTGGGGCTCCAGTTTGGCTCATAATACAAATATTTTTGATAAAAATTTCATATAGAATATAAAGACTATGCATATGGCAAGCTAGACGTATAGGCGTAATGGCTATAAAGTTAGACACATCTACAGTGGCGAACAGAAAGTAAATTTTTTTCAAACATTGAATTGATAATCGAATAAGTGGTGAAGGATTTGTTGGGGTAGGCCAGAAATACCCCTAGAAGTATCTTCTGTGTATATTGTCGACGTTTCGACCTCTATGAGGTCATCTTCAGGACACTAACATTGGTGGTACAAGTTACACGTGACTAAAATGATGATGTCTGATAAGAAAAAATTACAATAGATAACTAATAAATATTTTGATTTAGACGAACACTACAGATTAAAATAAATATATAAGGAATTTCGCTTACATTGCACAATTCTCGTTACCTCCGCGTTAATCATTACTATTCAACCTGGTCATATGAGTAAAGAGAGCCGACAGTGGACCTCGAACAATGACAAAGGATCAAAACTACTGCCTTGTGTGAACTTCTGCCTTGAAATGTGAATGCGGAATGAGTGTCTGTATCGATGTTGTGTACGTTAAGGTCAAATTTCACAGAAGTTCTCAATGTCTAGACCATTTTTTTTTAAATTATAATATCACCCAGACTCTGGGTGTCGAATACCCTGATAATCGAATGTCCACAATTAACGAGAAGTGAAATCAAGCCAGTTTTCTGCCGAAGTTGTCGCTCCCACAGACAGATGGCCGAGATTCGTACCTGTCCTGTGGGGGTCCGGTTTTGCTCTTGCAGTGCCTTGAGCAAGAGAGGAGGAGACCAAGTTTCATTCCAACTCGTATTTCTGTCAGGTTTGAGGTATACCATTATACCATTGTATCGCCGTTCGTTGGTTCAATAATTTGATGTTAAGCTAATGTCAATGAGATCGTCTGCTCACGTGCTGTGTCGGTGATCTTCTTCGACTAACTCGGGCGCCACTAATGTGGTGTAGGGCCCACTTGCTCCAGTGTAGTTTTTAAACTTTTAAACAGGCGGAGACAGAGTTCTAGTTTTACTGGTGGTGTAAACGGAGCGATTCGTTGAAAAATGCCTATTAGGCTTTTGACGGTTTAGACAGTTGACATTCAATCTTTCACCCAGAAACCACAAAAACAACAAATTGAGAAACGGTCTTTATATTTAAAAATACTATTAACGATAATTACAATATGTGTGCTTTGTGTCCTTTCTAATATGATGGAACTGCAGATAGCGGGTGTAGGACAATTAAATAGCTACTTCACAGTTGCGAATGCGCCAACGTTTCGATCTTTATTTAGATCTTCTTCAGGGCTAAAAAATGTGGTAAATCAACATTCTATAAAAACACTTAATGCATGAACATTCGATAAGACATCGATAAATTCATAAAAGTACGTATCTAACAATTAAAAAATTAAAAAACAAATTTAATAGTTAACAAATACACTTAAACTTTCTACATTAAGGACATAAACCGTGCATCTGTACGTGCATATTTTCTCAAAGTGAAAGGCGGTATACTCTGATAAATGGTTACTTTTACCGGGCATAACATAAAAACAGTGAGAGAGAGAGAGAGAGAGAGAGAGAGAGAGAGAGAGAGAGAGAGAGAGAGAGAGAGAGAGAGAGAGAGAGAGAGAGACGAACGTAGTAATAACATCCTATACAAATACTACTGAATTACTTAATGTCACCTAGCTCGTAATATCTTAAAGTTTCAGGTAAACTTGAATGCCTGAATATGAGCTGGATAGCTGATAGCCATGCCTAGGTTTTCCTCCTTTTTTTCTTCTTTTATTTGATATCGTATCAATTTAAATCGACTTTTTGTACTTTATATACATTCTTTAGAATCTTTACTAAAATTTTCGCGATGGATGAACAAGTGACATTCGATTTTTGTCCGCTTTTGGAGCCGAAATACCCCTATGTGCGTCGTCCCCAGACAATATAAGTACGAATCTCGGCCATCTGTTTGTGGGAAGCGGCAATTACGACAGAAAACAGGCTTGGTTTCACTTCACTTATAAATAATGTACATTTTAGGGAAAACGGAGGGCGTTTTAGGGTAGTTAAGTTACTGAAAAAATTTAGTATATTTTTATAATGAATTTAATTTTCTAGGTAAAGGCGACGATGAATTTATTCAAATAATACATTGAACTTTCTCGAATGACGAGCGCTTCCGAAATATGGAATAAAAATTCCAGATCCGCATTTTCTAAAAATTGAGCTGGAAACAATAACTCAATTATTAAAAAATACATAATATCATGCAATATGCTATTTTGTAGAGATTAAAAAGTTATCACACTTTTACACAAGAGAGTAAGGTTGTGAGAAAATTTCACATTTTTTCCAAATAACTTAGAAATCACTGAAAATGTCGCTATCTCGAAATGGAATTTTTAAGTAACTCAATAACAGGCAACTTTTTCCTATTTTAAGCGATCTTGTAACGCTTACCGTTTCGGCGATAGCAATGGTGGGAACACAAAAAAGAAACACCCTGTATGGGCCTTTAAAAAAAAAGTTATTTCTGATCGAAATAAAGCATTCCAATCTCACAAACTAAACTGAATTAAGTTTAATCAATTGTAGAATGAGACGTCATCGATGACCACAGATCCGTCTCAAGAAAAACCAATGCCCACAAGTTCCCAATCCACACATCGGAAATCCAATTCTAATTTAACTCCATCAGAATGCCAAAACGGAAATCCGCTTTTCCGAGACAACAGCAAAGCAGTAAGATCTGATTTTGATTCCTACCAGTCCAGAGGCGCTTTGCCAATGTTTGGACAGTCGGCGCCTGGGAAGAATCTGTTTGGATTTTCGTTTGGTGCTGGGCATAATGTAATGCAACAGGTAAGTGATCGTTATTTAGTAATTTTATCGGATCTTTGCCGGACTTGAATTGGTTGTTCACGTCAGTGTAAGTGTTAATCGAAAATTTATTCCGTAAGAAAAATCGAATATGCAAATTTTTACTATTTTTTTTTAGCAAAAGACATTTTGAATGAAAATTTAAAATACTACTAAGAAAAATAAATTAAAACAAAATACGCCATCGCAACCCAGTTTTGTTTGATAGTCTTCCATTTTGTTGATGACGATTATCTTGAATAAGGTTAGTGGTAACAAAATTAGGTTCAATTTTTTTCAAAATAAATAGGGCTTTTAAGAAAAGTTGCAGGCAAGGTTTCAGAAGGTTTTATTCCAACTGTAGTTACAAATTGACAGCATAATGGATTTTTTTTGCGCAAATTTCCATGGCATTGTTGAGTGTAGCAAAAATATTTGATAAGATAATGAATTCAATTTAACCATTGACAATGAAGTAAATAAATAGACGCCGGGAGTTAATCATAAATTGGCATTTGTTTACTCGGCATGATATACAAACCGCATACTTGGAGGCTTGCGGGTTGTTCGGGTTGAGGGGAAGCAGAAAATGGCCTACATTGCTAAAAACAACATGGCGTATTTGAATCTCTAAAGACACATCTCCAGATGATATAAGCACAGATAGGCGTATCATATTTTTTTAATTTTGATTCCTGCTGTTCAAGCAAACAAATAAACAATTTTTACGATTATGGGATGCAGACCAAAACGTTCAAGTATTTTATATTTAAATGATTTTTGAAACATACCTACTATACCTATTTATTGAATTTTTTTAATAATAGAATAACAATACAAACAACGCCAATGGCTAACGGCCAAGGTTCGAGTAACAACATAACCACAAAATACAAATGAACTTACCGGTGAAAAGGTAATTTCCCAGATTTATTTTTATAATTTCAAGTTTTACACACAAAATATTGTCTCGTCATGGCTAACAAACAAATTAAAACACAGAAACGATTGCTAAAAGCGAAAAAGTCGGCGAAAAGCTCTTAAAACATTCAGGAAACCAGACAAAAAAATCCAGGAGATAATTCTCGTAAACTGACGTAAACCGCGTGTCACAGGATTGTGCAATGTTGCCGATTGTGACCAGTTGACCATCTCAAACGTATTTTTTTTCTTTTATAGTCATAAGTGTTCTATTAATCACCATTCAAAAATTATTTGCACAGAAATAGATGTTATGGTACTCTCGTGGTGTAAAGAATTTCAAGACATCATCCAAAAAAAGGACGTGCCAATTTACTAGCAAAATAATCCTGGCAACACTGTATGGCAGGTTTGTTTATCACGCCAATATTGAAAAATGTAAATAAAGACCTCTACCTTGATAAATCCTCTATGAATTTAACAATAATAGTGTTGCAAACTCGGGGTTCGAATAATTCCAGTCGTAACAGTCTTTAATAAAAAAAAAAAAAACACTATTTACTTACTCAGCAAACAAACACAAATACAATCCACTTACTTGTAGTCTACTATTAGCCTCTAACACTTTACTATAGCTCGGTATTTACTCTTTTAGCTTACTTATAATCGTTTAAAAATTAGATTGACTGAACCGGCCGCAACGGATAGATAACACAATTGTGTAACAAACTCCCCTCAAAATCGACCAAAGATTATCAGATTTAATTTTCGACCACCCATTATGAATTACCTTATATACAGCGTGTCAATTTTAAACGTTCCGTTCCAAATATCTCGCACATCAGAGGTAGTACAAAAAAATGCGTGAAATAGATATTGTGGAGCTTTAAGGGGTACAGCCCGAAGGCATTAAATTTTTGATAGATGGCGCTGCTAACGTCAGATGGATGACAACTTCCAATTTCTCAGTTATTTTCAATTCTTCAAATCAATATATTTTTTGTTTCTGAATTGGATTTAATACTTATAAGCATTCACTTGTTATTGTCGTCAAGTAGGCGTTGGAAATTTGACTTGGACATTTTTATCGTATCTCTCAACATGTGCGAAAAGGAGATGGATATAAAAAAATAAAGGTTTCAAAGGTCAGATGTCAAAAATAATATCAATCATCAGATGACAAAAATAAGTGAATGGGTAATAATTTTAAAGCAACAGAATTCAAAATAGTGAAGCGAACCAAAAACCAGTTTTCTGCCGACATTGTCACTTCCCACAGACAAATGGCCGAAATTACGTACTTATATTGTCTGGGGGCGACGTTTAGCAGAGTATCAAACTCATTTCTCGATCAGGCAGAGAAACCAAAGACCGGTTTCGCTGTTATTAGAGCTCATCAGTATGGCATACCTCGTACCTGACAGAAAAATGGGAAACCAAAACCCGTTTGAACGGGAATTGGATCTAACTCTTGCTTAAAAGCCTGTATGTGTATGTAAGTGGCGCCATCTGACGACGGCAGGTGCTTCCACTAGGGCATGCAGAATGATCGTGAAGCGAACCAAAAACCAGTTTTCTGCCGACATTGTCACTTCCCATGAACACTATTCTTAACTTAACACTTTATAGCCTTCTATTATCGCTTCGTACTTTAGCTTACTTATAGCTCGCTTAAAATAAGACTACTCTATAACCACGCGCGCTATGCGCCTTTTATACACAATCCTAAAATTACAGAAAAACCTAGAAAGTTCTTGATAAAAATTCTTGAATAATCTCACATAAAAAAAGGTTGTAAACAACTGCCTTCTAGATAAACAGAGTAATAAATCACTCGTGTGAGCCATGACGCAGCGCGGATAGGTCGCGAAGCTCCACCAACCACACACGCGTTGCCCCGCCTCCCATGCGGCGTCGCTGCGAATAGTAACAGTATGAAGTAAAATGTTGTACATCATACGTCCGGTAACGTGTTACATGGGAAACATCTTACTCCTACTGTAAAACTATATTTACCGGACTTATAACGTAAATAACCATTATGCGCTGCAACTATATTTTTGAGAAGTCCGGTATAGTTTCATTAAGGTATCCTGTACCGTAATGAAATTTCATTATGGTATTCAATATTTTGTGTTATAATACAGTTATTTAGAGAGGCATTTCCTGTACGACGTGCAAAAAAAGGGAAGCCTAAGTTGTGGCTGACTAGCAGTATTAGGGTCTCCTCAAGAAACATGCGGTCCCTTCACTATTTAAAGAAATATTTTCATACAGATGCAAACTTTTTGCATTACTTTAACAGATATAGGTCCACCTACCGACGCATTTGTACTATTCTCGTCTGCTACTCAGCAAGGTTCTATCGCCAGTATGCCATTAGGGTAAATCAAACGACGTTGGATTTCATACTCTACTACATTCTCACTCTTGACTCTACTCTAATCAAGACTAAACAAGAAGCTCTCTTCACAATCCTTCTATATCCTTTTTATAATGTTGTATTACTTGACGCACTACCGGGTGAACTTCACCTTTCATTCACCTTAACCAATAATACAATAATACTGCCAATGAATGTAACTATCAACGAACGTGATGTTTCTAGTTCCTATTGAACTTTAGAATGTTACCTAGGGTTGACGACTGGTGAAGGCTAACAGCTATGGAGTGCCCTATATACCACATCTTCCCCCCGAAGAAGAAAAAAAATGTATTCTTTCAGAACACATTTTTTTTTCCTTCCTACTTATGCACTGGAACATCTGCTTATTATTAATTACAATATTATCAAATTAGACTAACTATTTATAATCTATCACACTCAATATTTACAATATAATAAAAATAAAGAAACAATTAAAGTTACGATGCACAATATTTACCTTTAGTGGCAACAATTATTTACCTTTAATATAAATATATATTATAAACATATCGCCAGCTGTGACGCTGTACGCGTGCAAGCCCTGGTTATTTACCCGCACCGTTTAGTGTCCGTAATATGGCTTCACTAAGTTCCTGTGAACTTCTTTGTCCTTCCCGTTCACACTTAACACCAAATCCACACCTTTCACTTGCAATATTTTGTACGGTCCTTTGAACAATTGGTCTAACTTACTATTTAAATCTGCAAAAGATATGTATAGTAGAATTCATTAAGGAAACTAATCGAAATCGTGATCACTTCGCCGCTGTTGCCAGCTTGTGCATGAAACCAAGTAGAACTATATTGAAATTCCCCAAATATGGCTATCTCAAATTGAATTTCGTTATTTTTATCTGCGAGGCATTAACCACGACCCGCAACCTTTATTTACAGTCGATCTACTATTTGTATTCGTATGTTAAATTTTAAATTTATCATTTCTAATCTTTAAGATTGCTTTTCTAGAATTTTTGCAGGCTTTAGAACATTGTAATTGACCGTCCGTGAAGTGCCCATTTTGCAAAGGAGTTTTCTTAGTTACAGGGTCTTAAGTCAAAGGTTTGTGCTTTAGGAGATGGTTTCATAGAATTTTGCCACTTTCAGCCAAGTACAGTCTTTGAGAAAGTGAATTTTGCTGTTATTTACGTTTATTTAGGAAAAATATGTTTAAGTAGATAAATTTTTTAAAACGTAGGTGTAACATAGTTAAAACACAATGGGCATTCTGTTCATAAATGCTATATTAGGGTAAGGGGGGTTAGGATACTCACAAACTTACTTTCTGGACAGAAGTCTAAATGAACATCAATAAAACACTGGAACCTGGCCCGTTTCATACTATTTATACTGTTTTAGGCTAATATTATTATGCTCTAGGTTCCGATGGATGCTTAGAGTCTTGAAGCAAATTTACATATTGACAAAAATTGTAAAAATATTAGTGGCTATCAAAGCAGCTAACAGGTTCTGTTCGTATCAGCCATATAAGTAGCTACAGGATTTTCCAAATGCTCCTGAAAGGTATACTTTTGCCACATATACAAAGATGAAGTTTTAGTACATACAGTAAAGGAGGTTTAAACAATCTCATTGTTACTTGCTTTGTATGTTTGTCAACAGTCTCTCTGTGCAGCGAGTCGAATTTAACATTTAACAAAGTTGATATCAACCTAGTTTGCTACTATTCAACTTTAAACTGTGGGTAAAAATAGTAGGTTATTACTGACTAAAATACCTACCTAATAATAAAGGTGAATTAGGAATCAGGACCACATAATATATCCATATGGAAGTCTGTGATCCAGACAAGTTTTTGTTCGTGATTCTTCAAAATAACCCAAATAGTTTAACATATTCTAATCAAGGTACCTAGCTTATATCTAAAGTTTAAAGCAGAATTGTAACAAACTGATGGCATCATACAGGCTTTCTAAATTATAATTGCTTCATAGAGAAACTTTCAGACTGTAAAAATTGATTAAAATTGTGAACAGCATAATAAAAAATTGTCAATGCTCTGATTGCCTAGATCTTACAAATATCAAATGATCATCAAGAAATAGATTCTGTAAACCTACTTCGAGACCTACTTTAATATCTAAAATCTTCCTGCTCTTAGGTTTCCCTAAGAAGAGGAAGTAGTAAAAAGTAGACCTTGAACACTTGAAAAACCATGTATATTAGCTGTTGGACAATTTTAATAATTTTAATGCAATGCATGCAAGGATAAGTTTGGTTGGTTTTCTAATGGGATTCACTTGAACTCCAATTTATATTGGATTTGATTGTGACCCAGTGGCCATTTACTATGACCTATAACCCAAATATCTTACCCAACAGTGTGTCATCTTTACAGTCCCAGAAATATTGTCACATATGCTTAATGAGTATCGAGAGATGTGAGCCAAAAAAATAGAGTAATCAAGCTCAAGAAGGCTGACAAAAAATCTGTTTTTCTACAAACGTCAAATAATGACGCATTTTACGCTTTCATTAGACAAACGAAAACCTAACCTTTTTTGAGTATCAGAATGTGAGTTTACTTTTCCGCGCGTTGCTCAGGACCGCAAGCGAAAAAGATTTTATCGCTTGCTGTCAATAGCAACTACCACCACTCAACCAACTATTAAAAACGTCATTGTCACTTTGATTTAAATTTTCAGATTGTGTCTTCATTCAAATTTCAGATTATTTGGAATTTATTGTTTGTAGAAAAAACGTTGTATGCATTACGAGCACAAAGTAACTTTTTTGCTCTCGAGTGATTGCCGCTCTCCGCTTCGCGTCGCGCGGCAAACTTCACTCTCCGAGCAAAAAAGTTGTACTTTTCGCTCTTAATACATAAATAACTATTTGTTTGCATTTAAAAGATGTTTTTAGTTTTTTTTATTCTATGTTTGAATCAAATACATATTATTATCGCAATTTCTGTTCTACAGCCTTGAAATTGTTCCTAGGAAGTTTTTTTGGTAGGACCATGATATGGTTAGGTTATGAAAAATTTATCTAAAATTCCTGTCCTAAACTATATAGCTGTTAGGGTAGCAGTTAAGCAGTACCTACTTCTTACCAAGATACCTACCAAAAATGGTCACTTTTTTTATGATAGCTCGAATATTTTTACAAATTCTGAACTGTCTTCATCAAAGGATATAAAGCACACAACAAACTTTTATCTGTAACCATTTTCGAGATATTTGGAAAAAAAAATAACTAATAAAAACCAACAGAACACATAATATTCGGTCACAAAATGAATATGTTTACCAAACATTAGTAAAATAGTTTGTTACGAAACATTTAAAATTACTTTGAAAATGGATAAGAGATATGAGATTTGCAGCATGCCTAGCTTTTTGATACAAGATTTCAAAGCGTCAGAATTCACAAAATTACTCAAATGTGTCAGCTGTAGAGAGAAAGCTATTATTAATTTGTACAACATTGTTAAGACAACTATGGATGGCTACATCTATCACGTGACTTATTGGCATAGGTTTTTAGTTAAAAGCTTTTCGTATTAAACCCCTTTAGGAGCAATTTCTAGTCGGTAAATCAAAAATTGTCAGATTATTTCCAATTTTACTGCACAAAAAAAAACAATTTACACCATATAGTGCAAATAAGCCAGTTTATAAGGCTTGCTCGATCAATCGTCCTATTTTTTTGCTCCGCCCAACGCCATACGCCCTTTTTACTATTAATTCGACTTGGAAAACTTATAAAAAATCTTGATACAGTTTAAACGTCTTGACGCACATTTCCGCTTAGGATTTTAAATTTCATTCTTTATTAGAACTTTTTCTAATTCCTGACATTCAATAACAACATAAACAGTTTTGTTTTTCAATAGTCCAATATTATTAGTGGAAGAAAACAAGTTTAAAATCTTAAAAAGTACACTGATATTATAGACCATATTATTATTATATTAATGCTACTTTTAAAGTCAATCTCTAATCAGTATAACAGATTCTGGAACAATTTAACTTCGTTTTTCTTTACATGTCTCATGTCCATATAGGAGAGGGTGGTAGTCGGGATTTTAGCAGTAAATATGTAGTTTCTTTGAATCCTAGCAGCCTCAATAATTATTATTATAGTATTTGTTCTTGTGTAGTATCCTGTAATTATTCATAAAAACTTTGAATACTTCCCTAGAACAAACTAATAATTTGTTATTTGATAAAAAAAACACACTCTCTTTCTCCAGAAATAATTTCAGGTTTACTTTTTAAATGTAGGAATATATTTTGTATATTTTGGAAAAATAAAAATAACAACAAATTATTGCTTTTAATTTTACAACCGTCACAAAAGACTGCAAAGTTAGAAAGTGAGATTTTCCTCACACTTAAAATAACTTTTTAGTTTTGACTAAGCCACATGAAAATTTCATAGAACAGATTCCAAAATCATCTTATATATGCGCAGAGGCCAGTTCAGGAATTACACACTTGCACCAGCTGTGGAATCTCTCAACACTGCTGTGTGATTCTCGAATTTACCTATGAACAGATTTAGGGAAAATCATAAAGTTAATTCCTAAAGCCTTACGTGCTTACTTGGTAATTCCAATAATCATCAGAGTAAAATACATCCTTTATTAGGTCATACAAATGCAGTAGTCCAGAAGTCCACACAGTGTACAGTATAGGTAGCCACTCAGTTACTCAAAATAGCACGTCATAAAATATAAATCAAAATTACTGTTCTGCATATGACAAGCATAATAATTATAAATACTCACCGGGGCTTTGCCCCTTGACTAGTGAATGGTGCTTGGGAATCTTGGTAAATTGCATCCGAGTTAGTGTTATACCTAAAAAAAGAGTTAGCGTCCAAAATATACAATGCAAAGACTCATAAAGAGCAAAGAACCGGTTGAAGCAAAGGCTCACACAGAACAAATTTTTACACACAGCAAAGGGAGACATAAATAATAATATGTAAGTATATAAGTACAAAAATAAAATAAATAACTCCTATCATTAACTTTTTTTACACCTATCCTTTTTTTTTAGACTTTTAGGAACTATTTTCTTTCCGTTTTATGATCACGCATCATGTCTTCTTTTTGATGTCTCAGCGCTGCCTGAGAAGTCCTTCAAAAATAAAACAGAGTTTCAATTATTTTATAAAATAATAAAATTAATTACTTAAACTAATTTATAAGAATACAGATAATTCGCACAACGGGTTTCAGACAAAAATAAGACGCATCAATTAAGTTAAAATGGTCGATATTTCAATTATAAATTTCGTTTTCCTGAGTGCAATATTAAGTCAACAAAACAAAAGTCTTCTCAATTTTTTTATTCTTTATAGATCGACCAACTTAAAAGTACAAATACGGGGCATAGCAAACACGGCAGGACGGTATAAAAGTGTAACACTTAATATGTGTTAAACTTTCACCTGGAGAAAGACCAAATCAATTGGAAATATCGACCAATTTCAGCATAGAGGTTTCATTTTTGTTTCGAACCCGCTATACCAGTCATCTGTATAACATCAGGAACGCTAACAGGCCAGCATTAATCCTAAAAAAATATTAAAAAAAATGCATATTTTCTAATACCTCAACCCTGCAACATGCAAGTGAACAATATAACAATAACAATTTCAACTACTGAACCAATATCCAATACAATACAACAATATTATAACCTCAAACATCTTCATTTTCCTTATCACTAAACAAGCTTTCTAAGTCTGAATCCGAACTACACCCTGCTTCTATTACAACTGGGTTAATGTCCGAAGCATCCATAAATTGTTCCCTATCCCACCACCTCTGTATTTCTTCCTCTGTATGGCGAATTGAATTTTTCCAAACCTCTGGTGTTGCTGCGGTCAAGGCCTCTTTCCACATAGCCAAACACACTTCTGTGGTTCTGCCATCTCTCCCAATATGCCGATTGTAGTAACCTTTGGCAACTCCCCAAATCAACTCAATGGGATTGAATATGCAATGGTATGGCGGAAGTCGTAAAACTTGGTGTCCATACTGCAACGCCATTTGATCAGCGACATAGATCTTTGGGGGTTTGTGCCTATTAAAATAAAAAAAAAAATGGAAACGTAATTCAATGATATTATTCTGGCAAAATGTACTGCATACTTTGTTACAATGTCAAGAAATTCACTTTTCAACAGCCTGTCATCACACGGTATGTTTTTTGAGCGAAGCCACTCAAGAATGTCTGCCTTTGTTGATGAAGAAGTCGGCGTTTTCTCCAACAAGGTGCTGTGGTAAGGTGCATTATCCATCACAATCACTGAGGGTTCCTCCAAATTTTTCAGCAGTTGATTCTCAAACCAACACAAAAAATTATCCTTGTTCATTTCTCCATGATAATCTCCTTTCGTTTTGGATGAAAAAACTAACTCTGCGCCAGGAATAAATCCTTCTTTATTTCCAGCATGCCCTACAATGTACCTATAAAAGATAAACTAAATAAAGTGCCTATAAACAAATTTTGAAAAAATGGGTTAGCTGAAGCTACAAACAGCCCCATATTCCCCTACTCGACTAAATGAGAGCAAACGAGTAACAATTACAATTAATACAAAACACTACACCTTACCTCTTCCCTTCCGTTTTCATTCTTTTAACACTTCGAGTATCCGCATCTTGCCAAGAATGGCTTGATGTTCCATCTTGAAAAAGCCACGTCTCATCTAAAAATACAAACATATAGTTACCCCCTGCTTTGTAACTAGTATAGGATTTTAAAAATTGTATTCTTTTAGAAACAATGTCTGGCGGTTCCATTAAACCCCTGCGCGGATTGTCTTGAAGCCACTTAAAGCCAATCTGTTTCATCAGTCTTATAAGTGATGATTTCGATCCCGCAAAGAGCTGCATTGTTCTTAATCTCTGCAAAATGCTTTGGGCGGTGACAGATTCTCCTAAAATTCAATTAAAAAATATTCTTTTTTACGTTCTTGTAGGAACGACCTCATTGCAAGGATGATTGCATGCATTCAAAGCAACTGCGAGAAAACTCCAATGACTGCTTTTGTGTAGTCGGGTGTAGGGGTGTACAACCTATATTTTGAAAAAGGATTTAAGTAAAGGATAATTAGGGACAGTTGCTCAGAAACTTGATACTTGTGTAAACTTATGACTTGTTTTGTATGAAATAAACTGATGATGATGATAGGTACATGGTTTGTATCCCAGTTGGCATCTAACAATAGGTTTGAGTAATTAGTCAAGATTTCAGGAAAATGCTAGTTAAATAATTTTTTTTAGAACATAATAAATCCAAAAAATATACGAGATTGACCAGGTTTTTCAGGATAAAATTTAAGGGGATGTTCTACTTCAATAAGTAACACTATCTTGCTAAATAAACTGTAGTCAAAAAACCCTTTTCTATGGTGTTGATGTTAATATTCATAAAGAAAAAAATTGTATTTTTTTTGCAAACCATTTCAGATATTTTAATGAAATATTGCAGGTGCCTAGGAAGACCTAAATTTTGCAATACAAAAAGCTTTGTTTACCAGTGTCTAATTTTGTTAAAAGTTAAAATGGCTTTATTCTTCCAAATTGAACAAATAATTCAAAAATAATTTTTATTTTTAGAAAAACCTGGAACATACAACTTTTTTGCTGAAAAATAGTCAGTGACAAGCAGCCTCGCGCGCCAGTAACAATAAACAAAGCTTTTGTATTGCAAACCTTATGTTTTCCTTTATTATTGACAAGTAATATTTCATTAAAATATCTCAAATGGTTTTCAAAAAATATAATTTTTTGGTTTTTGAGAATACTTAAACATCATAAATATCTCCATATAGAAGTTTTTATAGCGTAACCAATAACATTAACACTGTTCAAAAATTTTACGGGGGTGAGCCAAAAAATAACTCTTGGAAAAACTTTATGAAAAGTTTTATAGATGCAAACTGCTGTAACTTTTTTGTTTTTAAATATATTGGAATGAAGCAAAAACCGTATTACACAGTTGACTTGCAAGTTTTTCCTATTGGAAGAAAAAACAAAACACCAATGATTTCGAGAAATCTTAACTTATATTTTTTTTAATGGAATGTCTTGTATATTTTTGGATATGTGGGTTCTATTCAAAATTCCAAGTATATTTTATAAAGCATACCTCATACCTATCTTCAACTGTTTCTGAGAATATGGCGTCTGTTTAAGCCAGTCAAACATAAAATAATAAATACGAAGCAAAGTAAATGCTCCACTTGTCTTAAAATTTACTTTGCTTCTTATTTATTATTTGATGCTCAATTTTGTGTTTATATGACCAACTTATACAGACTCCATTTTCTCAGAAACATTTGAAGATAGGTATCTAGGTGCATTGTAAAATATTCTTGGAATTTTGAATAGAACCCAAATATCCAATAATATACAGTTGCATTAAAAAATATAAAACCAACTGCAGGTTAAGATCATTGGTATTTTGCTTTTTTCTTCCAATTAGGAAAAAATTTGCCAGTTAACTATGCAATATGATTTTCAGTTCATTTCAACATCTTTAAAAACACAAAGTTACAGCTAATATACTTATCAACTTTCCTAGCAACTTTCCCTACAGTCCAGTTCCAGTTAAGCTTAAAAAAAACTATTCCTAATTATCCATTACTTAAATTCTTTTGGAAAAGACAGGTTTCACACACCTACACCTGACTACACAGAAGCAGTTATTGGAATTTTCTGGCAGTTGCTGCATTGCTGCACTATTGACAGAAAAATTAATTCTCTCCTCTTATAGGGAAAATTAGCATTGTGAGTTGTATAATCAGTTTAATCAAATCAAATAAAACTAAATTTGGCAAGACCCTTCCATTTGTACCAATTTCAGGTTTCTAATGCCTGTATTTATAGTCATGACTTGGCTCCGAGTAAGCCTCAAGTCTGACTTTGGACATATAGTCTCCATTTAAAATACATTGACTTACATCAAACATTTTTGATTAAGCACATGCTTGTGCTCAAGTTGCCACTATAAATATGGGCATTACAGGCCCAGAATCCTTCCAGGCAGATACCCTAGAGCACCTTAGAAATCAAAGGGGAATCCACTTTGCCAATGTTTGTACATGTATTGCCATAATATGGTATTTTTTAAGTCTTGTGATGGCATTGCAAGGTATTGTGAATATAGTGATATTGCAGGGTATTGTCATGAGTACATAAAGTTATTATCGATATTATGACAAGTACTGTAGAATATTATCATGAGTACGGAGAGGTATTTCCAAAATTGTGATGGTTATTGCTGTATTTCCAATGTAGATCATTGTAACGGTATTGTGTGGAATTGTGATGCAGTTTATACATGTCTTGTGCCCGGTGGATAACCCCTCATTAGAAACTCTAACAATCATATGCACCAATAGCCCAATAGCATTTAATGAGGGTCAGGCTTTAATTGTGGTTAATTTAAAATTTAGGTAAGGTAAATCTCTCTCTCTCTCTCTCTCGCTATTAGCCATGATTAAAACGTAACCCTGAGAAAATGCTACTGGTGCATGTGGGGGTTAGGTGTGAGGCCCTGCAAATTTCTAGCTCGCCCTCAGTGAGTAATCATCTCCTTAATTCCTTTGATACTTATGATACTTATGACTACGTATGATTTTTAATATTTTCAATTAGGCCTCACCAACTTTAAAAGTTTACTAGGAACATATAATCAATGATAAAGTCCCTGACATTAGGGCTAGTCACTATTTCTTTAAAAAGGAAATCTTTACTTCAATAAGCAACAATATAAATAAATATACATTTTAAATAAGTTATTGTCACATAATTTACAATCTACGGTTACTTACGGTTCTTATACATTTCATAAATTTGGTTACGAATGGCACAAATATCCCATTTCCCTGGATCGGTTACTGGTTTCTTCCAGACAAGAATCCTTTTAGGGCTTACAATTTTGCCACGAGCACTTTCTTGAGAAATTTTTGAAACCGTAGTTAAATGAAGACCCAAGGCATCCGCGACTCTTTTACGTACTGCTGCTAGTGGCAAAAGTGGTCCTCCGTTTTTTTTCTCCAATTCAAAATAGCTCAAGAGGGAAGCTACAAGTTTTTTGCAGTCTTTACTAAGACTTTTTGGCATCTTGTTTATGTTGAAGAAACACAATTAGTTCAATAAAAAACACAAATCTAGATCAAGCGCATAAGAAAATCTTGGAAAAAGTACATAAAAGCACAAAACCCGCCGATTTTCTAATATCGAGCTTTCGAGGTAAAGGTTGACTTTCGTTGACAGTTGACGTTAGTTCCAGGCGTTTTAATAATAATTCTGCGTACTCCACGACCGCGCGGCACTTCACCAATTGCTTGCGTTTTCTATAATAAGATTTAAAATTAAATTGAGTAAAAACAAGAATTTTTTTATCACACCTGTAGTTAATATGAATAGTTTATTGGTCTGTTTTAATTAATTTACCAAGCACGCTTACCAATCTTCACAGATAAGCCGAAAAACGATTATTACGTTATTTACAATAAACCGCAAATAAGGCAACATTGCTGGAGATCATGTCAACTAACATTGAATTATATCCATCCTTTTCCAAATTCGTTAGAGGAGACAATGTCTATGATCGAAGACATGATCTTGAGTTTCAATTGCACATCGCTTGCTTAATGATTCTGCCTATATTATCAGAGTAGACTGGGGGGGGGGGGGGGGGGGGCTTCTGATCGTACGAGGGAAACGTGGCGTATCGTGAACGAGCTTAGAGGCAAGACTGTTTTCCGTGTCCCTGGGATGGCATCTATTGGGCCTGGGGTGCTGAATGAGTTCTACTGTACTGTTGGTGGGGGTATGAAGTTTGCAAGTGCCGGCCTCGCTGATTTTAGTGTGTACCTGTGCCATGTTTGCGTCGCGGAATCTTTTTTCCTTAGTCCAACCAACGCCGGAGAGATTAGAGAGATAATTTTCGAAATAGGAAACTTTCGCGCCTCTGGCGACGATGGCATCTCTGTCCAAATATTTAAAAGACTTCCAGTGGCTGCTTTGGATCTGATGGCCGATTCAATTAACCTCTCATTTATCAGCGGTAATTTCCCGGCGTTTTTGAAGTTGTCTGTTGTCACTCCACTTTTTAAGGGTGGTGATCGTGAGTCCCCCGGAAGTTATCGACCCATTTTCCTGCCTCCTACTCTTTCTAAGTTGATTGAGAGGTTGGTGAAGAGAAGAATGATATCTTTTCTCGATAGAAACAATATCTTATCAGGTAGTCAGTTTAGTTTTCGGCAGTCGAGAGGTACTAATGAGGGGGAATGAAATTTGAGGATGAATGAGGGGGACAAGGTGTCGGCGGCCTTTTGCGACCTGACGAGGGCTTTCGACTGCGTTAGCCACGACATCTTGCTGTCGAAGCTGGAGGTGTATGGATTTAGGGGCGTTGCTTTGGATTTGTTTGCGAGCTACTTGGGGGGAAGGAGCCAGAGGGTTTACTTCGGCGGAACTCAGTCCGCTGAGCGTGGGACCAGCAGAGGCGTGCCCCAGGGATCTGTGTTGGGACCGGTTTTGTTTTTGCTTTATATCAACGATTTGACGACCCTACCAATCTCGGGATCCTTCACTCTCTATGCCGATGACGCTACTGTTCTGTGGCATGGGACAGGTAGATCTCAGCTACTGAGAGAACCATGTCAAGGGATCTGGCGGCTGTGGAAGAGTGGTGCGTCGCAAACTTGTTATCATTGAACATAGGAAAGACTGGAGTTATGTTCTTCGGATGTGAACTGGGCGATGTCAGGATGGGCCACAGTGGTGTAAGTGGATTGCAGCAGAGTATATTTCTTGGTCTATGGGTGGACAGTGGTCTGAAGTTTGACTCTCACATCCGGGAGCTGAGTCGGAAGTTGGCTTCAGGTTGTTACGCACTGAAAGTGATTGGTCACGAGCTTCGCAGCCATGGTATCTCCAGGGCGGCTTAGTTTGCTTTGATCGAGAGTCACCTCAGATATGGAGTTTCTTTCTGTGGTTCTTGTTGGATTACCGTCTTTAGGTGTGTGTTTGTTTGGCAGAAGAGGGCTGTTCGTTATGTCACTGGGGCTGGGCGTGGGGATCATTGTAGGCCGCTGTTCCTGAGGAGTGGAATTTTGA
Source organism: Taphrorychus bicolor (assembly GCA_951812265.1). NCBI lineage: Eukaryota > Metazoa > Arthropoda > Insecta > Coleoptera > Curculionidae > Taphrorychus > Taphrorychus bicolor. Next base: position 71,276,244 of record OX638297.1, on the reverse strand, counting down.
CCCTGGCTAGCTTGTACATTTTGGAGACAGCTGCATTAATGCATAAAAAACATATGAAAGATATTAACACTAATACAGGAAAAACACGCGCATCCTATTTTATTTCACTGCCTCGTCCAAGATCTGATAGGTGTCATAAACCACTCATATATAGGAGTAGAAAAGTTTTTAATCATTTGCCGATGCAATTGCGAATGCTCAGGAACTGAGGTTTGTTTCGGAGGCGTCTAAGGTCGCTCCTCCTTTCTAGACCTTATTACGATGTTGATGAGTTTTTTCGCGACAGTTTTGATTTATCGGGCCCGCCGAGCATTGTTCCCTACCCTGTTTCAAGTGTGAGTGTGTGACTGGAATATTACTTTTAGATTGGTCATAACATTCGTTGTTTCATTTTATTTTATTTTATTTTATTTACATAATAATTTAATTTTAATCTTGTCATGCTATTTATTATGGTCCTCAGCATCAGCAGATGTATTATGTATTTGTATAGTATTAGGTTGTGTATTTGTATATTATTAGGTTGCTTACTTTAGCTTTGTCAATAAGATTGTAAATAACTTTGGACAATAAAGTATTCACATTAAAATTTCTTTACTTCATACGTATCATTTAGGACACTTTGTCGTACTCGATTTTAGTCCGCTAAATAGCTTTTTACAGGACTGGATACCGTAAAAAAAATTACTGTAATGTATTACAAATTATAGAAAAAATTACGGTATTCAGTACCGTAATGAAATTTCGGTACCGTAATGAAATTCCAGAGTCGGCCACCTCCTCTTCCTTGAACGGACTTATAACGTAAATAACTATTACGGTCTCCAGTCCTGTAAAAAGCTATTTACCCGACTAAAATCAAGTACGTAAAACAGTCCTAAATGATACAGTATGAAGTAAAAATATATTTGCCGGACTTATGACTTAAATAACCAGGACTTCATACTATATCATTTAGAACTCCTTTACTTAATTGATTTGAGTCCGGCAAATAGCATTTTAAAGTACTGAGTACTGTAATAAATATTTACTTTATACTGCATCATTTAGGACACTTACTACATACGGGATGTGAGTCCGGTAATAGTAATTTACATTACAAGTCAGTAGGTGACTTGTTACAGTACGAGGTTTTTACGGACGAGGCGACGTTAGGAGTCGAGTCTAGAAACTTATACGAGTACTGTAACAACACCTAATAGACGTGTATCGTACAATATTTTATTTCATACTGTTTTTATGATTTAGAAATAAAAAAAAGAAAAATGACGACGTAAAAATTAGATTTATTGACATTTGGAGGTGTCTGTATTGTCACTGTCAAAACTTGAGACGGTTTATTCTCACAAGAAAGACAATGACGAAATAAAAACACCGTTTGCCCTGGTGTGGTCATTTATTATATAAAAAAAAACCAATCAAATAAATTTAACAATACACAATGGTGGATGTGTGTGTGTGTGTCTGGTACCCCTACATTTGACGGTGGCCAAAAGCCCACTAAAGGTGAACACTTGCTGTTGCCAATAGATCAAGGCCGTGAGGGGACTCAGATAAAGCTCGGCTAATAGGAGTGGGTGCGCCACCTGTTGTTCACAGGCTCAACAGGACGCCTCCCAGGTGGAAGGGAAACCTTAATAAATTTGGGCCACAGCAAGAGTTCACTCCAAAATATCGCTCCAATATAAGTTAGCGAGGCAAAGTCCAGTTATAGGACTCATTTACAGGACTATACCGGATTTCTCAAAAATATTTTCGCCGCGCATAAAATTAATTTTTTCCTGTTTTTAATTATTACGTTATTAAAAAAGTATGAAGTAAAATGTTGTACATTATACGTCCGGTAACGTGTTACAGTAGTCGTTTAGAAATTCTTAGTAGTAGTCTCTCTCGAAACATCTTACTCCTACTGTAAAACTATATTTACCGGACTTATAACGTAAATAACTATTACTTCATAGTGTATCATTTAGGACACTTTTACCTATTTGATTTTAGTTTGGTAAATAGCTTTTTACTGGACAGGATACCGTAAAGAAATTTTACAGTAATGAATACCGTATTGAAATTTCATTACGGTACAGGATACCACAATGAAACTGTACCGGATTTCTCAAAAATATATTTGCCGCGCTTAAAATGAATCTTTTCTGTTTTTAATAAGTATGAAGTAAAATGGTGTATGTGATTTGTCTGGTAACGTTTTACAGTACTCGCTTCAAAATTCCAGACTCGGCTATCGCATCGTACGGAAACACCTTACTCTCACTGTAGTAGTTATTTACGTTATAAGTCCGGTAAATATAGTTTTACAGTAGGAGTAAGATATTTCTCGACGAGGCGATAGCCGAGACTGGAATTTCGCAACGACTACTGTAACCCATTACCTGACGTATGATGTACAACATTTTACTTCATACTGTTACGATTCGCAGCAACGCCGCATGGGAGGCGGGGCAACGCATGGGAGCGTGTTGGTTGGTGGAGCTTCGCGACCTATCCGCGCTGCGTCATGGCTGACACGAGTGATTTATTGCTCGTCTGGCTTAATCTAGAAGGCAGTTGTTTACAACCGTTTTTTTTATGTGAGATTATTCAAGAATTCTTATAAAGAACTTTCTAGGTTTTTCTGTAATTTTAGGATTGTATATAAAAGGCGCATAGAGCGGCGGTTAAGTAGTAGTCGTATTTTAATCGAGCTATAAGTAAGCTAAAGTTACGAAGCGATAATAGAAGGTTATAAAGTGTTAAGTAATGAGTTATTTAGTAGTCGTGTGTATTTGTGGAGTAAATAAATAGTGTTTTCGTGTTAAATCGTTACACTGGAATTATTGAACTCCAAGTTCGCAACAATTGGTGTCAGAAGTGCGATTCCAGTGGGAATTTGAAGACTAATATTACTGAACTGTAAGTGAGTGCTTCATTGCCGGACATTACGTGTTTATGCCAGTGACCAGAAGTCAGCATCAAGCGATGGAAGATCAACTTGCCGCCCTGCTGTCCCTCATGCAACAACAGAGGGAAGAACAGGAAAAACGTGATCAAGTACAGGAAAGACGTTATCTAGAACAGAAGGAAGAGCTGGAAAAACGTGATCAATTACAGGAGCGACGTTATAACGAGCAAAAAGAAGAACAAGAAAGACGTGATCAAGTGCAGGAGCGACGTTATCAACAACAGAAAGAAGAGCAGGAAAAACGTGATCAACAATTCAAGGAAGAATTAATGAACCATCTCGCAGCTAGGGAGCAACAATTGGAAGAAAGAATAATGCAATCCGTTAACGAATCCGTTAACGGCGTTAACGAATCCGTCAACAGCGTTAACGAAGGACTCAAAGCTGTCAACCAGAGGGTTCTCGAGCTAGAAAAGAAATTCCGGGAACAACTTGAGGACGACAACGTGTCTACAGAGAGTTTTAGCACAGCCAACGCTAAAATTAAGCCTCCCGATTATGACGGTACTACGGTCTGGGAAATCTATAAAACCCAATTTGAAGCAGCTGCAAAAGCTAATGGCTGGTGCGAGCCCCAGAAAGCTACATCATTAGTGGTAGCACTTCGTGGAAAAGCGGCTGAGTTACTCCAATCTCTGTCGGCAGCGGATCAAAGTAATTATGCGGTTTTAGTACACACTCTGCAACTACGATTTGGAAATGAGCACAAAGAAACCGTGTTCCAGGCCCAGCTGAGGATGAGACAGCAAAAGTCAGGTGAATCCTTACAAGAATTTGAGGCGGACATAGACAGACTCATTCACCTGGCATATCCATCGGCCCCTGAATCTTTTCAAACGCAATTTGCCGCCGAAAGGTTCATTGAGGGAGTTCGCGATAGTGACATGAGATACCACTTACGTCTAGTAAGGCCCAAGAATATCAGCGAGGCACTAGTTCGGGCCCTGGAATTCGAGGCGTCACGAGTATCATCTAGTTCATCTCCACGTGTAAGAATGGCAACTTGCGATGAAGAGGAGACTACGTCTATGGCTGAATCCATGGCAAAATTACATAAAGCGGTGAAGGATATCGCAGTCAATATGCAAGCACTGGTGGGAAGAACTCCTCGATCAACAGACAATCGGGGCATAAAATGTTTTAACTGCGGCAGACTGGGTCACATCAAGAGTAACTGCCGTAATAGGGCAAGAAGTCCGTCGCCGTCGTTTAGAAGACCGAGCGGCGACCAAGAACTCCCTGGGTCCCAGGAAAACTAATTCCGGTCAATGCAAGGGAGCAATTGACCGGGCCCGTTAAGACCCCCAGGATCTTTAAAGTCAATAATTTGGGTGGCAAAAGTCTTACAGTGGCCGAACGCATTAAGGGACAGAAAATCCAGATTACCATCGATACAGGAGCAGATGTGACCATTGTAAGGCCAGATAAACTTGTCGGATATACCATACAACCATTGCCGAATCCTATTATGTTAAAATCAGTCACTGGAGAGTCTTGCCCTATAGACGGAGAAGCCGATGTCACCATCATTATTGGAGAAAGACTTGAAGTTCGGCATAAAGTGTTGTTTGCCAGGATCAAAGACGAGTTTATTTTGGGAATGGATCTCATCAGGAAACATGGATTCTCCTATGATCACAAACAGAATATTCTCACGTTTGGAGATGAGGAGTTTGCATTAACCAATGGAAATGTGGAAACTAGTGTCCGTCTACTGGTGGTGGAAGATGTGAAAATTCCTCCAAATTCAGAACAAATTATCACAGTGACTTCTGAAAATGATCCTGGGTGGTCCATAGGACTTATAGAACCTAACCTGGATTTGACGACTGAAATCATGGTAGCACGAACTTTGACCGACACGAAGAAGACTATGCCAGTACGAGTTGCAAATATTGAAGAAAGGACCATCAAGCTCAAAGAAGGAACAGTTCTTGCCAATTATGAGCCTGTGCAATGGGTATGCAATTGTGTCGAAGCAGAGACATCCAAAGTTAAATCTTCTAACCAAGCTTCCCCAGAGGTTATTGATGCTTTCAAACGACATTGGAGTCATCTGTCAAGGGAACAACTTCAATCTGCCGTAAAATTTGCTATGGATGAATCTGATATGTTCAATTTCAGGAGCAACGACAGTCAAACTGATTTAGTTGTCCATAAGATCAACACAGGAGATGCCCAGCCAATACGACAACACCCACGAAGGGTCCCTCTGGCTAAACAACAAGAAGCTAACAGTTTGCTGAATGAAATGTTAAAGGAGGGCGTCATAGAGGAATCATCTAGTCCATGGTCATCACCTGTGGTTCTTGTTAAGAAGAAAGATGCTTCAACGCGGTTCTGTATTGACTACAGGAAACTTAATGACGTGACCAAGAAGGACAGCTACCCATTGCCACGTATAGACGATACCTTAGCAACTTTATCGGGATCAAAGTGGTTTTCCACTCTAGATTTAAAAAGTGGGTATTGGCAAGTAAAGATTGCTCCCGAAGACAAAGAAAAGACTGCATTTTCTACTGGTTCTGGGCTATACCAGTTCACTGTTATGCCTTTTGGATTGTGCAATGCTCCGTGAGACTTTAAGTAAGCCAGAAAGAAACTATTGCGTCACTAGAAAGGAGCTGTTGGCCATCGTTAAAGCAGTCGAACATTACCATCGCTACTTATATGGAAAAAGGTTCCTGATTAGAACTGACCATGCAGCCTTGAAATGGTTATTACAGATGAAAATCTCTGAAGGCCAAATAGCCAGATGGATAGAGCGCCTGCAGCAGTACGATTTCCAAATTGAACATCGACCAGGGAGGTCTCACGGAAATGCCGATGCATTGTCTAGACGGCCGTGTAAAGAAGATTGTCGGCATTGTCAAAGAACTGAGCAGCGTGAGGGATTTGCTTCTGTAAGAAGAACGTCGGTGGAAATAAACGATGGCTGGACCACACAGACCCTTCGAGAAGAACAAATGAATGATCCAGATATTGGACCCATCCTCTCTGCAAAGACTGACGAGAAGAGACCAGAATGGCAAGAAATTGCTGGTAAAAGTCCAAACCTGAAGGCGCTATGGGCCCAGTGGCACTCTCTTAAAATAGAAAATGGACTACTGAAGAGAGCGTGGGAGAGTCCGGATGGCAAGTCCGTAGTCAGTCAATTGGTTGTTCCTGATAGCAGAAAATCAGATGTACTAAAGAAAATGCACGACGGAACCAGTGGAGGTCATTTTGGGGTCAATAAAACCTTGGCCAAAATTAAAGAGCGGTTCTACTGGGTGAATTATCATGAAGACGTCGAGTCTTGGTGCCGCAAGTGCGAAGTTTGTTGTGCCACAAAAGGACCTCGAACAAGATCACGCGGCCGAATGGTGCAGTACACTGTAGGTTCTCCATTCGAGAGGGTAGCAATTGATGTCGCGGGACCGTTTCCTCAGACTGAGTCGGGAAATAAATACATCTTGGTCGCCATGGATTACTTTACTAAATGGCCTGAAGCATAAGCCCTGCCTAATCAAGAAGCAACGACTGTGGCAACGGTGCTAGTAAATGAAATGTTCTGCAGGTTTGGAGTCCCTATCGAACTTCATTCTGATCAAGGCCGAAATTTTGAATCGGCTGTTTTCCAGAAGGTCATGGAACTTCTCGGAATTCGCAAGACCAGGACAACTCCTTTGCATCCACAGTCGGATGGGATGGTAGAGAGATTTAATCGGACCATGGAACATTACCTGTCTAAAATGGTGGCAGATCATCAGCGTGATTGGGACCAACATCTACCTCTCATGTTGATGGCATATCGAGGCTCTACGCATGAAGCCACTGGTTATACTCCGGCGAAAGTGATGTTCGGAAGGGAAATGAGGCTTCCTGCAGATTTGATGTATGGAACACCAGAAAAAGACTCACTCAACTCTGAGAATTTTGTGGAGGAACTTAAGGAGAGGCTGGACAATGTTCATGAACAAGTCAGGAATAAACTGCGGATATCCAGTGATCGAGCCAAAGCAAGATATGACTTACTAGCTAACTCCCGCGGCTTCCAGGATGGTGATTTGGTGTGGTTATACAATCCGAGGCGAAAGGTGGGGAAGTCGCCCAAACTTAGCCAAAATTGGGAAGGACCTTATACAATTATAAAGAAGATTAATGATGTGGTGTATAGGATCCAGCGGACCCCTAGGTCAAAGATGAAGGTCGTTCATTTGGATCGATTAGCACGATACCATGGAACTCTATCTGTTCGGGACGAACAGCCTTAGGAGGAGGGCAATGTTACGATTCGCAGCAACGCCGCATGGGAGGTGGGGCAACGCATGGGAGCGTGTTGGTTGGTGGAGCTTTGCGACCTATCCGCGCTGCGTCATGGCTGACACGAGTGATTTATTGCTCGTCTGGCTTAATCTAGAAGGCAGTTGTTACAACCGTTTTTTTTTATGTGAGATTATTCAAGAATTCTTATAAAGAACTTTCTAGGTTTTTCTGTAATTTTAGGATTGTATATAAAAGGCGCATAGAGCGGCGGTTAAGTAGTAGTCGTATTTTAATCGAGCTATAAGTAAGCTAAAGTTACGAAGCGATAATAGAAGGTTATAAAGTGTTAAGTAATGAGTTATTTAGTAGTCGTGTGTATTTGTGGAGTAAATAAATAGTGTTTTCGTGTTAAATCGTTACACTGGAATTATTGAACCCCAAGTTCGCAACAATACTTATTAAAAACAGGAAAAAAATAATTTAATGCGCGGCGAATATATTTTTGAGAAATCCGCTATAGTTTCATTACGGTACCGGTAATGGATTTATTGAATACCGGCAGAGGATGTACCGATACTCAATACTGTAAAATTTCTTTACGATATCCAGTCCTGTAATGAAACTATTTACCGGACTAAAGTCAAGTATGTACGTAAAAGTGTCCTAAATCATACAGTATAAAGTAAAAGTATATTTATCGGACTTATGACGTAAATAACCAGTACTTCATACGGGGTGTTCATTATAAAACGTCTCAAATGGACTTTTGTTTCTCATTCTTTTTCTTTTGACATTTTACAGCCAACTAGATGAAGTTTTATAATGAACACCTCGTACTATATCATTTAGAACTCCTCTACTTAATTGATGTTAGTCCGGCAAAAGCATTTTGAAGTACTGAGTACTGTAATAAATATTTACTTCATCATTTAGGACACTCCTATACTACTCAATAAATCCGTTGTATCCTCGGGATCCTATACCGGTAATGAAACTATACCGGATTTCTCAAAAATATATTTGCCGCGCAAAAAATTATTTTTTTTCTATTTTAAACAGGTATAAAGTAATAGTTATTTACGTTATAAGTCCGGTAAATATAGTTTTACAGTAGGAGTAAGATGTTTCCGAACGAGGCACTAGCCGAGTCTGGAATTTCGAAACGACTACTGTGACACGTTACCGGACGTATGATGTACAATATTTTACTTCATACTTATTAAAAACAGGAAAAAATTAATTTTATGCGCGGCGAATATTTTTTTTGACAAATCCGCCAATTTGACAAATAGTTTCATTACGGTATCCTGTACCGGTACCGGTACAGGTACCGTGGATATAATGGATTTATAGAAGAAGTGCCGGTACTCAATACTGTAATATTTCTTTACGATATTCAATCCTGTAAAAAGCTATTTACCGGATTAAAATCAAGTACGTAAAAGTGTTCTAAATGATACAGTATGAAGTAAAATGTTGTACATCATACGTCCGGTAACGTGTTACAGTAGTCGTTTCGAAATTCCAGACTCGTTTAGCGCCTCGTCCGGAAACATCTTACTCTTACTGTAAAACTATATTTACCGGACTTATAACATAAATAACTATTACTTCATACTACATCATTTAGGACACTTACTACGTACGTGATATGAGTCGAGTAAATTACTTTTTACAGTATTGAGTATCGTAATGAAATTTTACAGAACTCAGTACCGTAATGAAACTTCATTACTGTAGTGAGGATGGTAATAAAATTTCATTACAATACTGATAACCACAATGAAAATTTACCTGATTTTTCAAAAACATTCGCCGCGCTTAAAACTAATCTTTAATTTCTCAGATTTGTATTTATTTCCTTTGTTTTTAAAAAGTATGAAATAAAATGTTGTACATCATACGTCCGGTAACGTTTTACAGTTACAGTACTTCTTTTGAAATTCTTACTCCTACGGTAAAAAGATATTTAGCGGACTTATAACGTAAATAACTTACAGAACTGAGAACCGTAATAAAATTCTATCGGATTTTTCAAAAATAATTATACTGTTCTAATTCCATGTCCTATTTGAAGTTTTTTTTTAAATGAACGCATGATATTTATTTTCTTTGCAGCTTTAATGTTTGTAAAATGATACCAACATTTTTTGTAACGACTAACGAGCTAAGTAGTATGTTACATCTGGAGACACCTTCCTGTTTTACAGTTTTGGCCCCCCTCTTTTTTAGCACCTTAAAAATGGCGGAGATATTCGCCGAAAATGACGTCACCTGACAACTTATGTCAAAGAATTCGCCAATTGATGCGCCGGCGCCGTCACGTCAAAATTGGCGCCAACAAAATTTGTATTGCCGTTTTTCATTTTGGAGATACAGAATGGAATTGAAATTACGTTTAAAATGAGACACTCTGTATACCTAAAGCTTATAATCTAGAACACCCCTAATATTTCATCAAACAATCAAAGAAATTTCGCTAAACGTTTAAATATCACTAAAAGTGGAATAAGTGAGGTAATAAATCACGCTCGTCAACGAGCCGCTACTGGTTTAACGTTCCCTCGGGAACAGTCTCGAAGCCGGAAACCATCTCGAAGCTCACCAATTTCTAACAAAATTTAATTTAATATTTAATAAAACGCCATAAGGTAAAAATAAATGCTCTTGCACCTTGAAATTTAGAAGGCAGCACCTTGAAATACGTCAAATAATTCGCCAATTGATGCGCCGGCGCCGTCACGACAAAATTGGCCCCAACAAAATTTTTATTGCCGTTTTTCATTTTGGAGATACAGAATGGAATTGAAATTACATTTAAAATGAGACACTCTGTATACCTAAAGCTTATAATCTAGAACACCCCTAATATTTCATCAAACAATCAAAGAAATTTCGCTAAACGTTTAAATATCACTAAAAGTGGAATAAGTGAGGTAATAAATCACGCTCGTCAACGAGCCGCTACTGGTTTAACGTTCCCTCGGGAACAGTCTCGAAGCCGGAAACCATCTCGAAGCTCACCAATTTCTAACAAAATTTAATATTTAATAATTTAATATTTAATAAAACGCCATAAGGTAAAAATAAATGCTCTTGCACCTTGAAATTTAGAAGGCAGCACCTTGAAATACGTCAAATAATTCGCCAATTGATGCGCCGGCGCCGTCACGACAAAATTGGCGCCAACAAAATTTTTATTGCCGTTTTTCATTTTGGAGATACAGAATGGAATTGAAATTACATTTAAAATGAGACACTCTGTATACCTAAAGCTTATAATCTAGAACACCCCTAATATTTCATCAAACAATCAAAGAAATTTCGCTAAACGTTTAAATATCACTAAAAGTGGAATAAGTGAGGTCATAAATCACGCTCGTCGACGAGCCGCTACTCGTTTAACGTTCCCTCGGGAACAGTCTCGAAGCCGGAAACCATCTCGAAGCTCACCAATTTCTAACAAAATTTAATATTTAATAATTTAATATTTAATAAAACGCCATAAGGTAAAAATAAATGCTCTTGCACCTTGAAATTTAGAAGGCAGCACCTTGAAATACGTCAAATAATTCGCCAATTGATGCGCCGGCGCCGTCACGACAAAATTGGCGCCAACAAAATTTTTATTGCCGTTTTTGATTTTGGAGATACAGAATGGAATTGAAATTGATCACTTTTGAGGCACTCCCCAGCTCCGTTTCTCAATTTTCTTTAAATTTATCGAAGAAGTTAATAAGTTTGCTTGTAGAATGTCTCCTGTAGAGTCCAGTGGCGTAGATGTTTTTTTACCATCATTAATTGCAGATGAAAATTAGGTGCGCTTCTGGAACAAAAACTACAGGACTTCACTTTTCTTGAAATGAAAAAGGTAAACAGGTTTCCAGAACGTTAAATTACCAAAATCACCCTGTATGTCAAAAACCAAAAGGACTATAAAAGTTCTGTTGGCGCCATCTTTAATTTCACAAAAAGCGTGAAATTGAAAACCGAATACCCTGCTCAATAAGACCCGCACATCGTATCAAGTACAAGAAAATATGTCAAGTAAAAAATGTTGAGTAACTTTTAGGGGGGACGTGAAGGTAATATCAATTTTTTCGAGAGTTGGCGCGTTTTTTTTTAAATGGATCAATAACATAGTTTTTAATCCTGAATTGGTTTTAATGTTTAATTCAAAAGAGAAAAGTGTTAAGATTTGTTAAGAGAATTCGAAATATCTGCAGGGTGAGTTTTTTTTAGATGTTTAGTGAAGAGTTCTCGGAAACTAGCAGATTTACGAAGTGGGTAAAGGGGGAAAGAATAATCATTTAATTCAAAAGCACTTCCATATTTTTGAAGAATTTCATGACTCAAAATAATTGACAAACATTTATTCTAACAAAATAATGTAAGAACGGAAGTTGTAGATAATTTTATCTTGAATAAAATGGGCTATACAGGGTGTCCCAGATAAAATGATATACATGGGGATTTCGTAAACGGTAAGAGATACAGTTTCAGTTAAATGGGGAAAAAGTTGTGCTGTTCCAAGCCCAATCAGATGCGATATTAATATCCACGATATTTACAGGGGTTTTCAAAGTATCGGGCCAAATCTAAAAATTGGGTTTTTAGAAAACCTGCAATAATCTCGCCATCTTGAATCCGATTTTAATAAAACTTGGTAGTTTTGGGTTATCTACTATGACCAATCGATTGACGTTGACGATATTTTTCTAGACATTTTAGATTTTTTGCAACCATAGTCACCTTTGTTATTTCTTATTGACGCCATATTGGATTTATACGTCATTAAATAGCACGTAAAAAAACCTTTTCAACCATGTATAACAACCTTATCTTGATATGGCGGAAAATTAAATTTATTAAAAAAAAAACATTTTTTCACTTAGTTGGCTGTGAAAACAAAGGCTGCTAATCAATTATTTTGTTTTTTTTTTTGTTCAAACAAGAAATCATTTATTTTAAAGAAGTCATTTATTAAAACAAAGTTCTAAATTAATTAGGTACCATATGTAAAAAAAAATGTGTTATTATTAAAATTAAGTTGAAAAAAATAGGAACAACAATCATTTCTAACTTACAACGATAAATGAAATTAAACAAATAACAATCAACAATTACCCGATCTAAAATTAGTTAATGAAGTGTTCAAAAAGACATCCATTTTTGTTAATACACAATGTACACCTCTCAATCATAGCCAAACAAACATTTTCGACAATTTGTCGTGGAATTTCTTGAATTGCTTGTCGAACGGCTGCTTCAAGTTCTTCCAGTGTATTTTGATTAGTGTAATACACGTTGTCTTTTAGGCATCCCCATACACAGAAATCAAGGGGCATCAAATCAGGTGAGCGGGCAGGCCACGCAACAGGACCTTGATTTCCTATCCAATTATCTCCATATTCTTCATTTAGGTGATTAGAAATAATTGCAGAATTGTGCGCAGGGGCGCCACCTTGTTGGAACCACATGTTGGCTACGTCATGAAGAGGCAACTGTTCCAAACTGGGTTCTACGTAATTTTCAAGAATTGCTAAATATATATATAAAAATCAGTTGTCCTGGTCTTGCGAATTCCGCGAAGTTCCATAACCTTCTGGAAAACAGCCGATTCAAAATTTCGGCCCTGATCAGAATGAAGTTCGAGAGGGACTCCAAACCTGCAGAACATATCATTTACTAGCACCGTTGCCACAGTCGTTGCTTCTTGATTAGGCAGGGCGTATGCTTCAGGCCATTTAGTGAAGTAATCCATGGCGACCAAGATGTATTTATTGCCCGATTCAGTCTGAGGAAACGGTCCCGCGACATCAATTGCTACCCTCTCGAATGGAGCACCTACTGTGTACTGCACCATTCGGCCGCGTGATCTTGTTCGAGGTCCTTTTGTGGCACAACAAACTTCGCACTTGCGGCACCAAGATTCGACGTCTTCATGATAATTCACCCAGTAGAACCGCTCTTTAATTTTGGCCAAGGTTTTATTGACCCCAAAATGACCTCCACTGGTTCCGTCGTGCATTTCCTGTAGTACGTCCGATTTTCTGCTACCAGGAACAACCAACTGACTGACTATGGACTTGCCATCCGGACTCTCCCACGCTCTCTTCAGTAATCCATTTTCTATTCTAAGAGAGTGCCACTGGGCCCACAGCGCCTTCAGGTTTGGACTTTTACCAGCAATTTCTTGCCAATCTGGTCTCTTGTCGTCAGTCTTTGCAGAGAGGATGGGTCCAATATCTGGATCATCCATTTGTTCTTCTCGAAGCGTCTGTGTGGTCCAACCATCATTTATTTCTACCAACGTTCTCCTTACAGAAGGAAGTCCCTCACGCTGCTCAGTTGTTTGGCAATGCCGACAATCTTCTTTACAAGGCCGTCTAGACAATGCGTCGGCATTTCCGTGAGACCTTCCTGGTCGATGTTCAATTTGGATCTTCTGTCCTTTAATGCGTCCGGCCTCTGTAACAATTTTACCACCCAAATTATTGACTTGACTTGATTGGTTGACTTGACTGATCCTGGGGGTCTTATCGGGCTCGGTCAATTGCCCCGTTACAACGACAGGAATTGGTATTTCCTGGATTCTAGTGCGGTCTTGGTTGCCGCTCGGTCTTCTAAACAACGGCGACGGACTCCTTGCCCTGTTACGGCAGTTACTCTTGACGTGACCCAGTTTACCGCAGTTAAAACATTTTATGCCCCGATTGCCTGTTGATCGAGGAGGTCTTCCCAACAAGGCTTGGATATTGACTGCCATATCCTTAATCGTTTTATGTAAACTTGCCATGGATTCAGTCCTTGACGTATCCTCCTCGTCATCGCAAGTTGCCATTCGTACACGTGGAGAAGAACCAGATGACACTCGTGACGCCTCGAATTCCAGGGCCCGAACTAGTGCCTCGCTGATATTCTTGGGCCTTACTAGACGTAAGTGGTATCTCATGTCACTATCGCGAACTCCCTCAATGAACCTTTCGGCGGCAATTTGCATTTGAAAAGATTCAGGGGCCGATGGATATGCCAGGTGAATGAGTCTGTCTATGTCCGCCTCAAATTCTTGTAAGGATTCACCTGACTTTTACTGTCTCATCCTCACCTGGGCCTGGAACAGGGTTTCTTTGTGCTCATTTCCGAATCGTAGTTGTAGAGAGTGTACTAAAGCTGCATAATTACTTTGATCAGCTGCCGACAAAGATTGGAGTAATTCAGCCGCTTTTCCACGAAGTGCTACCACTAATGATGTAGCTTTCTGGCGCTCGGACCACCCATTAGCTTTTGCAGCTGCCTCAAATTGGGTTTTAGCGTTGAAAAAAGCTTATTTTAGCGTTGGGTGTGCTAAAACTCTCTGTAGATACGTTGTCGTCTTCAAGTTGTTCCCGGAATTTCTTTTCTAGCTCGAGAACCTTCTGGTTGACAGCTTCGAGTCCTTCGTTAACGGATTGCATTATTCTTTCTTCCAATTGTTGCTCCCTAGCTGCGAAATGGCTCACTAATTCGTCGTTAAACCGTTTCTGCTCTTCTTTTTGTTTTAGATGACGTCGCTCTTGTAGTTGATCACGCCTTTCTTGTTCCTCTTTTTGTTCCTTATAACGTCTTTCTTGCTCTTCCTTCTGTTCGTTATAACGTTTCTCCTGTTCTAGATAACGTCGCTCCTATACTTGATCACGTTTTTCCTGTTCTTCCCTCTGTTGTTGCATAAGGGACAGCAGGGCGGCAAGTTGATCCTCCATCGCTTGATGCTGGCTTCTGGTCATTGGCATAAACACGTAATGTCCGGCAATGAAGCACTCACTTACAGTTCAGTAATATTAGTCCTCAAATTCCCACTGGAATCCAACTTCTGACACCAATTGTTGCGAACTCAGGGTTCAATAATTCCAGTGTAACGATTTAACAAGAAAACACTATTTATTTACTCCACAAATACACACAGGTACAATTCGCCTACTAAATAACTCACTACTTAACACTTTATAGCCTTCTATTATCGCTTCGTACTTTGGCTTACTTATAGCTCGCTTAAAATAAGACTACTACTAACCGCCGCTCTATGCGCCTTTTATATACAATCCTAAAATTACAGAAAACCCTAGAAACTTCTTTATAAGAATTCTTGAATAATCTCACAAAAAAAAAAGGTTGTAAACAACTGCCTTCTAGATTAAACCGAGCAATAAATCACTCGTGTCAGCCATGACGCAGCGCGGATAGGTCGCGAAGCTCCACCAACCACACGCGTTACCTCGCCTCTCATGCGGCGTTGCTGCGAATCGTAACAAAACCTTTCCAAACATTAAATCCCCATCTTGTTTGATGGTGAACTTCGCGGTTTCTAAATGGATTTTCATCGGCCCAATAAATCTTATTATGTCTATTAAAGACACCACAATTAGTAAACTTGCTTTCGTCCGACCACAACACTTTTAAAGGAAATCTAGTCGATTCCTGGCATTTTCTGAGGAACCAGTTTGCAAAATACTGACCGTCTGTCTAGGTCTCCTTCTCGAAGTCCCTGACTAATATGCTCACGATATGGGCGGTATTTAAACTTTTTGACAACTCGTTGGGCGGTAGTTTTAGACACTTCCACATTAGCTTCGATTTGCCGAAGCGATGTGCGCGGATTTTCTAGAACACTTTGCAGTACTAAATTTTCGTCGCTATTTCTGTTTCTGTTGGGCTTGTTAAATGAACCATACTTCAATAAATTATCTCGCAATCTACTGAAAGTCAGTAAACCTGGTTGTCGTCTTTCTAAAAAGCGCTCATTGTACATTTCCCTCACTCGTTCAGCATTTCTGCGGCACAATGAAGCAATCATATAAATCTACCTTTTCTCTATTTGTAAATCTCTCCATCTTAAACTAATTATTGAGTAAAGAGAGTTTATCACAAAAACGAAATTGTTTATTTTAAAACACTTGATAACATAAATCTTAATAAAATAAACCAAAAAATAATTATTCAAAATGTCAAACCTATTACAATGATCAATTAAAAATATCACAATTATTTTAAAAAAGTTTAAAAGTGTTGCCAGAGCGATGGCTTCGCCATGACAACAATCCCGACATTTGTTTTCACAGCCAACTAAGTGAAAAAATGTTTTTTTTTTTTTATAAATTTAATTTTCCGCCATATCAAGATAGAGTTGTTATACATGGTTGAAAAGGTCTTTTTACGTGCTATTTAATGACGTATAAGTCCAATATGGCCTCCATAAGAAATAACAAAGTTGACTATGGTTGCAAAAATCTAAAATGTCTAGAAAAATATCGTCAACGTCAATTGATTGGTCATAGTAGATAACCCAAAACTACCAAATTTTATTAAAATCGGATTCAAGATGGCGAGATTATTGCAGGTTTTCTAAAAGCCCGATTTTTAAATTTAGCCCGATATTTTGAAAACCCCTGTAGATATCGTGGATGTTAATATCGCATCTGATTGGGCTTGGAACAGCACAACTTTTTCACCATTTAACTGAAACTGTATCTCTTACCCCATGTATATCATGCATACCCCATGCATCACTTACGAAATCCCCATGTATATCATTTTATCTGGGACACGCTGCATTATATTGGACAAGCGCTTCTCAAATGTTTTCTGACAACTGTCATTTTTTAATTAAGATGTATCCCTACCTTTTTTAATCTGGTCGAGTTTTTATTGGTTCTAGAGAAATCAAGTTCACTTAAGGTTTTAAATAATTTTACCCCAAATGGTCGTTTTACCATGCGCGCGGGGTGCCCATAGTTTAGAAAATATTCGCACGCTGTGGGCAAACTGCAGAACTTTTTTAGGTTAAAGACCACGCGCGCAGAGCGCCCATAGTTTAGGACGTATCCGAACGTTCCTCTTGTATAGCCCAAACTATTGTAGAATTAAAAATAGACAGACCTGATGATGTCTAAAATTAGCTGAAACGTCGACATGTCGAAAAGTTTTTTCGCGGCGCCGTCTTGGACTTTTCAGGATGCTATCTTGCGCTAATGTTACATAAGAAAAACCTACCATTCGATTTTCAACTCGATACGACCATCAATTCATAAAACTTTATGAAACAGATATGTCAGCTATGGTCGCTTTGATATCTACATCAGCTATTCACATTTTACGGCACCTCACTAGTATGGTGAGTGTCTCGACTGGAGAATTTACATAGAAGCAAGTTTCTCGGGTAATCGGTCAGATTTCTTTTTTCACTTGTTTGAGGTTGTTTATGGTCACCTCTATCCCAAGGTTTAGTAGTCTCCTCTGTGTCTTACGTTTGCAGTAGTCGATCTTCTGCTCAGTTCGTGCGTCTCTACATATGACGAAGTTGCTCAAGCTCGTCGTGCTATCAATTATGTGTGCACCTCACTAGGTTACCCACCATTCAAATTTGAACCAACGGGTAAAAGGACATAATATTGTTACGATTCGCAGCAACGCCGCATGGGAGGCGGGGCAACGCGTGTGTGTGGTTGGTGGAGCTTCGCGACCTATCCGCGCTGCGTCATGGCTGACACGAGTGATTTATTGCTCGGTTTAATCTAGAAGGCAGTTGTTTACAACCTTTTTTTTATGTGAGATTATTCAAGAATTCTTATAAAGAACTTTCTAGGTTTTTCTGTAATTTTAGGATTGTATATAAAAGGCGCATAGAACGCGCAGGGTAGAATAGTCTTATTTTAAGCGAGCTATAAGTAAGCTAAAGTTACGAAGCGATAATAGAAGGCTATAAAGTGTTAAGTAGTGAGTTATTTAGTATACGAATTGTACCTGTGTATATTTGTGGAATAAATAAATAGTGTTTTCGTGTTAAATCGTTACACTGGAATTATTGAACCCCGAGTTCGCAACAATATTAAAGCCTGATGGTGGCGTATATTGAAGGAAGGAAACGTCGTTTCGCACCATGTGGCCCTAGTAAAACACATACCAAATTTCAGCTTTCTAACTTTAATCGTTTCAAAGATATCAGTGATATCTTTACTCGCTTACGTCACGGCCGGTATGAAAGATATATTTAGTCTACATTTTTACATTTGAGAAGAAACTCTACATCTGAAATAGAGGGTCTTTGATTTAGGTGAATTTTTTGACATAAATCCGCACACGAAATTTTCAAATCGACCAGGCTTTGTGAAAACGTTCTCGAGGACCGGGCGTTTTGCTAATAATCTTCATAGAAATGTTCAAATTTTCTCATGCCATACAATTTTCCACTCTTTTCCTCCTATTTTCGTTGGTTTGAGGCTTTAAAGTTAATGTTTACATTTCGGAAATCTTAGCTGTCAGTGGCAGAAGTCGCCGCCGCCGAATGGCTCCGATTACCAGTTAAGTGGCGGACTTCGGACCATTCGGGATTTTGAGACCAAAATTTGCAAAAAACTGCATCTTTCGCTTCGAAATTCAATTAAGGCCATTTCACGACGTCCCAGCTAAAAGTGGTTCCTAAGTCCCAAAAAGAAAACATTTCAAGGTATTTCCTGGGATCGAAAGCCATTCGATCAGATGCACGGTCTGGGCACAAATATACCTCAAAGTGGCAATTTGAAATTTCAAGTTTTAAAATTCGTCAAAATTTAAAATTCAAAGCTAGAACCATGATTTTTGGCCAGCGCAAGGCCCATGTGTGTACCATCTCTCTGAATGAATTTAGGTTGTTTTTTGCTGCAAAAATGTGGAATCTACAGGGTGAAATGTGAAGAAAGTACACCCCAATTGGCAAAAAATGCAGCACAGAAAAGCTTTTGTGGCTCGCCCGGTATTAACATTTGATTTTTTCTCTCCACGTCTTCTAGTCGCCCATATACAACCGAAACAGGGCTCCGCTATAGTTTTCGTAGAAATCGCAAGAAACTACTATACTATTTTGGACACTTTTTCTTAACTGTCTTTCACATTTTTTTAATCAATCTGTGTTAAAGTGACACTTTTGGCGGGATATGTTTAAAAGTGCCCAAGGATATGCCCTTTCCCTTGGTACCTACCACAGTCATTAGGCCAGTCGTCTACCTAAAGGGGTCTAGGAGGCCAAGAAGTTGACCATTACAACAAAATTAAAAAAAAAACCGTTCCAACTTTGTGCGAATTTTTCTAGATTTTCCTATTTAACTAATCGGAATTAGACTTCAAAATTTATCATCTAAGACGGCTAAATCCCGTCGAATTACTAGTTTAAGAGTCGGTAGTTTAAATTTTGATTAATATACGGGGTGTTCATTATAAAACTTCATCTATTTGGCTGTGAAATGTCAAAGGAAAAGGATGGAGAAACCAAAGTCCATTTATTTTGATTATGTCATTCTTTTCTATCAAAATTTCATAGCCTGCTAGATGAAGTTTTATAATGAACACCCCTTATTTGAACACTGATTACTATGACTTATAATATTATGACTGTAATATTTGACCGATGATTACTTAATCAAGGTCGTGATCGAGATTCAAAATACCGGCCCTTAAAGTTATAAGCGTTAGAATCAAAAATCTACAACCAAAATCGCTCCAGACACTCGGCTTTATAAATATAAAAATGGCAGTCATTTTGAAAAGCAACCGTCTACTTATTGGCAGCAGTTAAACGCCAACAAAAATGTAGGTTTATAACATAGTCTAAACATGACAGCCATCAGAAAGTATCTGACAAGCCCAGGATAAACATTTTTCCAACTTTCGCTCTTACATCTTTTTGTCAGAAACAATAATAACTCAGCCAGATTGATTTAAATAAATCGTCACAATTTGGATTTTGTCAACTGGTGCGACTGACATTTTTCAAAAATGTGGAAATTGTTTTGAATTGACCTCCTAAAACTGCAATTCCTTATGTATGATAGATATGATTTTAGCTCATACATACATTTTAATACTTTTCTGTTTAGAATTAAGCAATGAATTCAATTAAAGAATAAAAAATACAGGGCGAATCATAATAGGTGGTCAAAAATAAAATTTTGTATTCTTTGGTCGATTTTAAGGGGATTTTTCGTACATTTGTGTTATCTATCGAGCTTCGTAAAAAAGTTACTGGGCATCGAAGCTATGACACATCCCTCTTAAAATCAACCAAAGTATATGAGATTTCATTTTTGACCACACATTATGACTTACCCTGTATATTTATATTCGGAACTTCCGGAGGTGCGATATTTTCAGAAATAGTCCCCTTCGGAGGCAATTTTTAGGAACTTTTAGAATCGCGTTTTTTGACCATTTTTAAAAAATCTCTTTAAAGGTTAATTTCATTCAAATTGAGTTGGTTACGGTCTTAGGGGATTGCAAACGTGCTACTCCGATCAAAGAAATAAATGTCAAAATACTGAAAATGTCCTATATTGGGGGTATTACGAGTTTTTTCTCAATTCTCAAATTTGACCGCCTGTAATTTGAGAACAAATCAACCGACTGGAGTGAATCCAACTGCTTTTTCCTTTTCTTGATGTCCTCTTTCACGTCCCACCACCGTAATTACAATATTTTCAGAGATAGACCCTTCGGTTTTCGATTTTTAGCTACTTTTTGAATCGCGTTTTTGGACAATTTTTGTTCCTGGAATTTCCAGTATCTTTTTGTCAAAAGTTAAAGTTCTGTCAACTTGAGATGATTTTAATAGGATAATTGAAAAAAAAATATGACAATAATTTTGAAAGCAAGCTAAACCTAATTTGAAGCGAATGTGAGCAGAAATTCAATTTTAGACAAGATAAATCGTATTTTTCTGTGTCTTGAGGCGATTTTGACAAATTTTGAGCCAAAAAAATGTCTTTAAGTACGACTTTTATAATCGGCTCGAAGGAACAAAATGATTTTCTTCCTTCGAGCCTTCGCTTCGCGTCGTTCGGGCAACGGCAGTCTCGTGCGCAAAAGTGTTACTTTGCGCACGTGCTAGGAAAATAAATATTATAGCAAGGAGCGGTCACTACGATTTCAATAACTGGTATTTTGTTTAATTCAACAACTGTTCTAATTAAAATCCGTGAATGAAATTGTGTGCAAAGCAACTAGGGATAAGTGTGCGCATAATTCAATTTTGCGCACGCAAATGTGTGCAAAATTATAACTTTGCAAACAAACGTAGGAAAAAATATTTTTGCTATGCTCAACCAGTTTCGCATAAAATGGATGGGACATTGGGCTTGAATGGCCCTGTACAGGGCGTTTCAAATTTGAGCCACATCATTAGTATCTCAGCAACGGTCAGAGATACAGGGTCGGTTAAATCGGGGCAAAGTTGCGCAGTTTTGAGTTCAATAATATGCCGTTTTAACATTTGAAAAGTTCCGATTACTTCCGGAGATATTCGAAAAAATACGAAATTTTGAAATGTCGTTTTTATTTTGTTTTGAGCTTATTCGAAGAGATAATTCAAAATGATTGACACTTCGTCATTGCAACTTTTTCTGCCCTGTAAGATGGCATATTTAGTTTCTTCCTGCGACGTTTCGTTTTTTTGGTAACCATCATCAACTTTACTTTTTTTACGGAAACATCTTACTCTTACTGTAAAAGTATATTTATCGAACTTATGACGTAAATAACCAGTACTTCATACTATATCAGTTAGAACTCCTCTGTTTAATTGATTTTAGTCCGACAAATAGCATTTTGAAGTACTAAGTACTGTAATAGTATTTACTTCATACTGTATCATTTAGGACACTTTTACGTACTTGATTTTAATCCGGTAAATAGCTTTTTACAGGATTGGATATCGTAAAGAAATTTTACAGTATTGAGTGCCGGCACATCTTCTATAAATCCATTGTATCCATGGAAACCCGTACCGGTACCTGTATATACATTCTCAAGACTAACGATAATCATTATTCACTTGTGAATAATGAACATTATTCACAAGTGAATAATGAGTTGTTATGGAAACGAAACATGTCGTAGGCAACTGACAACTCAAAAAGTAAACTGCCCTAAACATGAAATCGGTAGTTACCACTGGTTCATTCAAATAATTATCCTTCTATTAGGATGTATTGAGGCAAATGTAGGTTCCAGTGTCTCTTCTTCACTAAAATATGTACTTTTCACTGAAAAATACTTAAAATAGGCCATAAAATGAAGTAATTTACCGTCCACCCTCGTAGCATTGAAATGAACATGCGGTGACATGCGCGGGTGACTAGACCGTCATCTATCGACAAGACGCATCAAACGTCGCGCCATTGAAGAGCGAAACCAGTCGTGGTTTTAAAATTGTAAATTATCTTTATGGCACCTATAACCTATCATATTTGAGAAAACCCAGAATCTTGGTCATGGATAAAGTATAGTATTCAACGCGCATTTAATGAGCGTTATTCTCTCGGGCAACTTGTGCCACTCGCTTCGCTCGTGGGCTCAAACGTTACCCTCGAGAATAACGACTCTCATTAAATGCTTGTTGTATAATATACTATTACTTCAAACTGTATCGTTTAGGACACTTACGTACTTGGAATTTAGTCAAAATTAGCTTTTTACAAGACTGGGTACCGTAATAGTTACTTTCCTAATAAGTGCGCAAAGTAACACTTTCGCGCACGCGACTGCCATTGCCGGAACGACGCGAAGCGGAACTATACCGGATTTCTCAAAAATATTGTTACGATTCGCAGCAACGCCGCATGGGAGGCGGGGCAACGCGTGTGTGGTTGGTGGAGCTTCGCGACCTATCCGCGCTGCGTCATGGCTGACACGAGTGATTTATTGCTCGGTTTAATCTAGAAGGCAGTTGTTTACAACCTTTATTTTTAGGTGAGATTATTCAAGAATTCTTATAAAGAAGTTTCTAGGTTTTTCTTTTTTTTTTTAATTTTAGGATTGTATATAAAAGGCCCATAGAGCGGCGGTTAGATATAGTCTTATTTTAAGCGAGCTATAAGTAAGCTAAAGTTCCGAACGATAATAGAAGGCTATAAAGTGTTAAGTAGTGAGTTATTTAGTAGAGGAATTGTGCCTGTGTGTATCTGTGGATTAAATAAATAGTGTTTTCTTGTTGGATCGTTGCACTGGAATTATTGAACCCCGAGTTCGCAACAATATATTTGCCGCGCATAAAATTATTTTTTTCCTGTTTTCACAGCCCACTAGATGAAGTTTTATAATGAACACCCCGTACTATATCATTTAGAACTCCCCTACTTAATTGATGTTAGTTCGCCAAAAGCATTTTGAAGTACTAAGTACTGTAATAAATATTTACTTCATACTGTATCATTTAGGACACTTTTACGTACTTGATTTTAATCCGGTAAATAGATTTTTACAGGACTGGATATCGTAAAGAAATTTTACAGTATTGATTACCGGGATTAAAATCAAGTACGTAAAAGTATCCTAAATGAGACAGTATGAAGTAAATATACCTGATTTTTCAAAAACATTCGCCGCGCTTAAAACTAATCTTTAATTTCTCAGATTTTCATTTATTTCCTTTGTTTTTAAAAAGTATGAAATAAAATGTTGTACATCATACGTCTGGTAACGTTTTACAGTTACAGTACCTCTTTTGAAATTGTTACTCCTACGGTAGAAAGATATTACAGAACTCAGAACCGTAATAAAATTGTATCGGATTTTTCAAAAATAATTATACTATTCTAATTCCATGGCCTACTTGAAGTTTTTTTTTAAATGAACGCATGATGTTATTTATTTTTCTTGCAGCTTTTATGTTTGTAAACAGATACCAACAGTTTTTGTTGATCAACGAGCTAGTAGTATGTTACATCTGGAGACACCTTCCTGTTTTACAGTTTTGGCCCCCTCTTTTTAACTTACGTCAAATAATTCACCAATTGATGCGCCGGCGCCGTCACGATAAAATTGGCGCCAACAAAATTTTTATAGCCGTTTTTTATTTTGGAGATACAGAGTGGAATTGAAATTGATCACTTTGGAGGCACTCTCCAGCTCCGTATGTCAGTTTATAAGTTTGCCTGTAGAATGTTGCTTGTAGAGTCCAGTGGAGTAGATGTTTTTTAACCATCATTAATTGGAGATAAAAATTAGGTGCGCTTCTGGAACAAAAACTACAGGGGTTCACTTTTCTTGAAATGAAAAAGATAAACAGGTTTCCAGAATGTTAAATTACCAAAATCACCCTGTATCTCAAAAACCAAAAAGACTATGAAAGTTCTGTTGGCGCCATCTTTAATTTCACAAAAAGTGTGAAATTAAAAACAATATGTGAAATAAAAAATGTTGTGTAACTTTAAGGGGGACGTGAAGGTAGTATAAATTTTTTGACAGTTGGCAACATCAGATAGATGAAAATTTCATTCATTTTTTAAAATGAGCCAATATCATAGTTTTTATTCTTCAATTGGTTTTCATGTTTAATTCAAAAAGAGAAAAGTGTTAAGATATGGGCTAAAACCAACAGAATTTGAAATATCTGCAGGGTGAGTTTTTTTTTAGATGTTTAGTGAAGAGATCTCAGAAACTAGCAGAATTACGAAGTGAGTTAAATATAGGGAAAGAAATGCAGTATTAGGGGATCAATTCAAAAAGACTTTTTGAAGAATTTTATGACTCGCTAAATAATTGGTAAAAACTTGTAATAAATAATATACAGTATCTAATTAAACTAATAAGCAAAATAATCTAAGAACGGAAGTTGTAGATAATTTCACCTTGAATAAGATGGTATTATACTGGACAAGTTCTTGTCCAGTATAATATAGCTGTTTTCTGACAATGAAATGTTTCCTGACAGCTGTCATTTTTTAATTATTTAGTTACCCAAACTTTTTTTAATTTGGTATAGTTTTTATTGGTTCTAGAGCAATTAAGTTCACACGAAAGTTTTAAATTATTTTACCCTAAACAAGATGGGCTATGCAAATTAGGCTATTCAAAATACAGGGTGAGTCATAATGGGAGGTCGAAAATGAAATTTTATATTCTTTGGTTGATTGTAAGGGGATCTGTCATGCATTTGTTTTATCTATCGAGCTTCGTAAAGAAGTTACTGGGTGTTGAAGCTATGACAGACCCTCTTAAAATCGACCAAAGTATATGAGATTTCATTTGTTACTACACATTATGACTCACCCTGTATATTAATATACGTAAAGTTTTGAGCTGGACATTTATCTGACGTTAGCAGCACCATCTATCAAAAATTTGATATAATCTTCGGTTGTCCTCCTTTAAGTTACGTAATATAGATTTGACACATTTTATTGTACTTGCTATGATTTGTGAGATATTAATTGTCTGAATATCTTTTTAAACGGGCCATTCTATGTATAGATAAATATTTATTTCTGCTGTATCTTCAAAATTATTAGAGATGTAGAAAAACTTTTTATTCAAAATTTGAACACAGTTCGAAGTTCTGACAAAACAGGTACCTTTCTAAAAACAAGTTCGTATTTATCTTAGGCCTTCTTATTTAATGAGATAAAGAAATTTTTTTGCTATACTCACCCAGTTATCTCATAAAATGGGTGGGACATCGTACTTGAATGACCCTGTACAGTCACAATCTAAATTTTTTGTATATTTCTGTTTTAGTCCCAAGTACCGATGAACCCTTTGGAGACCTCCGATCAGCATAGTCTGCTGGAAGTGGACAAATCAGACATGTCGGCTAATAACTATTATAGTTTAGGTGAGTAACATGCTAAAGTCTTAATTTTACAACTTGAACCGCTCATCTTTTTTTCTTGCTTTGTTTATCACATGTAAAAAAGATGAAAGGACAAATCAAGTAATTAAAGGCAAGCCTCAACGTCTATACCTTTTACCTGATTGATTATTGTCATACGTCAAATATATTTTTCTACTCGCGTGCGCGAAAGTTTACTTTTCCGCACGCATTTGAGTGCGGGAAGTTGTACTTTTCCGCCCTAGTGCGGACCTTGGAGACTAGTGCAAACCCCCAGGTAACTATGGTTGGTTTGGAAGAACGTAATAAGAACCAATGAAACTACCATGATTTATAGTTGTCAGGAACGGTGGCATTAGGTGCCTGGTATACCATCTTACTTATACCTGTACTGCATCTTTAATTTTAGTTTTGCAAAAAAAGCAGGATATCGATCTCAACATTTTTTAATTGAAAAGGTTGATTTCTTTAATTATTGCTATGTGCGATAAAAGTAAGCAAACATCATTCATCGCGCAGCTGAGGCAATAAATACCAATATATTGACAGAGTTTTAGGACGACTTTTACAACTATCAGTAAAACTTCAGTTTGAAGTTAAAATACCAGTAATAACGCAGATTGCATGTTTGCACCCTTACTCGTAGAAAAAATATTGTTCGTAACACTTGCGAAAAGTTTCTTTTCCGCCCTCGACTGCAGTCGCGTGCGGAAAAGGATCACTTTCCGCACTTGTTAGGAAAATAACTATCAAAAGTTTTCACTCAAAAGCACTGAAAGTCCATCAATAGGGCCCTACAACCATCAATAGCGCTCCTACAGTCAGTTAGAGTCAGTAAGTACAGCGATTAATTCTAAATGTTTTGGGGTTCGTTGAATTGGAGAAGATTCAAGTAACAAATAGTGTTTCGATCGATTGTGGCAACGTGTTACAAAGAGCCTCAAATGCGTTGAAAATTGGGAAAAATTCGTTGAAGTCTATGAAGGAAAAACTCAATACAACCAAAATAACTGATTTTATGAAGAACAAAATTCGATGCATTATTAACTGTATGTTCGCCAGAAATTAATAGGTAACCATAGTAAACCTTCGAAGACAATTCCATGAAGAACAAAGTGGATTCTTTACTTGTTCTATTTCGGCCCTTACTCAGGGGTGTCATAAAGTTTAAATGAAAAAAATCTAACAACCAAAAATACCAAATGAAATTGCCTGATATTTAGAATAATGCGATTCCTGCGAAAATATGTAAAAAATTAAGAACTATATGCTTTTGGCAAATTTACCCTAACTTTGTAGATGAAACGTGGATTTTTACCAAGGAAAGCTTTTAGACTAGTTGGCAGGATGGTACAGGAACAGCATTTTAAGTCGCTCACTTGACTAACAGTTTTCCTGTTACACTTCTTAAAAATTTGGTACATGAGGGTCGTGTGGCATCTAAGGCCGAGCTTGGATCTAGAGCTAGAGACGTTATTTTCTGCCCGGTTACCTACAATATCTAATAGAGCTGAAGGAGCAGATTTCAGAAATATATAACTTCGGGTGCTGGTCAGTGTTAGGTATTACGGAATTTCGAGGTTTTTGAAATTTTCAATAAAGAGGGCATCAAATTAAGTAGTTTAAAGCAAAAAAAAATTGCGGACCATTCATATTTGTACTAAAAAAAAATAATAAAAAATACCAAACAAAGTTGAACGGTTTATTTACATTTTAATTCGAGTTCGGTAATTCCATCCGAGCGCTCCGGACACAGACCATCTCCTAAAATCTTAACAAGCTAGAGTGAGGTAGACTGATATCCCGAGCGCTCGGGATGTAATTACCGAACTTAACTATAAGTTCAATTTTTTTACTTCGCGTTAGCTGTCGCTGTCACCTATTAGAGCAGCTAGGTTGCCAGTTCCTGCCTCAATATGCTGAAACTAGGCCTTTTCGGAAGAAGGTTGTTATGTATCGGATCCCGCAATGACTCCTACGTTCTGGCGACATGGCTCAAAGGCAAAGTAAAACTCTAGATCAGTTTTACTTTGCAAGTTGGTTCAGGTTAGATCAGTTATGTTTTTCCTTTGGTTTGGTTTTTCCTGGTGTTAGTTAGATTAGTTCAGTTTTACTTTGCCTTTGGTTAGGTCAGGTTAGTTTAGTTCTGTTTTTCCTTTGGTTTAGTTGGTTCAGTTAAACTTGTCCTAAAGGGCAGGTTTAACTGGTACCTCAGGGGCTGCTCTAAACGGCAGCCCCGGAGGGACGCCTTTGGACCTGTTAGGTTAGTTTAGTTTTACTTTGCCTTTGGTTAGTTCAGGTTAGTTCAGTTCTGTTTTTGTTTTGGTTAGGTTAGTTTAGTTACGTTTTTCCTTTAGTTTGTCAGTCCAGTTGTACTTGTATTTTAAGGCGGCGCTGGCCGCCTTTGCTTCTTGTTGCAGCGGCTCTTTAGGTCCGCTACAGAGTTGCTTGCTACACATTAAGTGTGAGCTCTGTTGGTTAGGTTAGTTCAGTTTTGCTTTGCCTGTGGTTAGTTCAGTTCTGTTTTTGTTTTGGTTAGGTTAGTTTAGTTATGTTTTTCCTTTAGTTTGGACAGTCCAGTTGTACCTGTCTTTTAAGGCGGCCCCTTTTGCTTCTTGTTGCAGCGGCCCTTCAGGGCCGCTACAGAGTTGCTTGCTACACATTGAGTGTGAGCCTGGTGGTTATGTTAGTTCAGTTTTACTTTGCTTTTGGTTAGTTCAGTTCTGTTTTTGTTTTGGTTAGGTTAGTTTAGTTATGTTTTTCCTTTAGTTTGGTCAGTCCAGTTGTACTTGTCTTTTAAGGCGGCCCATCAGGGCCGCCTTTGCTTCTTGTTGAAGCGGCCCTTTAGGGTCGCTACAGAGTTGCTTACTACACATTAAGTGTGAGCTCTGTTGGTTAGGTTAGTTCAGTTTTGCTTTGCCTTTAGTTACTTCAGGTTAGTTCAATTCTGTTTTTGTTTTGATTAGGTTAATTTACTTATGTTTTTCCTTTAGTTTGGTCAGTCCAAATGTACTTGTCTTTTAAGGCGACCCGTCAGGTTACACATTAAGTGTGAGCTCTGTTGGTTAGGTTAATTCAGTTTTACGTTGCCTGTGGTTAGTTCAGGTTAGCTTTAGGTTAGGTTGCCAGAGATGGGTATAGGAACATGTAGGGTTATTTTGAAGATAAATTATTGCTCTATTCGATGACAAAATAAAATAAGGGTAGTTCCATTTAATGAACATGAGTTTAAGCTAATAGTAAATTTTTGAAAAAATAAACGTTTTTCGACACACCTTGTATAACATGACTCTAATATCAACATGTACATATTTAACGACATGCGTTAGGTAAGTCATGTGATATTTTCAAGTCAATTTTCAAACAAAAGTTGTTTAGAAGTTTGCGTAGAGTCCGAAAAAGCAGAAATATACAAGGTGTTCTATTTGAAAATCCAAAGTTGCAATTAATTTTTGATAGCTCTGGCAACGCTGCATCTATAAAAATATTTATAAAATATACATCGTAGTTTGCTATAGCCCCAAAATTTTTTTTAAAACTTTTTCTTTATTACTTTTCCAGAACTTTTAATAGGACACTTTACTTGAATCAACTTGTATAATATATTTATGATTTCTATATATGAAAGAAAAATGGCTCAAGTACGACTGTAGTGTGCCGGATTGGAATAACTACGCGATAATGATACTACACGTTTATTTAGCCTTTAAATACATACAAGTACAGTATGTTGCCTTATATTAGGAATGTTACGTACTAAAAGTAATAGCTTGGAAATAAGAATGACCGACAAGTAACGTATTGTAATGTGATCTGAGTAATTGTGGATGTGATTGTCGTTGTCTAAGAACTAGGAACTGAATATATACTATAAAGGAAACAGAGGCGCACAATTGATTTAAGTTACTTATCTATGAATACATTAGTAAAAGCGGCTTTCAAGTAAACAAGCTTCAGACTTTTGTCTGGCATAATTACATCTTAATGGTTCAATTGGATTTTAATTGTTGTGAACACAGAAATGATGGATTAAAGTAAATAGACGAAGTTAAATATTTTGTTGTTACTGCCTTTTGGTATTCTAGAGACAATGCTTAAACATATTAAACCATAGGCGTAACTTAGGGATCTTTACACGATCAACAAAGAAAAGGAAAGCCTAAAACTCTGATCAAGTTCATAATACAGAATTATTGAACATTTAGTGTTCAAAACTTATTGTCTAAAATAATGCAATTTACTTATGGTTATTATAATTCATTTTATTTCCAATATCACAGGAAATATCACACTGAAAAACCCTTTACAAAAACAGTTGAATGGAGAAATATCAATATCAACAAAGTCAACATGCTTTAGCTGAATAAACAGTTTTAGATTTACTAATTATTACAATACAGGTACAATCGATTTAACTTAATTCCAATCCTAAATGGCACATTCATGCCTCCGTTAATACGACAATTTTTGATTTTCTACATTTACTAATTGTTACAATACAAGTACAATTTATTAAATTTAACACCATTTAATCATTTTTATCACAAACAATTCTATTTGACTAAAAAAAATACACTTAAGCTAGATAAATCCATGGACACTCGACGCTTTCACGGACCAAATTCACTTTTAACTTTTGCGACTTGTGAAAACGAGGGTTGCGTTCGGTGTCGAGCGGCCCAAACGATCTTTTTTTCTCAAAAATTTTACGCACACGTTTGCTCCTCTTACATGCAGCTAACACATCGCTCACTGAAGGATGTTTATGGCGGGACATAAAACATGTTACTTCTCCGTCCAGTGAAGTCACTATAGTCGCTTCACACTGCTTGCTATCCATGTAGCACTTCCAATGGATTCCGTCGGCGTCAACCGTAGAAAACTGATACAGGTAGTCCTCAATGAGGATGAGTTGCTCGCGCTCCTCAACGCTTAAGAGTTGAGATAAGTCGAAAGATATAATGACTTAGAACTGATTACTGCACTCTTGAGACCCTATTAGAACTTGACACGAAAGTTTTGCACCTTTCTGCTTCATCGCTCGAACAGAAATGAGTGAAAAGGTTTCTTTTAAATGATACCAAGGGTAGAAGGGTGCAATTAACAACTAGGTCATAAACATTTAACCTGTCGGGGCGCAATAATTACTTACCGCAATCAGTCCCGTTTGCAAATCGTGTTTTCTGAATAATACGGCGCCTTTGTACTGGTAATATTTTTATGGTACCCGCACTTACGTTATAACAGGGGATAATTAGACCCTTTTATGGATTTCGTGTCTGGGGTCCAAATTTGAAAAGGTCTCTAAACCGAGTTTCTTGTCTGGTAATGAAATGGCATAAAAATATCTTTAAGACACTTTTTTGAGACATATGCAGCGGTGTTGAAAATATTATAAAACGAGACTTTCGTGCTTGTAGACTATCATCTCGTATAACTTATTCACTTATTTTTGACATCTCGTTACCTTTGAAATATTATTTTTTCCATCCCAATCTCCTTTCAGCACATTTCGATAAATTACAATACAAATATCAAAGTCAGATTTCCATCGCCTACTTGATGTCAATAATAAGTGAGCGGTTTATATGTAAAAAAACTAAGATTTAACTGAAAGTTTGTCAAAGTTAGAACATCGCAGCATGTTGAGAAGATAGGATAAAAATGTCAAAGTCAGATTTCCAATGCCCACTTGATGTCAATAATAAATTAATGGTTTATATATAAATATGTGGTTTTCATTAGAAAACTTCATAGAGCGGGCTATGAATTTTTATCGTAATCAGAGTAAATAGACTTCAGTTCCTTCATCCTTTTCTCTTGACATTTAACATGATTATATATTAACACAACTAAATGTGATCAAGCTTTCAGGAGGCTAAAAGTATCTCTTTTCTCTCTTAATATGGAGGTAGAATAAAATTAATGTGTCAGTTTTTGTCAAAGATGGAATGTGAAGGACAAATATCTTAGAAATCGCTTTTTTAAAAATAAATCACGAATAACAATTAATTAAATTTGTTTGTACCTAAACGGTATATTGCCGTTTTACTTGACTCTTTCTTACTGCTGCTCTAACTGGGTTTAAAGACTTGATGTCATATATAAATGCATCCTATACGCATTTTATTTAATTATTGAGGAACATTTTTGTGAATTTTTCACACACCCATTTTTTGCCACCTTTAAGCGCAAATGAACATTATCTGGGGCTAACAAGAATGCTGGTTTCAATCTATCTAAAGAAATGTTGACCTGTTTCTTGTCATTCACCTGGATAGTGAAATATTTCTCTTTGCGTTTAACAACTGGAAAAGGTCCTTCATGCGGAGGTTCCAAAGACTTCTTAACGGCGTCCTTTCGAACAAATACATGGGAACAAGTATTTAGATGAGGAGACATGAAGACTTTGTGTCGTGAATGATTACTATCAGGGATGGGTTTAATCAATTCCATTTTTCGTCTTAATTGATTAACAAATGATGAGGGGTCAAGATTCGAATGTGGTGAGGTTAGGAAAAATTCTCCTGGAAGACGGAGAGTGGTTCCATAAACCATTTCTGCAGGGGATACTCCTACGTCTTCCCTTACAACAGAATGAAGTCCTAACAAAACCACGGGCAAGACTTCAGTCCAGCGCTCTGAGGCATGGGCCATAATAGCGCTTTTTAATGTCCTGTGCCATCTCTCAATCTTCCCATTCGTCATTGGGTGATATGGAGATGAACGTACACGTTCACAACCCATAACCATTGCCAAGGCTGTGAATAAAGAACTTTTAAACTGACGTCCTTGATCTGTGACGATTCGTGCTGGGGTTCCAAATCTACATATCCAGTCAGCATGGAAGGATGCGGCAATAGTTTCTGCTGCTATGTCCTTAAGGGGAAATGCTTCAGCCCAACATGAAAAACGGTCAATGCAAGTTAGACAGTAAGTTAATTTTTTAAATCTTGATGACGCTGCAAATTCAGTAATTCAGTTGTTTATGGCTTGCTTATGGCCTGAAACCACACGTAAATGGTGTTACAAGACTAGGTAGAAATTCTGCAACGCAAATTGATAATATTTTCTCCAACTTCAAAGACGAGGACCTAGAATGTGAAATTATTATTTCTGATATCTCTGATCATTATGGTCAGCATTTGTCTCTCAGGACTCCGTTTTTGGAAGAGGCCGCGGTTTGTTTCAAGCGACGTTTTTTCACCACTGATAATATTACGAGGTTCGTTGGCTGCCTAGCGACTGAATCTTGGACTGACGTAGCTGAGTCCGTCGGTGCCGATCAGAAATACACGACATTTTCAAATATTTTTCACTATTATTTCGATATCGCTTTTCCCTTAGAATGGTCTAGGGTGAAGTCCAGAACCGACACCTGGGTGACAACTGAAATAAAACTATATTCTAGTTACATTAAGGACTGGTACGTTTGGTACAAGCAGACAAACTCTCCCATTGTTCATGAACGATACAAGGATGAAAGAAAAATCTACAGACAATATCTCTCCAACTACAAAAAATCAATTAACGATAATAAAATATTTAATTCAAAAAATAGAGCCAAAACGGCTTGGGCGCTACTTAACACGCAGTCAGGAAATAGAAACACATGTCGGCAGATTTTTTTGAGTTCTGATTCAGGTGATATCATTAGCGACCCTAAGCTGATTGCGTATAGCTTCTGTGAACAATTCCGTAACGACACAAGTATACAGCCTGACCATATCCCACCTTGCAACGGAAATTGTATTGATAGTATTTTTCTGTTTCCTACCGATGAACAAGAGATTTTCGAAATTATCAGGAATCTTCCGCATAAATTTTCGTCAGGCTTGGATGAAGTCCCCTTCTTTGTCTTGAGGCATGTCGCGCTGCACATAAGCAAGCCACTTAGTCACATCATAAATTGTTGCTTTCAAACAGGAATCTTTCCTAGAGACCTTAAGAGAGCCAAAGTGGTGCCGGTCTTCAAGAGGGGTGATCGTCGGAAGGTTGGCGACTACAGACCGGTCTCCATCCTGCCCTCTATGTCGAAGGTGTTTGAAAGGGTTTTAAATCTTCGGATTGTCAAATTTTTGGAGGGTAGGCTGTTGCTTAGTAATTGTCAGTTTGGGTTCAGATCGGGCAGATCTACCGAACAGGCTGTATATAGAGCTATTGAATTTATTATTACGAATCTGGACCAGGGTGGGCGTGTTGCTGGACTGTTTTTTGATTTGTCCAAAGCCTTCGACACCATAAATCACGATATTTTGATGGCACGCTTACATGGTTGTGGCTTACGCGGGTTGTGTGCTGACTTACTGCGGTCCTACCTTTCTGGTCGTGAGCAGTCCGTCTGCATCATGAGCAATGGTCGACCTCATTATTCCACCTCTACTGGCCTTGGTCGAGGTGTGCCCCAAGGCTCTATCTTGGGGCCCACACTGTTCTTAGTATATGTTAATGGAATGACGAACGAAGTTTCTTCAGATATCCTTTGTCAGTATGCTGATGACACCTCCATTCTAATTGCCTCTCAATCAAAAGCTGACTTATCTGCTCGATGCAGAACTTCAACTCAAGAAATGTGTGATTGGAGCATCAACGATCATTTAAAATTAAATGCTGATAAAACGGGATTGTTATGTTTCAGCAAACAGCCTTGTACTGATGAGTCTCTTTATGTTGCTTTGAGTGGTAGATCTCTGCCTGTGCAGAACAATGTAAGGTTTCTAGGGGTCTATGTGGACTCTTGTCTGAGCTGGGTAACTCACATCCGCATGTTGGAGTCTAGGTTGAATAGCTATTGTGGGTTGATCAGACGGCTTAAAGATCAGTTCACTGTGGACACTATTAGGTTATTCTATTTCTCCAACATTCAGGCAATCATAAGTTACGGTATACTATTTTGGGGATCGGGACGCACCCCAATGAATATCTTTAGAGCTCAAAAAAGAATTGTTCGGTGTGTTTTTGGTCTGAGACCGACGGATTCATGTCGCCCTTATTTTTCTAAATTGGGAATACTTACCGTCCCTTCAATATTCTTTATGTCATTGGTAATGTTTGTCAGAAAAAACAGTGCATTATTCAGAAGGAACGCTGACGGGTACTCTCAAAGTATGTCAATTCTAACAAGAAATAGGGAAATGTTAAACATTCCTCGTCACCAAACTACTTTTTTCGAGAGAGGGCCCTCATATAGAGCCATTAAAGCATACAATTTGTTACCCGCTGATTTGCAGCGTCTTCAAAATGATACGGTTTTCAAACAACGTGTCAAGGCTCTTTTGCTTGAGAAAACTGTTTATTCATTTCAATTTAATATTTATTTTGAGTAATTAATTTTAGTAAGCTATAATGCTACTCTTGCTTGACGTTGCTGTGTCATATTTTGTGATCTTGTTGGCAATAAAGAATTTATTATTATTATTATTATTATTATAAGTGAAACCTTGAGATGGAGGTAATGGTCCAATTATATCCAAATTTACAACTTGAAATCTCTCATCAGGCATTTGAAATTTTTGGATTGGTTAGTGTGTGTTTATTGACTTTAGATCTTTGACAATTTACACATGACTTAGTCCATAATGTAATATCCTTGTGCATGGATGGCCAAACAAAACGTGAAGAAATAAGTTTATTAGTGGCCTTAATTCCAGGATGAGATAGATTATGCATTTTGTCAAAGATATGGCGTCTATAATTGACTGGAATGTATGGGCGAACTTTAGATTCGTTAACGTCACAATAAATTGGGGTGAAAGGATTGTCAAAAGCATACTCTTTGAGTTTTAATGAAGAACTATTTGGATTTTGAAGTAAATTTTGAAGTTGTGGGTCAGTCAACTGTTGTTGATGTAAAGCTTCATAATTAATGGGCTGGGGTGTGTTAATGCTGTCAATTCGAGACAGTGCATCAGCTACTATGTTGTTTTTTCCACTAATGTGAACTATATTGGTTGAAAATTGTCCAATATAATCTAAATAGCGAATTTGTCTGGGAGAACTTCGGTCTGATTTTTGACTGAAAGCAAAAGTGAGAGGTTTGTGATGTGTGAATATTTGGAATGATTTGCCTTCAAGAAAATGCCTAAAGTATTTTATTGCTGAGAAGATGGCTAGCAGTTCTCTATCGTAAGTGCTGTACTTACTTTGAGCAGAATTAAACTTTTTGGAGAAGAAACTAAGTGGCCTTCATTCAGAGTTCTCAAATTGTTCTATTACAGCACCCATTGCAGTGTTAGAAGCATCCACAGTAAGAGATATTGGGGCTGAGGATGAGGGATGAACTAACAAGGTAGCTGTTATTAAGCTGGATTTACACTGTTCAAAAGCAGTAAGAGCCTCTGGTGACCAATTCAGTGGGGTTTTGTCATTCCTCCTGCAGTTGCCATGAAGCTGGTGGAGAATTGCTTGCTGTTCAGCAGCTTTTGGAATAAATTTACGATAGAAATTTAACATTCCAAGAAATCTCCTTAGGTCATCTGTATATTTGGGCAGTGGGTAAGTTTGACGAGTTTGTATACGGTCAGGAAGTGGTCTAGATCCTTCTGCTGAAATTTCATAACCCAAAAAATGTACCTTTGGCTCACCAAAAACACATTTTTCCAAATTAATGGTTAATCCATACTCTTTGAATTTTTGAAAAATAAGTTGAAGATGTTTTTCATGTTCAGAGGGATTAGATGAGGCTACCAAAATATCATCTATGTAGGAAAAACAGAATACAAATTCCCGTAAGACTTCA
Organism: Taphrorychus bicolor; assembly: GCA_951812265.1. Taxonomy (NCBI): domain Eukaryota; kingdom Metazoa; phylum Arthropoda; class Insecta; order Coleoptera; family Curculionidae; genus Taphrorychus; species Taphrorychus bicolor. Next base: position 71,239,689 of record OX638297.1, on the reverse strand, counting down.
TGAATGAACCTCTGAAATGTTTGAGCTGCGTTGCGAAGACCGAATTGCATTCTAGTAAATTCAAACATACCAAAAGGTGTTATAATAGCTGTCTTAGGAATGGAAGTTGGTTCCACTGGGATCTGGTGATAAGCACGGACAAGGTCAATTGTGGAAAATATGGTCTTGCCATCAAGATTTTGTGAGAAGTCCTGCAAGTTTGGGACAGGGTATTTATCCTCAATGGTCTCAGAGTTGAGACGACGGTAATCTCCTACCGGTCTCCAATCACCAGATTTCTTTTTGACCAGATGCAAAGGGCTAGCCCACGGGCTATCAGAGGGTCGACACACGCCTTGTTCCAGGAGAAAATTAATCTCTTGTTTGGCAATTTTAAGCTTATCTGTAGGGAGACGACGTGCTTTAGAAGAAACTGGTTGACCTTTAGTGACAATGATGTGTGTTGTGTTGTGTTTAATGTTGTTTGGTGTGTGAGAAAACTGTGTTATTGATGGGAATTCCTTTAATAAATGATAGTATTTACACTGTTTTGAAAGTGTACACAAAGATTGATTTGGGTTTGAATTGGGTTTTTCTTTTATTTCTAAACTTGTAGTTGGATCTATAAGTTTATGTTTGCGTAAATCAATTAAAAGTTTGAAGTGGTGTAGCAAATCAGCACCTATAATAGCATGATCCGTCTGAGCTATCACAAATGACCAGTTAAAACTTCTCTTCAGTCCCAGACTGACTGTAAGAGTTTTTGATCCAAAAAAAGTTGAAATAGGAGTGTTATTGGCTGCATAAAGAGTAAATTTGCTAACCTTACAATGCCTATCTTTGAGAGTTTTTGGAATTAAAGAGATATCTGAACCAGAGTCTATTAAAAAGGTTATACCTGATGTTGGGTCCTTGATAGATAGTCGGTGTGTGGTATAGTTGATCGAAGGTGATGGATTTTCTTGACGACCTGTAAACTCCACACCAGCAGTCGCCGTCACTAGCGTGGGTTTGCGTTTCCCTTGGTCTCAGCATTCATCTGGCATGGTGGGGTGCACTTGTAAGCATTCTCTCCAAATTTCCTGTGATACCAGCAAAGATCTTGGTCCTCAAGGCTTCTGTTGGTGCTAGGTGTCTTGGATCGATTGCGCCTTCCTTGGAAGTTGGATCTATTTTGACTTCTAGAACAGCTTCGTGTTTGCACTTTTAGCTCTTCTACCTGTTTAGTCAATTTTTGAATGGCATCCATGAGATTGCTGTTAGGCTCCTGTATGGAATATATTCTAGGCTGTTCAATTTCCACTATTTTATCAGCCATTTTTGCTAGATTGTCCAGTGTGTCACTACTGGCAGTCAGGACAGATTGTACTTGCGTTGGCAAATGTTGCATCCATAAGGTGCGTAACAACTTTTGAGGAACTGAAGTTCCACCCAACCGAGACATCTCATTAAGTAATTGCGAGGGCTTTTGGTCTCCCAAGCCTACTTCTGAGAGGAGCTTTCTTAGCTTTTTTTCCTCAGAATCAGAATAAATTGAAACCAGGCGATCCTTAATACCTTGGTACTTGTTCGTTGGTGGAGGAGAGACTATAAAATCAGTTACCTGGGTTAAAACTTCTGTGTCGATGGCACTTATCACATAATTGTATTTGGTATTGTCAGAAGTAATATTAGACAATGAAAATTGGGCCTCTAACTGCACAAACCACAATTTTGGATCTGCTCGCCAAAATGGAGGAGGTTTGATAGAAACTCGTTCAGTGTGGTGTTGGTTACCTGAATTCTCTTCTGGTTCACGCCCAGGCATCTTGTGTGGATTTGATTAGTATAATGTCCCTCAGCTTACTAATTTGAGTAAGGTTTGCGTGAAAAAGGTAGTTTTCCTGTGTTCAACAATTGGCTTGAACACGTGTTGCCACGCGCTGCATGGTTTTATGGCCAGGATGCGGGGCTGTTGTTCACTCTTGTAGAACTGTCGCCTGTCGGGTGTCGGGGTCACCATTTATGGTCGCTTGCCCTGGCTTGATGGATTTGTTAATACAAACGAACCATAATTTGATATTATTTAAACTTTATTTTTCACTACAAACATAATTTTTTATTACGAGGAAAGGAACACGCGAGTTGAGTGTATATCAAGATGTCTCTCTCTCCATCTCTCTGACGATAATATCGGAATCTGTAAATTTATATTCAAATTCGTAATTTTGACTTGCGTCAAGTCAGCTGTCGCTTCTCAGATATTTAATATCGTGGCAGAGAGTAATCCCGATGACACCACAAACTGTTCTAGAGTCGTCAATAAGGTCAATCATCTGTCATTGTCATTGTCGTGGCATTGCGTACGTTCCGCCGACGGCAGCAGCTGAGAAGTTTAGTCAGCGAACCCTGAAATTGGCCAATCAGGTGCCGGTTTTCAGCGCTCGCTGACTAAACTTCTAAGCTGCTGCCGTCGGCGGAACCTAGGCATTATCATACTCAATCCAACGAGCTAAGAGATAGTATGGAGAGAGCAACAATTGTCGACATTTTCTTAAAATCCGTTCCGTTTTTGGCCGGAGTTGGGTGCCCCCTTAACGGTGTTGTCGTCTCAGAATGATCGCACATTGGTGTGTCCCATGGATAAAAATAGCCAGAAAAACAGTGCAAAACGATGGTTTCTCCATTCTCTCCCTCACACAAGTGAAACCAACGCGGTAGCACCATGTGTTCATTAGAAAACTTCATCTAGTTGGCTGTGAAATGCCAAAAGAAAAGGATGGAGAAACAAGAGTCCATTTACTTTGATATCCTTTTCTGTCAAAATTTCATAGCTTGCTAGATAAGGTTTTCTATTAAACAGCCCGTATATTACATAAGGAGAAACCTTTCTGCTCCACAGTTTTGGCGCCCTTCTTAGCAGTTTTTGCCGGATGTTTTTGCATGAAAATGGCGAACCATCTCCTTATCCCACCAGAATATTTCGTAAATTTGGCTACATGGTTTGGTTGCCATGGGGCAATACTGATTTGGCTGCCATACTGATTCATGGGAATCAGTATGGCGGAACTTTATCGAAAACAGCTGTTCTGGTTGTCAATTGTGCTGTTGTCAATTGTGCCGAGACCATGCAGCTTTATTCAAAGTGCTCTGTTTATTCTCTGGACTTCAGCTCCACTAGTAGTAGTATTAGTGTAGTTTCGTGAATATCATAATGCGTTGTGTTTTTTTATCCCTTTATAATTTGCTTTGTATTTGTGGCTTTTACTTAGTGAAGATCTGTATGCAAGAGAAAATCCTCAGATTCTAACAGATTTTACGAAATCCTCCTAAATTCCCAAACGTTCCTAAAAATCTTTAGATCTAAACCATATAAAATCCATAACTTGGCAACACTGGATGAGTGTTCCTTCTTCTTGAACGGTGAGGTCAACCGCCATAATTGCCGTTAATGGTCGTCAACCAATCCAATGCTTTTTCATGAAGTTCACACGCAACATCCACAAAAGCTAAACGTTTGGATAGAAATTTTCGGAGATCATATTGTCGGTCCTTTCTTTTTACCTGGAACCTTAACGGGCAGGTCTATATGACGCCATTGATCCAGCTTTAACAGAAATAATCGAACACGATGATCCTCACCATAAAGAAAACATAATTTTTCAATAAGATGGGCCTCCTCCGCACTACGCTGCCCCTGTTAGGCAGTTTTTAAATGAAACAATCCCTCAAAGGTGGATTGGGAGAAGAGGACCTACAAAATGGCCTGCACGTTCCCCGGATTTGTCCCCGTTGGACTTTTTTTTATGGGGTCATTTGAAGTCCAAAATGTATGCTACACAGACTTGCGGCAACGTGTTGTAAATGAGTGTAATCTTATAACTCCACAAATGTTGCAAAATGTGAATGCACTTTGCACAATGTCTTTATACGACTGTATGGATATCGGTGGTGGTCATTTTCAACAACTAATGAATTGAAATTAATTTTATGTCAAATCGATTTTTCTGTCTCCTGCTCCTGTTTTCTCGAGAACAACGCCCTTCAAAATGATTTATAACTTGACATCCCTTTCTATTTAAAATTTTTAGGGTGAAAGTCACCCCGGCTTCATGGTTTCCTCTAAGACAATAATTACATAAAAAAAAATGTCGCCCTTAGAATGAAAATTGACGGGTTTGTCAAAACAACTTGTTGAAAGTTGTAAAATTATCACTTGTCCAGTGTACGTACCTCTGTGGCACTTCCATAGTTTACACCTTAAAATTATCAATATTTATAATAATTTACTTTTTATTCAGATTTGAAATTAACCAGTCGAGGGCAACACCCCTAATGCCCATGTCCAACTATAAAGTCTAAGTTCCAAATAAACTAACCATTCATATCTAACCAAGCCCTGCATATCTAACCTAACTTAGGTTACCCTGGCTACCTAGTCATACCCTAGCGGTTCTGCGAACTTGACTACCACCTGCTCTTATTGTCATCTTTATTATTACAAATGCACGCTTGATGAATCATTAACTTTTGGTTTGACCCTACGATCTATAACAATCAAATTTGTTGTAGGTACCACCGGCGTGGATAGTGCCCTAGGAAGCCCCGAATATTCTACTATGATGGATCCTGAAAATCCACAGTTGAGCACCGAAATGCCTCCGTCAAGTCCAGCTCCGGGAGGATTTTTTTCGTTTTTTGGAGCTGGTCGAAACCTTCCGTTTTAAATCTTTTAGAAGTTCTCAAACGGAAAAAAAAAGTGATTTGTTATCTCGTTGAGTATTGGTTTCTTTTACTTGGTCCATAGTTTTCAAGGTAAGTGAATTGATACTTTCTTTAATATGTTGCCAACTTAACCCTGGTTTTAATATTAATTAAATTTGTATTGTTAGTTATCAAGTGCAGAGCTTTGTTACGGCCTGTACCAGATTATTTGAGCCTTCGGTTCATAGTTTGACTATGGAATAATTTGTTGGAATTGTTCATTGCAAAAAAGACATAAACAGATGTAATCGAGTGTATCGTTGACTAATCATCTATCATCTGACGCTTAAATTGTAAATTGTCGTTGAGATAAATTGTATTAAAAACTTGTTAGAGTGACTCGTTTATTTTGTCGCAAAATGAAAAGAAAAGACCGTACCTATAATGATTAGGTATTATTTTTGATCGGGGTCTAGTCGGTGTTAAGCATTACAGAATTTCGAAGTGTTTTGAAATTTACAAGGAAGAGGGCATCAAATTAAGTAGTTTAAAGAGAAAAAATTTGTTATGAAAATATTTATATTTGTACCAGAAATTATTTTGAAAAAAAATGAATATATACAGGATGTTTCTTAGTAACATGCTAATATTTAAGGAGGTGATTCTTGGCCCCATCTTGGAGAAAAAATTTCATATGAACATATGTCCGAAACGTCTTAACTTTAAGATACGGGGTGCTAAAGATCTTCAAAATAATTTCTTTAATATCTGTGATTTTTGTGAAATTTGGTACATACTTTCTAGTCATTAAGGGACATTTTCTGATCTTTAAACAATTTAATTTCATTTTAAGCACATCTTGTGAACAGTGGCGTTCGTGCAGGGCTTGCTATCGATATTTTTTAAGATAAAAATGTACGCCACTGTTTTTTTTTTAATAAAAATTATTTTTGTTTCTTATTTAACATTTCTGGCTATCTACATCACCGATATTAATTAAAAAAAAAGATAAATTTAGCGGAATCTAAGCTTGCAGAACAACAATTTTGTTAAGCGAAAACTACGCATCAGTCGAAAAAAACTCAAGACACCAAATGTGCTTAGAAATGAATTGAGATTCTAAAAATAATTTTTATTGGAATAAAAAGCATTGGCATACCATTTTTTTTCTGCAATAATATTCAAGGCAAAACCTATATGGACGCCATTGATAAAATCAATAAAATTGTTTAAACATCAGAAAATGCCTCATAAAGTCACCAAATTTCACAACAAATTCTAAAGCAACATCACATTAACAATAAAGAATTTTTTTGAAAATAATTAGTACACTGTATCTCAAAAGTTAAGACGTTTCCGACATATGTTCAATGAAGTTTTTTCTTCAAATTCGACCCAAAAATCACCTCCTTAAGAAACACCTTGTAAAGGTATATAAAAGAATGCTTTAGCAAGAAAAACAAAAACATAGCTTGGAGTTTAAACTAAGGGTTATGGGGGGTTCAAAAACTGAACTGAAATGAAATTCTTATAATCGACAAAGATTCTTATCATTTCATTTCATTAAATAATTGTAACCAAACCAGAAATCGAATTTAAAAATTTTTTTTTAGTCGCGTGCGCGAAAATTTACTTTTCCGCACGCATTTGAGAGCGGAAAAGTGAAAAAACTCCACACTAGTGCGGAAAAGTAAAAAACCTCAAATGGCGGCTATTTTGCTTCGTTTTTGTATTAGTAATTACCTTGTGACGAAACAAAGGCGTTGAAATAATACTTGTAAATGGAGAATTTATTTCTATATTTACGAATACAGGTATAATATTTAGCGGTTTTCCGAACGAAATCAGGAATCACTTCCTCACTGGTAGACGACATGATGATATATTTTTCAACTTTTCAAAACTAACAGAGGTTTCAAATTTAACTTTGTTTACAATGGTTGGTATGGAAGAACGTAATAAGAACCAGTAAAACTTCCATGATTTATAGTTGTCAGGAATGGGGGCATTAGGTGCCTGGTATACCATCTTACTTATACCTGTACTGCATCTTTAATTTTAGTTTTGCAAAAAAGGCAGGATTTTGACCTCAACAGTTTTTAAATGAAAAGGTTGATTTCTTTAATTATTGCTATGTGCGATAAAAGTAAGCCAACATCATTCGTCGCGCAGCTGAAGCAATAAATACCAATATACATTTTTATTGACAGATTTTTACCACAATATAAGGAATAATACATTATATCAGTAACGTCAGTTCGTGTCGGCCCTTTGATAATTCCAAAACTAAAGCGTGCCGCGCGCACGTTCAACCGGCGATTTTCTGGAGTAGACACGAGGGACTTCTAAATGCGATATAGCTGCCGTTGGATGGAATCTTTCTAGGCGTGCGCTACGGGGTCTTTTTTAAACGTAATTTTGTTTCTCTGGTTATGGATAATTTTACCGTTGTAATGTTTCTACATAGATAATGTAATAAATAATGGGTTTATTAGGAGACCATTTTCGTAATAAATATTTATTGTGATGCAAGGTGGTTGACGTTTGCAGACTGAAAAATAGTTCCTATTGTATCTATTCTTTTCCTGATCCAAAAATCTTAATTATTAAAAAATATTTTTCTCATATACGACATGAACTAGGAACTTTAGCGGTATTTGTAGGATATTATACATACTTTTTAGTACAGGGTGTGCAAAAAAAATAAGTATAAAAATAGGAGTAAAAACTCCCAAAGGTCAATTTTTAAAATAAAGTGCCACTATTTCACTTTTAATTACATTAACACTTTTACTTTATTCTGTATTAAAAGTAAAAGTAAATTTGGATAATGACAATTCGAACAATCTACGAATTTTTTGATAATATTTTCACAGCAATTTCTGGTTTTAGAAGAAAGTGTTCTCAGGTAAACATGTGAGAAATATCCTAAACGCCATTATAGCTAACTAATGGCAAGTACCTAAAGGCGTTCAATTATCCAAGGGGCTAAGTGCCATAAACAGTAAAGTTATTGACAAAAGACATCTTTATTTTTGTTTTTTTAAGCATCAGCAAGTCTACAAAGTCTCAGTGGCACTTATTTTCTTACGCTATTTATGGATAACAATTAAGAAGCTAAACATATTACAAAAAATAATTTTTTAAAAATAAAAAACGAATAAAATTAAGAAAGGTGCTAAGTGCCTTACTCAATCCCGAGAAGTTTTTTATAATAATCTTTGTGTTCTTCCTCTTGTAAATATGGTATCATAGAAGCCAAATGTTTTTTTTTTATTTTCTCCAATTTTATTTTGATTTGGCATCATGTGGCCTCTTTTTTTTATTATAATGTTTCTTTGGCCGCATATGCGTACGGCAGCTCTTTGTCTTGGAGAGTCGACAGGTGTGAGTTACAATTGGACTTTGCTATGGGCGCCACTCAATTCTAAACTAATGAGATGAGAAATTCTTAGGAATTGAGAAGCTAAGAATTTGTGTAATTAATACGGTGATCAATAAAAAAGTAGAAGTAATTGACCCTATGCATTTAATAATGTGAGTTGGCTAAATATTTACAAATTACCAAATAACAAATTAAACTTAGGCACTCTAGGCACTTCTAAAAGGTCACAATACGTACATGAAATTAGCAGTGCAATTCTAGCTAGTGACACCATTCGGTGTAACCGGGATGTATACAAGTTAATATGTAGAGTTATACGTAGAGTCTTTGGCCAAAGAATTCTAAATATAGCGACAGGGTAGTAACTACCAGTTTTAATAAATTAATGAAACATTCCGACCAGAAATGGCTGTTAAAAATGGACAAATGGAGTTAAAAATGTTTATGTTACTAAGTTATCTCGAATCAATATTAATTCATAGGTAAAATACGTCGGTTGCTTAAGAATACGTGAAATAGAAAATCACAGAAAACAAGGCATAGGTATAGGTAGTTCCATAATATGTCGATAGGCAATAGAATGTCAGTTATATCATTGACAGTCTGACGAACAAGTTTATAATAGAGAAAAAGGTAATCTTACGGACTTTTGTTTCTTCCATACTTCTACGATGACCAAAATAGGTGTGTAGTATTCTGGCAATTGACCTGATGGTCACCGTCGTGAAAGCCTTTCTCCAACTATGACTCAGGACAGATTCATCCTAGAGTATGAGTGAAACTCGGAAGAATTTCACATAGGCGTGGAGATAAGTTCTTAGGATCGGATCGGCTCATCGGCTGGACTAACGAGTCTTCAGACCAGGATGGGTGTCATGCACGGGCTCTATTGACTAGAGGAAGCATCCAGGTCATGGTAGACATCCGTCATGGAAGAAAGCCTTTTGACAAAGGCACATGTTGAAGTATAGTTCTAAATCGATAGTATAGTGGCTGCTTACCTTTTTCTACGAAAGGGCAAAACCAGAAATTGTCCGCCTCATTGGAGGAGACAATGGTGTAAGTCCTTGTCGCCGGTCAAGAACGAAAAGGCGAAAGTACGAGATACGTAGACGCAGTTATGTTCGAGTACAGCCCTGTCTCGTTTAGCTTGCAAATAGACAATTGCAGACGAAGCAACTCATCCCCGGCAGTCTCTGATCGAAGCAACGACCAAAGGACAGAATTGGCATAGACGTTAGAGTAGTCAGATGTATCTCTGTTTTATCCATTTTTATTAATAACTTGTAATAACTTTAAAGTTTGAATTAAACAATTATTTTTTAAAAACGTGTTACGATTATTCGTAAACATAAAGTGGCGCAGCCGGTAGGATAGTGAAAGGGATTTCAACGTGAAAAACCCGTCGGTTTCAACCGTTTATTCAATCGAACCTAGTGTTAAGAACTGGATCAGAAAACTCTCAATTATCGTGTTAATCAGGTCTAGCAGTGTATTGGGTAGTAAGAAGAACCCGTGAGAAGAAAGAAGCATGCAGCCTTTCTTTCTGTAAGTTAATCCTTTTATAGTTTATCCTGTCTATGCCATTCTCCTCGAATTCATCAAATTCCACTGCGGAAAATAGTGAAAACGAGTTAGATATTGATCGTGATTCTACTGCAGAAAACACAACTAATTTAGATAATTTTAATTTAGAAAAGTTATTCAATAACTTAGCAATTTGTGAGAAAATTCCTATAATGGCACCTCCAAATTTCGATATAAAGCTTTTAGAAATCATTCCGAAATTTGACGGAAATCCACTAGAATTATCAGCTTATTTAGAAACTAGCAACAAGTTAATTAGTACATATTGGAATAGCGAAGACACCGAGTGTGTTCAAAATCTAACAGTTATCTATGGCATTTATGCTAAATTGATAGGAAAAGCTCGCGAAGTTTATAGCATTTGCGTTACCAAAGATTGGAAAACTGTAAAATCAGCGCTTATCGCCCATTTCGGTGATCCACGTGACGAAAATGGCTTACTGTTTGATTTAGACCAATTAAGACAACACCTAAATGAATGTTCTTTGCAATTTCACACTCGCGTCATGTCAAATTTGAGTGCATTACACAATTACGTCGATACCCACAGTGATCCGTTAAATATAAATTCTGCTCGTGTCAAGAAAGATTTTTATAATGTACATGCATTAAAAATATTCCTGGCAGGCTTGAGAGAACCTCTTGGTTCCACAGTTCGTGCAATGAAACCATTGGACTTAGCAGAAGCTAGGCAGCATATAATATCTGAAAGTAACATTAGACACTTACAAAATCCTTCTCGAAACGAGAACAGTTTGTCCTTGAACAAAGGCAAACAGAATCCAAGACAGTTTGTTCAACCGCAAAATTACTTTTTGCCAAATTTTCAATATATGCCCAACTTCAACTCAACCACAACCTGTGTTGCCTCAAATATCTCTACACAATTTCCGCACAATCAAAACCCCCAAAACACCATACAACTTAGGAATATACCTCCACAGAAGTTTCCCGGTGAAAAAACATTTAACTCACCAAACAATCCCACTAACGTTTGGAAACCTAATCAACAGAGAGCTCAAAACCTCCCAAAACCAGTCCCTATGAGTGGCATTTCACACGGCACGTTAAGATCTTTTAGACCTCAAAATAATCAATTCCAAATGTATAATATAGGCTCATCGCCCAACGCATTTTATTATTTTGATCCTTCTGAGCCTTCAACTTCTTACGCGTACCCTGAACCTTACTATTATTCTCACAACCAATTCGAACAAGAAGAATGTACACAAATGAATGAAAATGAACGACAGTCAACTATCACTGACGTTACTGACACATCCGACCAGAACAGTACTTCTCAAAACATGACCTATGAACAGCAGAATTTTTACGAAACCGAGCCAAACGACAAAATAACATAGAAATCCATTCTATTTATGACAAAATGAACCTCCCATATATCAAAATATTAAGTCCACCCTTGAAACTCTTAATCGATACGGGAGCCACTAAATCTTTTCTTAATCCTGAAATCGCTGATAAATATTTTCAAAATTTTGTCAGAAAAGAACCTTTTACGGTGTCCTCAGTATTTCAAACGACTAACCGTGATTTCTGCGTTGACGTCCCATCCTTTAACGAGTTTATGTCGAATAAAAATATAAAATTTTACCTTTTTAAATTTCACCACTTTTTTGATGGTCTCATAGGATACGAAACCCTCAAAGACCTAAATGTACAATTAGACCTTCGAAACAATACCCTCAAAACACCTGAGGCTGAGATACCTTTATCTCACTATGAATCAAAATCTCAATTTTTATTTTTTACCCGTATAGACCCCTATAATGTCGAGACTTTTAAAGTCCCAGTATCAGTTCCAGATGGAGAAATTATAATCAGAGAAACAGATATTTTCAACTGTAAAATCCCAGCGTGTTTAACAACCGCCGTTAACGGGTATGCGCCAGTAGAAATTCAAAATAACACAAATGAAGTGCAAGATATTCAGTTATATGCCCCAATACCCGTGGATAGCTTTCACAAGCAACAATTTGACATATTTAATATAACTATCGAAAAAACTCCTAATAAATTTATGAAAAAATCTGAGATTAAGAATCTCATAAGAACAAGTCATATGAATCCAGAAGAAAAATTTCATATCGAAAAATTATGTCAAAATTTCTCCGACATTTTCCATCGCGAAAACTTTCCTCTTACTTTTACAAATCAGGTAAAGCACGGAATTAAGACCATTGATGAAAACCCTGTGTACACAAAGACATACCGTTACCCATTTATTCATAAACCAGAAGTCAAAAGGCAAATCAATGACATGCTGAAACAAGGCATTATTCGACCTAGTGAATCACCATGGTCCTCACCAATCTGGATAGTGCCAAAAAAAGCTGATGGATGTGGTCAGAAAAAATGGAGAATGTGCGTAGATTATAGAAAGATCAATGATCGAACCATTGATGACAAATACCCCATACCAAACATATCCGACATTTTAGACAAATTAGGGCGCTGCCAATATTTTACAACCCTTGACCTGGCAAGCGGCTTCCATCAAATCGAAATGCACCCTGATGACGTAAAAAAAACCGCTTTTAATGTAGAGAATGGGCATTACGAGTTTCTGCGAATGCCCTTCGGCTTAAAAAATGCCCCAGCCACCTTTCAAAGGGTCATGGATAACGTTTTAAAAGATGTTCAAAATAAAATTTGTTTTGTCTATATGAACGATATCATTGTGTTTTCAACATCTTTGCAAGAACACATCGTTAACCTAAAACAAGTCTTTCAGAAACCACGCGACCACACTTTAAAAGTGCCATTAGACAAATCGGAATTTCTACGAAAAGAAGTAGCATTTCTCGGACACATCATCACACCTGACGGTATTAAACCTAATCCGGACAAGATAAACGCTATAGTAAACTATCCTATTCCTAAAACAACTAAAGAAATAAAATCGTTTCTTGGCCTATTAGGTTACTACCGCAAATTCATTCCGAATTTCGCAAAGTTGACAAAACCATTCGCTAACTGCTTGCGAAAAGGTGCGACTATTAACATAAACGACCCCGTTTACATCAAGACCTTTGACGATTGTAAAATGATTCTGACAAACGAACCATTATTACAATATCCCAATTTCTCAAAAGAGTTCAATCTTACCACAGATGCAAGTAATTTTGCCATAGGTTGTATATTGTTACAATTCGCAGCAACGCCGCATGGGAGGCGGGGCAACGCATGGGAGCGTGTTGGTTGGTGGAGCTTCGCGACTTATCCGCGCTGCGTCATGGCTGAAACGAGTGATTTATTGCTCGACTGGCTTAATCTAGAAGGCAGTTGTTTATAACTTTTTTTTTATGTGAGATTATTCAAGAATTCTTATAAAGAACTTTCTAGGTTTTTCTGTAATTTTAGGATTGTATATAAATGCGCACAGAGCGCGCGAAGGGAGTAGTCGTATTTTAATCGAGCTATAAGTAAGCTAAAGTTACGAAGCGATAATAGAAGGCCATAAAGTGTTAAGTAATGAGTTATTTAGTAGTCGTGTGTAATTGTGGAAATAAATAAATAGTGTTTTCGTATTAAATCGTTTCACTGGAATTATTGAACTCCGAGTTCGCAACAATTGGTGTCAGAAGTGCGATTCCAGTGGGAATTTGAGGATTAATATTACTGAACTGTAAGAGAGTGCGTCATTGCCGGACATTACGTGTTTGTGCCAGTGACCAGAAGCCAGCATCAAGCGATGGAGGATCAACTTGCCGCACTGCTGTCCCTTATGCAACAACAGAAGGAAGAGCAGGAAAAACGTTATAAGGAACAAAAAGAAGAACAGGAAAGACGTGATCAAGTACAGGAGCGACTTTTGCAACAACAAAAAGAGGAACAAGAAAGGCGTGATCAAGTACAGGAGCAACGTTATCAAGACCAGAAGGAAGAGCAGGAAAGACGTTATCTAGAACAGAAGGAAGAGCAGGAAAAACGTGATCAAGCACAGGAGCGACGTCATCAACAACAGAAGGAAGAACAGGAACGGTTCAGAGAAGAATTAGTGACCCATCTCGCAGCTAGGGAGCAACAATTGGAAGAAAGAATAATGCAATCCGTTAACGGCGTTAACAAAGGACTCGAAGCTGTCAACCAGAGGGTTCTCGAGCTAGAAAAGAAATTCCGGGAACAACTTGAGGACGACAACGTGTCTACAGAGAGTTTTAGCACAGCCAACGCTAAAATTAAGCCTCCCGATTATGACGGTACTACTGCATGGGAAATTTATAAAACTCAGTTTAAGGCAGCTGCAAAAGCTAATAGTTGGTCCGAGCCCCAGAAAGCTACATCATTAGTGGTAGCACTTCGTGGAAAAGCGGCTGAGTTACTCCAATCTCTGTCGGCAGCGGATCAAAGTAATTATGCGGCTTTAGTACACACTCTGCAAATACGATTTGGAAATGAGCACAAAGAAACCGTGTTCCAGGCCCAGCTAAGGATGAGGCAGCATAAGTCAGGTGAATCCTTACAAGAATTTGAGGCGGACATACCCAGACTCATTCACCTGGCATATCCATCGGCCCCTGAATCTTTTCAAATGCAATTTGCCGCCGAAAGGTTCATTGAGGGAGTTCGCGATAGTGACATGAGATACCACTTACGTCTAGTCAGACCCAGGAATATCAGCGAGGCACTAGTTCGGGCCCTGGAATTCGAGGCGTCACGAGTGTCATCTAGTTCTTCTCCACGTGTAAGAATGGCAACTTGCGATGACGAGGGGGATACGTCTAGGAGTGAATCTATGGCAACTTTACACAAAGCGTTGAAGGATCTGGCAGTCAATATCCAAGCCTTGTTGGGAAGACCTCCTCGATCAACAGGCAATCGGGGCATAAAATGTTTTAACTGCGGTAAACTGGGTCACGTCAAGAGTAACTGCCGTAATAGGGCAAGAAGTCCGTCGCCGTTGTTTAGAAGATCGAGCGGCAACCAAGACCGCCCTAGAATTCAGGAAAGAGCAATTCCTGTCAATGTAAGGGAGCAATTGACCGAGCCCGTTAAGACCCCCAGTATTAGTCAAGTCAATCAATCAAGTCAAGTCAATAATTTGGGTGGCAAAAGTCTTACAGAGGCCGGACGCATTAAGTAACAGAAGATCCAAATTGAACATCGACCGGGAAGGTCTCACGAAAATGCCGATGCATTGTCCAGATGGCCATGTAAAGAAGATAGTCAGCATCGTCGAAGAACTGAGCAGCGTGAGGGATTTCCTTCTGTAAGAAGAACGTGGGTAGAAATAAACGATGGCTGGACCGCACAAGCGCTTCGAGACGAACAAATGAATGATCCAGATATTGGACCCATACTCTTGGCAGAGACTGACGACAAGAGACCAGAGTGGCAAGAAGTTGCTGGTAAAAGTCCAAACCTGAAGGCGCTATGGGCCCAGTGGCACTCTCTTAAAATAGAAAATGGACTACTGAAGAGAGCGTGGGAGACTCCGGATGGCAAGTCCGTAGTCAGTCAATTGGTTGTTCCTGATAGCAGAAAATCAGATGTACTAAAGAAAATGCACGACGGAACCAGTGGAGGTCATTTTGGGGTCAATAAAACCTTGGCCAAAATTAAAGAGCGGTTCTACTGGGTGAATTATCATGAAGACGTCGAGTCTTGGTGCCGCAAGTGCGAAGTTTGTTGTGCCACAAAAGGACCTCGAACAAGATCACGGGGCCGAATGGTGCAGTACATAGTAGGTGCTCCATTCGAGAGGGTAGCAATTGATGTCGCGGGACCGTTTCCTCAGACTGAGTCGGGCAATAAATACATCTTGGTCGCCATGGATTACTTCACTAAATGGCCTGAAGCATACGCCCTGCCTAATCAAGAAGCAACGACTGTGGCAACGGTGCTAGTAAATGAAATGTTCTGCAGATTCGGAGTCCCTCTCGAACTTCATTCTGATCAGGGCCGAAATTTTGAATCGGCTGTTTTCCAGAAGGTCATGGAACTTCTCGGAATTCGCAAGACCAGGACAACTCCTTTGCATCCACAGTCGGATGGGATGGTAGAGAGATTTAATCAGACCATGGAACATTACCTGTCTAAAATGGTGGCAGATCATCAGCGTGATTGGGACCAACATCTACCTCTCATGTTGATGGCATATCGAGGCTCTACGCATGAAGCCACTGGTTATACTCCGGCGAAAGTGATTTTCGGGAGGGAAATGAGGCTTCCTGCGGATTTGATGTATGGAACACCAGAAAAAGAGTCGCTCAGCTCTGAGAATTTTGTGGAGGAGCTTAAGGAGAGGCTGAACAATGTTCATGAGCAAGTCAGGAATAAATTGCGGACATCCAGTGATCCAGCCAAAGCAAGATATGACTTACTAGCTAACTCCCGCGGCTTCCAGGATGGTGATTTGGTGTGGCTATACAATCCGCGGCGAAAGGTGGGGAAGTCGCCCAAACTTAGCCAAAATTGGGAAGGACCTTATACAATTATAAAGAAGATTAATGATGTGGTGTATAGGATCCAGCGGACCCCTAGGTCAAAGATGAAGGTCGTTCATTTGGATCGATTAGCACGATATTATGGAACTCTATCTGTTCGGGACGAACAGCCTTAAGAGGAGGGCAATGTTACGATTCGCAGCAACGCCGCATGGGAGGCGGGGCAACGCATGGGAGCGTGTTGGTTGGTGGAGCTTCGCGACCTATCCGCGCTGCGTCATGGCTGACACGAGTGATTTATTGCTCGGCTGGCTTAATCTAGAAGGCAGTTGTTTACAACCTTTTTTTTATGTGAGATTATTGTTACGATTCGCAGCAACGCCGCATGGGAGGCGGGGCAACGCATGGGAGCGTGTTGGTTGGTGGAGCTTTGCGACCTATCCGCGCTGCGTCATGGGTGACACGAGTGATTTATTGCTCGTCTGGCTTAATCTAGAAGGCAGTTGTTTACAACCGTTTTTTTTATGTGAGATTATTCAAGAATTCTTATAAAGAACTTTCTAGGTTTTTCTGTAATTTTAGGATTGTATATAAAAAGCGTATAGAGCGCGCAGGGAGATAGTCTTATTTTAAGCGAGCTATTAGTAAGTTAAAGTGCGAAACGATATTAGAAGGCTATAAAGTGTTAAAGTAGCGAGTTATTTAGTAGTCGTGTGTATTTGTGGAATAAATAAATAGTGTTTTCGTGTTAAATCGTTACACTGGAATTATTGAACCCCGAGTTCGCAACATTATTCAAGAATTCTTATAAAGAACTTTCTAGGTTTTTCTGTAATTTTAGGATTGTATATAAATGCGCATAGAGCGCGCAGAAGGGAGTAGTCGTATTTTAATCGAGCTATAAGTAAGCTAAAGTTACGAAGCGATAATAGAAGGCTATAAAGTGTTAAGTAATGAGTTATTTAGTAGTCGTGTGTAATTGTGGAAATAAATAAATAGTGTTTTCGTATTAAATCGTTTCACTGGAATTATTGAACCCCGAGTTCGCAACAATATTATCTCAAGGACCAATTGGACAAGACAAGCCAATTGCGTATGCGTCAAGAACCCTGAATACAGCCGAGCAAAATTATTCTGTTATGGAGAAAGAACTTTTGGCAATAGTTTGGGGAACGAAATATTTTCGGCCATACCTTTTCGGGAGAAAATTTAAAATAATTACCGATCATCAATCTTTGCAATGGCTAATGAATCTTAAAGAACCTAATTCACGTTTAGTTCGTTGGCGGCTCAAACTTGAAGAATTCGAATACGACATTATTTCTAAAAAAGGCAAAAAAAATACAAATGCCGATGCTTTATCGAGAATCGAGTTAAACGTTAGCGAAACAAACGGCGACGTCGACAATTCAGAAGAACTCCCTATTCTACGTTATATGAGACAATATAATGAGAATCCCATACTAGACCAAGACAATAGACTTAACACACCACCCGAAAATGAAGAAGAAGCGACCGATAATCAGTCAATAATTGGTCAGGTTGACCCAGAAGACAATGACGATATCGAAACTGTACATACGAGTGCTGAAAACCCCATTCTTACAATAAATATTACTGAAAGACCATTAAACTATTTTTTGTGTCAAATCGCAGTAATAAAAGTACCAACTAATCCAAGAATGATGATAAAGAAAATTTTTAAAACCCCTGTAAATAGAACAAGATGGCACCTTTACGTTACAGACGATTCTTTTGAAGCCCAAGTAGTCCAGTTCCTTAAACAATATGGAGAGCCCAAAAGACAATATGTCTTTTACTTTGAAAATGACGTAGATGATCAATTTTACAAAAAAATGTGTCAATTCTTACCACAAACTTTCAAGTATTCATCTTACAAACTTCTCAAATCCAACAAATTACTCGTGGATTTAACGAAAGACGAACGATAAAAAACCTTAATTAAAGAACAACACGAAGGTATAACAAATCATAGAGGAATACGTGAGACTATAGAAGAACTGAAATATCGCTTTTATTGGCCAAAAATGAGTGACGACGTGAGAAACTTTATAAACAACTGTTCCATATGTCAACAAATAAAATATGAGCGTCATCCACCTCTTGTAGAACTTCAATTAACACCTACACCAACAAAGCCTTTTGAAACCATGCATGTAGACACATTTAAATTCAATAATAATGTGGCTTTAACCATCTGCGACAGTTTCTCTAAGTTTGGTCAAGCTTTCATTCTACCCACATTGTCAGCTCTACATGTTTATCAGTCCCTCTTGCAGTTCGTTTCTAATTACAAGTTTCCTGAAAACATCGTGTCCGACAATGGTACGGAATTCAATCAAAGTCTTATCAAAGACTTTGCAAAACTATATAAGATCAAATGGCCCTTTACAGTGCCACTCTACTACAATAAAGATTCCACTCTACCCTTATTGAACACATGCGTGCACTGACTCTTTCTAAGCCCCATCTCAGTCCATTCGAAAAACTTCATTTAGCTGTAGTCGGCTACAACAATTCAATACATTCCACCACAAAACAGAAACCAATAGAATTAATGTTCGGTCATCTTCAACTAAAAGATCCAATCGATATCGACAATAATACTACCATAGTTAATAATCAGCTAAATTAGCATAGAGAATCAATGAAAGAAATTTATCGAAATATTCATGAGAAAACGTCTCAAAATAAAGACATTGTAATCACAAAATCCAACGAAAAAAGATCTGACCCAGCTAATGTGCAACCTGGCACAATTGGTTACAGAAATTTGACGGAAAGGCAAGCTAAGCTTAACCCATTATATGCACCTGAACATATTCTAAAGACCAACGACCTTACCGTTACTACCGCGCAAAACACTTATCATAAGCAAATATTCCTAGGAAAATGACATCGGATCCTGTTTTGCAGATTGATGACTCTGTTTTGCACGATGCTACTGCACGCGACACAGGAACAGAAGGTTCAAATTCAGAATCTGAAATCCAACCCAGGCATCCTGCCGTATAAACTTGTAACGGTTGAAAACTGTCGCTAGAATTAGTCATGCAAATGCGGATATTTGTCGTCTATTTGGGGCTGAAACGTTTGTTGTTCTACTCGAGTGTAAAGATTTGAGGTTGTTTATTTACCTTTTTTTTGCTAACCTGTGGAAAATGGATAGGGTTCACGTTTTGTCTTGTCAGGGGTCTCAGGACTATGCTGGCAGTGAGTTGCGCCCATTTTCCTTGCCTTTGTTTCAATAAGGGAGGCCACAGATTTTATTAAGTGTGGGAAATTATAACCTCAAAACTTGGACAATAAATCAACAACTGACTTATTTCAAATGTCGCATTAATTGACTGATATATTGACGGATTTGTTGGGTGAAGTATGTAGATATGGAGGTGACTGCCTATCCACCTAAGTGCTTCGGTTTCTTGGCCGGAAGTCCGCCATGTTTGAGAGGACTTTGCAAATTCTTTGCTTGCAACTAATAGCCTTTGTTAGCTGTTCGTAAGTCAAACGTTATTTTATGATAATATCACTAGATGAAATGGAAAACATATGGGACAAACTTTAAGTGGTACATTTTGCTTATTTTCTGAGGAGTAAAAAGGGTAGCGAGAGCAAGTATTTTGGGTGTCGTCCTAAAACGCCTTTCGATAACAACGAGAGTTGTCATTTGTCAATTGTTCGTTGCGCGCTGGCGCTCTCGACCAATATCTTTTCCCCTCCTCCACCTTTTATCTATTGAAAATCGGAATATTGGTGAAGATCTTTCTTTCTGGATCAAGACACGTGGAGGACAAGACTCATCTCTTCGCTGCTACTCATTTCGACGTAAAAGTGTAAACCACTACGTGGGATTTAGTCGATTTGTAGTAGTATTTCAACTTCCCTTAGTTGGTGTTAGTTTTGTGGTCACTCGACCAGTTTTTGGGACATTTTTGGATGAGGGAAGTTGAACCGAATTTCGGGATTGTGCAGCAAGAGAGTTTGGGCCTACAAGCAAAGCATTTGTCAACTATACTACGATCCAGGGCCACATAAGCCAAGGTACCACGTGTCAGCAAGGTTAATGTGAGGGCTGAAAGCAGCCACACCACGTGTTTATTTTGTTCTGTTTTTGGAAACCCTCGTGGACGAGGTAATTATTCATTAATTTATCTATGTTTAGAGATTTATGATTTTTCTTTATTTGTTCGATTTTTCCAATCCAATCTGGGGTCATTACGGGGTTAAATTGTCTGGGTGGATTTGTTACAATTATTGAATAACTTTTGTTTATTTTATTTATTGAATTTAAGTTTACTAAGTCCATTTGATGTAAAGTAGTTCATGATCAAAATTTTCAAGTCACTTTATTGGTTAACGTGTATGTAATCGCTTCACGAGACATACATTTAAAGGAAAAATTAACTAGATCAAGGGACATCCTAGTAAATAATGTCCTTCCTAGGGTGTTCCAAGGGGGCCTACCGCCACCAATTAGTGTTCCAAGGGGGCCTACCGCCACCAATTAATGTTCCAAGGGGGCCTACCGCCACTTTTGTGTTTCCAAGGGGCTACCAGGCACCATTATTGTTTCTGAAGGTTAATCACCACCTTATTGTTTGAAAACCACCACTATTGTGTGTAAGAGGCAGACAGCTACCACCATAATTTTTGGAGGGCCAATAGCCACTACCTTTTGCGTTGTTTTGGACCTAAGGCGTCTAGCCTTTGTGACCATCTGTAATAGCGTCGTGTCAAGCTAAGTAGTAGTATTTAAGTTAACCTGTTTTTTTTATTGTTACGCTTGGTGATCACCACTAGGGGAATATTTTCCAGACAATTGTGATAAGTAGAATTAAGGAAAATCTTTCACTCATTGACTTGAAGTACAATCATCATATTGTACAACATTGATTTCGTTCTTTGATATTATAGGACATAAATTAAACTTGTTAGTTTTATTTTGTTTGCAAGTACTATGGGTATTTTGGAAGAGGCTAAAGGGAACTGATCAGCTACCTAACAGCGTAGGATTTTTCCAATTTAATTGATTAAAATTGGTGGCGCCCCGAACTCACTTTACCGGCCGGTTTTGTAGCACTTTTGTTCCTAACCTGATACTTTTCCCTGAGCACTTTTTGAATATTCTAAGATACCTTAACTGAGATTAAAGTGTTACAATTTGGCGCCCAACGTGGGGCCACTTCAGCAAAACTTTTAAGAGTGAACGGTTTTTCTTATTCTGTGTTGAGGAACTTACTTGATATATTGGTGAACATTAATTTTGCATCTTAAATGAGCAAAATTTGAATTAATAGTTGCGAAATATGGTTTGAATTTATTGTGTATAGTGGTGTGTTTTGCATATTGAAGTATAAGATTTTGAACTATTTTTTTTGTAAAAGATAGGTGGTTGTTTGCCTGGATTTGCCAGACATTTTGAAATTTTTTTTTTTACACTGCTCATCAAGTTGACATTGACCTGTTTGCATATTTCTCATAACACTGCAATATTTACTTTATTTACTTTTGATTTTATTTCTTTAAAATGGACTACAAAATGGAAGTCAATTACTTAAAAAAGGACATGTTGATTTATGAATTGTTGGTCAGAGGTATTAATGTTGAGGAAGAAGAGGCTACTGTTGAAAGTTTACGTAGTACTTTGAGGCCTTTATTAAAGTTGGAAAAGCAGGGTAGATCTCTTAAGTATCCACCTTATAGTCTTAATGTCGAGGAAGAGTTGTTGAGAATTAAGTCTCTTTTAAGTGATGTACAGAGTGGTATAGTTGGTATAGGGGATGAGAATGTTCAATCCAAGTTCATTCGTTTCCAGTCTAGGGCTGTGCACTTGTTGCATAGAATAGAGCGTATTCCAGTACATGAGTTGTCTGAGGAGGAGCAGGAGGTAAAGACGTCTTTGTTGATGGTCACCTTATCGGCATTGGACCGAATGGAGCAGTTGGCTAAATCCAACCCTCAGTTAAGTGAATGGTTGGATGGTCAGGCAGATCCACCACCAGCTGCCCATGCTTCGACACCAGTTCGTACTTATGCGACACCAATTGCTTTACCACCTCCTAATCGTAAGTTTGAGCCAGTTCAGAAATGGGGCTTGAAGTTTACTGGTGATTCAAAACAGATGTCGGTTTATGCTTTTCTGGAGCGTGTAGAGGAGTTGAGAGTAGCAAGGCGTGTTTCAGAGCAGGAATTGTTTGACTCGGCTGTGGATTTATTTTCAGGAAGGGCTTTGAATTGGTTTCGTTCAAATCGAGATAGATTTACCTGTTGGAAGGAGCTGTCCAAGCTGTTGACTACACATTATGAACCGCCTGATTATAAGTCTAGATTATTTAGGGAAATCTTGGATCGAACACAGGATCCTTCAGAGGGCATCGTTGATTATATGGCCACTATGAGTGCACTCTTTCGGCGTTATGATCATTATATTCCACTTCCAGAGGAGGCAAAATTGGAAATTGTCATTAAGAATTTAGCGCCGTTTTACACAACTCAGCTTCGCGTTGTTGATACTATGGAGGAGTTGGAGAAGGAATGTCTTAAGCTGGAGGCAAGGAAGTATCGAGTGGATAATTATGTACCACCCCCTCGGAGGAAAGCTAATCAGGTAGAGCCAGATCTAGCTTTTGTAGAGTCGGTTTCTCGATTGTCGGTGAATGAGTTAGGAACTTCAAGTGGTAGAGTATCTTGTTGGAATTGTAGGGCTGAAGGGCATATTAGCCGTAATTGTCCTAAACCCAAGAAGGTACACTGTTTTAAGTGTGGTAAAGAGAATGTTACTGTCCGTACTTGTAGTAAATGTGGAGCTTCGGGAAACGAACAGAGGAGAAGCTGAGTTTGGACAATGCAGTCTCTCCCGATTTTGGTGTCGTCCATAATAATGATTTGTTGGCTAAGCAAGCTGTTTTAGATTTTGTGTTGTCTCATGCTCAAGGTGATCAGCGTCCGTATTTGAAAATTTCAGTTTTGGGAGTCCCAATGTTAGGATTGTTAGATAGTGGAGCTACTAGGACTTTAGTAGGAAGTACTGGTTTTGCTGTATTGCAGCATTTAGGCTTGAAAATGAAGAAGGAGACTTTGTTTTGCACTGTGGCTAATGGTCAGTGTAGTACTAGTGTAGGTTCTGTTCAGGTACCGATGACGTTAGGAGATAAAACCCGCATAATAGATGTACTTGTAATGCCAGAATTTCCTCACAAGTTAATTTTGGGAGTGGATTTCTGGATTGAAATGGCTTTAGTGCCGGACCTAAGACAAGATGTATGGCACTTTGCAGAGAATGATATATTGCCTACTGTTTGTAGTTTACAAGATGAGTTCAGCCTCACTGAAGAGCAGCAGTTTCAGTTAGAATTTGTGGTAGAGAAGGCGATGTCTAGCATGAGTAATGGGTTAGGTTGTTGTACCGGTGCAGAACATGTCATTGAATTGGAGCCAGGAGTGAAGCCAGTGAAGCAAAGGTATTATCCGGTTTGCCCTTATAAGCAAAACATCATTAATGAAGCTTTAGATGAAATGTTGTCACTTGGGGTTGTGGAGCCATCAAAGAGTCCTTGGTCAAGTCCAGTTTGTCTTGTTCGTAAGAAGGATAACACTTACAGGTTTTGTTGTGATTATCGTGTTCTTAATAGACTTACTAAAAGGGATAGTTATCCATTGCCCTATATTTCAGCGATATTAGATAGTCTTCGTGATGCACGTTATCTTAGTAGCATAGATATTAAATCCGCTTTTTGGCAGGTACCACTTAGTGAAAATTCTCGAGAATTTACTGCTTTTACTGTGCCAGGAAGAGGGTTGTTTCAGTTTGTACGTATGCCATTCGGGCTGACTAATGCTCCCGCAACTTGGCAGCGGATTGTAGATAATATATTGGGTGCGGATCTCCAACCTAAAGTAATGGTGTACTTGGACGATATTGTGCTGATTAGTAAGACGTTTGACGAGCATTTGAGTTTATTGGAGACTGTTTTCGAGAGGTTGTCTGCGGCAGGTTTAGTAGTGTCCAAGGAGAAATGTAAATTTTGTATGGTTCAGCTAAAGTATTTGGGTTATATTGTCGATCGCAATGGTCTTAGGCCAGATCCTGAAAAGGTAGAGGCAATTTTGAATATTCCATCACCTCGTAATGTTAACGAAATTCGTAGGTTTGTTGGTACCGCCTCTTGGTATAGGCGTTTTGTTCCAAATTTTTCGTCTGTCATCTCTCCATTAACGAATTTAATAAAGAAGTCGGTTCGTTGGACATGGACACAGGAATGTGAACAAGCTTTCAAAAGTATTAAGGAACGTTTGGTTACCGCGCCTATATTAACTTGTCCTGATTTTAACAAAACTTTTGTCTTGCAGACTGATGCTTCTAATTACGGGATAGGATCAGTACTAACACAGGAATATGATGATGGGGAAAAAGTAGTTTGTTATTTGTCACGATCATTGACTAAGCAGGAGCAAAAGCTAACAGTTACTGAAAAAGAGTGTTTAGCCGTAATTTGGAGTGTAGAGAAGCTCAGGCATTATCTGGAGCACACACATTTTAAAGTAATCACGGATCATCATTCTTTATTATGGTTACATAATCTGAAAGATCCACAGGGTCGTTTGGCTCGGTGGGCTTTAAGGCTTCGAGTTTGAGTTGATTCATCGTAAGGGAAAGGAACATATAGTGCCGGATTTCTTGTCGCGTTCAGTGTCTGTTCTTGTTGATCGTTTGCAGGTAAATGAGGTAGATTTTGCTGAATCCACTGATCGCTGGTATCGAAAAATGTTTGAGTTGATTGAGATTAACCCTAAGAAATATTCAGCTTGGCGAATTGAGAATGGTTTGTTGTATAAGTATATTAAGGACAGTTCACCGTTGAGCATAGCAGATAAATGGAAATTAGTGGTCCCGAAGGATAAGCGTAAGGCTGTATTGTCACGTTGTCACGACCATGCATCTTCAGGACATGGTGGTGTTTCTAAGACCTATTGGCGCCTACATGAAAAGTATTATTGGCCCAAGATGCGTTCTGATGTGGCGAATTATATCAAGTGTTGTAGTGATTGTAGCCAGAACAAAGTAGAACAAAGAAAACCAGCCGGATATATGGGAGATAGACCGGAGGTTAGAGAACCATTTCAGGCCATAAGTTTGGATTTTGTTGGGCCTTTGCCGCGTTCCAAACGTGGAAATACCCAAGCATTAGTGGTGTCGGATTATTTTAGTAAATATGTTTTGATTTTCCCTTGTAGGGCAGCGAATGCTAAGGTATTAGTTAAGAACATTGAGGAAGGTGTATTTCTGACCTATGGAGCCCCACAGTATTTGACTTGTGATAATGGAACACCTATGAAATCCAAGGAATTTCAGAAGCTTTGTGACACATATAAAGTAAAAATTTGTTATACAGCGCACTACAATCCTAGAGCAGACCCCGTCGAACGTGTAAACAGGGTAGTGAAAACTATGTTGCGGACTTATGTGAATCAAAGTGATCATAGGACTTGGGATGATCATTTGGCCAGTATCGCTTGTGCTATAAGGACCGCGAGACATGAGACAACAGGGTATTCACCATTTGATGTAACATTTGGGAGAAAATATAGATTGTACGGACAGGACTATAGTGTTAGACCTAATACTGAGACGGAGAAAATGGATGTGGACGAATATGTTAGAGACAAGGTGAATAAAATGCAAGAGCTATATTCTAAGCTGATGAAGCGACACAAAGCGGCACGAGTAAGAGCCCAGCATCATTACAATTTGCGAAGGAGACCCGCCGACCAGTTCTTTGTAGGACAGTGGGTATGGCGTAGGAACAAGGTACTTTCGGATGCTGCAAAGTACTATAGTGCAAAGCTGGCTCCTACATATGTGGGACCGTTTTTGATCAAGCGTCGTACTGGAAGTTGTACTTACGAGTTGCAGGATGAGGATGGTTGTAGCAAAGGAGTTTGGCATGTCGAAAATCTCAAACCAGTAAATTCTCCAACTGCTTAGCCAAGTTTGCATGAAGAATTCATGTCTGTTTATTAACGTCCAACTATATTGTAACAACTTCTTAGTCTCTGTTTTTTTGGGTCGGTGTCTTGTGATATGTCGGCGATTCATCTGTTGTTGATTCGTGTATTGTGTAATGTTGTTTTGTTAACAGTTGGCAGGGTTTCATATCAAAATCTTGCGAGGTTTCATTTCGTTCAAGTATCACTAATCTGCAGAGGTAACTGCGAGGTAGTGTGTTGAGTACTAGTACATTGGCGTTGTTTTGTATAAATACTAGTACATTAGCGTTGTTTTCTATGAAATGATTACCTGATAGTGTTGTTTAAATTTTGTGCACCTCCAAACTGTTGAGTTTTCTGGGTAGATGTGAGTTCTCGAACGTCGCATTCCTGTGTCAAGCTTTCAGCTGTGAGCTCAGTTCCTGGATTCTAAATGAGTAAAGTAAACCTAATTGTATGGAGTGGTTTTAGTTGGAGCTAATTCTTTCATTTTTGAATGAACATCCAACTGCACACCATGGAGTGAGTAGCTTATTTTTTTTGTTTCTTACTGGAGAAAGTTTTTTGTTTGGGACAAGAGACCGTCATCGTCGGTCAACTTCAATAATTGAAGTTTCTCTCCTTCCTGGGAAGAGGGGGGATTGTAACGGTTGAAAACTGTCGCTAGAATTAGTCATGCAAATGCGGATATTTGTCGTCTATTTGGGGCTGAAACGTTTGTTGTTCTACTCGAGTGTAAAGATTTGAGGTTGTTTATTTACCTTTTTTTTGCTAACCTGTGGAAAATGGATAGGGTTCACGTTTTGTCTTGTCAGGGGTCTCAGGACTATGCTGGCAGTGAGTTGCGCCCATTTTCCTTGCCTTTGTTTCAATAAGGGAGGCCACAGATTTTATTAAGTGTGGGAAATTATAACCTCAAAACTTGGACAATAAATCAACAACTGACTTATTTCAAATGTCGCATTAATTGACTGATATATTGACGGATTTGTTGGGTGAAGTATGTAGATATGGAGGTGACTGCCTATCCACCTAAGTGCTTCGGTTTCTTGGCCGGAAGTCCGCCATGTTTGAGAGGACTTTGCAAATTCTTTGCTTGCAACTAATAGCCTTTGTTAGCTGTTCGTAAGTCAAACGTTATTTTATGATAATATCACTAGATGAAATGGAAAACATATGGGACAAACTTTAAGTGGTACATTTTGCTTATTTTCTGAGGAGTAAAAAGGGTAGCGAGAGCAAGTATTTTGGGTGTCGTCCTAAAACGCCTTTCGATAACAACGAGAGTTGTCATTTGTCAATTGTTCGTTGCGCGCTGGCGCTCTCGACCAATATCTTTTCCCCTCCTCCACCTTTTATCTATTGAAAATCGGAATATTGGTGAAGATCTTTCTTTCTGGATCAAGACACGTGGAGGACAAGACTCATCTCTTCGCTGCTACTCATTTCGACGTAAAAGTGTAAACCACTACGTGGGATTTAGTCGATTTGTAGTAGTATTTCAACTTCCCTTAGTTGGTGTTAGTTTTGTGGTCACTCGACCAGTTTTTGGGACATTTTTGGATGAGGGAAGTTGAACCGAATTTCGGGATTGTGCAGCAAGAGAGTTTGGGCCTACAAGCAAAGCATTTGTCAACTATACTACGATCCAGGGCCACATAAGCCAAGGTACCACGTGTCAGCAAGGTTAATGTGAGGGCTGAAAGCAGCCACACCACGTGTTTATTTTGTTCTGTTTTTGGAAACCCTCGTGGACGAGGTAATTATTCATTAATTTATCTATGTTTAGAGATTTATGATTTTTCTTTATTTGTTCGATTTTTCCAATCCAATCTGGGGTCATTACGGGGTTAAATTGTCTGGGTGGATTTGTTACAATTATTGAATAACTTTTGTTTATTTTATTTATTGAATTTAAGTTTACTAAGTCCATTTGATGTAAAGTAGTTCATGATCAAAATTTTCAAGTCACTTTATTGGTTAACGTGTATGTAATCGCTTCACGAGACATACATTTAAAGGAAAAATTAACTAGATCAAGGGACATCCTAGTAAATAATGTCCTTCCTAGGGTGTTCCAAGGGGGCCTACCGCCACCAATTAGTGTTCCAAGGGGGCCTACCGCCACCAATTAATGTTCCAAGGGGGCCTACCGCCACTTTTGTGTTTCCAAGGGGCTACCAGGCACCATTATTGTTTCTGAAGGTTAATCACCACCTTATTGTTTGAAAACCACCACTATTGTGTGTAAGAGGCAGACAGCTACCACCATAATTTTTGGAGGGCCAATAGCCACTACCTTTTGCGTTGTTTTGGACCTAAGGCGTCTAGCCTTTGTGACCATCTGTAATAGCGTCGTGTCAAGCTAAGTAGTAGTATTTAAGTTAACCTGTTTTTTTTATTGTTACGCTTGGTGATCACCACTAGGGGAATATTTTCCAGACAATTGTGATAAGTAGAATTAAGGAAAATCTTTCACTCATTGACTTGAAGTACAATCATCATATTGTACAACATTGATTTCGTTCTTTGATATTATAGGACATAAATTAAACTTGTTAGTTTTATTTTGTTTGCAAGTACTATGGGTATTTTGGAAGAGGCTAAAGGGAACTGATCAGCTACCTAACAGCGTAGGATTTTTCCAATTTAATTGATTAAAATTGGTGGCGCCCCGAACTCACTTTACCGGCCGGTTTTGTAGCACTTTTGTTCCTAACCTGATACTTTTCCCTGAGCACTTTTTGAATATTCTAAGATACCTTAACTGAGATTAAAGTGTTACAAACTGGGTAATGCAAAAATCAAAGTGGCTTCACACACCTTTCTCCATTATATCCATCTAACACCTCTGCAAAACCAGGTAAAAACCATAACTAGACAATTCCAAAAACTAGAACTTACGATAAATAATACTACGCCTGTAAATAGACTCCCTCTTTACGAGGCGTATAATCATTTACGTTACGAAGTAAACGCAGTCACTGAAAAAATGAACTCTCTTTCTCAACCCAGCAGAGTAAAAAGGGGTTTAATTAATCCCATGGGTTCCCTTATTAAATATATTACTGGAAATTTAGACGCAGATGACGCAAACGAAATTCATCAAAATATTTTAGACCTAGAAAGTAAGCAAAAAAAAATCATAAATAAAGTAAATGAACAAATATCCTTAACCTCTAGTATAATGAATAATATTAATAAGACTATGTCAATTGTTCCTTCAATCAGCCAGCTATTGAAAATAAAATAAACCAAATTGTGAAAGAGCTAAGCAAAACCAGATCCGGCTAAATTCATTATTTGGACATTCGCGAAATTCTAGACCAAATCAAGCTAAATTTGGACTCTATTCTGAACTTTCTTAGTGACATCGAAAATGCAATCAGTTTCGCATATTTAAAAACATTACACAGAAGCACTATCACGCCAGACGATCTAAAAGAAATCGTTGACGAATTTCATAAGTTTCATGGAAATTCTCAACTCCTATTTAACGATTTAGATTTTCTAAAATACTTTAGTGTAGTAGAAGTAAGTGTTTATGCAGTAGAAAACAGGATTATATTCTCACTAGATTTTCCGTTGGTGCACTCTGATACATTCGAATTATATCATCTGTTCTCCGTACCCAACAAAAATCAGTCCATCATAATCCCTCCCTCGACGTATCTTATTCTGAGCAACACCCATTACCAATACCAAGAAGAGGAGTGCGTTGACCTGCAGCCGAACTACTTCTGCAAGAAGAACCAGCTTCTACCCATACATGAACACCCTGATTGCATTACTTCAATGATGTCGATCAGCCATAATTTGGACAACTGCCAGCTGACACCCACACATGTCCAGCAGTCAATACTTGAGGAAATTGATCCCAGCCATTACCCACGCCACGAGAAAGTGCATACAAAATGCGTAGAAAGTGAAGTTTCAATGCTAAAAGGGTCCTGTGTCATTGTTGTCCCACCAGGCTGTTCTATGAGAACTTCAAGCTACCAGTATAAAAACGAAAAGAATGTTTTTCGTGGCCATCCTGTAATTTTGGACAACATCAAAGCTAACAATATCTCAGTTTTAGACGTGGAAAAACTGAAGTTAGAGAAAATCCCTTTGGATAGACTACATGAACTTCAACTTCAAGCTTCACAGAAAAAATCTCTTGAAGCAACTCAATTGCATACTCGATATTCAAGATGGTCCCTTTGGCTTGTTATAACCGTAATAATTTCTATCGCGTGCTACCTCACATTTCGTTGCTTTAAGCAAAAGAAATTTGAGAAAATCCAGTTCCTGAGAAGGCGTGCTCCACTTGCGTTCCATTTAGGGATGGAGGAGTTATGTTCGAGTCCAGCCCTGTCTCCTTTAGCTTGCAAATAGACAATTGCAGACGAAGCAACTCAGCCCCGGCAGTCCCTGATCGAAGCAACGACCAAAGGACAAAATTGGCATAGACGTTAGAGTAGTCAGATGTATTTCTGTTTTATCCATTTTTATTAATAACTTGTAATAATTTTAAAGTTTGAATTAAACAATTATTTTTTAAAAACGTGTTACGATTATTCGTAAACATAAAGACGCACCGTCGAGGGCCAAAAGTAGAAGGAGATGTTGCCAAGTACAAACGACTATATTTAGAGGCGCAATCGCGTTACCAGCAAAGGTGCGGAACGGCATACAGAGGTACCATTAAGCCATTCAATAAAATAGAAGACCTGACAACCATGGCATCATAGCGCTGAAGCGATTGAAACAACTTAGAAACATTGTAACCCGATTGAAAATTATAGTTTAAAACAGAGATATAGAGACAAATATGTAAATGAACGCTTATAGAAAATAAAAACGTTACAATCATACAAAGGGTTAGATTAATTAAATCAGAGGCATTTTTTTCTTTCTTAATATAGAAGTGTTTCCAAGGTGCCACGTCACTAAAGTTTTGTTTAGAAAACAGTATTCCGGGATATCTTTTTTCACGTTTTATAAGAACGGCCTTACTTATATTTGCGTTTTTTAGGTCTAATACAGAATCAACAGCAGACTGAACATCGAAAAACATGTCCTCAGTCATATCAACGACCTCAAAACGTCCTGTATGTGTGCTGGACAATATTAACTGATATATGTCCTCAGGAACCATTGCTTTTGACTTTTGTCTGCGTTTCTCAATAAGTGCAAAGTCGCGGTCGCATTGTAGAAAGCTTATGACCACTGACAAGAAATGTGTGTTTAATAGTTTCAAAAATCCCGCAGCTTATTAAAAAACAGTAAACGAAAATCATCTTGCAATTCTTAGTTTGGGCTGTGGGCGCTCCAAATGATAAGTTTTTTTTTTGTTATTCCAGTATTTAAGACACGTAATAAGCATAAGGTTATTTCATTATCATATCCCTATTATCATATCTCATCTCATATCATACCCCCACTTCATGAAACACCCTCATGCCAGACACACATATAGGACATTTTATTGCCAGCTAAATTAACACATAGATTATAACACGACAACTGACTTAAATAGAACATTTCGGAGTGTGTTAATGTCGGAACAAATAACAATTGCTCCACGTCTATGGATAAAACACTAACTAAGGACCCCGGATCTTGTGCTAACAAAATGTCAGATTTCATAGATGTAGTTGCCAGCTCAGCTTTTCTGTGATGTATCTCAAGCTCCCGTTTAGCAAAGTCGCTCCTCTGGTTTTTAGCTCGAACTTCACAATGCAAACGATCACAGGTTTTGCACGTATCAGTGCGTGGCCGTTTGAAGGACACATTTGGAAAGTGTTTCAAAAACACACTTCGATAAAATCTATAGTTTACCAGGTTTTTTTTTTGCTTAAAGGCTTTATAAAGTCTGCTAATGCTTAGATCTGGGCTTGAAAACTCTCTGGTAGACTTGGCTCGCGTATAGTGCGATACATCCCGAGGAATAGAATTAATATGTGTTCTGACAGTCAACATATCATTCTCCGTAAATTTTCCTCGAAATGTACGCCCCCTTTTATCAGTGAAGGTATTTTCTCCCATTATTTTCTTGTTTATAATCGTGCCTTTTTTCTGATTACACCAAAAGTATTTAGAAAAGTGTGTTACGTGGACGTGCAATTCGTGTCGTTCCCAGAAAGTTCGCTGCGAAAGACCAGTCAAAGACGACTCAAGTTGAGTTACTTATTGACAACAATTACGAGTTTTTCTTTCAAAAAGGTTCGTGTTCAAAAACAGAATTAATAAATAACAAGACAAAAGAAAATCACGAGAAAACATGACTTCCAAGAGGAAACGGAAGCTCTCGAACACCTCCAACCGGTTGTGCGTGGCGCAACACACTACTCCGCTCTCACTGGACCAAATTTTAAACTTAAACAAAGTGTTTCTACGTACTTTAATAAGATCATCATTACCGTCTGAAATGGTGTAGTGAGTGGATGGTTGATTGTCTTTCGCTGTCAACAGGATCATCGTAAGTGCCATTTTTGCGCCTATTTACTCTTCCTATGTGTATTAATCCCATAAGATATGTTCCCTGAGTTGATAAATCAGTTGAATAAAATTTGTTAAATAGTGAAAGCCTTCTTTCATAGGATAAGGTTTTACGAGCAAACTTAAATTTGCAAGACACCTAAAATTAATATAATAACGTATTATTTATCATATTGAAACGCCTATCACAAAACTTACTTCGAGGTTACCATAGACCGTAGACCGGTTTCGCTCTTATTAGAGTTCATCAGTATGGTATACCTCAAACCTGATAGAAATAAGAGTTTGAAAAAAAGTTGGTCTCCTGTCTTGCTCAAGGCACTGTGTATGTATGCAAGTGGCGCCATCGGACGGAGGCAGATGCTTTAACTAGCGCATGCGAGATAATAGTGAAGTGAAACCAAGCCAGTTTTCTGTCGAAGTTGTTGCTTCCCACAAACAGATGGCCGAAATTCGTACCTATACTGTCTGGGGACGACGTTCAGCAGAGTTGTATCAACCTCATTTCTCTATCAGGCAGAGGAACCATAGACCGGTTTCGCTCTTATTAGAGTTCATCAGTATGGTATACCTCAAACCTGATAGATATACGAGTTTGAAAAATACTTGGACTCCTCTCTTGCTCAAGGCACTGTGTATGTATGCAAGTGGCGCCATCGGACGGAGGCAGATGCTTTAACTAGCGCATGCGAGATAATAGTGAAGTGAAACCAAGCCAGTTTTCTGTCGAAGTTGTTGCTTCCCACAAACAGATGGCCGAAATTCGTACCTATACTGTCTGGGGACGACGTTCAGCAGAGTTGTATCAACCTCATTTCTCTATCAGGCAGAGGAACCATAGACCGATTTCGCTCTTATTAGAGTTCATCAGTATGGTATACCTCAAACCTGATAGAAATACGAGTTTGAAAAAAAGTTGGTCTCCTCTCTTGCTCGAGGCAATTTGTATGTATGCAAGTGGCGCCATCGAACGACGGCGGGTGCTTCCACTAGGGCATGCGAGATAATAGTGAAGCCAAGAGTCGTACCTATACCACAGTATAAGGAATAATACATTATATCAGTAACGTCAGTCGGACGAAAAATTGAAACTCCCCTCCCCTTGCCCCGTCCGCCGGCCGGTGCACCATCAAACCGGTTTTGGCAATGCTTTGGCAGTGCATCGCATGTGTTTGTCCCCTCGTAACTACTCGAGAAAATTGCCGGGGGCGGCATGCTTCAGTTTTGGAAATATCAAAAGTGCCGACACGAACTGACGATACTGATAAATGTATTATTCCTTATACTGTGCCTATACCGCCTGGGGACGACGTCCATCTGTCTGTGGGAAGCGACAATTTCAGCACAAAACTGGTTTGGTTTCACTTCACTATTATCTCGCATGCCCTAGTGAAAGCACCTGCCGTCGTCCGATGGCGCCACTCGCATACATACACAGTGGTTTGAGCAAGAGAGAAGACCAAGTATTTTTCGAGCTCGTATTTCTATCAGGTTTAAGATGTTTGATGAATGTCGATAATTTATGTACAGCTCTAGTATGTCAGCTGTCACCTGGACTGTCACACATGTCGAGATCATGGACATCTCGAATATCTAGTTATGAACATGTGTTTCAATAGAAATGTCTTTTAAGTTTTAAATATACCTATTTTAAGTAGAACAAAAGTGTTTTACTTAAACAAATATAAAACATTGCGCAGTCTGTCGTGTCAATTTACAAGAATTAAATTTATAAATTTTGTGCGGAGGTACTCTAAAAGTGTAAAGTACCTACTGTAAACTGTAAACTACTGTAAAGTATCAGGGCCAAAGTTGAAAGGACAAAATGGCAGCATTAATGGGACCAGTAAAATTACCTCCTGACTTCGATTTACGAGGTTCAAGTGCGGCAGCGGAGTGGAAGTTTTGGAAGGTAACCTTTGAGGACTACTTTGTAGCCACAGGCCAGCATGAGGCACAAGACAATATGAAATTGTCAATACTTAGAAACATAATCGGTGTTGAATCTGCCACGATTATGTCAACTTTTGTGATTCCTGAAACAGAACCCGACAAGTATAAGACAATATTGCAGTTGATAGACAGTTATGTGAACCCCAGAGTAAATGAATGCTTTGAAAGATAAAAGTTTTTGAAGAAAACTCAGAAAGAGGGTGAGTCCTTTGAGCATTTTCTGACTGAATGCAAACATTTAGTCAAGAGCTGTAACTATAATGTGGTTGATCCTAATGAAACTAATGAAGATAAAGCTCTACGTGATAAAATTGTTATGAGCATTAGGGATCCTATAACCAGAGAGTCTTTGTTGAGAATTCATAAGCTGAGTTTAGAGAAGGCTATACAATTCTGCAGGACAAGTGAGCAAAGCAAAGAGCAAAGTTTAAAGTTCCAAGAGAATGAAGTAGCAGAGGTCAACAAAGTGCAACCAACTGGAAAGAAATATGGATACAAGGATTTTAATAAAAATAAATCCAAAGCTAATCATGTCCAAGATCAAAAAAATGGAAAGTTTAAGTGTAAAAGATGTCAAACCATCCATGGTGTACGAGAATGTCCCGCTTATGGAAAAAAGTGCAAGAATAGTAGATTATGTCACTAGGAGTAAAAGTGGGTCTTTTTGTGCTGAGCCCAGAGATTGAGGGCCGAAGCGAAGCTGAGGCCTGCAACTGGGCGAAGCACAAAAAGACCTTTTACTCCGAGTAACATATACTATTTTTTTTTCAAGCATGCAATAAATAAGAAATCTATTTAAAAGTGGTTCAGTTTTGCAATTTTCTCTCATCCTCTTTATGCGGGTCTAGGTACTTACCCAATTGTGTATATTATTTGTAAAATACATAGAATATGTTAGAATGGTGGTTTTCAATGTTCAATGGTTTTAATGTATTAAATAATAACCAATGATTATGGTAAACTAAGAATTTGTAGCATTATTTTCAATACTAAATTAATAAATGTCACATTGACAGATAAATATGATGACGCGCATGACATTTAACAGACGAATTCAGAATTCGAGAACCTATGCGATTTCGACTAATAACGGTTTCGGATGGTGCTCTTGAGTGCTCTGACAGTATTTCTGTCCTTTGTTTTTTCAACAAGAATGTAAAGATGGCAATACACTCAGATCGGTTTATCTGGTGTCATCTATTATTAAAATAATTTTGGTGAATGAAAATCGTTTATATATGCGCCACCATGACACTAGCGGTGACTTTTGACTTTACTTTTACTGCCTAGGACTTTTTTGCTACTTTTTTGGTCTCAGGATTTGAAAGCCCACTTTAGGTGTGCGTATGGAGAAAACAAATGACGTACTTTTAGTCCGCTTGAAAAAAAATGTGGGTTACTTAATCACTTTGCCGTATTTTGCAAGGTGAAGAACATTAGAAATTCACAAGAAGAGTGTGAGACAGCCAGTGAAAGTGATGCCAGTGACTTATTTGTGGGGGTAGTGAATGATCAGAAGAATATACCAAAGAATAGTGAAATAAGTGTATGGGAAGAAAGTATTAATGTTGAAGACAAGATATTTAAGGTGAGACTAGATACAGGAGCAGATGTAAGTATTATACCTTACCAAGTTTTTAAGACAATTGACAAGCAGTTAAAGGTTAGAAATAGTCCTTATATACTTAAAGGTTTTGAGGGTATCCAGGCTAAACCCATAAGTGTAGTTAACTTACTTTGTAAATATAAAGACAAAGCTTTATATGAAGACTTTGTAATTGTAGATAAAGCCACTCAAATATTACTTGGTGGGCAAGCCTGCATGAGTTTAGGTATGATAAGGAGGACCAATGGCATTTCTGTAAATTCGGCAAATGCATTTGTAAATGTAAAAAGAAATCAATTTGTTGAAAAACACATTGACACATTTAGTAACTATGGTAGGTTTCCAGGTAAATTTGAAATCACTGCAGTAAAAAATTTTCAAACTGTTAGTTATTCACCTACCAAAGTGCCCTTAGCTATTTCTGATGCATTCAAAAATGAATTAGATAGACTTGTAAGTAGAGGGGCAATTACAAAAGTTGAGGTTATTGATCCTCGAGCAAGCATTAACCGGATTGTTCTAGTTGAGAAAGCAAATGATAATATATGGTCTAATTTAAATGCACAAATTATAAGAAAGCGAAGAGTTGTTCCAAATATTGAAGAGATTTCATCTAAATTGATAGGAAAAAAAATTACCATTTTTGATCTCTCTGAGGGCTATCATCATTTAGAATTGTCGGAGGGCTCATCTAGACTGGGAACCAGCGACCGTTTAGTGTTAGTCATTTTAGAAAAGCTGAAAATGTTCTCCTCCGCTTAATTTGGTATCACTAATAAGGGAATGGATCTCCAGCTGGCGCACTTCCGGGGGGTGTAGCTGCGGCAGCCTCTTCGACACGTAAAAAAAAATAAAAAAAAAACTAATATTACAAAAGCTCAAACTTTGTTGACATGTTTATTATGTCGCAAACAAATAGAAAAACGTATCCAGCTGACTTGAGAGTGGGGAATTATGCCCCAGCTGGTGACGTGAACAAGACAAAAACATGCGTTTGGTGAGATTTTATTCGAATTGAGTTTGTTACGTTCTTAGGAGATTGCAAGCGTGACATTCCGATTAAAAACAGCAAAAAATTTTCCGAAATTTTTTTGAAAATGTCCAAAGGGGGAGGGTTTTACAACTTTTTCACATTTCTCAACTTTCACCGCCTGTAACTTGACAATGCCTGGATCGATTAGCGTGAATCCTACTGTTTTCCTTTTCTTGATGCCCTCTTTCACCTGCCACCATCGGAAGTTCAATATTTTCGGAGATAGACCCCTTAGGCACTTTTAGAATCGCGATTTTGGAGCATTTTTAAAAAACCTCAGGGGTAGAGGGTAATTTCATTCGGGGTTCAGAGGGTAATTTCATTCGAATTGAGTTTGTTACCTTCGTAGGGAATTACAAACGAGCCATTCCAATCAAAAAGAGCAAAAAACATATTTTCAATTTTTTTTTTGAAAATGTCCCAAGGGTATTAGGACTTTCTTCACATTTCTCAACTTTGACCCCCTGTAACTTGAGAACGCCTGGACCGATCGGAGTGAATCCAACTGTTTTGTGTCTTCTTGTTGATATCCTCTTTCACCTCCCATCACCGGAATTTGCGTAGGTGCAATATGCAAAAAAAAATCCGAAATTATTTTGAAATAATCCAAAGGGGGGGGGGGGGGGGACTTTTTCCCATTTCTCAACTTTGACCCCCTGTAGCTTGAGAACGCCTGGACCGATCGGAGTGAATCCAAGTATCTAGCTAATAAAATCAAAGATTAGCGTAAGCTGACCGCGCGGAGAGCGTTGTCTTTTTGATGGCAGCAGCTGGACACTTTTTCCCCACTAAATGTAAAGCTGAATATTTTTTGTAAAGCTGAATATTTATTAAGTTAACTACTGGTTTACAAAATTTTAGCTTTTCTGGTGTCATTTCACTAAATGCATATTTTTCACTTGTTCACATGACCAGCTGGGGCATAATCTACCACTCTCAAGTCAGCTAGATACGTTTTTCTATTTGTTTACAACATAATAAACATATCAACAAAGTTTGAGCTTTTGTAATATTAGTTTTTTTTTATTATTTTTTTTACGTGTCGAAGAGGTTGCCGCAGTTACACCCCCCGGAAGTGCGCCAGCCGGAGATCCATCATGTTGAATCTGGGATTGTATTCTTTCAAAATAAGGTTGTTGTACCATATAATCTTCAATTGGATATCATAAAAGTTTTGCACAAAGGACATCTAGGTATCAGCAAAACTTTGAGTAAGGCTAGAAAATTATTTTATTGGCCAACTTTGGTCTATG
The DNA here is from genome assembly GCA_951812265.1 of Taphrorychus bicolor. Classification (NCBI taxonomy): domain Eukaryota; kingdom Metazoa; phylum Arthropoda; class Insecta; order Coleoptera; family Curculionidae; genus Taphrorychus; species Taphrorychus bicolor. The sequence goes on along the minus strand of OX638297.1, from coordinate 71,201,303 downwards.
ACATAAATTCTTTTATAAAACAGTGTCGTTTGTGTGAAAAATACAGTCCTAGAAACTTCAAAGAGCCAATGCTACCTCATGAAATTCCTAAATATCGTTTTAGCAAGGTAGGAACCGATATTTTGGAATTTAATGGTAAATCATATCTTGTGGTGATTGATCACTTTTCACACTGGATTGAAGTTGCCTTGTTGAAAGATAAAACTTCTGCATCAGTTGTGGATCGTTTTCAGGATGTTTTTACGCGATTTGGTTACCCAGAGCACATAATTGCTGACCTTTTTTATCTAGTGTATGCAGGAAATACTATAAGTCTAAAGATATTATCATTCTGTCATGTTCACCCCATTTTCATCAAAGCAATGGATTAGCGGAAAAGGCTGTAAATATTGTTAAACAAATGTTGAGAAAATGTACTGATGAGAAAGGCGATATTGGAGAGTTTGTAATGGAGTACAATAATTCTCCAATCATTAGTTTAGACGCCTCACCAGCACAGATTCTTCAAAGCAGAGTTTTGCGTTCATTGTTGCCTGTTAGTGGCGCGTTAGAACCAAAAGTAGTTAAGGACACTTACCAGAAACTGTGTGAACAAAAGAAAAAGGTAAAAATGCAGTTTGATAAGACAGCCCGAAGAAAAACAGTGCAATTTAAGAAAGGGGATAAAGTGATGTGTCGTAGTGGTAATGAGAAAGTGTGGTATAAGGCTGGTGTTGTGGAAAAAGCTAAAGAGCCCAGGTCATACTGGTTGAAAAAGGAATGTAATAATAGGATAGTTAGACGTAACACTAGCCAAATCAAATTATCATGCACCAAGTCAGATCCAATAATTCTTCAGGAACCTGAATTAAGCCCAGATTTATGGAATGCATAATGAATTGATATTGGATGAGGATAGTAATAGTGTTAACAACAATTTGAATGATTTGTTTGAGGGTGGTCCACCTATTATGGACCCCGCATTATTGACTTCTTGTAGACTTGATAATGAACCTAATGTTGTACGCTCTCGCTTTGGCCGGAAGATTGTAGGATTAATCTTTGAGGGGAAGGTGTTTGATGAATGTCGATAATTTATGTACAGGGTCATTCAAACTCGATGCCCCACCTATTTTATGCGAGACTGGCTGACTGTAGCAAAAAATTTTTTTCCACATTAAATAAGGGGGCCGTCGCGACGCCCACGAATTTTTTTTCTAGAAACATTCCTTTTTTTGTCAGAACCCCGGTTCGATAAATTGTGATCAAGATTTGTATAAAAACTTTTTCTATATCTCTTATACTTTTAACGATACAGGAGGAACAAATATTAACATATTTAATTAACATAATTAGAGAGGTATGAAACTTCTAAGTAACGAAATCATAAAATATGCTCAAAGTGTCAAATAATATTCAAAGCGCCGTCTGACTTCTTGGCAAGTCACTTTCCTAAGAGTGAGGCGATCTATGGAATTACAAACTTCTAGAATTTTTTTCTTTTAGATGTTCTACTTTATTTGTAAGAGTGCTATAAACGATGTTTTTTAGTGTAACCCACAAAAAAAAAGTCCAAACAACTTAGGTCAGGGCACTTTGCTGGCCATCGTACTTCACAAGATCCAGAAATGTCTCATTTTGGTATTGGGTAATTATTGCAGCATTATGACATGGAGCTCCGTCCATTTGACACCACATGTTTCGCCTAAGCAATAGCGGCACATCTTCTAATAAAGTAGGCAGTTCTAATTCGAGAAAGTTTCGAAAATTTTCCCCATTAAAATTGTAATTATAGAAATACGGACCTACTAAATGTTGGCCAATTATTCCACACCTGACAGTAACTCCAAAGTGCCATTGGTTTTCAATTTGATTGACTACATTAGGATTTTCAGTGGCCCAATATCTCTCATTCTGCTTATTTGGATGTCCATTACTTATAAATCTGCTCTGATCGGACCGTAAAATATGGTGAAATATTCTATGGTTGTCGTTTTCTATAATAGCCGTATTACTTAAAAAGTCGATTCTTCTCGCACGGTTTTCTTCATTCAAAAGCTGCAGGTTGTTCAATTTATAAGGAAAATAATTATTTATTTAAGCGTTCTCTGACTTCTTGGCAAGTCACTTTCCTAAGAGTGAGGCGATCTATGGAATTACAAACTTCTCGAATTTTTTCTTTTAGATGTTCTACGTTATTTGTAGGAGTGCTATAAACGATGTTTTTTAGTGTAACCCACAAAAAAAAGTCCAAACAACTTAGGTCAGGAGACTTTGCTGGCCATCGTACTTCACTAGATCCAGAAATGTCTCATTTTGGTATTGGGTAATTATTGCAGCATTATGACATGGAGCTCCGTCCATTTGACACCACATGTTTCGCCTAGCAATAGCGGCACATCTTCTAATAAAGTAGGCAGTTCTAATTCGAGAAAGTTTCGAAAATTTTCCCCATTAAAATTGTAATTATAGAAATAGGGACCTACTAAATGTTGGCCAATTATTCCACACCAGACAGTAACTCCAAAGTGCCATTGGTTTTCAATTTGATTGACTACATTAGGATTTTCAGTGGCCCAATATCTCTCATTCAGCTTATTTGGATGTCCATTACTTATAAATCTGCTCTGATCGGACCGTAAAATATGGTGAAATATTCTTTGGTTGTCGTTTTCTATAATAGCCATATTACTTAAAAAGTCGATTCTTCTCGCACGGTTTTCTTCTTACTTAAATTTAATTGCTGGCTTGCCATATTAATCGACGCTCTTGGATTGTCTTCAAAGAATTGACAAATTCGAGCAACGACCGCATCGCTACACACAGATTTTGCAATTGCAACTGATTTCCTGCACGAAAAAGCGTTTGAATTATTTCTTAAATTCTTTTCCAATTGAGAAAAAGTCTAGCGGCTGCTCTTGAATTACGTTGAATTATGTTAATAACATATCAACTTTTTCCTGGTGTTGCGTAAATATTTAACTTTCAACTTTGAAAATAATGTGACCTGAAGCTACTGAATACTGACATTGACAACTACAAACAAATATAAGTCACAGCCTATTTTTTATTAAAGCCGAGTTCGGTAATGTCATCCGAGCGCTCCGGACACAGACGAGCGTCAGAGAGACAAAGATCTCCCAAAATCTTAACAAGTTAGAGTGAGATAGAATGATATCCAGAGAGCTCGAGATGTAATTACCGAACTCAACTTAAATTAGAATGCTTATCCATAAAAAAAACAAGTTCCGCTTTTAACCGTTTTCTGCCTACATGTAGACTTACTTATGGGTATATGTTAATATTTGTTCTTGCTGTATCTTCAAAAAAATAAAAGATATAGAAAAAGTTTTATACAAAACCTGATCACAATTTTCGAACTTCGGGGTTCTGACAAAAAAAAGGCATGTTTCTAGAAAAAAAATGTCGTCGGCGTCGCGACGCCGAGCGTCTGCTACCTTAAGCCGTCTTATTTAATGTGGTAAAAAAATATTTTTCTTAGAGTCAACCAGTTTCGCATAAAATAAGTGGGGCATTGAGTTCGAATGACCCTGTACAGCTCTAGTATGTCAGCTGTCACCTGGACTGTCACACATGTCGAGATCATGGACATCTCGAATATCTAGTCATGAACATGTGGTTCAATAGAAATGTCTTTTAAGTTTTAAATATATAGACTGGGAGCCAGCGACCGTTTAGTGTTAGTCATTTTAGAAAAGCTGAAAATGTTCTCATCCGCTTAATTTGGTATCACTAACAGGGAATGGATCTCCAGCTGGCTCACTTCCGGGGGATGTAGCTGCGGCAGCCTCTTCGACACGTAAAAAAATAATAAAAAAAAAACTTATTTTAGAAAAGCTGAAACTTTGTTGACATGTTTATTATGTTGCACACAAATAGAAAAACGTATCCAGCTGACTTGAGAGTGGGGGATTATGCCCCAGCTGGTCACGTGAACATGTCAAAAATATGCATTTGGTGAAATTTAATTCGAACTGAGTTTGTTACGTTCTTAGGGGATTGCAAGCCTGCCCTTCCGATAAAAAAACAGCAAAAAAAAATTTCCGAATTTTTTTTGAAAATTGTTCAAAGGGGGGAAGGTGTTATGACTTATTTCACATATCTCAACTTTGGCGGCCTGTAACTTAAGAACGCCTGGACCGATTAGAGTGAATCCTACTGTTTTGTCCTTTTCTTGATGCCATCTTTCACCTGCCACCATCGGAAGTTCCGTAGGTGCAATATTTTCGGCGATAGACCCTTCGGAGATTGATTTTTGGGCACATTTAGAATCGCGTTTTGGACTATTTTTTAAAAACCTCTTTATAGGTTAAATTTATTCGAACTGAGTTTGTTACTGCAAACGAGCCATTCCGATCAAAAACAGCAAAAAAAACCGAGTTCTTTTTTGAAAATGTCCCAAGGGGGTTATACGACTTTTTTCACATTTCTCAACTTCGACCCCCTGTAACTTGAGAACGCCTGGACCGATCGGAGTGAATTCAACTGTTTTGTCCTCTTCTTGATGTCGTCTTTTACCTCCCACCATCGAAAGTTCCTTAGATGCCATATGCAAAAAAATCCGATTTTTTTTTGAAAATGTCCAAAGGAGGGGGGGGGTGTTACGACTTTTTTTACATTTCTCAACTTTGACCCCCTAGAACTTAAGAACGCCTAGACCGATAGGAGTGAATCCGACACTTTTCCCCCACTAATGTAAAGCTAGATATTTTTTTGTTTCATTTGTTAAGTTAACTAGTAGTTTACCAAATTTCAAATTTTCTGTTATCAGTTCACTGAATGCATATTTTTCACTTGTTAACATGACCAGCTGGGGCATAATCCACCACTCTCAAGTCAGCTGGATACGTTTTTCTATTTGCTTACAACATACACATACATGTCAACAAAGTTTCAGCTCTTCTAAAATAAGTTTTTTTCTATTATTTTTTTACGTGTCGAAGAGGCTGCCGCAGCTACACCCCCCGGAAGTGCGCCAGCTGGAGATCCATTCCCTTATTTGTGATACCAAATTAAGCGGAGGAAAACATTTTCAGTTTTTCTAAAATGACTAACACTAAACGGTCGCTGGCTCCCAGTCTAATACCTATTTTAAGTAGAACAAAAGTGTTTTACTTAAACAAATATAAAACATAAGGTATACCATACTGATGAGCTCTAATAAGAGCGAAACCGGTCTATGGTTCCTCTGCCTGATAGAGAAATGAGTTTGATACTCTGCTGAACGTCGTCCCCAGACAGTCTTGGCCATCTCAATACACTGTGCTTTGAGCAAGAGAGGAGACAAAGTTACATTTGAACTCGTATTTCTATCAGGTTTGAGGTATACCATACTGATGAGCTCTAATAAGATCGAAACCGGTCTATGGTTCCTCTGCTTGATAGAGAAATGGGTTTGATACTCTGCTGAACGTCGTCCCCAGACAGTCTCGGCCATCTGTCTGTGGGAAGCAAGAAAGAAGAAGAAAAGGAAAACTGTTCTGAAAAAAAAAGAAGAACTGTTCTCAAACAGTTCTCAACACTCCCTTATCTATGGGTGTTCTTTTCTATTTTGACAAATCTTGGAATCTTAATCATCTTATAAAGAAAATTGAACATAACAATAGCATAATAACATAATAACCGAACACGGTACACGTTTCGAGTCCCACTTTTCCGAGAATGGAGACAACTGTAACTTCAAAATGATTTTTTCAGAAGAAGATTCGGACTGAGGTTGAGTGCCTGGAATGCCTGGATGAATGAGGGAATATTGTTAAATTGTTAATCGACATAAGCCGATTCTAGCTTACCCATACAACAAACGATATTATTAATCAGTTTAAATGCACCCGCAATGAATTCAATGTTCCTATTCCTTAAAAGTAAAGTAATTAACTGCAAAGTTAGTAAAATATATGATAAACATCAATTAGTTGTCAAATCGACGTCAAAATGGCGGGTTCTGTAAACATTAGAACAGCGTTTTCGGGTGGCTTCTCTAAGAGTATACCTAATCTTAATTTTAATTGACAAAAAAAGGATAGAAGTACTCTCAGAGCGCCGTTGAGCCGTCACCCGAAAACACCAATTAAAATTTCGCGCATGCGCAGTTTGTTTCAAACCTACTGTTGGCAATTCCAATGCCTACTAAGAGTACTAGGGACGTTCTAATCCCTGACATGGACTCCATAGGAGACTGGCCGTATAGTTCTAGAAGGTATTTGGTTTGCAATAAACCATGTTCGAAATAAACATCTTCAAATCTATTTCCTAAAATGCAAGAATTGTCCTGTTGAAGTAAAACATTCTTAAAAAAATACATATGATCTACAAATAAGGAAACAATCTCCATTGCAGTTAATGAGCTTTTACACAAAAGAAGAATACGTCACACACTGTCGCATTTTCTCGATTTCTTGGTTATAATAGAAAAAAAAATAAATTTATTACTTTTGTAAGTAGGTGATGCTTTAATTTTGTTTGATTAATTATCTCTCTTCAACAAGCGATCTATTTCGGTAAAAACAAACACTGTTAATAGTCAATATCTTAACTCAAAGTTGGCCCCTCGGCTAAGTTGTCAACTTACGGTATATGATAATTTTAAAGGCACATATTTTAGAAATATGCCTTTTCAAAATGTCACCCCAATGACACAACATTTGCTATAGAATATATTGCTTAATGTATTTGCTTTATCCTAGCTCCGTCAAATACGTAAAACATACAAACAGATTTTGAGTTATTTGTACCACAAAACATATTTTTTGTTTAAAAGAGTCTTGAGAGTTTAAAATGTCTTGTAAGATTTTCAATTAAAATTTTCTGTCACCACTTGCGACTTTTTCCATAATAGAAATGTAAATGTAAATGGGAATAACCGTTATCACTAAACTTATAAAGTCAGTACGTGCGAAAGAACTTTGGTAACTTGTTAATTAGTATTTTGGCCCCTCTACGCCTTTTTATTCATATATTCACAAAAAAAAATATTTTTTTTTGTTAAGCATGAATAGTAACGAAAGCAGAAACTTTTTCTTAATGAACGTTTGAGACAAATCGTTTTCTTTTAAACCGGAGAGCGAAGTACCCATTTGACCATTTTCTTACGGAACATCCTGTATATATCCCGTGTTATATACATATATATAGAAAACTATGAATTTTTTACAGAAATTTCACGGCGAACTAGATGACTCTTCAATCAAACGATGACGACAATCAAATTAACACGGAGTATACCTATACATGATATATTTCCACAATGAAATAAGTATCATTTTAAGGTTAACTCAGTTTAACAGCAAATCATAACTAATATAATACTTAGTCTAAATTTTCAATTCTAGCAAAACCCACTAAATTTATTAACAGTTCATACAAAATTATTCAAAATAACTATAACTAATTGTCAGATATGAGGCATAATTAGAATTGTTTAAAATGTTTATCTAATAAAAACAAAGTAAGGTTTGTTTAAAGGTGGTTTGTTTAAAAGTTTAAAGGTTTAAATGATGTACTATTAAGCGAATAAAACATCTTGGACTTCCATTGTCTTTATTGAATTTTTTTAGACGACGCACACTGGCGCATTTTCAAGATTTCGTGGTCAATATTACTTAGTTAGTGAAAAAGCTAATTTCGGTAATGAAACAAGGTGTAAAAGATATATCATTAATGTGACCGTAAGTTATAAACAATTGTAGAACAATTTCTACAGAGTGTTATGGTAGAAAGAATACTTAAGGGAGCCCCACTTCAATGTTTTATCAATTTATTCCAGTATTAAGATAGATATAAGGGAAGTGCAAAAAGAATCGTTTTTTAATTTCTTTTGAGTAACCCAATGCAATGGTGAAAAAAAAATTTAGACACGACACAGATTCAGTTAAATTTGGCAAAATTGCGCATTTGCGTGCCTATCAAAATGATATTTTAAAGTTTTGATTACTTCCGAAGAATTCGAAAACTTCTAAAAACTATTCGAAAAATACCCAAATTTACAATTTTTTTTTTCATTTACTTAATTGAAGCGATATTCTGAAATAAATTGAACATTCTCGTGGGCACTTTTCCTGATCTACATGCAGTGTTGTTTATTTTTTAGTCAGACGTTTCGACTTTCCTGGAGCATTATCAAGCTCAATTTTTTGAAATATGGCTGTTACATTTGAACATTGAAAGCCCTTTTGATTACAAATTTAATGATGTGTAGCACTTCATGCTATCGTTAGAGTTTATGCTCTTTTTAACGATTTACTTACTTTTACACAGAGTATGCAGATTACTGAAATTCATTGCTCATTATTGGAATCTCGAAAATCGTAAAAGATGCGAACTATTAGATAAATAATAGAAAAATGTTAGTAAAAAATTGTACTTTTTCCGGAAATAATCGAATAAAATCGAAATTTGTTACAATTGGTCTTATTTTTTTCTGAACTTATAAGTTTCGAAAAATAATTTTTATTTTCTTATTGCCACTTTTCTACAGATCAAATTTCTAATATAACGTTTGAATTTTAGTAAACTATCACCTTTTTAATAGGGTCATTATCATTTACATTGTTAGAACTTTTTATTTTTCTTGCTCTTCACACAATCTTGTAGAATTTTTTTTTAAATCGCTTCCCACATAGCAAATTAATGGATAATCAGTGGACATACAGTGGTGAACATGGATATTCCCAATGATATCCAATGGATATCCATTGTATATCAATCTGATTCCATTATGTATGTTCCATTGTACGTCCAATGGATATACATCCAATGACACCACTGAACATTCAGTGGACATCCAATGGATGTTCATGCGATTACGGAACAATGCAAAGTAAACAAAATTATTTAATGATTTGTAGAGTAAAAAAATTGCAAATTTGAAGTGTAAATTAAGATTAAGGCGAAAATTGGTTAAAAATGACTTGAAGCGTCCAAAAATGCAAGTTTTCAGGTTTCTGAAGAAATTCAAATTTATGACAAAATCAGGCAAAACTGATTAAATCTTCTAATTTGTTATGTTTGGTAAAGTTACATTTGTGATCCAAAATAAGTGAAATTTGACTAAAAACGTCTCAAAACGCATGTTTGATGTTTTTTCGAAAAAGTCAGGTAAGAGCTAGGACCAAGAATCATTTCGAAACGACTTAAAACTACAAAGAAATGCCCATTTGGAGTTTTTGAAAAAAAAATAGATTAAGATTAGGGCGAAAATTGGTTAAAAACTACTCAAAGCGTCTAAAAATGCAAGGTTTCATGATTTTGAAGAAATTCAATTTTATGACAAAATCAGAAGAAAGTGATTAAACATTATAATTTGTTGTTTTTGATAAATTTACAATTTTGATCCAAAATAAGTGAAATTTGACTGAAAGCGTCTCAAAATGCAACTTTTGAAGTGTTTTTGACGTTTTTCGAAAAAGTCAGGGAAAAAATCAGTTAGAAACGACTTAGAACTACAAAAAATGCAATTTTGAAGCCTTTAGTAGAAAAATACAGGTTAGAATTAAGGCCAAAATTAATTGAAAATGATCCACACGGTTTGTTACCCTTCTGTCTTTATCGTCACATGTCAAAGAAACGTTAACGCGTCATTCGCACGAAATCTAATAGATGTCGCTAATTATTATGGCTGCTATTTAAATCCTGCCGCCAAAGATGAATACAATATAACTTGAAATAATAATAATAATAAATAGTATACTTATAGAACTGTACGCAAAAATAGCGATCAGTTGAATGGCTGGGGTTAAATGCAACCTATCAGTAAAAAAATAAAAATAAATGTACAAACTATATCCCAAATCGAATTAATTATTTTAAAGCATTTCAAGATAATTTATGATTTAAATCAAGTATAACTTCTTTTTCCAATTCTTATTATAAAAAAAAAAAACGAAAGTCGGTCAATTACACCTACCTATCATACACTGTCCAACCCTGGATATTCATAAGATGTCCGTTGGACATCCACGAGAGAGGTAATTCCGCTCACGTAATTTTATATCCGCTTTTGAATGCTTCATGGATATCCAATGGACCTCCCAAAACGATATCCTATTTGGGATATTTATTGGATATACAATGGATATCGAATATCTTTTGAATGCTATGTATGTTTAAACACAGTCTAAAGTGTTTTCCGGGTTTCTCTTTAAATAAGTTCAGAAAAACAATAAAGCAATTCGGAATTAATTTGATTTTTGTAAATTTAAAAACATCATCTTGTTGAGTATTAAAATTTGCGTGTTTGTCTCAATTTAACTAAGTCGACCAACTTGAACAACCCATATACCCGGCTATAAATATTTCGTTAAAAATGCCATAAACTTTAACAAAAATATATTAAAAAAGTATGTAAAAAAAGTGTTACATCATTGATTTTGTAAACTGACTTGAAAACCTAAAGTTGATGATTCCCCAGACAAGTCGAAACGTCGGACCACAAACTGAATAATACCGTCTTATAGAGGTCAAAAAGTACCCAGAATGTTCAATTTATTATTTAAGAAAATTTTTTAACTAATTTCAGGAAACAATTAAAACTAATTTCGTATATTTCAGTTTTATTTTGAAAATTTTCGGACGTAGTCAAAATTTTGGAAATTTTGAAATGTCATTACGGTACTCACCCAAATGCGCAGCTTTGGCCAATTCAATCGAATCTGTATCTTGTACGGTTTACGAGGTCTCAATAATGAGCGGCAAATTTCAAAAACGTATAAAAGGTAAATAGGTACATAAGAAAAAAAATTTAATGCTAACGAAATTCATTTCATTGTGGAAATATATCATATATATTGGGGATATTCATTTGAAAACGTCATCTAGTTTGCTGTGATATGCCAAAAGTAAAGAATGGAGACCCAAAAGTCCATTTATTTTGATTATGTCATCTATTCCTGTGAAAACATTCGTAGCTTTCTGGGTAATATTTTCTAATGAATAAGGTGTATACAGGGTGATCAAAAGTACTTTGACAAACTTCAGGAGGTGAGTGCTGGCATTATTCTAAGAAGAAAAGTTATAATAAACGAGGGTCCTTACGAGCATCGTTAAAAAGATACAGGAAGTTTTATAAAAAAGTAAAAAGAAATATCTCCTAAACCGCTTGAAAGGTTTTAATAAAATTTTACAGATGACAATAGCTAGCGAGTAGTCATGTTTCTGTTGAACCTGTAGCCATGTTTCTGTTAAAAAAACGAATTTTTTTTTTGCTTCACCAGTACCGCAGGCATACCGCAATGACGCTTCATCTTTTTGAAGAAAAGTATGGTACGCCACTGGTCTATCAAAAAATAAATTCTTCCCTTCTGTTCTCTGTTCAATTCTAAACAAAAAAGCACTCTTAAGTTTTTTTCGTTAGATGCGTCATTTTCAAGCAAAATAATAAAAATCGTTTTAATGCACGTCTTGGAATCGTTACCTCAACAAGATGGAACGGGAAGTACTTAAAAATAAATTTTTCTTAAATTAAATTAACTTAAATAAATTGTTAATGTGTAAATGTCCTCCCTCGACCTTTCAAGCGGTTTCGAAGATATTATTTTTTTTGTTTTTTACTAAAACTTGAACACCTCCTCCTGAAGTTTGTCAAAGTACATTTTAATCACCCTGTATACTTGGGTGTTCCCTGGTTCAAAAGGAAACGATATGTCGAACTTTCATTAAAAAGAGTTTCTGGTTTCGAACCGATTTCTTGAAAAAAAATGTGTGAAAGCAACCAGAAACTTTTTCTTAATGAAATATTGTTCAAATCCTTTTATTTTGAACCAGAGAATGTCGCAATACCATTTTGAATACCTGTATACGAGCTGTTAATTAGAAAAGGTCATCTAGAATTTAAGGCTATGAATTTTTGAGAGCAAAGTATGACACAATCAAAGTAAATGGACTTTTGTTCAACATCCCCTACTTTCTTCTTTGACTTTTCAAAATATATTTAGGTGAATTCTTCAGTATAAGTTTTGGTTATTATTAAATCAATAATTATGAAGCCATGACAGAAGTGCATCGTAACATTTCCTAACTTGTCGCTATCCTAACAACTATTGCTCATGTACATACATGTACTTTAAGAAGGCGACAACCCCTTTTTCACAGTTTTGCTTAAAAAAAGGATTTTTTCTAGTCTAATATGTGAGTTCGAAGGAGTATTAAATAAACACCCTGTATAAAAATTTTGGACGAAGATTTTACCTTGTATATGATGAATAAAAAACGTAAAGAATACCAAAATACTAATTAATAAATATAATAATTTCAAAGTTTTTTTGCACGTACTGATATTTTAAAAATGTAAGTGGTTAGGTAGTGTTCTTCTTCCCATTTACATTTACATTACTATTCTAGAAAAAGTCGCAAGTGGTCGCACAAAATGTTGTGTAAACAAAAAATATATGTCCTAGAGAAAGGAGCAAATAAAACCTCAATAAAATATCTCTTACGCTTTCGGAATAATCAATACATATGAAATTTGAAATTATAATTTCAACACCCTGCAACTTTTTAACGAAGTCGATAGGTAACACAATTGTATGGCAGATCCCCCTTAAAATCGACCAAAGAATGTGACATTTCATTTTCGACCACCCATTATGACTCACCCCGTATACTTATTTTGTCGAGTAATTCAGTAATCACTTTTGGAAAAATCCCTTGGTGAAAATCAATTTGTAGATAATACTGTCGATCCAAGGAATAAAAATAATAATCCGTCAACTTGTCCGCGAATTACGACGGTTTAAAAATTACGAAATTTTCAAGAATATTTTAATTCCCTCTGTAGAAGTTCTAATGCCTTAAAAACAAAAAATGACAAAAACGTCTAGAGACATTGATGTTGGCTATCTGCGACGGCATCACTCAATTTCCTTTTACCTCTAGAAAAGTTATTTTAATTAATATTGTAACGAAGTTTTTCCTTAACTCACAGGTAATGACGTCACAATTAACATTTTCTTTATATTTCATTACCCAACTCATTACAACACCTTTTATTTAAATAAAAAACGGGAATTCCCCATATAAAAACAAAAGCAATGGCCAAAACGGCCGTAGGTCCGCGAGTGCGCCCATAGATGGCGCCACCTGTTTATCGCGCTTAACAAGCCGACAGAATTTATAAAGACTAGTAAAATAATTCGAATATTTTGCGTCGTCGACAGTAGACGGCCGAGAGTCGAGGTCGACGGTCTATCAAATGAGAGGACTCAATGAGTTAGTACCGGATATCTGACCTAGGGCGCGGACGTTGTTGCTTCACGTTTCGGCTCCTGACGTCATGCTAGGGTTTTACGACTCAAGAGGGGTGGATTTGTGATTTTCTGGTGTAGTTGGAGTTGTCGTGCTCCACCGGAGTACCTGTGACGTTCAAGTGACGCAGGTGCCATGCTGATTCTGGCCGCGTTCATTTTGTTCATCACAGGGTGCGTTCATATGTAACCCGGGAAAATCGCTAACACACCGCTCACCGTACCGCTTCTTTCAAACCCGATTTGGGACCTATCACCGATTCCGTCACCGTCCTGTTTTACATCCTGGACTGCCCGTAGCACCGATCTTCAAAGCCAACCTGGATGTTGATTAAACCGAAACCGACTATATCCGATTCCGAATTATAAAGTACGCTTCCTCCGAAACCCCAGTCCCAGTGGTCCCAAAGCTCCGTTACCGTTTCATATTGTTGTTACTACTTGTACGCAATATTGAAGTTTCTGACCCCGACCGATCCAGTACAGAATGTACTGGTTTATTACCGAAACCTTCCGTTTTCCCTGGTTCATCAGAATTTCCTTTACTAAGTAACTAACTGTTGCTCCCCCCCTCTCGCTGTATATTGTTTGAATGTTGTTTTACCGTAGTTTAATAGACACCCTATTATTGTTCCTTAGTCCTGGTGTTTTAATCTAAAAATCCCTGGAATATTTCTCCTCTGTTTAAAAGCTACCTTGTAGGCAATAGCGGTCCCTTTGTCGCTTTATAAATATCAAATAGTGGCGCCCGAGACTCAACGAATTAAGTAAGTATCAGCGGACCTGAGAAAGGGCGTCGCATAATTTTGGCGCCCGAGCAGGGACTTTTCTCTTTTCTCTTGTTTAGATTTAAGGATCCAGGGACTCTTTTGTTATTTTCTTACGCTGTACCGATTTATCCGAATCATGGAAGAACACACAGACTTCCTACCGCACCCTAGCCCCTTACCGTTACCAAACCAAACACAGCCTTCACCTGAAATTACTGGTTCTCCTATGACGTGGCCATACCGAATGCCGCCCGAATTTTTCGTTTGGGAAATTTGTGATGTATATAGGGATCCACAAGGTACCCTATCAGACTTACGAAACCGATTCAGAGCCAGACTCTTTGAACATCAGGAAAACGCGTCAAGCACGGATGTTAGACAACTACCCACTGTTATACCACCCTTACCGAAACAACCAACCGCCCCTACCGACAGTATATCCCAGCCATCATTTATTCCGCCACCATATCATTCCGACTTTCCTAGTCAGCCGCCTTTTCAGCAAATAACACCTCAGTCACTCATCAACCCATACGAGTATCTGGAAATCTAACACCACCTGGTATAAGGCCAACACCATCTGTAATACGACCGCTCCCAACACTACCGACCACAACTACCACCACTGCTACCGCAAGTAGGCCCAGTCCAGCAATCTTACCGTCTCAATACCATCCTACCACATTTAGTCATCCACTATGTCAAGCGAAATATCCGCCACCGATGGCCCGATATGTCACACCGCTGAAACTACAAGAATGGGCAATAAGCTTTAATGGAAAAACTGACCCTGTAAGTTTTATTGAACGCTTACCTGAAGTCACTAATAAGCACAAGGGATAACACCGAATGACCTGATGCCTTATTTATCAGTCTTACTAAGGGACGAAGCGTCTTTATGGCACCGAAATAACCGTAGGAATTAGGTCACGTGGGATGATTTTCTTAAGGATTTCCGGACATGAAGATGAACTACGAGGAGGAATTGGAGGTTGAAATAAGTCGAAGAATTCAAAGAGCAACTGAGCCAGTGAACCGTTATATAACCGACTTACAGACATTGATTCGCAGGCATGGACGAATCAACCCGGAGGACGAATTGAAATGGCTGAACCGTAATTTGCTACCAGAATACCGACAGCAAGTCCGAAGTACCGACTTTTACGATATATTCTCGTTCTCCAATGCTGCACGAGGAGCGGAAGTACTCTTCGCCGAACTACGCCGCTCTTACCGACCGACGGAACCAGATAGACCTACCTACCCAAGAGAAAGACAGGAAAGATCTTTCCCCCGAAATAATCCACCAGTACAAACTCAACCGAAACCCACAACAAATATCGTTTGCTGGAGATGTGGTGAGAATGGGCACTATAAAACGAATTGTAGGAAGCCGGCTAAATTGTTTTGCTCCCGTTGCGGGAAAGCTGGGATGTTAACCCGAAATTATTCTTGTGCCCGACAGGAAAACTAGAAGGGGGCTGCACTGAATTAGAGACAGTGCAGCCTGAAAAGATATCAAGTCAGAATGAACCGCTATTTGCTCATAAAGCAAGCTCAAACCCGGACAACCGTCCGCAGATAGTAGTAAGGGTACTGAATAAAAGATTTTTAGCCCTTCTCGATACCGGAGCAACTAGTTCATATATAGGAAACGCCGTCGCTTCACTGTGTGAGCAGAGTTCTTGTCCTAAAGTTGTTTCAAGATTACAAGTCAAAATTGCTAATGGAAAGACGGTCCATATGAAAGAATGTTATCAAGTACCGTTGCAAATTGGGAAAGAAAAAGTTACCGCCTTTTTCAATTACTTTCCACACTTAGCTGCGGATATTATTTTGGGTATGGATATTCTGGGAGAATATGCTGATAGTCTGGACCTACAGACTAAAACCGAGCCTTACACTCTCTGAAGATGAAGAACGAAAGTTAAAATTGTTTTTGGATCAAGAGCTGCCGAAATTTAAGAACATCCAAGGTACCACGCCGTTAATTGAGCATACCATAAATTTGGAAAAATTGGAGCCCATAAAGCAACGCTACCACCCTCGCAACCCAAAAATGCAGCAAGTGATACACACCGATGTTGAGAGGATGCTAAAAGATGGAATTATAGAGCCCTCCACCAGTCCATGCAGTTCTCCGGTGGTAATAGTCCGTAAAAAGGATGGTACACCCAGATTTTGTATTGACTTTCAGAAAGTAAACACCGTTACTCGCAAAGATGCCTACCCACTTCCTTACATCAATGCCATCTTAGATAAACTAAGGAATGCCCGTTATATTTCCAGCATAGATTTAAAACAAGGCTACTGGCAAATTCCGCTGAGCAAAGAAAGTAAACCGATAACCGCATTCACCGTAGAAGGGATGGGCCTTTTTCAATTCCGAGTAATGCCTTTTGGTCTACATTCCGCCCCCGCAACTTTTCAGCGTTTCATGGACCAAATAATTGGCCCTGACTTAGACCCGGTATGCTTCGCCTATCTTGATGACATCATAGTCTTAGGAAAAACTTTCGATGAGCATCTACGAAATTTGCATGAAGTTTTCCGTCGCCTCCGAGCTGCTAACCTCCAGCTAAACCCTGAAAAATGTCAGTTTGGTCGACGTTCCCTCCGATACCTAGGACATGTTGTCACTCCCGAAGGAATAAATACCGATCCAGACAAAGTTTCCGCGATTATGTCAATGCCCGCCCCTGTTAACGTTCGAGGATTAAGACGTTTCCTTGGAATAGCATCGTGGTACCGTCGCTTTGTTCCCGACTTTTCAAAAATTGCATCACCTTTTACCCGCCTACTCAAGAAAGCTTCCAGATGGACTTGGTCCAAAGAACAAGAAGATGCATTTAACCGACTTAAACAAAGTTTAACCGAGGCCCCTGTTCTGGCTTGCCCTGACTTTACGAAACCCTTCATCCTGCAGACTGATGCTTCCGATCAAGGCTTAGGTGCTGCACTGATCCAGAATGGATCCAAAGGCGACCACCTGATCGCATATGCAAGCCGCACCCTGAGTGTCAATGAGAAAAAGATTTCGGTCACTGAGAAGGAATGTCTGGCGATTGTTTGGGGAATAGAGAAAATGCGTCCTTATTTAGAAGGGTACCGATTCACTGTGGTAACCGACCATCAGTCCTTGAAATGGCTGCACACCCTTAAAAGCCCGTTTGGTAGACTAGCTCGATGGAGCATGTACCTTCAACAATTCGACTTTGACATTAAATATCGCAAAGGAGTGTTGAATAAAGTAGCTGATGCTCTATCCCGTAATCCTAAACCGAACCAAACCGAAGAAACGGAACAAGTGTTTTTATTAGCTGATTTTGTACCATGTTCGTGGTATCGAAATAAGAAGATAGCCTTTGAGAATAATCCGACTGCTTTCCCCGATTATTGTATCCGAAACGGTCATTTATACCGACATTTCTGGGACTACTCAGATCCGACCGAACCCGAAATGACCGATCCATGGAAACTGTGTGTTCCAAAGTCTGCCCGCGCTACCGTACTAACCGAAAATCATGACCAACCGACTGCCGGACATTTGGGAGTTGCAAAGACGATCGCCAAAATAGCCTCAGGGTATTATTGGCCAGGAATGTTTAGAGACATAAACCGTTACGTCCGTAATTGCCCATCTTGTCAAAGGTATAAAACATGCCAACAGGAACCCGCGGGGAAAATGAACCCAATCCGAAACAGTCAACCTTGGGAGGGGGTGTCTACAGACATTGATCGTTCCACGAAGTGGACGCAGTGTAAAGCAATCCGTAAAACCAACGATGCTCCACTCACAGACAAATGTCAGACTAGCACTCATAAGCAAACCGAGGAGAAAGCCACCAGCTGTAAAGAACCCACAACGAAAGTCGCCATTACCAACGACACTTGTTGGAGATGTGGAAGTTCTGGACATGACAGATACCACTGCCAAGGACGGTCCATCTTATTTTGTTCCCGTTGTGGCAGAGTTGGAGTGACGTCGCGTCGCTGTTCCTGTATCCTGGAGCATAGGAAGAAGAAGCCGTATCTGCTAAGTAAAAAGCGATACCTTCAGAAATCAGAAAGAGCAGAGACTAGAGAGAAACCAGTTCCAGAACCAGACAGAAGCCAAAGAGTGTTTTAGTGATAGTGTTAGTTTTAGTGTTGTGAATTAATTTTAGGTTGTATTTTTGAAAATGTTAAGTGGTGAAGAAAAATAAGTAAACTTATTTTTCTTTACAAAGAAGAGGGGGTAATGTAACGAAGTTTTTTCCTAACTCACAGGTAATGACGTCACAATTAACATTTTCTTTATATTTCATTACCCAACTCATTACCTTACACCTTTTATTTAAATAAAAAAAACGGGAATTCTCCATATAAAAGCAAAGACAATGGCCAAAACGGCCGTAAGTCCGCGGGTGCGCCCATAGATGGCGCCACCTGTTTGGCGCGCTTAGCAAGCCGACAGAATTTGTTAAGACTAGTAAAATAATTCGAATATTTTGCGTCGTCGACAGTAGACGGTCGAGAGTCGAGGTCGACGGTCTATCAAATGGGAGGACTCAATGAGTTAGTACCGGATATCTGACCTAGGGGGCCGACGTTGTTGCTTCACGTTTCGGCTCCTGACGTCATGCTAGGGTTTTACGACTCAAGAGGGGTGGATTTGTGATTTTCTGGTGTAGTTGGAGTTGTCGTGCTCCACCGGAGTACCTGTGACGTTCAAGTGACGCAGGTGCCATGCTGATTCTGGCCGCGTTCATTTTGTTCATCACAGGGTGCGTTCATATGTAACCCGGGAAAATCGCTAACACACCGCTCACCGTACCGCTTCTTTCAAATCCGATTTGGGACCTATCACCGATTCCGTCACCGTCCTGTTTTACATCCTGGACTGCCCGTAGCACCGATCTTCAAAGCCAACCTGGATGTTGATTAAACCGAAACCGACTATATCCGATTCCGAATTAAAAAGTACGCTTCCTCCGAAACCCCAGTCCCAGTGGTCCCAAAGATCCGTTACCGTTTCATATTGTTGTTACTACTTGTACGCAATATTGAAGTTTCCGACCCCGACCGATCCAGTACAGAATGTACTGGTTTATTACCGAAACCTTCCGTTTTCCCTGGTTCATCAGAATTTCCTTTACTAAGTAACTAACTGTTGCTCCCCCCCTCTCGCTGTATATTGTTTGAATGTTGTTTTACCGTAGTTTAATAGACACCCTATTATTGTTCCTTAGTCCTGGTGTTTTAATCTAAAAATCCCTGGAATATTTCTCCTCTGTTTAAAAGCTACCTTGTAGGCAATAGCGGTCCCATTGTCGCTTTATAAATATCAAGTAGTGGCGCCCGAGACTCAACGAATTAAGTAAGTATCAGCAGACCTGAGAAAGGGCGTCGCAATATTGCTATTATAAGTCACGAGCATTAACAATAACGGTATCATATTTATGGAATGCTAGTTTACTAGAAAAAACGCCAGAGAAAAACAGTTTAAAATTTCATTTAAAATATGGGATGTGTCGTTTCAATTGTTCCTTCGATTATTTTTAAGTATTTAAAAGTTGCAACTGAATAAATGAAAGAAAAAATATTCGTCAGTAAGAAGCTTAGGCTTTAGACAAACCTTACACTTACCTTTCAATCTCGTCTCCAAACTTGCCTTTTTCTGCTGGACAGCCCCTAGAGATTCCACGATAACATTTATTTCAGTTAACCTCTCTTCCAAGGGTTCAATTTGCTTCTGTTTGTCTTCTATAAATTTTATGATATCCTCTAACCGCACTTCTTTCTCGGTTAGTTCGGTCCGAAGTTTTTCGGAATTTTTCTTAACCAATTCCTTGTGCTGAACTTGTTCCTTCAATACTTTGATATCAGTTCTCATTACTTTAATATGTTTTCGAAGTCGCTCGACGCATTTGTTGTATTCGGTAGATCCAAAAATTTCATCGAACTTTTCTTTAAGCTTTTTAGGTTCATCTAGAGGCCAAGCAGAATTCTCTTGATGGCAAAAAATAACATTATTAATTATAGCCTTGGAAACATTTAATTTCTGGGCACAATAAAGATCTATATCGATACATCTTCCTAAGACATTCTGACGCTCTCCACTCTTTGACTCCCACCTAGCGGTATGGTTAACACTTTTGAACTTTAACGCACCACCTGCTGCTGTAGATACTTCCAAGAATTTGCCAACTGTTATATAATCTCCCTTGGCATCTCTAAACTTCACCTTAATGGACGCTTTAGTCGTAGCTTTATTGGAAAGTTTTGGATCGTTAATAAATCCTCGACCAGAGTCGGTTCCTGCTGGCAGCTCGCCAGTCAGTGCATATTTAATACATTCTAATATCGTAGTTTTTCCGCAGCCATTTTGTCCAAGGAATAAAGTTAGTGGAGTCGAAAACGAAACTTTTTCCTCCTCGTCTGGTCCGAAACTTCTGATTCCTCGGATGTATAATCTCTCCAATACGGCCATTGCTTCTGAAATAAATTAAAAATGTATCAATAAATCAAATGTAAAAACATAAAAAAATAAATAGAGAGCCTGCTTACAATGTTAGAAATATACATAAAAAAATATGACACAATAAAGTCATTCAGCACCTCACTAGCTTCTCTTTTTAATGTGCAATCATTATTAGTCGACAGTTAGTGTGCAAATTACCTTGTGCAAATATTGCATTTCATAGAGGTACAACACCATTAAGCAAATAGAAATATATTTTTTTTGCGGCATTGCTCTTCGCTTACAAGAAAACATGGAAATTTGGAAGAATCCTAAAGGCGCTAGGGAACACAAAACTAAAATACTGGATGAGAATTCATAGATTTCTCATTAATCAATATTTATATCATGTTTGAAAAAAAGTAGACCGACTACACCTTAGGTATATGCTAATTAATTAGCTGTGCTTGGTATCAAGCGAAGCAGTGCGCAATCGACCAGCACCGGTTCGGCGTCTCAGCAGTTGCCAGAACAAGGCGTCGCCGACATTAATTTTCGTTTTCTGAATGTTCAGTCTGCTTCAGCTGCTCCGACCAATTCCTAATTAGCAGCTCTGTGTTAAAAATATGTTTGTAGGAGATTTCGTAAAATAGCTAGCGGAACTAAATACCCTCCGACCTTTTCCCGCACCCTCAGTTTATTAGAATAGTTTAGACTTAGAAACCTTTCGTGATCTTTTACCTGTGTATAGATGTTTGTTTGTAATAAGTAAAGTTAGTCTTATAGTGTTATCTGTATCTTCAACCAATGCGTTTCATTTTAACAGGTTATGGACCCAGGTCCTACCCACATATCATTAAAAGAATATTCACGTTCCCATCACATTTCCTCAAGCTACCCAAAAGGAACATTCTTTAAGTAATATGAAGGTAACATGAATGTAATGTTCTCTGGAAGAATGTCCAAAAAGTACGATCTTGTCATGACCCCACATATCACATACTTTTCGGCATGAGAATATCACATGACAAGGGGGTTACCGCAAAGAAGTTCTAATGAATAATATGATAAGAACGTTCTTTAAAGAAACTTAGTCAATTAAGTAAAATATTGTACCTAACATAAGATCTCCTTTCCAGGTGTCCAGGACATACCAGTTATTTTCTGTAAAGAACTACTTATACAAAAAAATACGTGTCGAATAGATTCTTCACCGCCCGCTTGTAGGAAATAGTTATTATTTACCTAAAAAGATAGGTAACTCACTACTTCCTGCGTGTGCGCTGTAAAAAGCCTGTTCCGCACACATCTTATTGTGAAAGTAGAGCCCTTTACTGAATATAACTAGAATATCTCGAGTACTTGTACAGGCGGTCGCCGCACACGTTCTTTCCATGTGATATTGAAGTTTCGAATGATAATATTTCACATGAAAAAAACATGTTCTTCTCCTGAAAGGCTTATTCTTGTCAGGTGCTAGGAATGTCCCAAAGGAACATCAATGGATGCTTGTTTATCATTTCACAAAAGAATGTGTTTATCACGTAATAATCATATGCACGGAATATAATTGGTACGTTCTGAGAAACTGAAAAGGAGGTCGCGGGACACATCCATCTCATATTCAAGTTCCAAATGATAATTTTTCACCTGAATATCACATTCCATCTCCTCGAAGGCATATTTTTGCGCCGATTGTTGGATAGTGAAGAGTGTTTTAAGACTGAACCGATTAATAATGGCATCGAATTACATGGCCGCAGTTCCACGTTTGTATCGCAAAAGAGGTATCGAAGAGGGCAATAACTCAGATGCCGGAAGAACAGACCCAACGTTAATAGAATAGAATAGCTCTTTATTTAGCAATACTGCTAGAACCTACATATATATTACATCATACAACTTAATATGTTAGTTACTGATTCTGTTTTACTACATAGAACAATTTATAGCAAATTTTGAAAGGCAAAAACCCTCATTTAACATACATTTTTTAATCCTATTTTGAAAAACTTTTAAACTATTAATCTGCTTTATGTCCTCTGGTAACGAATTATATAAAGGAATACCACCCTAAAACAACACTTTTATAATGCACTGGTCCTAACCAACGGAATATGAAAATTAAGCCTCGATCGAATATTATAGTCAATTAAATCAGTTCTCAGTTCCAAATAATTGTTCAAATAGTTTGGATAACAGTGGTGCTCAATTTTATATACCGGGTGTCCAGCAGAACCCTGGACATAGGAGGTTAACATGGAAAATCGGTTTTTATTTTTTTGCGCCTGTACGGTTAATTTGATTGAAAAACTTTTAAGAGTAAAGTTGTAGAGCTTATTATGCAAGAATTTGAATTTGGCGCGTCACCCCCACCATGCATGTGCAGTGTCGCCAACATAATAATTTCTTATGTCAGAGTCAGAGCCGATTTTCCTTTCTTATTTATTTTGAGGGACTATCATGTAGTAATTAACATGATTATGCAGCGAAAATTAACCGAAAAAATGTCACATGCATGGCGGGGGTGACGCGCCAAATTCAAAGTTTTGCAATTTTCGAGGCGTTTTCCCAAAAAAACGGCCAAAACTGGGGCATTAAAAAAATTACAGGATGATAGCTGACAATACGCTCTACAACTTTACTCTTAAAAGTTTTTCAATCAATTCAACCGTACAGGCGCAAAAAAAATAAAAACCGATTTCCCATGTTAATCTCCTATGTCCAGGGTTGTGCTGGACACCCGGTATAATATCAATGTTTGCCTTAGCGTCAAGCTGCCTAACGTTTAACCATTGTAAAGTTTGTAACATATTATTAATGGATTGGTACGTATTACAATTTAAGATAACTCGCATTGCCTAATTTTGCAGAATTTGAAGCCTTCCAAGTTCCAATGTCCTCTTGGGTGCATGATATTAAATGTGAACTACAATAGTTAAAGTGTGGGGGAATGACTGTATTGTAAGGGGGAACTGGGGGGGGGGGGGAGGGGTGGTTCTTTCTTTGAAGGATTACTATGAGGATTTTGAGTTATTTTAATTACGTAGAAAGAAGAAGTGTCTCGGGCGCCACCCTCTATGGGTTTTATGTGGTAGAGGGGCCACCGAAGAAATGCACAGATTCAAGATTTAGTAGTCAAGATCGATAATTTATTATCACAATATTTCCAATTAGACAGATAAGAAACTCTTGAACTTTATAATAAATCTACAGAAAGTCTAATTCGGAAAAAGAAGGGTATGGGTGAGAAAATCGGAGGAGAATATAGATGATAACGGTACGGAATGGGGCCCTACTATCAAATGGCTAATCTACTAATTTGTAATACACGAATAACCCCTAAATGCTTCCCTAATTTTAGAGTTCCGACGGTGTGAGTTTGAGGAGCCCTACTAATGCCAGGCACCCGTGTAATGATTGTATGTGGGGCCCTACTACTGCCAGACACCCGTGTAATGATTGTATGTGGGGCCCTACTAATGCCAGACGCCCGTATAGTGAATGTTTTAGGAGCCCTACTAATGCCAGGCACCTGTGTAATGTTTGTATGTGTGTGTGGGGCCTTACTACTGCCAGGCACCCGTGTAATGAATGTTTGAGGAGTCCTACTAATGCCAGACCCCCGTGTAGTAATTGTGTGTGTGTGGGGCCCTACTACTGCCAGACACCCGTGTAGTAAATGTTTTAGAATTTCGGTTAAACGGTGTTCCTTACTTTTAACTCTTTAGGGAGCTCTTTATTCTTCGACTGCTAGCAACGAAATTCCTTTCCGGCTGTCATGCTCCCGTCTTTTATATCCGTTCAACAATCCTAACAAGCCTACTGCCTAATTTTAGAAACTGGTCCTGTATTATCGGGTAGGGTTGCCAAACTATTTAATCCAACTAGACAGGTTTAGCATTTGACAAATGACTGAAATTTAAAACTGACAACATTGAAATACTGAATAACCAAAAACTATTAACCTTCTAATCTGAATTTGACACCAAATAGGTTACATGTAAACTGAACTAGTTAGGCCGCCATCACATACATTTCCTTATTAAAACCATTCCTCGGCCTCCTCTTAAAGATAAATTTTAGTAACTTCGTTACAGTATTAAATACCAGCAATTTTGCCCATGGCGATAGATGCTATGATAGCCGCCGAAAAACCTATTTTCTTCCCTAACTTTTTACATAAGTTATCAGGGCTGGGAAGGTATTATACATATTGTATAAAACGTATTATACGTTGCGAATAATACAGTATTATACTATAGAGCATAAAACTAGTGTATAATACAGCATAATACACATTTAGCGCGACTATGAAATAAAATGATAATGATACCCATAACAGTCATAATAATGCTTTTTTCTAATTTTGACATATAAAGTGGCACTTTTCAATACTGGTGACAGTGACGTAACGTCCTACTTTTCGTAACTAGTTACGAAAAGTAAAATCTTTCGTAACTAGTGATGAAAAGTTGGTGTCACCACCAGTTGCAGGTTTCGGCTGTGGCACACCGTTGCTATAGTTTTACGGTATTAAGTAGATACAAAGTGGTTTAAAAGTAAATATTGAAGTTTAATAATAATAATTCTCTCTCTAAGTAGGTATTTGTAGTCAAAATTAGAAAAAATCTTGTATGAAACAGGTGACGAAAAACCTTTTTTGTGTATCTCATTCAAATTGCGGGAACTCGCTGCGCTCGTCCCGCAAACATTCATTCGTTACACAAAATCGGACTTTTCGTAACTGGTTACATAAATAGCTATTATTTTCAACTACATATTATGTAATGATGACATTTCTGTCTTTTTAAAATCTTGGAAGTGTCTCATTACTGGTCTAGGACCAAAGTAATTCCACTACTGGTCTAGGACTGGAAGTAGTTACTTCCCGTCCTAGACCAGTAATTGTAATATACTATATTTAGTAACTATAGTGTATCGATGTATCGTAACGTAATTCGTAATATTGTCAATGCATAATCTAACCTAAAAAGTAAAGTTTATTAGGACTATTTAGGTAACAAAATTTTTTACTTCCGATGGGTTAAATATTTTATTAACTAACTGCACAACACAAATACACATAAGATAAGATAAATAAAGTAACCCTTAAAAGTTCAAAAATTTCAGAACCTGTTTCAAATATCCTCAAATCAATATTCAGTAGTACAATTAGTATCTTTCATTTTCTACTTTTATTGCACTGTACCGAATAATACTGTATTTTACAGTATTATTCAGAACAAAACATTGATGCTGTATTATACGTTTTTATACATTTTTATAGGTTATTATACGTATATATTATACATGTCATGTATAAAACCATTTATACAGTATAATACCCAACTCTTGAAGTAATCCACTTGGATATAAAAATTCAGTTGTGGATCTAATGTCACACCCAAGTATTTCATTTCCGACAGGACCATATATATTGGAGAAGCATTTATTAACAAACTTACACCTAAATTAGTGTATTTATGACAGTTACCTCTCGACCCAAGTAACATAATGTTACGGTGAGCGGGCGCTGGGAGGCGGAGCGACATTAGAGGTTGGACCTTCGCGGCCTATCCGGGCGCTGCGGCATGGGAACTGTCACGAGTGTTTTATTGCTCTGTTTATTTAGAACGCAGTTATTTACGACCTTTTTCTGTGTGTGTCTCTTATCAATTATTTTTCTTCTAATAATATTCTACACTTTTCTGTATTTTTAGGATTTTGTATAAAAAGCGAATAGCGCCGCCATAATAGTAGTCATATTTAATCGAGCTATACCAAACGGTAATAGAAGGCTATAAAGTGTTAAGTAGTGAGTTATTTAGTAGACGAATTGTACTTGTGTGTATTTGTGGGATAAATAAATAGAGTTTTCGTTTTAAATCGCTACACTGGAATGATTGAACCCTGAGTTTGCAACAATTGGTGTCATAAGTGGGATTCCAGTGGGAATTTGAGGACCAATATTGCTGAACTGTAAGTGAGTGCTTCATTGCCGGACATTTCGTGTTTATGCCAGTGCTCTCCCTTATGCAACAACAGAGGGAAGAGCAGGAAAAACGTTGTAACGAACAAAAAGAGGAGCAGGAAAAACGTTATAAGGAACAAAAAGAGGAACAAGAAAGACGTGATCAACTACAGGAGCGACGTTATCTAGAACAAAAGGAAGAGCAGGAAAAACGTGATCAAGTACAGGAGCGACGTCATCAACAACAGAAGGAAGAACAGAAACGGTTCAAAGAAGAATTAGTGACCCATCTCGCAGCTAGGGAGCAACAATTGGAAGAAAGAACAATGCGTTAACGTTAACGAATACGTTAACGGCCTTAACGAAGGACTCAAAGCTATCCACCAGAGGGTTCTCGAGCTAGAAAAGAAATTCCGGGAACAACTTGAGGACGACAACGTGTCTACAGAGAGTTTTAGCACAGCCAACGCTAAAATTAAGCCTCCCGATTATGACGGTACTACGACATGGGACATTTATAAAACCCAATTTGAGGCAGTTGCAAAAGCTAATGGTTGGTCCGAGCCCCAGAAAGCTACATCATTAGCGGTAGCACTTCGTGGAAAAGCTGCTGAGTTACTCCAATCTCTGTCGGCAGCTGATCTAAGTAATTATGCAGTTTTAGTATGCTCTCTACAACTACGATTCAGAAATGAGCACAAAGAAACCGTGTTTCAGGCTCAGCTGAGGATGAGACAGCAAAAGTCAGGTGAATCCTTACAAGAACTTGAGGCGGACATAGACCGAATAATTCACCTGGCATAACCATCGGCCCCTGAATGTTTTCAAACGCAATTGGCCGCCGAAAGGTGCATTGAGGGAGTTCGCGATAGTGACCTGAGATACCACTTACGTCTAGTCAGGTCCAGGAATATCAGCGAGGCACTAGTTCGGGCCCTGGAATTCGATGCGTCACGAGTGTCATCTAGTTCATCTCCACGTGTAAGAATGGCAACTTGCGATGACAAGAAGGATACGTCAAGGGCTGCATCCATGGCAAGTTTACATAAAGCCATGAAGGATATAGCAGTCAATATCCAAGCCCTGTTGGGAAAAACTCCTCGATCAACAGGCAATCGGGGCATAAAATGTTTTAACTGCGGCAACCTGAGTCACATAAAGAGTAATTGCCGTAATAGGGCAAGAAGTCCGTCGCCTTTGTTTAGAAGACCGAGCGGCAACCAAGGCAGCCTTAGATTCCAGGAAAAACCAATTCCGATCAATGTAAGGGAGCAATTGGCCCAGCCCGTTAAGATCCCCAGGATCAGTCAAGTCAACCAATCAAGTCAAGTCAATAATTTGGGTGGCAAAATTCTTACAGAGGCCGGACGCATTAAAGGACAGAAGATCCAAATTGAACATCGACCAGGAAGGTCTCACGGAAATGCCGATGCATTGTTTAGACGGCCATGTAAAGGAGATAGTCAGCATTGTCGAAGAACTGAGCAACGTGAGGGACATCCTTCTAAGGTAGGAGAACATCGGTGGAAATAAACAATGGCTGGACCACACAGACGCTTCGAGAAGAACAATTGAATGATCCACATATTTGACCCATACTCCTGGCAAAGACTGACGACAAGAGACCAGAGTGGCAAGAGATTGCTGGTAAAAGTCAAAACCTGAAGGCACTCTGGGCCCAGTGGCACTCTCTTAGAATATAAAATGGATTACTGAAGAGAGCGTGGGAGAGTCCGGATGGCAAGTCCCTAGTCAGTCAGTTGGTTGTTCCTGGTAGCACCAAATCGGATGTACTACAGGAAATGCACAACGGAACAAGTGGAGGCCATTTTGGGGTCAATAAAACCTTGGCCAAAATTAAAGATCGGTACTACTGGGTGAATTATCATGAAGACGTCGAATCTTGGTGCCGCAAGTGCGAAGTTTGTTGTGCCACAAAAGGTCCTCGAACAAGATCACGGGGCCGAATGGTGCAGTACACTGTAGGTGCTCCATTCGAGAGGGTAGCAATTGATGTCGCGGGACCATTTCCTCAGACTGCGTCAGGCAATAAATACATCTTGGTCGCCATGGATTACTTCACTAAATGGCCTGAAGCCTACGCCCTGCCTTATCAGGAAGCAATGACTGTAGCAACGGTGCTAGTAAATGAAATGTTCTGCAGATTTGGAGTCCCTCTCGAACTTCACTCTGATCAGGGCCGAAATTTTGAATCGGCTGTTTTCCTGAAGGTCATGGAACATCTCGGAATTCGCAAGACCAGGACAACTCCTTTGCATCCACTGCGGATTTGATGTATGGAACACCAGAAAAAGAGTCGCTCAACTCTGAGAATTTTGTGGAGGAGCTCAAGGAGAGGCTTAACAATGTTCATGAACAAGTCAGGAATAAACTGCGGATCTCCAGTGATCGAGCCAAAGCGAGGTATGACTTACTAGCTAACTCCCGCGGCGGCTTCCAGGATGGTGATTTGGTGTGGCTGTACAATCCGCGGTGAAAGGTGGGGAAGTCGCCCAAACATAGGCAAAATTGGGAAGGACCTTATACAATTATAAAGAAGATTAATGACGTGGTGAATAGGATCCAGCGGACCCCCAGGTCAAAGATGAAGGTTGTTCATCTGGATCGATTAGCACGATACCATGGAACCCTATCTGTTCGGGACGAACAGCCTTAGGAGGGGGGCAATGTTACGGTTCGCAGCGACGCCGCGGTGGAAGCGGGGCAACGCGTGTGGTTGGTGGACCTTCGCGACCAATCCGCGCTGCGTCATGGGTGACACGATTGATTTATTGCTCTGTTTATCTAGAAGGCAGTTGTTTACAACCTTTTTTTATGTAAGAATATTCAAGAATTTGTATCAAGGACGTTATAACGAAGTTAATAATTTTCTTTATCAGTTCTAGGGGATGAGAAATTAATTGTGAGATAAAACTAAACGTGGACTGTATTTCGGAACGTAAATAATCCGGTGTCAAGTTAAACATAAGAGGTTAACAGTCTTTGGTTAATAAGAAGAAGTCAATCTAAAGTATTTTCTGTGAACCTCGTATGAAACTGATACCTTTGATCTCGGGACCTGCACTTGGATCCCAGGGGAGAATCGAAGGGTATTGTTGTTCAGCTATAAAAGGCGTTCGCATGACAGTTTTCATTCATTCTGGCTCCGACTCTTAAAGGGTCAAGATCTAAATTTAAAAACCGTAGAAAGGATTCGATCGCTAGCAGTCCTCGAATCATCTGGAAAACTACCGAACCGATAACAAAAGCGCTCCAATTTGAGATCAGAAATTGTAAGCCAAATAATAATACTGTATACACTCATATTCATTCATTACTCTGTGCCTTGGTACTCACTGGGCCCCTTTTTTATATCTTGGCTTTGGTGTTTACTGAGCCCTTTTCACTTTCTGGCTTTGGTGTTTACTGAGCCCATTTTCACTTTCTGGATTTGGTGTTTACTGAGCCCCTTTTTTACTGAGCCCCTTTGTGTTCTATGCCCTGGTGCTTACTGGGCCCCTTTTATTCTTTGGTCTAGGTGTTTACTGGACCTCTTCCGCTTCAGTCCCGGTGCTTACTGAACTCTTCTTATAAGTCTTTCAAGCCCTGGTGATTCTCGGGCCCCATTTTTATACGATCATTAACCTCACCGAACACTTACCGACTGCTAAATATCATTTCATATTTTACTGTTCCCCAAATCTGAACCTCTCGATAAACCGTAGATGTGCCCGTTAATTTCGTTTTAGTAGTGGATCTATAAATTACTTCGCTGTTTTAAAAGTTTAGTTTCCTATTACCGTACTCACTGTATTTGGTGATTTGTATTAAATTGGTATTTATTACGTATCAGTAGTTGCGTTATTCTTTTGGGCTCTAAACTCAATAGCGGAACCTCGAATTCTGGACATTACTTCTCCGCTGTCTAAAAGCATACCCGAAAGGCATTTGTGGCCCCTCTACTACTTAAAACCTATAGCGGGTGGCGCCCGAGATATATTTGGAAATTGAATAGGACGTCAAAATATAACATCTCCAAAGTAATACGGTTACGACATTCTAGGTTTTTCTGCATTTTTAGGAATTTGTATAAAAGGCGAATAGCGCGCGCGGTTAGTAGTAGTCTTATTTTAATCGAGCTATAAGTAAGCTAAAGTACCGAACGATAATAGAAGGTTATAAAGTGTTAAGTAGTGAGTTATTTAGTAGGCGAATTGTACCTGTGTGTATTTGTGGAACAAATAAATAGTGTTTTCGTGTTAAATCGTTACACTGGAATTATTGAACCCTGAGTTCGCAACACTATTAAATGAACAACCATATGAGAGGAATTTCATATATAAACTCACAGCTGAACGGCAAACTCAACATTTCTATTCTCTAGCTGCACAAAAAGAAACACTTTAGCGATTTTTGGAGGTTGCGTATATTCAATGTTTTATTATTGTATTGTTATTAATAAATATGCATTAATAAAAAGTCCTGCAAGCTAGCATTTATGACATGAAAATTGGTGTATTTTTCTCTAGGATTCAGCTATAGCCATTTCCGAATTTCTTTGAACTATAATCAAGCATTGGAGTGGGGCAATGAAACCATTAAGAAACAATGAGTTCAGTTCTTAAAATAGAACATGTGCTCACAAGTCAGCTTTGAGTTCAAAGTCAGCATTATTGTTACATTTTCATGCTTCCAATTGGGGCAGCCATATATCATTGTCCTTGTCCTTCCATATCTATTTTTCACATTTCTTGGTCCAAAAAAAAATATTTTATAGGTATTGTCACTAGTACTTATGTAGAATGAATACATTGCTGAACACACATTTAACCAAAAACTGAATCTCTTCTACTCTCATTTTGGAAGATTTATTTTAAAATATATTAATAAAATATAATATACCTACTAGCGAAGAATCTCGGTCCATTACTAGATTCTCAATTATTAATCATTATTATTAAAATCTTAAACAAAAAAAAAGCTATGTGGCAACTCATTCACTTATTTTTGGCATCTCGTTACCTTTGAAACCTTCATTTTTTTTATACCTATCTTCTTTCATCACATGCTGAGAAGATATGATAAAAATGTCAAAGTCAGATTTCCAACGCCTACTTGACGGCAATAATAAGTAAACGGCTTATATGTGAGCATAATTGTAAACAATAATCTTAACCTCACACCGATTAATAATCACTGTCACTGTCAGTCATGTTATACCGGGTGAAATATGTCAGATTTCCAACGCCAACTTGACGACAGAAATAAGTGAATGGATTATACACTCGGGTTCATTTGAAGTGGATCACTCTAATTGATAATCGACTTTAAACTGCCATAACTTTTAAACCACCTGATACATTTTAATTCATTTTTGTGTGTTTACTGGTCATTCTTTTCTCTAGAGAATGAAGTATTTTCACTTATTTTTTACTTCTAGTTAGATGTCTCCAGTTCATTTACTTCTGAAATGTTCGTTTGCCTTTTTTTAAGGCGACTGTGTAGCTTGCTCTTGATGATAGAAAAACTTGTGACACCATGTATGACAGGAGAACTCTTCTTGAGTTTAGACCACTTTTTTGCTTTTGAATATCTGTCATACAATTTAAGAAAACATTGTTTTTGTACTGATATACATTTTCTTTATGGTTTTATTAACATTAAGGATATTTTCTTGACCAAACTACGCAAACCAGGTTAACAAAAAAGTTAACCATTCGAATTTCCTTGATCCGTGGTCCAAACCGTGACGTCAAACTTAACTAGACCAGTTAACATGCCACCGGGGATGGTTTGCCTGTTGCCATGTATATAGTTAAGTTGTTTGTTTATGTTTCGTTTATTTATAGTCAAATCAAAAATATATTGAATGCGCAAAATGCAGCACATTTCTGCTTTTCCTTTCCAATTTTGTACCGGCTTTTCTTGGAAAAAGAGTATAAATTCAAAAGAAATAGTCGCAAAGTTCTCGACCATGTCAGTGCGAGTTTCTTCTTCTCGGAATCTCTTGGTAAATAAAAAGAATCTGTAAAATAGAAAGAAGATAAATATGAAAACTTTTGTGGAGTATGATGCTTGATGAATTATTAACGCCTAATAATTCCTCCACTTTCCTCAATTTGAATCCTTATTGAGGGCTGAATCTAGGAATTGTGGTTTTGTAACCAATAACATCTGGATACTTTTTGACGAAAAACACATAAAAATGCCAGGATTTCACGAAGATTGGATTGACAAATATCTTAAATTTTAACAGAAAACCGACTGGAGTCAGGAGTGACGTTGACACGTTGACGTTATAAAAGATTACCGTGATGTCATTAGGTTAACCCTTGACGTCACTAACTTAACTTAACCCTCTAGTGGTCTAGATCGAGGAAATATCCTTATTTTGATAAGTTGGTCATGGCAAAACAATGTTCGGTGCCATTATTACAGGAATAGCTGCAATATGGCTGTCACAGTTAACGCTTTTTTAAATTGTCGAAATCCTTTTGTTATACAGGGTGTCACAATTGAACATCCGTAGTTCTTTAGAAAAAGAAACCATAAGTAAACACAAAAGAAGTCATTAAATTGTATCGATTGATCTTGTGACTTAATCGCGACATTTCGACAATTTGAAAAAACGTCAACTGTGGCAGCCATATGACAGCTATTCCTGTAATAATGGCACCCAACATTGTTTCGACATGGCCAACTTATCAAAATGTTAATAAAACCGTAATGAGAAAATGCATATCAGTACAAAAGCAATTTTTTCATAAACTGTATAACAGATATTCAGAAACAAAAAAGTGTTCTAAACTCATGAAGAGTTCTCCTGTCATACATGGTGTCACAAGTTTTTCTATCATCAAGAGCAAGTTACACAGTCGCCTTAAAAAAAAAGGCAAACGAACATTGAAGAAGTAAATGAACGGCAGGCATCTAACTAGAAATAAAAATTAAGTAAAAATACTTCATTTTTAGAGAAAAGAATTATCAGTAAACAGGCAAAAATTCATTAAAATGTCAGGTGGTTTAAAAGTTATGGCGGTTTAAAGACAATTATCAATTAGAGCGATCCCCTTCAAATGAACAAGAATGTACTTACATATGAGAGGGCGAGAGGAAAACCTAACCACCTCAACTCAAATTGACTAAATGGATCACCGATTATTGCGCAACCTGTAAACTGTAAGTGCAATCCACAAAACCAGGGCAGTGTTGCAACCTGTCAAAAATTATCTTTTTATAAGGGATTTCTCATAGTCAGCCGGTTTTCGCAAATTTTTTAAGGATTGCGCCTGATTTCGTGGCCTTTATAACGGATTTCGTCGATTTCGCGGATTTCCCGTGATTTTATGACACGATTTCGCAGAGTGGTTAGCGGTTAGCCCCTCGAAAAACCTTCAACCTCTTCAAAAATAAAACACCTACTGATAATAGCATCACTCCAGATACTTTTAATGAATACTTTTGCCAGATTGCTCCTGACATTATAAATAAGAATCTACCTGAACCTAATAGGTCTTCTGAATCACTTGTTAATATCTTCACTTCCACGCTGCCCTTACCTAAAGAGAAATTCTCATTCGCAACTATTAGTCAAATTGAACTTAGAGACATAATTATATATTGATTGATTGATTGATTAATAATCAGCAAAATAAAAAACAAAAATGGTCGTGACTATAACATGACTATAACATGAATTTAAAAATCATTAAATCCATAAAGAACCTTATTATATCCCCATTGACAAAACTGTTTAACCTCTGTATTAGAGGCTCCATATATCCTAGGATTCTGAAGGTATCTCAGGTAGTATCAATACATAAAAAAGGTACAACAGATGAACTCACAAATTATGGTCCTATATCAGTGTTATCTAAATTATTTGAAAAAGCACTGAGTAACAGAATCAAAAACTATTTTGACACCAATCAGCTATTCACTTCGAATCAATTTGGATTTCATATTGGAAGATCAACTACTTTGGCTATTAACAAAAACTTGTTAAAATTGTAAATATATGCATCGACACCGTGCGGCCTTGTTCTGTGATTTGACAAAGGCTTCTGATTGCGTTTCTGCCGATCTAACTCTGAAGTTAGAAAAATATAATTTCTCATCCAAGAGCGTGGACTTGCTTCACTCATACCTTGTTGACAGGTTCCAGATCGTGCAAGTGGGCTGTGATAGATCTAGCCTATGTCAGATGCATTTTGGAGTTCTGCAGGGATCTGTTCTTGGACCCTTGCTGTTCCTTATTTACTTTAATGATCTGGAGGGCTGTGACAAATGACATTATGGCTGACTTTTTGCTCTATGCTGATGACACAACCATAATAAGAAAGGCACCAAAAATTGATTTGTTAAATGAATATTGAACTTGAAATTGACTAATGAAACTCAACTACAAGTTACAGACTGGTTCCTGGCAAACCAGCTGAACTTAAACGAATCAAAAAACCAAAAACTAATCCTATCAACTCGTCCCATTGTTAATATACAGAATGAGCCGACCACATTTCTTGACACGCTCACTCAACTCACACAAAAGCTAAAACAGGAAATTGCAGAAAAAGACAAGTACATTAAGAGGATAAAAAGCCACCCAGGAGAGTGCCGTGGAGCTCGACAGCAACTTGCTTGCCGAGAACAACAGATTCAAGACGCAAATAAGGGAACTGAAGGCCAAACTCAAGGCCACCTTAACCGGCCCCTCTTAAAAGCCCCCAATCATAACGGCAGACTGTGGAGTGGGTTGCAGCCTAATCAAGGACGTCGAGGATGAGCTGGAGGATGTAAAAGAAGACTTAGTAAAAACTAAAAACGAACTAGATGACCTTTCGGTTCTGAAGAGCAACTTGCTAACATCCGTCGAAGTACTCTCAGAGGCAAATAAGCTGCATCTCAACGAAATTCATGACCTAAAAACACAGCTGTGCGGTGATGTATCAGCTGGCAAGGCCTCCGCGCGTAATGTACCCGAGAGCTGCCTTCTCGGGAGCTCCTTGCAGAATCTCGGAGGCTGAACTCTGCGTTGGAGGAAAACAACACTTTGCTCAAACTTAGGGTGTCCACGTTAGAGGGGCAACTTTTGATATGCAGGAATAAAGCGGAACAACATCATCATACACACCGTGAGCATAAGCAAAATGAAAAAGATCAACAAAAGCAACACTCAACTCAGAACCGAAAGAATGCAAGTCTTGTAGGTGGGCTACCGCAGCCCCAATTATATAAAGCAATAGAAGCTCCGGCAGCTATTGTTGAAAGTACTGCTTCCAAGGAAAAATCACGGAAAAACTCGCAGCCTAAGCAGCCTCGCAGCCAACTGAATCAGAGAAAACAACATCGAAATGGTGTTGCGGAGTCTAATGCTATCTCAAACGCTAAAGCTAAAGCCAAAGGAAAAGCTAAAGCAAAAACTGATACGAACACAAAAGCTGATACAAAAACCACAACTCGAGACGGGTTGTCCGAGCCTATATCTAATGTACCTCCAGGCACTGTGATGGAACCTGCGGGGTCTTCTGAGAGCGTGGAGCGGGGTGGTGGTCCTTTGCCGAAAATGCCGGCGCCCCCCGGGACTATATTGAACCAAACTACTGACTGGCAGGAGCAAAAGAGAAGAGGTTTTAATCGCGTTGTCCGCTCGGCCCCAATTGAAGGGAGGCGCTCCGGGTCGTCGTTTGCATTGAGGGTGGCCACTGTCGTGCCTGTGGAGCGCAGTTGGGTGTTTGTGACCGGACTCTCTGGTCACAAACCACCGAAATTCAGGACTATTTCAGTGCCAACAATATTGTAAGTTTTCATTGCGAGAAACTCCGAACAAAAAATAGAGACAAGATCGGCTCTTTTCGTATTGGTATTGCTGCGGATCTTGACAGTCTAGTTCTGAGCCCAGACCTCTGGCCAAGGGGCGTGCGAGTGAGCAGGTTTTTAAACCTGAAGCGGAGAGTACCTCAACACGGGGGATAGTGGATGCTCGCGGGCTCACTCCTGCGCGGGATGCCTGTGCTGAGGACACCGACGGGAAGCTGGCCATGCTATCACTAATGCATCTCAATGTGCGTAGCTTAGGCAACAAGGCTCGCGAACTACAGGTGTTGCTGGCAGATGCCAGACCGGATCTCTTCTGTGTGACTGAGCGAACTGGATGCGGGGAGATGACACACAGTCGGTGTTCCTGAACGAACACTCTCTGGTCTTTATTATAGGGTGAAGATTTGTTTGACTAGGAATAACCGTTCCCTGTGTCTGCAAGACTGACGCAAACAGCGGCACAGTAGGTCTTGTTGGGCGCCTTTGGAAACTTGTATACTATACTGGGATTGGGAGGTTGGGTTAAAAAAAAAGCTTAGCCCCGGGAAAATTCCCTCTACTTTTTTTTAAATTAGCCTGACGTCGCTCCGACAGACAAACCCAGGTTACTTCTGGTGGCAATTAAAATTAATTAACGTTCCGTTAACATCTTCTACTCATCGCGTACTGGATGCCGGGGCGGTGGGACTGCTATATTTGCAAAAGACTGCTCAAACCTTAAGTTGGTAAATATTAATGTAGAGTCTATTGAAAAACAATGTGAATTCTGTGTCTCAAAATTTACGGTACTTGGTAGAGATTGCTTTATTGTTTGTATATATAGATCGCCTTCGGGCAGTTTGGATGTGTTTTTGTCTGTCCTTGAAGAAATCCTGGATAGCGTAAGCTCTCCGAGCGGGTACCTGGTGGTATGTGGTGACTTCAATGTGCATTTTGGGGTGAATAGTGGGAGCACTTTCTCTGTTGAGCAACTTTTTACTAGTTATGGGCTCGCTTCACATATTTGTGGAACTACAAGACCTGGCGATGCTCATTGCGCCCAGCTCGACAATATCTTCAGCGACCTTTCGCTGGATGGCCTGACCTCTGGAATCCTGGAGACTGAAGTGTCGGATCACTACGGCCAGATTCTTAACTTTCATACTCGAGAAACATCAAGAAAGATATCATTGGTGGAGAAACGCTCTTTCTCTGATATCAACATAAAAAGCGGGACCGGCGAGAATATCGCAGGTTCCTATCAAATTATAGGACTGCTTTGTACGAGAGCAGAATAATATGCTCCAGTAACATGACGAAGACCGCATGGGGTATTTACAGGGAAGAGTCCAACAAATTAGACAGAAGAACGACATACATCACTCTGAGGTCGGCGGAGGGTGGGTTTACCGAGGACCCTCGGACGGATTTCAGTGTGCCTTCCGCTCTCACTGGGGACACGGGTGCTGTTTTGGCTGGCTCCGGTGGTGCCTCCGCAATCCCTACAATTTTTCTGTCCCCGGTGGATGTGCCGGAGGTTCGGGGATCCATCGCGCGTCTGCCTAACAAGCTCTCTGCGGGTCTGGACGGGATACCAGTGATGGTGCTCAAGCGTGCCTGCCCTCATATCTGTCTCCCGCTTACACACGTCATAAACGCCTGCTTCCTCGAGGGTGTCTTTCCATCAAGACTGAAGAAAGCAAAGGTGATGCCTGCACACAAGAAAGGCGATAGGCTTGACATTTCAAACTATAGGCCAATCTCAGTGCTATCGGCTTTTTCTAAGGTCTTTGAGAGAGTGATCTATACTAGAATAATGGACTTTCTTTGCAGTCACAATATACTTTCGGGCAGTCGGTTTGGTTTCGACTTTGACACTATAAACCACTCATTGCTGCTTGACATTCTGCAGGGATATGGTATAAGAGGGTATTGTCTGCGTTTGATTGACTCATACTTAAGTCATAGAAGGCAGACGGTCAGTATCACAGCGAATGGAGTGAATTACCTGTCGGCGTCGTCATTGGTGGGGCAGGGCGTACCGCAGGGCTCCATACTGGGACCTATGCTATTCCTTTTGTACGTGAACGGACTTTGTGATGGCATTCCGGGTTCTTTGATCTGTCAGTACGCGGATGATACATCGGTTGCGCTGTCGGGCCGTGCACTCTCGGACCTGTCGGGGGAGTGTGCTCGGGCGGTGATTTGTATGCAGGAATGGTGTAATAACCACGCCCTGCTGCTGCTGAGAAGAATACAAATAAAGTCGAATCTCTGTATGTTCCTTACACAACAGGTCCATTCCTGAAGTAGACAATATAAAATTCCTTGGTGCATACCTGGATTCATCAGACGTCAGAATTGTCAGGCGGATGCAGTAATTGCTAGACTGAACAGCTTCTGTGCTTTACTGCGGAGGATACGTAGGGTTCTCACGCTGAACACACTTAGGCAGTTCTACTTTGCCTCTGTTCAGTCCGTTATAACATACGGTGTCATGTTCTGGGGATCTTCGGCTGGAGCTCGGCGAGTCTTTATGGCTCAAAAACGCATCGTCAGATGTCTGCTTGAGCGCCGCCCGCGCACCTCTTGTCGGCCGTACTTTGGCCGACTGGGTTTCCTAACAGTGCCAGCTTTATACCTTAGATCGCTGGTCGTTTTTGTGAGGGAGTCCGTGGCGACCAGGAACGGAGCCGGTCTTAGTGTGCCTTTGCACAATACCGCGTTCTTTGAAAGGGCTCCCACTGATATGGCAGTGAAGGCCTACAATCTTCTGCCTCTCGCTCTAAGGGAGGTACGGAGTTTAATTAAGTTTAAGAGAGATACCACCAGGTACCTGTTCGATAAATGTATCTACAATTTTGACTTTAGTTTTAATCTGTGATGTAAATGTCTAATTTTTAAACTTTTTTTAAACTGTTTAATGTATACATAGGGCGAGTAATTTTTTCTTGTTTTTCTGTATTTTAAAGATGCGCTTTGTGCGCTAATACTATTTTTTTGACGTTGCTATTGTCTGGGATTTCTAGATTGTGCTGGCAATAAAGATTGATTTGATTTGATTTGATAAACCAAAGATAATGACTGTTTTTTTCATTGTACAGGGTGTTTCAAATTCGAGCCACATCATTGGGATCTCAGCAACGGTAAGAGATACAGGGTCGGTTAAATCGGGGCAAAGTTGCGCAGTTTGGAATTTATAAATATACCGGTTTAACAATTGAAAAATTCCGATTACTTCCGGAGATATCCGAAAATATACGAAATTTTGAAATATCGTTTTTATTTTGTTTTGAGCTTATTCGAATAGATATTTCAAAATAATTGACACTTTGTCATTGCAACTTTTTCTGCCCTGTAAGATGGCATATTTAGTTTCTTTCTGCGATGTTTCGTTTTTTGAGAACCATCATCAACTTTACTTTTTTAAATACGGACCTGGATTTTTTATTTGTTATTGTGATCGCTCTTTTTAATCCAAACAACACGATATGCAATATGACATATATTGCAATTAAAGTGTAGCTAGACATCGTTTTTCCTCTAAATGTTATTATATAAAATTCTTATTTAATATATAAGACCGATTTTATTACTAAACGAAGCACTAAACAAAAAAATAAAACATTAAATTAAATACTCGAATAACTCTCCCTGCACCTCAATACATTTTTGAGTTCTTCTAAGCAAGTTGCTAGTAATTGAACGTTCAATTGTTCTAGCTCGTATAGCCCTTGCTTCCGTTATTAAATTTTTCCTTACAATATTGACATCATTGGTTGGGTGTTTGAATATGCAGTTTTTCAAATAACCCTTAAGAAAGTAATCCAGAGGAGAAAGATCGGG
This sequence comes from Taphrorychus bicolor, assembly GCA_951812265.1. NCBI lineage: Eukaryota > Metazoa > Arthropoda > Insecta > Coleoptera > Curculionidae > Taphrorychus > Taphrorychus bicolor. The sequence continues at coordinate 71,161,238 of OX638297.1, read as the reverse complement.
ATTTCTTTCTGGCAAGTGGCACGATCCCTTGGTTTCCAATCCACTGGTTGGAAAACAATTTGTTTAAAAAATTTGTAACAACTCTTCCGTTATGCAGCACTGCGCTTAACCTGTGTCCATGGTACTCAAATCCACGGCACCCTTTTCAAAAATGAATTAATGCATTAGCGTTCTAGGAAAAGCCAAACAGGATTGAATCATTAATTGAATCATTATTAGCATTTAAAAACCTAGATTATTATCTTCGATGGTTAATTGTAATTTATTTTATTTGTAAAAAATCTATTAAAGTATTTTTCTTGTTGCAAGTTATGTATTAATAAATAAATTCAGAAATTCTTGATAAAAAAAGGAAATTTAATGGGAGAACAAGGGCTATACGCGAGCTAGAGTAATACAACGGGCAATAACGAGGTAATTGCTTAGAAGACTTTTTGGTTAGTGCTTTGTTTGGTAGTTAGACATCCTAGTAACAATAGGTAGTAAAGGAGATAATGGGTATATATAAAAAAAAAAAAGATTTTTAGCTAAACTGTAATTGCAAAATATCTCAAATTGCATATCGTGTTGTTTGGATTAAAAAGAGCGATCAAAATAACGAATAAAAAATCCAGGTCCGTATTTAAAAAAGTAAAGTTGATAAGTTGATGATGGTTCCCAAAAAACAAAACGTCGCAGGAAGAAACTAAATATGCCATTTTACAGGGCAAAAAAAGGTTGCAATGACAAAATGTCAACCATTTTGAATTATCTCTTCGAATAAGCTCAAAAAAAAATTAAAACAATTTTTCTAAATTTAGTGTTTTTTCAGATATCTCCAGAAGTAATTGAAATTTCTCGAATGTTAAAACGGCATATTATTGAACTCCAAATTGCGCAACTTTGCCCCAATCTAACCGATCCTGTATCTCTTATCGTTGCTGAGATCCCAATGATATGGCTCGAATTTGAAACACCCTGTACATATTTCAATGTCTCCTTTATGTTAAGGAAAATGAAAACCTATACAGGGTGTCCAGTTTAAAATGATGTACATGGGGATATTGGAAACCGTTGGAGATACAAGGTCGGTTAAATGGAAGAAAAGTTGCGTTATGGTCTGCTTAAAAATAATCCGAGTCAATGATATTTTAAATCGATATCGTTCCGGTAATACAGGGTGAAAACCAAAATAGTGCATTTTCGAAAAACCCTAATAGTTTTGTTATTACAAGAGCTACGGTCTTAAAAATTTCAGATTAGGGGTAAGAGGATATGGTGGTTCCGAAAATTCGGTAAAAAGTCCTGTAGGCCTACTATGTTGTGCGCGGCCGTTGTCAAATTTCGTTTTTCTTATGGACGCCATATTGAATTTTTGCATTGTTAAAATCCCCGCAAAAAATGCCCTTCAACCATGTATAACATCTTTATGTTCGGCCAAGAAAAATACTTAAAAATAACAAAATTAAGATTTCATCATAGGTGGCTTGGATATTCCTATTAAAATTTTGGCACAGTCGGCTTAGATTTGTCATTTGTTATTATCCAACTGTCTGTGTCGCAGAAATAATGCGAATGCTGAAGAAATGTATTTTAATAAATACCCAGAAAGGCCACAAGCTTACAGACCACTAGACGAAGATAAAGAAAATTTGGTTTTACTAAGCGTGGTCGAAACACCTCATACCTCTTTGCGTCAAATTGAAGATACAACAGGCGTTGCTCGGTCAACGGCGAATGCCATTTTAAAGCGTCATAAATATCATCCCTATCGTGAGCATCCCAGCCAGGGGCTCCAGAATGGTGATCATATTAGAAGAATGGAATTTTTGTCAATGGTTTATTCAAAAAACTAAAAATACCTAATTTTACCTTGAAAGTCCTCTGGTCTGATGAGAGCCGATTTATCAACTGAGGACTATTTAATCGTAAGAACACTGTTTACTGGTCCTATGCAAATCCACTGCAATTAGATGGGGATTTAATGTGTGGCTAGGAGTTGTGGACACACATCTGATTGGGCCGTACTTTTTTAATGAGAACTTAAGCTCCGAGAGATATTTGAACATTCTGCAAAGTTCTTAACGTAGCAGAAGAAATAATGAGACTTCCACTAGCCACCATACAGAACATGTTTTTTCAGCAGGACGGTGCTCTAGGTACATCATAATGAGCGGATTATTGCAAACTATCGGAATGCTGAATTTGACGATAAGTGGACAGGCAACCTGGGACAAATTGCATGGCCTGCAAGGTCCCCTGATTTAACACCGCTCGATTTTTTTGTATGAGGTCATATGAAGAAGCAAGTATCGTAGGTCTTATGAAACCGTAGAGGAACTCAGCTGTTAACGAACTTACTCCGCAAACAGTAAAAAACTCCGCGAAGCGGTCCTGGGACGAGCTATGTTGTGCGCGCGAGAGAACGGTGGTTTATTTGAACACTTAATTTAAATCTAAAATAGGTCATTTCGTTTCTTTGTTTTAATTATTCGTCGTATGAATAAAGGTGTTTAGTTTTGGTTTGTACAGTTTTTGAATTATTTTACTAGTAAACTTGGCAAAATACCAAGCTTAATAAATCTACACCTAACTTCTCCTATTTAAAGTGAAGTTGGTTCATTTACAGTAAGTACTTTAATAGGAATATCCAAGTCTCCTACGATGAAATCTTAATTTTGTAATTTTTACGAATTGTTCTTGGCCGAACATAAAGATGTTATACATGGTTGAAGAGCATTTTTTGCGAGGATTTTCAAAGTGCAAAAATTCAATATGGCGTCCATAAGAAAAACGAAATTTGACAACGGCCGCTCACAACATAGTAGGCCTAGACGACTTTTGACCGAATTTTCGGAACTATCATATCATCTTACCCCTAATCTGAAATTTTCAAGACCATAGCTCTTGTAATAAGTAAACTATTAGGGTTTTTCGAAATTGCACTATTTTGGTTTTCACCCTGTATTACCGGAACGATATCCATTTAAAATATCATTGACTCGGATCATTTTTAAGCAGACCATAATGCAACTTTTCTTCCATTTAATCGACCTTGTATCTCCAACGGTTCCCAATATCCCCATGTACATCATTTTAAACTGGACACCCTGTATAATAAACATGAAAACATTCACTCTCACTATACTAGACAAAAATCAAATATATATAAAGATTTCTGTAGAATAGAGAAACTTAAAACAGGAATAATCCCACTATGGGCCTAAATTTTTTAATTTACTGCCACCTAGAATTAGATTGCTACCTACTGTACAATTTAAAATTAAGATAAAGAAATATTTAACTTTAAAAACCTTCTACTCCATCCATGAATAGGTCCCCCAAGGGATCAACCACTAGTCGGAATCAATGTACACTTTGCTGGGAATATCTAGGGAATACATAGGAATACTTGGGAATACCTGGGAATACTTGGGGATATTTTGGAATTACCTAGAATTAGTTGAGAATACACGGAAATACTTTAGGAATAAGTGGGAATATCTGGGAAATACCGAAGGGAATACTTGACAAATATTGGTTATTTATTCATTGGACCTTCTGTGCTCGGCAAAGAAAAAGGTGTTTTCTACTCGGTTTTCTATGTGTTATGGTGTACTGAATAAAAAAAAATTCACTGTAAGTACCTATTCTCTAGGTACCTATTTATAAAATTTAGGTACGTAAGGATTTAGGATAAATATTTAAAACAACAAATCTGCTGATAACGTTAAAATCTTGAAACTCCCACGCACAGAAGCGTGTGCAAAGTGGACTTTGCACACGCTTCTCCCAAGCAGCATTCTAAGCCATAATTTGCGACCATTTGGTTAAAAAAGCTGCCAAAAAAGCCAATCTATTACGAAATTATTACGGCACCTTGGCGAAAATGGGGAACTTTTATTTCGTCCTTACTCGGCTTTTCTATCCAATATTTAGGCCAGTATTTTGGCCATATTTCAGCAAAAAAGGCTAGATTTTATAGCTAAAATTTGAGTGATAACAAAATAGCTTTTATTGCTAAAAATGTTTCTATATTTTGATATCTAGCCTTTTTGTCAACTGTGCATGGAGATTCAAAATGCCGACATGACATGCATGACTGGTTGTGTTATGTGGATATATTCTCAATAGTTTGATTTTAGATTATGCAGCAAATTGTCGCAAATAATAGACTAAAATCTTAGTGCCAAGGCAAATTTACTGTAAATGTAGAGGAGATTTGATAAAAATCAATGCGCCAAGGTATTTTTAATTATTTTGCATCCTATCATTTACACTAATAATAAAAATTAATTAATCTTAAATTAAATTTTCTGATTTTTACTTTCTCTGCTACACGCGTTTTGACGACTCAATGCATCAAAATGTTTTTAGGTTAACGCTAAAAATATATCATTCAATAGTTGCATGGATATAATTTATTATTTTATTAATGGCTGCTAAATTAGAAAATTTAACAGTCTATAAGTAATGGCCGCCCGGTTATTGCAGATATTTATCGAGGCTACAACGATCGTCAAGAGGCTAGGAGCGACCGTTCCGTCATAAAAACCAATCAGTGGCCAAAAAAATAACTATGTCGGCCATGTCGTTTATTTTAACGCCCTCTGACGGCTCTCAACGAAGTAAAATGTAAAGTCACATGCTGCCACGTTTGAATGCTTTTGTTGTCACAAAAACTTTGCATTATAAAATAAATAATAAATATGAAAATAAAATAATTGACAACATTGTCCAAAAAAACATTTGGGTTAATCGATTTGTGAAATTCTAGTGGAATAAGTATTTATAGGTTTATATATATGTATATATATAGGAAGTTACAGAAGTTACAAAAGAACGATAACGGTTTTCTGAAGTTGTTGGATTAGAATTCGATTTTGTTTAAGGTTAATAAGTTTTTAAATAAGCTTTGGCATTTGGGTAAAGTTAAGATTACTACTTTATGGCTGCCTTATATCAATATTCCGTGGCTACATAAATTAGCTGTTATTTCCAAATTTTGTAGTTGTTTTGGCTAACACAAGTTTTAGCTATATTTCTGGTTAAAAAAAGCCACAAGCTTACTGCAATAAAGTAGAAATTTTATCCAGTAAATATTCGGAAATTTTAACCAGGCAAAAAAATGTAATGTTTACCAAAATGTTTGCCAAATTATTGCCATCAAGAAAAATATTACTTTATGACGAAATATTGGCAATAGATGAAATTTTATGGATAATTTTTTTGATCAAAATTTATCATACATAAATAGCCAAATAATAACCAAATCCTTGCTTTTTTAACTACTTTATGACTAACTTTTGGCAATTAATGCTACTTGGGCTGTATGAGAGCGTGCAGAATGTGCACCTTGCGCACGCTCTCCCTCATTCTCATGCATTAATTTCATCACTTACACACAAATTAAAAACTATCTTTTATGAATCACGTAACGAAAAACTTCTGTGTAACTCATGCAAATGTCAGTTTAATCTCGAATTCAGTAGTTGTTGTAATTTTTTACGACAGAAAAATCAAGAGTAGGATGTTAGTTTCACCAGAGTAATGTCTTCATCAGCAAGTTCTTTGGTTGCCCATCATTTACACAATTACCACAAATCAAATATACTTTACACCATAAGTATTTTACAAGATATACAGGGTGTCTTTTTTATGTGTGTGCAGATTACTATCTCGGAAACGGCTGTAGTTCCGAAGGCGGTTAAATTAGCAAAAAGTTGACTTTTGTAGAGCCTGTTTTGATAGCCTTTATAATGTTGTCATATTTTGAATGGCTTGTAAAATATTTTAAAAAAATGTAAGAAATACCAAAACTAGGTCTGTATTTAAAAAAAATTAACTTTATACTGGTAACTAGGTTGATAAGCGTCACACGAAGCTAATCGATAGATTATGATAGAATGTGATGTCATATGGGAGGAGTGTAGTAAAACTTTGAAATTTAAAGTTTTTTTGTGTCATCAATAGTTTTCATCAATTTAAAATTTTCGCAATTTTTTCATTTTTCCAAATATTTTAAAAACTACTTAAAATGTGGCAACAGTGTAAAGGTTTTCTAAAAAGTCTCCACAAAAGACAACTTTTTGCTAATTTAACCAACCTTGTAGCTACAGTGTTTCGGAGATAGCAATACTGCACGCACTTAAAAAAGGCACTCTATATAGATATTAAAAGGCTCTAATGGTACTGGTGTTAATATGGAATTACTAAACATTTAGATGGAAATACCTAAGAATACACGGAAGTACCTAGGAATACCAAAGAAATAAAAAGGAATACTTGAGTATTCCTGGGAATGCCTGAGTGTTCCCAGGAATATTTGGGGAATACTGGAAATACCTGGGAATACTTGTCATTTTATCAAAGTATTCCCAACAAATGGGAATCACTGTACTCTTTTTACGATAGAAGTGGACCCCTTGCAAATAACTATGGTGGTGATTTAGGCAGGATAAAGCTGAGTAACCGACTTCAATTATAGTCATGTAATTCTCCTCTGTCAAATATTTTTTGAGTAACAACTCCATAAGTAGTTTATTTTTGGATAAAATATCTGCCCCCGTTGAATGTTCCTTTGCTATTTAAATGACTCTTTAAGGATTTTTCACCATCAGATCTAACCATAAATTTTAAATTGCAAGTCTTGCTGCAAGTACTAAACTTTACCATAAATGGTTGGCGCGTAGGCTTCTGGTTACTTCGAACCAAAACTGTACATCGTTTTGTGGTAAGTCATTGTCACCCTCAGATTCCCTCCTTTTCTTACGTTTCTTACCCTATTGGCCCCCCTTCTTAACCTAACACCATATTGCATCGTAGGTTTCACTTTTGACGCTCTTTTGCTTTGAGTTACCGACTTTATTCTTTAATTTAATCATCCCTCAATACGTTTATGTTTCAACAATTTATTTCGTACTTGTAGTAATCTTTATAAATTTTTTTTTTCCATGTATTCCTTTACACCATTCCTTCCTGCTATTGTAAAAATTTTATCTTTAAACTAAGTATTCCATATGTTGTAGTAATCTGATGAAGGCACCAATTTGTGTCGAAACGTCATTAAACAGAGAAGTTAGAAGCACCCGCTGTAACTTATTTTAATCAGACAAAAGGACCAGAACCCAAGATAACAACCAACCATTTACCATAAATGTATTGTGTAATTCTTAGGGTAAATTGCATAAATCTTTTTAAGCTTAGATTAGTGACCCTACTTTATGTTATGCTACCTCAATCTATAATTGGTTTAATCCTCATTTTAATAAGTGTAAGGAATTAAAATCACTTTGGATTTATTTATCTCGAGATTTATAAACTGTGAGGTTCACAAACTTTGCTGTTCACTGTTCCTAATGTTAAAAAATTTCTGGCTTTGGCCTGTTATTCCTGTTGAAACTAAAACATTACCATTAGGTAACACTTATTTCTGACGATTTAGAGTAGCAGGCCAAGATAGAAATGTGGTGATATCACAAAGTGAAGCTGCGGAACTGCAGATAACTCCAGCATCAGAGTCTAGGATATTAGACAAAAGTTCATAATGATGGAAAAGCAATAAACTATGAAAAACAAAGAACAAATAAATGGCAGAAATTTCGACATTTAATCAAGAATAAGAATCTGAGTACTTACCTTTATGCACTTAAACAAACTGATAAAAAATACTTTTAGTTAGGGGATACAGAACGAAGAATACCTACAAATTAAAATTATAAAATTTTTATTCTTTTCTTCTAAGGGAAAAGCCGCGAACGAAAACATAAACACGAGTTTGAGGTTAGGTCTCCTTAACATCTACCAGAGACTTTTAATTGTTAGATGCCCACGTGGTTAAAAAACTTATGACAAATATAAAAAAAATAGTATATGTCCGTTTAACTCCTCTCTTTCATCAAAAAGAAATTCGTATATTTTATCGTTGTTTTGGCAAAGGTCCACAAAAAAAAAGCCTGCTGCAAGCTGCAAGGGAGACAACCTTGTGAGAAATCGCTATGTAGAAACCTGAAACAGTTGGGTAGAAGCATGGAACTAATCTGGAGATCCCTCCTGTTTTACAGTTTTGGCCCCTCTCTTTAGCAGAGGAAACCTAAACTGGTGACGATATCCACCGGAAGTGACGTCTCGGTGACGTCATAACGTCTTACATCAAATTATTGCAAAACAGTTGCCGCTGTCGCTATTTTTATTACTTCTAATTTCCAATTGTTGTCCAAACTGAACTCTTTATTTGCATATATAGGTTCATATGTGGCATCATGGTAACTCTGTAAGGCATTTTTCGAAGCTTTAACTTATTGAAGTTTTTTCTGGTTTTCGGTTTTCTGAATAAACCAGCCCCACCAGACACTAAATGCACATATGGTTGATATTTTTAATTCTCGTCGAAGAGCATTTCTTTTGTTAGTTTTAGACAGACACTTTTGGAATTCTAGGTCTAGGAATTCTTTTAGAATTCCTTTTGAATTCCGGTCATAAAACATAAAACCCTACAATTGCCCTTCTTCCTTACTCGGCAAAGTCGTCCTTTTAATGGTTTATGGCCCTTGAAAGAATTTCAGACCTGTGCGTGATCCAAACAATAGTTTAGTAATTATAGCGATTTTGCGAATATCGTTAATTGAAATTAATCTTATTCTCTCATCAGATAGAGCTTTTAATTTCTCATCCTTTGAATCTAAATTCAAGCAATTAATGTCTTAATTGACTGGGCCAGGAAATTAACGGTTAATTTAAATAAAAAGCTTTAATTGTCAATTAAACTATTTCATGTGAGGTGTCATTTTAAAGAGCATTATTTATTCTGTCCAGTGATCACATTTTCAATTTCTTTCTTTCGGGGATGAGAAGTACCGAGGGGGTGGTTTCGAGGATGTTTGTGAAAGAGACAGTCGGTTGTTGAACTCGCGAGAGTTATGACTTAGCAGAGTAACGGTTTTTGAACTCGCGTGAGTTATGACCTAGCAGAGAGACGGTTTTTGAACTCGGTATCCAACCGGGAAGACGGAAATATTCGAATTTTACCGCGAGAAAAAAGTCAGTTCTTGTTATCGCCGTTCTGATTATCCCCAATTCGTATTTTTTCCACTTTTTGAATCCTGTTTTAAGTCCACCAGCGCGGTGTCTGTATTTTTAATTTGTGGCAAAACAATTGCCCGCCTACGAAAAGTTTCGTAAAGTGTTCTTTCGGTTGTGCCATATAGTGTCAACCCACCTCTGCTCTTTTCCTGAATAGACCATTTTCTTGCAGATAGCGGATACTTTGCAGACGCAGGAGACTACCGGCAATTAAGTATTTGTAGAGTAGTTGTAAAAGTTGAAACATTTAGTATATTATAGTAGTGTTTTGCTAACCATAATATCGAGAATCCCGGCTAACTGGCAGAATTCTTTTCTCTTCTACACTGCGTCGTTAGTTCAGTTTTCTTTGTTGTTGTTTTTTCAATTTTAGTAAGAAATCGTGTAGCCGTCAAGCACGTTTCTGAGGACCACTGAGCTTATCGCGAAAAGTTTACGTCCGCCGCTAATTTATTTCAGATTCCTGTGAAGACTGAAAATTGTTTTTTTTTATCGTAAATAATTGCTATTCAATTAGTCTTTTTATATGGCGTTTTGCAGGTTTTTGTCTTGAACAATTAAACCTTGCTGGTATCCCCAAAATATTAAATTTTACTTTATTTAAATTAGCATTTATTAATTATATCCGTTTGGCCATACCATGAAAGTGTTTTTTTGCTACAAAGATGAAACGCCACGGGATAATTATCGGCCTTTTGCTCCTATAATTAGCGACCTAATGGACAACAAAATAGATTGATCCTTTCCAAGAGTTGGGTCCCCCTTGCAATGTGGTAAAAGAGATTTGGCACACGCTTATACGTTGGACTTAGAACACCCACGTCGAATCTCCGCAGACACGGTGGTGACGGCAACAACGCAGCAGCTGCGAACACAGCCGCCTCCACGCAACGACCGATTATTATTAGTGGCGGGGGGGACACGACGCGACACAATCCAATCGAATATCGAACTTATAATAATCTCCTAGCAAGAGCTCCTAGCCCTTAGCTGACCTAGCTCCAAGGTTTTCTAAAACTTAACTTCTAACCTAACAAAAACCAAACACAATCGACAATCAATATCCGGCTATGAGTTGCTATGACACCTGTATGACGTGTGCTGACGACATAATTACGTCAGGGCAACCTTTGAGGCGATGGACTTCCGGCCAAAAAAACGGGCCATTTTTACGAAAATATCGGCATTTGTTGGCTCTGTCCATATCTGCTAGGTCTGCAGGTACAAGAAAGGATGTAAACGCAGAGGAATAATTATATAGAGTCCTTTATTTAAAAAACTTTTTCTGGGATCATATGATAAGGGTCACGAAAACACGAAAAATGTGCTGTAATTGCTGTAGGCTGTAGGCGCACAGCACGTTTTAAAGCACAGGTAGAAAATCTTTGCAATGCAATCTGAAACAATGCGGCTAGTCGCGCATACTACAAGTACGTGCTTTTTGTCGTCTTCTATTCATAAATGAGTTTTATCCACGACCATACTATAATAATCACATTATTCTTGTACATTATTAAGGATAATGCTAATCTTTATTCACTTGTGAATAATGAACATTATTCACAAATTCACAAGTGAATAATGAGTTGTCATAGTAACGAAACATGTCTTGTCTTTTACTACGCTGCAAGGGGAACCCAACTCTCGGAAAGGATCTACCTATTTGGTTGTGCCTTAGGTCGCTGATTATGGGGCAAAAGTCCGATAATTAATCCGTGGCGTTTGCCAAACGGATATAATTAATAAATGCTAATTTACAAGAGATAAAAGTTAATAATTTGGGGACGCCAGCGAGGTTTTGTTGTTTAAGACAAAACCTGCAAAACGCCTTAAAAAAACTAATTGAATAGTAATTACTTAAAAATAAAATTAAAAAAGTCAATTTTTAGTTTTCTCAGAAATCTGAAAGAAAATAGCGGCGGACGTGAACTTTTCGCGATAAGCTCAGTGGTCCCCAGAAACATGAATGACGGGTACTCGATTTCTTACTAAAATTGAAAAAACTACAAAAAAGTAAACTGAACTAACGACGCAGTGTAAAAGAGAAAATAATTCTGCCAGATAATTGGGATTCTCGATATTATGGTGATAATATACTAAAAGTGTCAACTTCTACAACTACTCTACAAATACTTAATTGCCGGTAGTCTCCTACGTCTGCACGAAAATGGCCTATTCAGGAAAAGGGCAGAGGTGGGTTGACACATTGTGGCACAACCGAAAGAACATTCCACGAAGCTTTTCGTAGGCGTAAGCTGTTTAATTGTTTTGGCACTAATTAAAAATAAGAATAATTTGCGCGGCAGATTTAAAACGGGGTTCAAAAAGGGGAAAAAATACGAATTGGCGATATTCAGAACGGCGGAGCCCAGAACTGACCTTTCTCGCGATAAAATTCTAACTTCTTTGTCTTCCCGGTTAGATCGTTCTTTTTAGGTCATAACTATAGCGAGTTCAAAATACGTCTTCCTAGGTCATAACTCTCGCGTGTTAAAAATCGTCTCTCTTATTATATAGTAATGGGTTTCGTGCGACACGTGACTACATTGGTTGAAAACAAAAAATATATTGTATTTGTGTGCTTCTGCACCAACATAACTAAATTTAAAGTTTGGATCCAGTGTTGCCAGTTTATTACAATTGTATCAAATTTGTTACTATTTGTTGCATTTTGTTAGTTAGTGTCGCGCAGTGGCCCCCCGCCGCTAATAATATTAATCGGTGGTTGGGCGGTGGCGGTTATGTTCGCGGCTGCTGCCGTGTTGCCGTCACCGCCGTGTCTGCGAAGATTCGATTACGTGGATGTTCTAAGTACAACATATCTTTGTGCGCCAAATCTCCATTACCACGCTGCAAGGGCGACCCAACTCTTGGAAAGCATCTATTCCTTTTGTTGTCCCTGAGGTCGCTAATTTAAATAACGTAAAATTTAATAGTTTGGGGATGCCAGCAAAGTTTTATTGTTTAACACAAAACCTGCAAAATGCCAAAAAAAAACTAATTGAATACCAATTAATTTAAAATAAAATCAAAAAAGACAATTTTCAGTTTTCTTCAGAATCTGAAATAAAAGAGCGGTGGACGTGAACTTTTCGCGATACGACCAGTGGTCCCCACAAACGTGCTTGACGGGTACAAGATTTTTTACTAAAATTGAAAAACAACAACAAAGAAAATTAAAGTAACGACGCAGTGTAGAAGAGAACAGAATTCTGCCAGGTAGCTGGGAACCTCGATAGCAAAAAGGTAGTCTCCTGCGTCTGCAAAGTATTCGACATCTGCAGGAAAATGGCCTATTCAGGAAAAGGGTAGAGGTGGTTTGACACTATGTGGCACAACCGAAGAAACACTCCACGAAACTTTTTGTAGGCGGGCAATAGGCGGTGTAATTGTTTTGGCGCTAATTAAAAATACAAATAATTAGCGCGGCGGACTAAAACGGGATTCAAAAGGGAAAAAAATTACGTATTGGCAATAATCAGAACGGCGGAGCCAAGGACTGACTTTTCTCGCGGTAAACTCGAACTTTTCCGTCGTCCCGGTTAGGTAATCACTCTATCGAGTTCAAAGCCTGTCTCTCTATTTCGAGTTTCGAAGATACTCTCTACCATCCCCTCTTCTCATCCCCGAGAGGGTACTGCAGAAAAAATCGATACCACCCTGAGCAGTGGCGATTATATGGCGCTTCGGACTGCGAGGGCATAAATTTAAAAAATTAGCTTTTCTGGAAAATCTGCTGGTAGAAGAAAATTGAAAATGTGATCATTGGACAGAGTAAATGATGCTCTTTAAAATGACACCGCACATGACATAGTTTAATTGACAATTAAAGCTTTTTATTTAAATTGACCGTTATTTCCGCTGATTCACTAGTTTGGCTTTGGCCATATAACTGTGCTTTACAGGACATTATTATTTCCACGCTGTCATAACCGTTAACCAATAATTGACCAAATTCCAAATACGTGATTGGATACTCTTGTAGGGGTTTAAACCAATCACGCGCTGCTCCTCTCATTTGTGCCGCTGCTGTGCAAACTTTCTCAACATCTCGGACGATATGGTTGCGAAGAAAATATTCCGCAAGTTCGCTCAAAAAACGCTTTGGACACTCATGAGGTTTTCCGCTAAATGTGCGACTAAATGGAACTAGTTTATTGTCTCCCATTTGCTGCAAAATTTGACTCGTAGCGTTAGAGAAAATTTCGATTATTTGCGTAACGCTAGCACTATCATTTATGTAATTCTCTTGGTTCCTGATAGAAGAGTTATTGCGGGGCTCCTTACTATTTCCCGAATTAAATTGGTGGATCCTTTCAAGAGGCGATCTATTTTCTGTAGAGGTTGGGGTCGTTCTCACATATTCCATACTCGCGTCACTGCGACGGTAATTTAAAATACTAGAGTTTTCCTTCTCCAGGTAATTTAAATCACTAGAGGTCCCTGCCAGGGATGCTATGTCTCGCAGTACACCCCCCCCCCCTCGCTAATAATATTAATCGGTGGTTGCGGGGGGCGGCTGTGTTCGCGGCTGCTGCCGTGTTGCCGTCACCGCCGTGTCTGCGGAGATTCGACTACGTGGATGTTCTAAGTCCAACGTATCTTTGGAAAGAAAATCTATTATATCTAACTCTTGGAAAGGATCTATTTATTTTGTTGTCCCTGATTTCGCTAATTTAAATAACGTAAAATTTAATAGTTTGGGGATGCCATCAAGGTCCTATTGTTTAACACAAAACCTGCAAAATGCCAAAAAAACTAATTGATTACTATTAATTTAAAATATAATCAAAATAAGAAAATTTTCAGTTTACTTCAGAATCTGAAATAAAATAGCGGCGGACGGGAACTTTTTGCGATAAGCTCAGTGGTCCCCAGAAAGGTGCTTGTCGGGTACACGATTTTCTACTAAAATTGAAAAACAACAACAAAGAAAACTAAAGTAACGACGCAGTTTAGAAGAGAAGAGAATCAGGCAGCTTCTGCCAGGTAGCTGGGATCCTCGATATTATGGTGAGCAAAAAGGTAGTCTCCTGCGTCTGCAAAGTATTCGATATCTGCAAGAAAATGGCCTATTCAGGAAAAGGGTAGAGGTGGGTTGACACTATATGGCACAACCGAAAAAACACTCCACGAAACTTTTCGTAGGCGGGCAATAAACGGTGTAATTGTTTTGGCACTAATTAAAAATACAAATAATTAGCACCGCGGACTAAAACGATAATCAGAACGGCGGAGCCAAGGACTGGCTTTTCTCGGTAAAATTCGAACTTTTCCGTCGTCCCGGTTAGGTAATCACTCTCTGGAGTTCAAAGCGCGTCTCTCTCTTTCGAGTTTCGAAGATACTCTCTACCACCCCCTCGGTACTTCTCATCCTCGAAAGGGTACTGCAGAAAAAATCTATACCACCCTGACGAGTGGCGATTAGCAGCACATTGGACAGAGTAAATGATGGTCTTTAAAATGACTCCTCATATGACATAGTTTATATGAGTTAGTTTATTCCCTGCACACATCAGGGAAAATTTCGGGTTTATTCCATTATAACCTCTAAATTTATCTTTTTCAATATGTTTAACTCCTACCAATTAAGCAATAATTAGTTGGCTTGTGCAGCTTGAAGCTTATAATTAATTGACCAGCATTTAGTTTATTAAAAAACAAACCAGAATCTGGATTTATTGAATTCTAATCTAAAATCTAACCTTAAATCTTGAAACTGCCGGGTGCTTTCAAGTAAAGATGGGAAAAAACCCGGGTAAAAACCCTAAATTGGGTTTAAAGTTTTTTGGGAATTTTCCCTTCGCCCATCTATAGTCTATGGTATAGATGGGCGAAGGGAAAATTCCCAAAAAACCTTTAAACCCAATTTCGGGTTTTTACCCGTGTTCTATAGTCTATAGTGTATATGGGCGAAGGGAAAATTCCCAAAAAACTTTTAAACCCAATTTAGGGTTTTTACCCGGGTTTTTTTCCCATTCTGGTTGTTTTTTGATAAATAAACATTGGTCAATTGATCAAAAGCTTCAAGCTGCACACATCAACAAATTATTGCTTAAGTGGTAAGAGTTAGGCGTATTGAAAAAGTTAAATTTAGGGGTTATACTGGAATAAACTCGGAATTTTCCCGGATGTGTGCAGGGAATAAACCCTCAAAAATTAAAAAACCGCGTGAAAACCCATCTCTACTATAGACTATAGAATAACAGGGTTTTCGATTGGCAATTTTAGTGCAATACTAGTGCATTGTTGCACTGATTTCACCTTTTCATAAAGTTATTACAACTTTACGAATTTTGTTACAATTTAAAGGTCTCTGCTATTACATTTTATGAGGTCAGCCTGACAACGTTGTTTGGATCCCCCAAAAAGGCCTTAGTAGGATTTAAAATTAATGTAAAAAGACCAATTTTATTGCAAACATTATATAATTAATTATTAAAGTGAGGTTATATTTACTAAAATTCTGGCCCGGAAAATATGACGTCATTATCGCTCGCAAGTCCGCACTATGCTTACGTCACGATTTTGGGCCCATGTTGATTAAATGGCAGTGGACCGTCCTTTCTGTTAATCGTCCTTGGTCTGGAAGGGGCAAGTATGGGTCTAAGCGCGTTTATTCTGGAATTCGAAACTGAAAGAAAAGTTATATTATATACTAAACATTAAAATTTAATAGTAATATTAAATAGCCTTAGAAACATAATTAGGAACTCTTTGGTTGTTTATTTCCTTACAACAAGAACGTTCAGAACAGTTTGCAGGCGGTAAGTTTATATATTAGGTTGATACATTGATAAAGGTAATGCTTAAGTTAAATTTCCACCTTCAGCTGAAAATAGTACCTATATTGATGTAGAATAGAGCAAACATTTTACACTGGCAAAAGGCTTTGCAGTTCTTTGATTTTTATAGTGCCAGTTCAGGTGCCAATGTTCAAAACGAGAGTGTGGGTATAACAATCTGACCCCCATATTCTAAAACTTAAGGGCACTTGCTCTTGCTTTTATAGGTGAATGCATTACTGCATTATAGTAATTAAGATACCTAGGGCATTATAAGGATAATAATTCATGAGGTTGATAGTGCAGAACCGAAGGGCCTCTGGCCTGAGGGGTATACTTCAACCAAAGATGTTATGTGTTATAATGCTCGTGGTGTCTTCAACGTTTAATGTCCGACTTCTTGTACTTAAAAAAATTAAATTGTATATAAAGCATTCCATAAATTTTTTCCAAAGGCTATTATTTGAATGACCCCTATATAATTTTTTAACTGTGTCAATGTTAATGGTTATGTTAAAAAAAACGGTAAAGGAAAGATTCCGCCCAAAACGCGACATACTAGTTATCCATAAACTGATTTGTCAAAAATGTGATTGACAAGATTTTAACCAGTAAATTAAAAGCAGGTGAAGCGTAAATGGCAATAAAACTTCAACTACAATTTGTTATATGATGGTTTAATCACAGTATAAAGAATAATACATTATATCAGTAACGTCAGTCGGTCGAAAAATTGATTCTCCCCTCCCCTTGCCCCGTCCGCCGGCGGTGCACCACCATATTACAGATTGTTTCTCAACAAGGGAGTTTTCCAAAAGTGATTACTCAATTACAGGTACGGACTTGACAAAATTAGTATACGGAGTGAATTATAATGGGTGGTCGAAAATAAAATCTTATATTCTTTGGTTGATTTTAAGGGTATTCTGTCATACAATTGTGTTACCTATCGAGCTTTATTAAAAAGTTACAAGGTATTGAAATTAGAATTTCAAAATTTATATGTAGGTATTGATTATTCTGAAAGCGGAAGAGATATTTTATTGAAAAACGTTTTGACTGCTATATAAGGCGCACTTTTTGCAATAAGTAATTCTTTCTATTTTCGCCAGTTGTAAGTTAACAGCACGTCGACATATATTATTTGAAAAAAAGTGGAATGTCACTGGTTTGTCGAAAAATTAAATTTAGTTTTTGAATGCCCATTAAAATACTATTGGTTTGCAACATAATTCAAGCCATAAATAATCGAATATTTTAGATTTTTCATCAAAATGAAATTAGTCGCGGCTTACTTACATACATTACAATGGTTTTTATTTATTTACTCGAAATCGGTGAGTCGTACTAAAAAAACCGAAGAGGTCTCTTTTCTTTACAGCAGAATCGGCATTAAAAAACTAAGTTTCATTTTGTAAAAAATCAGTGACGTGCTACTTTTTTTTCAAATAATGTAAATCGACTTGCTGGTAAGCGCGCCACTGGCGGAAATTAATATAAATTTTTATGGCAAAATATGCGCCCTTCATAGCAGTCACAACGTACAAAATTTCAACCAAATATCTCACACGCTTTCGGAATAATCAATACATATGCATTTTGAAGTTCTAGTTTCAACACCCTGTAACTTTTTAAGCAAGCTCGATAGGTAACACAATTGTTGAACACCCTTAAAATCGAGAAAAGAATATGCGATTTCATTTTCGACCACCCATTATGATTCTCCCCGTTTACTAATTTTGTCAAGTCGGTACCTATAATTCAGTAATCACTTTTGGAAAATCCCTTGTTGAGAAACAATTTGTAGATAATGCTGTCGATCCAAAGAATAAGAATAATAATCCGTCAACTTGTCTGCGAATTACGACGATTTAAAAAAAATACTAACGAAATTTTTAAGAATATTTTGTTTCCCTCTGTATAAGTTCTAATACCTCAAAAACAAAAAATTACAAAAACATCTAGAGATTTCGATGTTGGCTATCTGCGACGGCATCATTAAATTTTCCTTTAGCTCTAGAAAGGTTATTTAATTTAAAGTTGCGATTATAAGTCACGAGTATCAACAATAATGGTATCATATTGTTTGAATGCTAGTATACTAGAAAAAACGGCACTTGTTTTTAAATTTTTTGAATGAGTAACAATCCGCAGACACTATGTCAACAAATGAGGAAAACGCAGTAAGATTCTTTACCGCTTTTCCGAACTATGACGATTTAAAAAAATCAGCAACAAGAATTTCAGGGTCCTTTAATAAAAAATCTGGCGAAAAGGTCCCGAGATATGGATGTTGGCTTACTCTTGACCTGAAAACGATAAGGAAAAAATAGCTTATTGCGAAATGGTAGAACATCAAAAATTGGAATTTTTGCATCACTTTGTTTCACACCCTATATAATAAAGATAGTGTTGTTTTTTTCAAAATTATCCGCTTTCTTAATCTCGGAAATGAGGTTTCAGACCGTGCAACTTGTATTTAAAACAATTTATTGCTTAAAAAAAATTGTTTGTGCCGAACTTTAAGTTGAGCAGTTTAAATAAGATAGTTAACTGGTAATTTTTAAACAAGAAAATATTATAAATATCTTATACGAAAAATATAAATTCATATTATGTAGGTTGTAAATAAAATAGTATACACACCTTGGTAGGAAGTTTCCTTACCGTCTCGAGATTTTATATTTCATCTCGACGCTGCGCGTCTCGATGAACTATCAAATCTCTCGACAGTAATGAACGACTTCCCACCCCGATATGTAATATACTAATTATTTACAACCATATATGTAATGCTATCATTACAAACGTCATAGGAGGGTGGGAAATTACCTATTACCTACCTCTAAATTAGGCGTAGGTAATGAATATTCATTACCACCTAAGGGCGGTAATGGCTTATTACCTACCTCTCCTTCAACCCTCATTTTCCATGCTTATTTCTTGGCCCCTAAAATTTAGTGTCTTTATAGAATTAAAAAGGTGTCCCTAGTAGCATCGAACTAAGATAGTTAACTGGTAATTTTTAAAAAAAGATAGTTAAAAATATTATAAATATCTTATACGAAAAATATATATTAATATTATGTAGGTTGTAAATTAAATAGTATACACACCTCGCTACGAAGTTTCCTTACCGTCTCGAGATTTTATAGTTCATCTCGACGCTGCGCGTCTCGATAAACTATCAAATTTCTCGACAGTAATGAACGACCTTTCCCCCCCCCCCCCCCCCGTATGTAATATACTATTTTTTACAACCATATACGTAATGCTTTCATTACAAACATCATAGGAGGTTGGGAAATTACTTATTTCCTACCTCTAAATTAGGCGTAGGTAAGGGATATTCATTACCACCCAAGGGCGGTAATGGCTTATTACCTACCTCTCTTTCAACTCCCATTTTCCATGCTTATTTCTTGGCCCCTAAAATTTAATGTCTTTACAGAATTAAAAAGATGTCCCAAGTAGCATCGAACTAGATAAGATAGTTAACTGGTAATTTTTCAAAAAGATAGTTAAAAATATTATAAATATCTTATACGAAAAATATAAATTCATATTATGTAGGTTGTAAATAAAATAGTATACACACCTCGGTAGGAACTTTCCTTACCGTCTCGAGATTTTATAGTT
Organism: Taphrorychus bicolor; assembly: GCA_951812265.1. Classification (NCBI taxonomy): domain Eukaryota; kingdom Metazoa; phylum Arthropoda; class Insecta; order Coleoptera; family Curculionidae; genus Taphrorychus; species Taphrorychus bicolor. Next base: position 71,141,754 of record OX638297.1, on the reverse strand, counting down.
CATCTCGACGCTGCGCGTCTCCATAAAAATATAAATTACCGCTTTTCCGAACTACGACCATTTAAAAGTATCAGCAACAAAAATTTCACACATTTTAGGTTTCGCTCTGTATAAAAATTCAGAGTGCTTTAATGAAAAATCTGGCGAAAAGGTCCCGAGATATGGATGTTGGCTTACTCCTGACATGAAAACGATAAGGAAAAAATAACTTATTGCGAAATGGCAGAACATCAAAAGTTTGAAATTTTTGCATCACTTTGTTTCACACCCTATATAATAAAGATAATGTCGGTTTTTCTTTTCAAAATTATCCGCTTACTTAATCTAGAGAAATTATGGTTTCAGACCATGCAAATTGTATTTAAAACAATTCATTGCTTAAACAGTTATAGCTGATTGGAAATGACACGAAAAATTGCTTGTGCCGAACTTTAAGTTGAGCAGTTTATATAGAAAAATATTTTATTTATTTATTTATATCCACAGCCCAAGACTTAAAATTTAAACACATATTTTTTTTGTATGTAGGCTCAATTCAACATAATTTATTAGCATTATCTCAAAGAGATGCATTGCAATAACAATATCAATAGTATACAAAAAAACAACACAGTATTACAAAAAAATCTAACATGTTTCAGCTAATACCAAGTACTTCAACTTAAGAAGATTGTTAAAAAAACAATAAACAATAAACCTATAGGTACACAAAAAGAGCTCATCAACAAGTGTGGAAAATGATACTTTTCCGCACGCGATCGGCAGTTCGCGTGCGGAGTTCAGGCAAGCAGTCAAGTGCGGAAAAGAGACTTTCCGCAAAAGATAGGATCATAATTTTTTCTATGAGAGAACTTATGAAATTTTAAGTCAAAATTATATTTACTTTTAATTACAAAACAGAACCTAACATTATCTACTTATTATTTATAAGAAACGTAAAAGAACACTTTTCCGCCTTTTCAAGATTTACCACTGCAGCCAACTGATTTGCTTCCTCAATATTGTACTTTTGGTGGGAAGTTATGGTGGAGATCAAAGTCAAATTAAGTTTTGTGTTGCAGCAAGGTACTTCTGAAACTCACTATTGTATGCACGTCAGTTTTGGACATCTGATTTGCTGGTGATGAAGTGTAGAAAACTTTGTTTACCGTGTTTCTTCTCAATTCTGTTGATTATTCTAAATATTCTTCTGCAGCCGCTGTTGAGTTCTCACCAGAATCCGCTAGCATAGCAGCAGATGATCTGCGAAAACTATGACAGTTCTGGATTGGGGAGACGTAATTATGCAGCTATCTCAAAAGGAAATTTTCTGAAGGAATTTATTACTGCTCATTGAATCGAACACAGCTCTCTTCTATAGTTAACAAAGAATTTGCTGTGCAGCGTGTTGGATTTTCGGAGACTTACATATTTCCTGTAGAATTCCAAATATTTGCACCACTTATTTCTTTTGATATAATGAAACTTCTTTGCATATTATGATTTTTAGAGTCAGGAATTTTGATAAGAAGCAGATCTTCTTTGTCAGTAATGCCACTTATAGCCATTTTTTAAAGTTCTTCTCGCCCTCATGCACCTGTTAATCCAAATTAAGCTGCCACTTTTATCAACAAATAAGTATCATCTCACATTTGGTAAACACTTTAGCTTTAGCAAGTTTTTAATGTGCTTTGTGTTGGGCTTACAACTCTTGGCTAGAGCTACGAAGTAAGCCAAAAATACCTCCTTCTTAAAACTCGAGACTAAGCTGGCCGCCTTGTTGAACAGAAAGCCCTGAAGAAGATCTAAATAAAGATCGAAACGTTGGCGTATTCGCAACTGTGAAGTAGCTTCTTATTTGTCCTACGCCCGCTATCTACAGTTCCATTGCATTAGAAAGGACACAAAACATACATATAATGTCACAAAATAGGGGATTTTTTCGACACATCCTACAGGCTTACGGTGAACGAACTCTGCGAGTACTTAAGACATGGACAATTCTCGAGACACAGCTGGCCGCCTTTTTGAACAGAAAGCCCTGAAGAAGATCTAAATAAAGATCGAAACGTTGGCGTATTCGCAACTGTGAAGTAGGTTCTTATTTGTCCTACACCCGCTATCTATAGTTCCATTGCATTAGAAAGGACACAAAGCATACATATAATGTCACAAAATAAGGGATTTTTTCGACACATCCTACAGGCGTACGGTGAACGAACTCTGCGAGTACTTAAGACATGGACAGATCTCGAGACCAAGCTGGCCGCCTTGTTGAACAGAAAGCCCTGAAGAAAATCTAAATAAAGATCGAAACGTTGGCGTATTCGCAACTGTGATGTAGCTTCTTATTTGTCGTACGCCCGCTATCTACAGTTCCATTGCATTAGAAAGGACACAAAGCATACATATAATGTCACAAAATAGGGGATTTTTTTCGACACATCCTACAGGCGTACGGTGAACGAACTCTGCGAGTACTTAAGACATGGACAGATCTCGAGACCAAGCTGGCCGCCCTGTTGAACAGAAAGCCCTGAAGAAGATCTAAATAAAGATCGAAATGTTGGCGTATTCGCAACTGCGAAGTAGCTTCTTATTTGTCCTACACCCGCTATCTACAGTTCCAATGCATTAGAAAGGACACCAAACATACATATAATGTCACAAAATAGGGGATTTTTTTCGACACATCCTACAGGCGTACGGTGAACGAACTCTGCGAGTACTTAAGATTTGGACAAATCTCGAGACTAAGCTGGCCGCCTTGTTGAACAGAAAGCCCTGAAGAAGATCTAAATAAAGATCGAAATGTTGGCGTATTCGCAACTGTGAAGTAGGTTCTTATTTGTCCTACACCCGCTATCTATAGTTCCATTGCATTAGAAAGGACACAAAGCATACATATAATGTCACAAAATAAGGGATTTTTTCGACACATCCTACAGGCGTACGGTGAACGAACTCTGCGAGTACTTAAGACATGGACAGATCTCGAGACCAAGCTGGCCGCCTTGTTGAACAGAAAGCCCTGAAGAAAATCTAAATAAAGATCGAAACGTTGGCGTATTCGCAACTGTGATGTAGCTTCTTATTTGTCGTACGCCCGCTATCTACAGTTCCATTGCATTAGAAAGGACACAAAGCATACATATAATGTCACAAAATAGGGGATTTTTTTCGACACATCCTACAGGCGTACGGTGAACGAACTCTGCGAGTACTTAAGACATGGACAGATCTCGAGACCAAGCTGGCCGCCTTGTTGAACAGAAAGCCCTGAAGAAGATCTAAATAAAGATCGAAATGTTTGCGTATTCGCAACTGTGAAGTAGCTTCTTATTTGTCCTACACCCGCTATCTACAGTTCCATTGCATTAGAAAGGACACAAAACATACATATAATGTCACAAAATAGGGGATTTTTTTCGACACATCCTACAGGCCTACGGTGAACGAACTCTGCGAGTACTTAAGACATGGACAGATCTCGAGACCAAGCTGGCCGCCTTGTTGAACAGAAAGCCCTGAAGAAGATCTAAATAAAGATCGAAACGTTGGCGTATTCGCAACTGTGAAGTAGCTTCTTATTTGTCCTACACCCGCTATCTACAGTTCCAATGCATTAGAAAGGACACCAAACATACATATAATGTCACAAAATAGGGGATTTTTTTCGACACATCCTACAGGCGTACGGTGAACGAACTCTGCGAGTACTTAAGATTTGGACAAATCTCGAGACTAAGCTGGCCGCCTTGTTGAACAGAAAGCCCTGAAGAAGATCTAAATAAAGATCGAAATGTTGGCGTATTCGCAACTGTGAAGTAGCTTCTTATTTGTCCTACGCCCGCTATCTACAGTTCTATTGCATTAGAAAGGACACAAAGCATACATAGGGGATTTTTTTCGACACATCCTACAGGCGTACGGTGAACGAACTCTGCGAGTACTTAAGACATGGACAGATCTCGAGACCAAGCTGGCCGAACAGAAAGCCCTGAAGAAGATCTAAATAAAGATCGAAACGTTGGCGTATTCGCAACTGCGAAGTAGCTTCTTATTTGTCCTACACCCGCTATCTACAGTTCCATTGCATTAGAAAGGACACAAAGCATACATATAATGTCACAAAATAGGGGATTTTTTTCGACACATCCTACAGGCGTACGGTGAACGAACTCTGCGAGTACTTAAGACATGGACAGATCTCGAGACCAAGCTGGCCGCCTTGTTGAACAGAAAGCCCTGAAGAAGATCTAAATAAAGATCGAAACGTTGGCGTATTCGCAACTGCGAAGTAGCTTCTTATTTGTCCTACACCCGCTATCTACAGTTCCAATGCATTAGAAAGGACACAAAACATACATATAATGTCACAAAATAGGGGATTTTTTTCGACACATCCTACAGGCTTACGGTGAACGAACTCCCCGAGTACTTAAGACATGGACAATTTTCAAGACAAAGCTGGCCGCCTTGTTGAACAGAAAGCCCTGAAGAAGATCTAAATAAAGATCGAAACGTTGGCGTATTCGCAACTGTGAAGTAGCTTCTTATTTGTCCTACGCCCGCTATCTACAGTTCTATTGCATTAGAAAGGACACAAAGCATACATAGGGGATTTTTTTCGACACATCCTACAGGCGTACGGTGAACGAACTCTGCGAGTACTTAAGACATGGACAGATCTCGAGCCCAAGCTGGCCGCCTTGTTGAACAGAAAGCCCTGAAGAAGATCTAAATAAAGATCGAAACGTTGGCGTATTCGCAACTGCGAAGTAGCTTCTTATTTGTCCTACACCCGCTATCTACAGTTCCAATGCATTAGAAAGGACACAAAACATACATATAATGTCACAAAATAGGGGATTTTTTTCGACACATCCTACAGGCTTACGGTGAACGAACTCCGCGAGTACTTAAGACATGGACAATTTTCAAGACAAAGCTGGCCGCCTTGTTGAACAGAAAGCCCTGAAGAAGATCTAAATAAAGATCGAAACGTTGGCGTATTCGCAACCGTGAAGTAGCTTCTTATTTGTCCTATACCCGCTATCTACAGTTCCATTGCATTAGAAAGGACACAAAGCATACATGTAATGTCACAAAATAGGGTTTTTTTTTCGACACATCCTACAGGCGTACGGTGAACGAACTCTGCGAGTACTTAAGACATGGACAGATCTCGAGACCAAGCTGGCCGCCTTGTTGAACAGAAAGCCCTGTAGAAGATCTAAATAAAGATCGAAACGTTGGCGTATTCGCAACTGCGAAGTAGCTTCGTATTTGTCCTACACCCGCTATCTACACCGCAATGCATTAGAAAGGACACAAAGCGTACATATAATGTCACAAAATAGGGGATTTTTTTCGACACATCCTACAGGCGTACAGTGAACGAACTCTGCGAGTACTTAAGACATGGACAGATCTCGAGACCAAGCTGGCCGCCTTGTTGAACAGAAAGCCCTGAAGAAGATCTAAATAAAGATCGAAACGTTGGCGTATTCGCAACCTTGAAGTAGCTTCTTATTTGTCCTACACCCGCTATCTACAGTTCCAATGCATTAGAAAGGACACAAAACATACATATAATGTCACAAAATAGGGGATTTTTTCGACACATCCTACAGGTGTACGGTGAACGAACTCAGCGAGTACTTAAGATTTGGACAAATTTCGAGACTAAGCTGGTCGCCTTGTTGAACAGAAAGCCCTGAAGAAGATCTAAATAAAGATCGAAACGTTGGCGTATTCGCAACTGCGAAGTAGCTTCTTATTTGTCCTACACCCGCTATCTACAGTTCAATTGCATTAGAAAGGACCCAAAGCATACATATAATGTTAGATATATTACTAATTTTTTCTACGAGCGTCCGGGAAAGTTGCCTTAACGCACGCATGCACTTTGCCTCAGGCAAAAAAGCTTTATTAATCTGGGCATGTATAACTTTATTGTTCTTGTGTTAATAATACAGTAATACCGAAAAGAAAACTGTGTTCTATGTCAAGGTCAAGACTAATCGCTAAGTGAGTTCTACTTGCATATAACTAAATGGTATTACTATTCTGAACTAAAACTAAGTGGTCTAATTAGAACTATAGCTAAGTCATTTTGGAAATATGTAACTAAAATTGCCTAATTTTGTGGAACATTTCAGATTTCAGATGACATACGGCATACGGAACTCTTTTTGATAGAGAGTAGATTTTGAACCTTGCATTATCAACAATATTGAAGATGGATCAAAACCAAACTATCATCCCAGGGTCTTTAGAAGAAATTCGTAAAATTATAGAAGCCCGGGAGAGGAAACTTATAGAAATAGATGTTCAAAGCACCTGTAAGTATTGCTTTATAGTTATATTGATACGAATGCATAGCAGATTAAAGAAAAAAATATTCTCTGTCTTTCGTTGATCGACGTTCTTGGCTTTGTATGATGAAAATAATATAGATAGAAGTATTGAATATTTATTTAAACTAAACCTATAGATAACTCCTAAATCTTTGAGGCGGAAAGTTCATTTTTTACTACATACTTTTGGGTGAAGCCTCATACACTTTTGGGCTCGATTCGTTCGTTGTTGGAGAAGGAATTTTGCACTACTCACAGTAAAATTACTGCGAATAACAATTTACCCTAGAAAGGGCTCGGACGAATCGACCTGGTTGACGTTTCGGCAACTTGTCTGCTGCCTTCTTCAGAACTATCTAAAAAATAAAGCTTTAGAAACTATGATTTACAAAAAATTATACCTATTAATGTGTTTGGTCTCTGAGTATTTGTGTGTGATTTTCTGAAAATTGCTTTTTGCTTTTGACATGAAAATGTCATTTGATAAGAATTGATTATTATTATTAAACAATTCTTATCAAATGACATTTTCATGTCAAAAGCAAAAAGCAATTTTCAGAATATCACACACAAATACTCAAAGACCAAACACATTAATAGGTAAAATTTTTTGTAAATCATAGTTTCTAAAGCTTTATTTTTTAGATAGTTCTGAAGAAGGCAGCAGACAAGTTGCCGAAACGTCAACCAGGTCGATTCGTCCGAGCCCTTTCTAGGGAAAATTGTTATTCGCAGTAATTTTACTGTGATTAGTGCAAAATTTCTTCTCCAACAACGAACGAATCGAGCCCAAAAGTGTATGAGGCTTCACCCAAAAGTAAGTAGTAAAAAACTAAACCTATGTGCTACATCGTAGAAAAGTTAGTAGAGATTAAAGAAATTGACTAACATCGACATTTTTAGTAGCCAAAAACTGAAGAGTCTTAAAAAGTGTTAATTAAATACATTATAAAACCTTTAATTAGATAGAAAGTTAGGAGTCAGCTGACGCCTTTCCAACATTTCACTATTATTTGGGAAAAAGAATAGTAATAGAATTTAAGTAATTTATGTTCACAAATGAGCTTATTAGTGGATCGTGGCTCTAGAGTTCGCTTCTCTATCGCATCATAGATGAGATAGGTAACTAACAGTTGGTTGGATCTTTGCAGTTAACAAAAAGATCATTGAAGATGCAGAACAACAAATTAAAATTCTAGAAAGAGAAGGCAAGGAAAACGCTGAATTGACGAGAGACATTAACCAACTAATGGAAGACGTCGACTTTATTAATGAAAGGTAAGGCGTACTTACTGTAATTATGATGTTTTATCAAGCTAAGTTAGAATTTATATTACATTTACTCTCAGAGTTTTTCAAAATTAAAGTGCGGAGCGTGGCAGCTTTTGGTTTTTTCGAGCTGCACTTTCTGATGTTACGTTCATATTATAATCAATTGTTAATAATTATATGGAACGTTATAATATTTTCGACTTTGACAAACTGACAATACGTATGATGAGTTTCAATTTGCGCTCACAGGCCAAAAATCGTTTTGCGACGCATTTAACAATACGTATTGGTTTATTTCTCATCGCATATATTCGTATACCCAATTTAATTTTTGATGTCAAAAATTTTTTTGACATCAAAAGTTTAATTCTTTTGTTGTAATAGAATATGTGCCTCGATCTTTGATCGATACAACTTGTCTCGCTTTTCGAAAGCCATTTATAACTAACTGCATCATCTCTAGATTTTCATGAGTTTTAGTAATTTTTACAGTTTTACAAACTTGGTTAGAGAGTCAATAATGACTAATTTATGCACATTTTTCTCTATGTTTTAACCGAAAGTCCTACGTGGTCGATGATCTCCTTAAGTTATAATAAGAAATTTGAAGAAAAGATTATTAAGCAGACGCAGAACCACATGATCCTATTAAATCAAAACGAGACCTATTTAATAGGATCATGTGGTTCTGCGTCCGCTTGATCTTTTCTTCAAATTTCTTGGTAAAAGTTCCATAAAATTGCTTCACCGAAAAGTGTGGTTTTAGCGATTGATATGATTAGAGGAGATCTCACAACATGATATTATGAAAAAATTATCTGGCGCTTTCTTTAATTTAACCTAAAAATTTTAGATTTAATTTCAAAAAATAGAGGACTCTTATGGAACTTTTTCCTCCCTTGTAGGCTTTCCATAAAAGCCCCCCTTTGTAAATATTCCATGATATTATGACATAATTTTCTAACGCTTCTAACAAATAAGGCCAATATTTGATATTTTTAAGCAAACTGTTCTATAAACGTAAAAAAACTCGCTTTTTTATATAACTGTAAGGTCAGATAGCTCTCATTGTATTAGTTTGGGTTAGTATTGGTTAGTTTGGTGTGTTAGTTTAGTTATCGGTTATGGCTAACTTAGGTTAGTTCAGTTTAGGGCGGCTTTTACAACTAACAGTAAAACTTCAGTTTGAAGTTAAAACACCAGATATGACGTAGATTGCATTGTTTATCTGTCAGGTAACAATGCAATCTACGTCATTACTGGTGTTTTAACTTCAAACTGAAGTTCTACTGATTTTTGTAAAAGTCACCCTTAGATCCCTATAGATTAGTTTGTGGTAGTAGTAAAAAAAAAGCGCACCCATATGGAGCTTTTATTTAAATATCAAGGCAGCTTACTTCTGGTTAGTTCATGTAAGTTCAGGTTAATTTAGTTTTTGTTTTAGTTAGTTTAGTTATCTGTTGTGGTTAGTTCAGGTTAGTTCAATCTATAAGTTACTTTGTACTAGTGAGAAAAGTGGCTCCATTTTTCGCTTTGCTTAGTTCCCATGCGGGCCCGCTTTTGCCCGTACGGTCCCGTTTTTATTTAATTGTAAAGACAGCTTATCTTTGGTTAGTTCAGGTTAGTTTGGGTTAATTCAAGTATGTTCAGGTTAATTTAGTTTTCGTTTTACTTTAGTTATGTTTGGTTAGGTTAGGTTAATTTAGTTATCCGTTTGGTTAGTTTAGGTTAGGTTTCGTTATTTGTTAAGGTTAGTTTAGGTTAAATCAGTTCAAGCTCTAGAGTACTTTGTGCCAGTAAGAAATGTGGCCCCGCTTTCATTTAATTGTTAGGACAGCTGAACTTTGGTTAGTTCAGGTAAGTCCAGGTTAATTTAGCTTTCGCTTTGATGAGTTCCCATACTGGCCCGCTTCTGTCCATACAGTACCGTTTTTATTTAATTGTCAAGTGAGCTTATCTCTGGTGACTTCAGGTTAGTTTGGGTTAATTCAAGTATGTTCAGGTTAATTTAGTTTTGGTTTTAGTTAGTTTAGTTATGTGTTTGGTTAGTTTAGGTTAGTTTAGTTATCCGTTTGGTTAGTTTACGTTACTTCAGGTTAGTTTAGTTATCTATTATGGATAGTTTAAGCTAATTCAATTCAAGCTGTAGATTACTTTATTCCAGTGAAAAATACGGTCATATACGTGCCCCGCTTTTATTTAATTGCCAACACAACTCTGGTTAGTTCAAATATGTTTAGGTTAGTTCAGGGCAAATCCAGGTCAGTTTAAGTTAGTTTAGTTTCCTGTTAGGGTTAGTTTAGTTATCTGTTATGATCATTTAAATTAGTTCAATTCGTGCTATAGGTTAGTTTGTGTTAGGGGCCTGTACTGGCCCGCTTTTTGTTAAGGCCGTTGAACTGTGGTTAGTTTAGGTGAGTCCAGGTTAATTTAGTTTTCGCTTTGATTAGTTTACATACTGGCCCACTTTTGCTCTTACGATCCCGCTTTTATTTAATTGTAGACAACTTATCTTTAGTTAGTTTAGGTTAGTTTGGATTAATGCGAGAAGTTCAGGGTATCTGTCGCAACGTGTCCCAAAACAGCAACCTCATCAGCTTCGTCCATAATTGGTCTTTCTGATTGATGTTTTTTGTTTGCCACTGACCCAGTTTCCATGAATTTTCGCAGCCACTTTAAAACATATTGATGACCAACGAATTTATCGGGATGAATTTCATGGAAAGCATGAGCTGCAACTCGTGCACAGTCGTTATTTTTGAAATGAAAACGCACACTCTCGAATCTTTCGGCAGGGCTCTGGTACACTTGAGGGAAGTCGTTATTACTCTTTTTTTTTCGAAAATTGTCTGTAGGAATTAATAAAATAGATAAAATAGAAAATTATAGGTACTGGTAGAACTTAAAAACATTTATAATAATATCAATTTTTAGAATAAATATATTAATAAATTTTGCTTACCTCAAGCAAACTACACAATGAAAGTTAACTTGACTAACGTAATGTGAGCTGTGAGGTTATGTTAAAACACTGTCATGGGGATATAAGTTAAAACGACATTTGTCACAAGTGTCAACAAGTGACATTAGTGAGAAACTCTGGGTAACCTTGTAAATTATGTAGATTATTTTGCAAAATATGGTAAAAGTTATATTTTTCCTTTGATGAGGTTAGTTAAAGACAAGGCGGCTCGTCAGGGCCGCTTTGGCCATACAGGCTTATGTCGCTATAAGCAGCCAAGCGCCCCTTAGGGCCGCTTTGTTTTTCTATGAGAAATCTTTTGCTTAGTTTAGTTTAGGTTAGATCAGGTTAGTTCAGTTCTAGTTTTCTTTTGGTTAGGTTAGTTTAGTTATGTTTTTTCTTTGATGAGGTTAGTTAAAGAAAAAGCGACATAATTCACAAGGTTACCCAGAGTGTCTCAAAAATGTCACTTTTTGACATTTGTGACAAATGTTGTTTCAATTTATATCCCCATGACAGTGTTTTAACAAAACCTCACACCTAACATAATAGGAGGGTTCGGTAATTACATCCCGAGCGCTCGGGTTATCAGTCTATCTCACTCTAGCTTGTCAAGATTTTGGGAGATGGTCTGTGTCCGGAGCGCTCGGATGGAATTATCGAACCTGGCTTACGTTAGTCAAGTCAACTTCCATTGTATAGTTTGCTTCAGGTAAGCGAAATGTATTATTATATTTATTCTAAAAATTGATATTTTAAATGTTTTTAAGTTCTACCACCACCTATAATTTTCTAGTTTGTCCATTTTATTAATTCCTAAAGAAAATTTTCGAATAAAATCAGTAATAACGACTTCCCTCAACTGTACCAGCCCCTTTCGGCAGTAGTATAAACCATGTTGACACTTTTTAAATCAAAATGAACTGACGTTTACCTGACTGAGGTAAAACATAAAGTGGGTAAAACGTATCAGTACCTCAACCGGCAGTTCAATGAGAATAAACAATTTTTTCGAGTATTTAATTTTCTTATGTCTCAGTTTCATGCAAATACACAAATTGAATAGTAGAAGATAGGGGTAAAGGTAACATTTGAAAATTTATAGGGGGTGATTGTGACGGCTAGGGGGTTGTCGACAGCAGCTCAGATTTTCTGTGAAAAGATGTCCCCTTTGCTATCTATGTTGACATGTATTGGCAATTTTCACACAAAATATTGTGGGCGCTACTTTTCATTGAACAAACCTGTTTTATGTGTTTAGTTTAGTTTTCTGTTATGGTTAGTTTAGTTATCTGTTATGGTTACTTTTTTTAGTAGTGTGTATTAGAGCAAAAAGCGGACCCATAAAAGACATTATTGTGGCAACAAAAAAATGCCACCGCATGTTCATTAGTACGCAGAGGAAAGTAAGAAACATTTCCTACCAGGACATTATACACCAAGATGTTTCATACTAAAAAAAATAAAGTAACTTTCAACAAGCTCCAAAGCCCAAAAATTGGACTTTGGATTTGCCATTTGTCCACAAAATTCTCTGACATTTTGTACGAAAACGAAATTGATTCATATAATACCAAATTAAAAAAATATCAAAGAATTTCAAAAATTGCTTTTTTGGTCCTTCGAGCTAAGAATTTTTGTCAAAAAAGGTACAAAAAAAAATATTCCAAAACGCTTCTTGAAACGGATTTATTAAAATTTTATTCCCACATATTTTTGCTGAATTTGCTGAATATTGTTGAACGACAAAATTACTGATAAAAGTACACAGTTTATGAAAGAATAAACTCCAGTATAAAAATAAAGAAAAAACAAACCAGATCACACGGCAGAAAGTGATCAAATATACAGTGTGTCCAAGATAAGGATGCACTGCATGGACATCTCCAAAACGGTAAGAGATACGAAGGCGGTTAAATTAGAAGAAAGTTGCACAATGGGGAGACATGGTGTTTGCAAAAATGAGTTGTTTGTTTTAGTTTCTTAGATAACTCAAAAACAATCGTTTTATGGATTTTGGCTTTTATTTATTTTTGGAGTTATTTCAAACATTACTCGAAAACGAAAAACACTTTCTCGTTACACCTTCTTAAGCTCTACAGGATGAAGTTTGTTACTTTTTATTCCAACGTTTCGTTATCGATGAACCATCATCAACTTTACTTTTTCTTATGGACCGAAAAAAAGTAGAGAAAGCAAAAGATAGCCCTTTTTATACCCAATTCAACAATGTGATGTACTTATGTCGGAAAAGCAATTCATAATAAAATATCTACATTTTTTATTAGTAGGAAATGAATAAAAATGAATAACAACCAATAGAAAAAAGGAAAAGGACGCAAAATTTACAACAAATGTTCAAATAGATAACCATTATTCTCTAAACACAGGTAAGATCTTCTTACCGTTGATTCTAAGAATCGGGATAATAATTCTGGAGTAATTGTATTAAATGCTGCCGTAACTGCTCTCAAAAGTTAATCTGCTGTATCAAAATGGTGAACGTATACTTGGTTTTTTAAGTAACCCCAAAGAAAAAAGTCTAGTGGGGTTAAGTCTGGTGATCGCGCTGGCCAGGAAACCTCACCATAAGTACCGATTGTTTTTCCTGGAAACTGTTCCGAAAGGTACTTCAAACTAGTCTAGAATTGTGTGCAGGTGCACCTTGTTGAAACCACACCAACACATCCAACACACCAACAGTCTTGTACATTCTGTAGCGGCAGATTATGTAGACTTTCTTTCATCTCTCAGACTTCCTTCTATTCTCCAATTCATTTCTCAATAAAGAAAGGTAGCTTTCTGAGGTTAAGGAGTTGTGGTAAATAAGAGGTCCCAATATTCTAGTGCCCAGAATTCCACACCACATGTTGAAGCCAAATCGGTGTTGGTGCTTGGATGATTTTTTTACCCGGGGGTTGCTTTATGCCCAATAATGGGTATTGCGTCTATTAAAAATTCCGTTGTTTGTTTCTTGCTTTCGTCCGACCAAATAACTTTGAATGGAAAGTCATTATCAATGTGACACTGCCTGGTATACCATTCGCAGAACGTCCTCCTTCTAATTTCATCTCCAGGTCGCAGTCTTTGGAAAATTCTAAATTTATAGGGGTGAAAGTTATTTTTCTTTAAAATAAATTGGGCTGTAGATGTGGTTCCTGTTTGACTTTCAATTTCCCTTGTTGATACATAAGGTTTTTCAATGATCAGACTTGATACTTTTTTCTTCATTAGAAGTTTTTTTTCTGGTTTTAATAGGTTACTTAAATGACCCATACACCTTCAGGTTGAAACCTACACGTCTGAAGATTGATATATTGGGCTGTCTTCTTTCAGGATATTTGTCGATGTACATACTTTCAGCAGCCGCACAATTGTTTTGGGATAAAATGTAACATGACAACATATCAAATTTTTCTACCCCTGTGAAACTATTCCCCGGCATAATTTTAATGGATAACTGAAATAATTTACGCTAGTTCTAATGAAACATTTATTGACAGATGTTACAACTGACAATTATAATGTTATTCATCGCCTGCTATTGAAAAATGTAGATAATTTAATAAAAATTGCTTTTTTGCCACAAGAACTGATATAAATCATGTCATATAACACATCGTTGAATTGAGTATAAATATACTAATACAGTATGTACTTTTTTCTAAGTCGTTGTAACAAACGTTGTAACAAAAATTAGTTTGTTAGGGCAATGAGAAAGTGTTTGTTTTTGGATACTGTTTGACATAACTTTAAAAATAAATAAAAACAAAAATCCATAAAATTACTGTTTTTGAGATATCTAAAAAACTAAGACAAGCAATTCATTTTTGCAAACACCATGTAAAAGATCTCCCCATTGTGCAACTTTCTTCTAATTTAACCGCCTTCGGTTCTCTTACCATTGCAGAGATCCCCATGCAGTGCATCCTTATCTTGGACACACTGTATAATACGAGAGACGGAAGAAGTCTTCTGAAAGTTACAGAAACTAGAGGGACTCGTAAAGCGGGACTTGGCCGAACAATTGACCAGCAAATTGGATACATATATAATATAGAAAGAACATTAAAATTATCTTCCAAGGGGGGAGAGGGGGGGGGGGCAAAACGAGAATTGACATATACTCTGTAGAAGCAAGGCTGAATTCTGAAAATTAGGTATAAAATAATAAAGTACAGAATAATTATTTTTAAAATATATTTAGTTCTTTGAGCTTGCTACTTTTTCCACAAAAGTCATCAAACATTCTAAAATTTAGATTAATTAATTTGCTTTTCCTTAGCAATTGATCCACACAACACAAAAGTAAAGAGTATCAACTATTTTCACCAATTTCATTTTTGGTCCTTTGCGCTGACAGTTTTTGTAAAAAAAAAACAAAAAATAAAAAAAAAACCTTGAAACTATTGAATACAAAGCAAACTTATACATGAATTTGTCGAAAAAAATAAATATAAAAAAAAAACTTCCTAAAAAGTAAAGAATAATAGTTATGTTTAAAATGTAATTTTTAGTTCTTTGAGCCTGCCCCATTTTTTCCACAAAACTCTTTTTGAAACTTTGGAAACATTATGAAATTTATATTCTTAAATTTGCTTTTCCTTGGCAATTGATCCACACAATACAAAAGTAAAGAGTATTAACTGTTCTTAAAAATTACATTTTTGGTCCTTCAAGCTCTTAAAAGAAAACAGGAAAAGTTCAAAAAGCGTTTTGAAACAGATCTTATACAAGAATAGTCATTCTTAACATGTTGTTACGCCCGACCGTTGGTCCACAGAGATTTGGGCCGAAGCGGCAAAGCGCCGACCGCGACTCCGGGAACCCGTCTAGACTAAACAAGAACCCGATCGGAAACAGTCGCCTCCGTTCTCGAAAGTACGAGAGTATGTTCAGGTCGGGTATATAAACTAGCGAGCCGCGCGAGTTCGGATCGAAAAGATAGTGCAGTGTAGTAAATTTTCATCGACAAGCGAACAGTGCGAATTGTTACTAGAGAGTAATTGTGTTTTAATCGTGTTGTAATAGCTAAAAGTAAATAAAAGTGTGTAGTTAATTGACGATAAAATATTGGAACCAATATCCCGTAACAACTGGTGTCAGAAGTGGGATAATTTTCGTCAAATTTGTGATTGCACGGACAAAGAAGTTGTCGCGTGCTTAGAATTTTGCGTGGTAATGACAGTGCAAGAACTTTGGTGTTTTCTACATGCCATAGACTCGATGTACGACAAAAATTATGGATGAACAACTGGCAGCACTTCTGGAAATGCCGAAGAAGGACAAAGAGGAACTAAGGAATTTTCTGGAAGAAGAAGAAAAACAAAGGCAACCTGAAATAAAGGAACAAGGAAAAAATCAAGCTGCTCTGTTTCAAGCATTAACGGATGGTCGTCGCGAGTTGCAAGAACTTGTCTCAACTAAAATGACCGCAGTCAAACAAGACGTAGATCAAGTCAAACAAGACGTGGATCAAGTCAAACATGAAGTAGAGATGAAAATGACGGAGTTAGAAGCGAGTGACTAAACATTACTAGGCCGCCACTTTTCGACGGCACTACTTCTTGAAGCATTTATAAAGACCCATTTGAGGCGGCAGCAGTTAAAAATGGATGAACAGATTCGAACAAGGCTTCCGAACTTTTAGTAGCTTTGAGAGAAAAGGCTGGAGACATCATGCTTACATTGTCGACCACATAGTTATAACGCAATTGCCGCGGCGTTAGAGCGGAGGTTCGGTAATGCTCATCTCGAAATAATCTACCAGAAAGAACTACGGATGAGGCAGTAGAAGCCAGGCGAAAATCTACAGCAAGAATTAGGAGGGGACATTGAGCGTTTGACAAGATTAGCGTATCCTGCGGCTCTCTCTAATTTCCTTGACCAGCTATCAATCCAGCAGTTTATCGAAGGACTTCGCTACAGTGAAATGAAATGCCATTTGAGGTTGACTCGTCCTTGCAGTGCAAATGAGGCATTAATTCGGGATTGGAGTATGCGGCGTCTAGAATAAACACGGGCCACAGAGTTAGAATAGTTGACGTATAGGAAGAGCAGCAGCCAAACTCAAACTTAAAGCAATTGTTAGACGAGTAGCGTGAATTCAGAAAGCAAATGACTTCATATTTCGACCAATCAACGAGCAGGGTACAAGACATTTTTTACAGAAGAAATATGAACCGCGATGCCGACCTGCAGAAACCCGGATCTTGTTTCAACTGCGGCAGAATGGGCCATTTTAAAAGGGACTGTCGCGTTCCACGGGAAATGAGTCAGACTCCGCCACGACGACAATCTGGCGGACTGACACATCAGCCGGAAGACTAGGACCAGTCAGTGTGAAGATGCGAACGTTGGCTGGCCCCAGGGAAGCCCCCAGGATGATTAGGACTGGACACCTTGGAAGAAGCCTCACCATTCCTGGCAAAATTGAACATCGTCCAGGCAGGTCTCATGATAACACAGATGCATTATCAAGCAGGCCTTGTAAAGGGGCGTGACGACACTGCCAATGAGTAGAACAACGAGAAGGACCAAGTATTCTTAGGAGAACCAGGATTGACGTCGACGAACATTGGACCACTGAACAAATGAAGGTCGAATAAACAACCGATAATGCTGTGGGGTTAATACGTCAATGGAAGTTGGAATATCAAAGACCTGCTTGGAAGGACATAGGAGATAAGAGTTCGGAAGCAAAAACTATGTGGGCTCAATGGGATTCCTTGGAGATTCAGATTGGTTTACTGAAAAGGACTCCCGACGGGAAAAGTGCCACGTTCCAGCTTGTCGAACCAGCAAGTAGAAGGAAAGATGTCTTGCAAGAAGTGCACAATGGAGTGTCTGGAGGCCATTTTGGAGTGAATAAGACCCTGGATAGAATTCGGAAAAGGTACTATTGGATGAATTGCCAAGATGACGTCAGACTGCCAAGGTTATATTTGATAAAGAACTTCGTCTTCCGGTAGAATTGGTGTACGGATCACCAGAAGATGTTCATCTTGAACGGTTATAGACTTAGAGTCGTGATAGGGGGGCAATGTTACGCCCGACCGTCGGTCCACAGAGATTCGGGCCGAAGCGGGAACGTTGAGTGCCGACCGCGACCCCCGCGACATTCAGTTCTCGAAAGTACGAGAATGTGTTCAGGCCGGGTATATACACCAGCAAACCGCGCGAGATCGAATCGAAGTGCAGTGTAATAAATAAGCGAAATAAGCGAACAGTGCGAATTGTTAGTACAGAGAAATTGTGTTTTAATCGTGTTGTAATAGCTAAAAGTAAATAAAAGTGTGTAGTTAATTGACGATAAATTATTGGAACCCGTATCCCGTAACCACATAATTCTTGGTCCTTTGAACTTGCTATTTTTTCACAAACGTCATTGAAATGCTACCTATCAATTTGTTTCTTTTTGGTAATTGATCCACAGATAGAGTATCAGGTATTCCCAAAATTGCATTTTTGATCCGTCAAGCTGACAATTTTTGTCAAAAAAAAGGAGAAATCAAAAAAAACCTTGAAGGTATTAGATACAAGGCAACTAATGCAATTTTTATCTTGAATATAGTTGACAAATAATATGTAATACTACTAACATTGCAAAAAGGATCATTTTTGGTCCTTTGAGCCTACTATTTTTTTTTCATAAGTCGTGAAAGTTCTGCCAATACTCTGAAATGCTTTTTTATCAATTTGTTTCCTTTTTGTAATTGATCCACAGATAGAGTATCAAGTAGATATGTTTTTGTCAAGTATTTATTCTTCTTCTTCTCCTTCGTCGAACCTATCCGTTCCGGATGTTGGCTATCATCATGGCAATGCGCACTTTGTTGGCTGCTGCGCGTAATAGTTCAATGGAAGTTACGCCAAACCACTTCTGTAAGTTCGCGAGCCAGGAAATTCTCCTTCTGCCTGGTTCTCTTCTTCCCTCCACTTTACCTTGCAGGAACAGCTGTAGTAGACGATTCTTGACAGGGTTTCTCATGATATGGCCCAAAGACTCAAGTTTGCTTTGTTTTATGGTATTCATGAGGGTTAATTGGCAGTTCATTTTTCGAAGGACCTCTTCGTTGGTGACTTGATCAACCCAGGAAAGTCTTCGATATAGTTCAATCTCTTGATCCTTTTTTCTGTTGCTTCGGACAACGTCAAAGCCTCTGCACCACACAACAATACTGAGAAAATATAGAATTTTATCATTCTCTTCTTCAACGTCATGCTGAGATCTCGACAGCGTGTTTCAATTGTCTCAAGTGTTTCATTTGTGTGAACATTGTTTTAGCCTTTTCAATTCTGCACTTTTTTTGTTTGGAGTGGTCCCACGAATCATTAAGGTTAGACCCAAGATCAGTAAAACTACGTACTCTCTCGATAACTTCGGTTTTACAATACAGCCCACCGCGTTGATTAGGGGACTTACTTATAGCCATGTATTTGGCCTTCTTGATATTCGGTTCCAATCCGTATTGTTCGCTTGTGTGTGTAACTCTGTTGTTAAGTTCTAGCAGCCCCTCCAAGTTCGGCCAGTAAAACCGTGTCGTCTGCATATCTGATATTGGTGATTACCTCACCATTCACCTTAACTCTGTTTTCACCACTGTCTGTGGTGTCTTCTAGTTTCTAGTGCCTTCCTAAATATTTTATCCGAGTAGAGATTGAGTAGTAAGGATGATAAGATGCAGCCCTGTCGGATTCCACGTTTGATTTCTAAGGTGTCTGACCCGTTATTTTCAAGATTTATAGTTGCTTTCTGATTCCAATATAGATTGCCAATGATCCTTATGTCCTTTGCATCCAAGCCCGTTTCGCGAAGTACTTTTACCATTGTTTCGTGTTGACAGCGGTCGAAAGCTTTAGCAGAGTCTATAAAGCACACGTAAACGTCGCAATTCATATCCCTACAGCGTTGTAGAAGAAGTTGTATGGCAAATAATGGCCTCTCGAGTACCGATGCCGTTGCGAAAGCCGAACTGCGACTCGCCCACATGTTCTTCGCATTTAGTCTACAGGAGGGCATGAATTACCCTGAGACAGATTTTTAACACGTGTGACATAAGACTGATGGTGCGGTAGTCACCAAAAAATTTGGGGTTGAACCTCTTCGGTACGATGATAACTAATGAAACAAACCAGTCAGCTGGAATCGTGCCACTATCATACATATTATTAAATAGTGACGTCAAGATAGTAATGCAAAGCGTGTCCATGATCTTAAGCACTTCCGCTGGTATATGGTCGGGACCAGTAGATTTTCTTTTAGTTTTAGCGCATTTAAGGGCATGTTTAAGTTCGTCAACTGATATCACTGGACCTTCCGTACTGTTTGTTTCATCAGGTTTTTCTGGACGCCGGTCATCTTTGAAGAGTTCAAATATGTATTTCCGCCATGTTTTCAGTTTTTCGTTTACTTCATAGACAAGCTTGCCTTGGTTTATTACCCGGCCAAAAAATAAATGGGAGTATTCATTTAAAAGCGTCATCAGTAGGCTGTAAAATGTCAAAAGAAAAGGATGAAGAAAGAAAAGTCCATTTACTTTATTTAATTGCCATCCTTTTCTTTAGCCTTTTCTGTAGCTACACTCGCAGCCTTCTAGCTGAAGTTTTTTTTTACAAATTTGTGTGGTGCCTCCCACCAATATCTATCTTTCTAAAAACAAAAATAAAAGTTTCCTTTGCCCCGAGAACTTCATTATAACGAATTTTGGGTTTTGATGATGGCCTGAGAATTTATACTGCTCCACCAAATGGGAAATCTGGGATAAAAACATGAACAGCGATACAGCCTTTCTCAGGTCTCTTATAGATGGAAGGTCAAATGGAAATCTAGGTGACGACATTGTAAATAAGCAAAGGGCAAATAAGCAGAGTGGGAAGATGAAGAACACTACTGCCAATTTGAAAGGCGATTTTTTTACTACTTATGGGTATTACGCCCCAATCCAATTTTTTGGGGTTTCTTTTGTTGTTGGAGACCGAATTTCGCATTATTCCCAGAAAAATTACTGAGAATACCAATTCCCCCTGAACAGTGGTTAGAATTCAGCAGTTAATATAAACATTTTCCATTAATAGTCTAAAAACAAATCAGGAGCCACATGTTAAAACCATGCTATATAACCAAAAGCTCAAACAGCTTTTGGATGTGCAACTCGAGGCCAAAAAACAAGAAACTGTTCAAGTCAAAGAAGAGCAAATGATATTTTTGGAAAAAGCAAAATTAATGGTCGTTGAAAATTCCCGATATGCTGAATTGGAGAGTGCAAAGGTATCGCTGGAACCTAATATCTTGGTAATTTACAAATTTAATATTTGATTAATTTCTAGACAGAGTATTTAAAATACCACATACAGAAAAATATGTTGTCGAAAAAAATAAAGGAGTTCAAGGAGATAAAAGCTCAAAAGGAAGATTTTCAAAGAAGGAAGTACTACAACGTTTTTATTCGTCTCGCTGAGGAGTATGTGAGCGAGAAAAAACTGGAAGAGTTGGCCGTTTTGAAAAATAAGGAACGTCAGAGCCTTAGCGAACTATTTGAGCTTCAGGAGCGGGTTGTAACTAACCAGAAATTTGGCATTTCAAACATGAGAAACATGGCAAATACAATTGTAAGTATCGTTAGTTGATTAGCTTTTTCCCCTGACTTAGATATTTTGTTTTTAGTTCGGAAGCCGAGAACCGCAGAAGGTGGAAAAAGTAGCCGAACAACCGGGTAAGTATCTTGCTAAATATTGTGAAGTGAAAAGCGTTTGAAACAAGATGTCAAAGAGAGAATTTCTGGTATATTAAACTAATGGTTTCTCGACAACGGTAAAAGATGCGCCCTATGATATGTTACATGTTAATAATTGAGATTTTGACGTAGAAGCCGAAAATGCACAAATGTAGATTTGAAATAAGAAAACCGACGTAACTATAAACAAGTAGTCTATATACAGGGTGGGCCAATAGTGCGTGGACAGATGATTGCTCTGAAATGCAAAAAGATATTAATATGAAATGTTGGCCATCGATTGATGTTATTGTTGCGAACTAGGGTTCGATAATTCCAGTGTAACGATTTAACACGAAAACACTATTTATTTATTTCCACAATTACACACGACTACTAAATAACTCATTACTTAACACTTTATAGCCTTCTATTATCGCTTCGTAACTTTAGCTTACTTATAGCTCGATTAAAATACGACTACGACTACTCTGCGCGCTCTATGCGCATTTATATACAATCCTAAAATTACAGAAAAACCTAGAAAGTTCTTTATAAGAATTCTTGAATAATCTCACATAAAAAAAAAGGTTGTAAACAACTGCCTTCTAGATTAAGCCAGCCGAGCAATAAATCACTCGTGTCAGCCATGACGCAGCGCGGATAGGTCGCGAAGCTCCACCAACCAACACGCTCCCATGCGTTGCCCCGCCTCCTATGCGGCGTTGCTGCGAATCGTAACATTATGCTTAGGCGTATTTCTAAATTATTTTGGATGTTAATGCCAAACTATATACAGAGTGGCTACACAAAGTTATGTTTTTTTTTAAATAAGACACCCTCTATATTTTGTTATATTCAGGTTGCTCTTCTTAAATGCTTCAAGAAAATGTAAGCATATGTGGCCTTTACACTACGCGTTTAGGAAATATGGGGGTTTAAGTGATAAAATCGGCCATCTTTGGCCGTTCAGAGCTCACTTACAAAAGTAAATTTAAAAGCGGATTATGTTCACTTATTAACTATAAACCGTAGACTATGCAATAATTATTAATTTGCAACCTGGAGCTGCACTGATATACAGGGTGATCGTTGTTTGAAAAACCTTGATTTTCTCGATTTTTTCAAATGGCAACACCGCATTTTTTGGTTGTTGTTAATATGGGGCTTGAGCTCAACTTTTATTTTTATGAAGCATGTCCTATACCTATCTCTAATAGATTTAGAGATATTTGACCTCATTAGAGCTTAATTTATTCATCTTGGTCTGATCTATTTAGAATTTGAAAATAACATGCCACGTTAACTTGTTTATTTAAAAGAGTAATTTTTTTAACGTGCTTATACTAAAAAATATGTAATAGTTAAAATATTTATATATTTTTATATGATATTTATATATTAAGCAATACGAGAACTTTATGTTTTAAGTATTTTCCTTCATCTGCTTGTCCAAAATATAGCTCTTGGCCAATCAGGTGAGGAAAAACCCTTTAAACATAAAAATTATTGCTTGTCTTTAATTGCTATGAAAATGTATCTGCCGTGTGCACGGTAACAAACAAGTAGGTAGGTGTGGGAGAGTGTATACTTCGTGCAATTTTCTTTAAAACCCTTTATTGGCGGACCGGTTTCGGCACAAAGGCCATCGTCAGCGCCCAAAAATTCGTCAAAAGAAGGGAAGTCAAGGGCGAGGAGTCATCGTGCCAAGGTACCTCGTAAATCAATCACAGGCAGTCAATTTAAAACTTAAACAATTGGGGACGTCAATAAAACATGAAAAGACACTAACAGACCACACGTAACAGGCACGAAAATTTAAAATATGTTAAAATCATATACGTTTTGCGTCCTTTAATCAGGTCGATAGAAGTGAAAATAGCGGGTGTAGGACAGAAATAACTACTTCACTTTTGTGAAAGAGCCAAGGTTCCGTCCTCAATAAAGGTCGAAACGTTGGCTCTTTCACAAATGTGAAGTAGTTAGTTGTGTCCTACACTCGCTATTTTCACTTCTATCGACATGTTGAAATGTTTAAAACCTTAAAAACTTTCAGGTCCGAGGAGGATTTATGTTGTGTGTTTTAATTAATTAATTTTGAGAACCGTGACCTCCTTGTTGGTGTGTGATCTTTTGATATGCCCTTAAGAAAAAAATACGTTAAGAAAACTATACAGTGTGATCCAAATTGGTGATTCATGCATGGGGATTTTACTTATCTTATTAGATACGGGATCGGTTAAATGGGAAAAGTTGTAGAGAATTTAATGAGAATCTCGCACCCGGTTTCCACATTGGAGTATCTCTTACCTTTTTCTAAAAAAATGGGAAAATGTGCACACTGCATTTTTAACTTTGCACAACCTAACACAAAACAATGGTCTCCAAAGTGCAACAAATTGATATTGACATTCAATCATTAAAATCATCTATAATAGAAGAAGATAACAAATTAAAAGAGTTATTAAAAGTAGTTAGTGGTATTGACAAATTTGGTGAAGATATTAAATCATTAAAAAAACACGTTAAAGAAGAAGATGAGAAATTACGTGAACTATTGAACACTAAGTTTAAAGATATTACAACAGACGAACTTTTGGAAAAAAAGAATTTAATTAAGGTGGAAGAACAAAAATTAAAAGAAAATAAAGAAAACATAAACACTTATAAGCAATTTTATATATTGCAAACTTAGCAAATATTGAAAAACTAATGGAACTAGTAATAAAAAAACATGAAATGTTGTTGAATGGTATTAGAATTAAATTCTCACAATGCTTAAAAGCAGAAACATTAGATTCTTTGCATTATTTATTTATATAAAGAGCTTGTAAAACTAAATAAGTCTTTAACTAAACCAACAAACTTTGAAGACGAAGAGTGGATTGAATTTTATACAAACTATTTGAAAACGTTTTTAAAAAATTTTGAAGAATTATTATACAACAAATAATGACAAACATTAAAGAACAACTAGTAAATGAAATACATAGACTGGCAAGAAGAAACTGTTCTCGAAGGAGGGTCATTGTAAGGGGTTTGAATGATCTCTTTCAAGCGGATTTAGTTGAAATGCAGCCTTATGCGAAATTTAACAAAGGGAATAGGTATATTCTAGTTGTTATTAATGTTTTCTCTAAATATGTTTGGGTTGAACCTGTGAAATAAAAAAATGCTAAAGATGTTAGTAGGGCAATGGAGAAAATAATAATTAGTGCAAAAACCCCACCGAAAAATTTGCAAACGGACAGAGGTACTGAATTTTACAATAAACATTTTAAGGAGCTGATGGAAAAATATAAAATAAATCATTACAGCACATTTTCAAATTTAAAAGCAAGTGTTGTAGAACGTGTAAATAGGACTATAAAAAATATTATGTGGAAAAGATTTAGTAATCAAGGTACTTACAAATGGTTTGGAATATTACAACAAATTGTGGATAAACATAATAAAACGAAACATAGTACTACTGGCTATAGACCTTCAGATGTTAATAAAAGCAATGAAAAAATTATTTTAAAAAACGTGTACACTCACAAGAAAACCTTAGATCCAAAACAGCCTAAATTTAAGTTGAATGATTTTGTAAGAATTTCCAAACAACGGGAAGCTTTTGCTAAGGGATATACTCCAAATTGGTCTACTGAAGTTTTTCAAGTAAGGAGGGTTAAACTGACAAATCCAAGAACATATCTTTTAAGAGATCAGCGAAATCAGGATATTGAAGGTGCTTTCTACGAAGAAGAATTACAACATGTTAAATATCCAGATGTCTATTTAGTTGAAAAAGTGTTAAGACGCAAAGCCAATAAGGTATATGTAAAGTGGTTGGGGTTCGATAAATCACATAACTCATGGATTGATAAAACTAATGTTTTGTAATATGTTTTAATAAAATACAAGTCATTAAGAATAATAGTTTTATTATTACATTACATCTTATTACATAAGCTTAGGTATATTTTATTTCTGTGCTCTTTACTTAGTATAGCATTAATTATGCAACTACAGCTAGCAATTCTTTTTTCGAATCGAAGTATGTCACAATATAGTTGAAGATATTCACTTTTTCGTACTTGTCTATATGCAAAGTCCCACGTCACTAGCACGTGTAGTTTATTACTAATTTCACTAATAGTCACATATTTCTTTATAATATTTCCTTTTTGTTCCATGCTTCTGCAGTCGGTTTTCTAACTCCTCTGGATATAACATTAGATACTCCAACATGGTGCTGACATTCTCACTATTTGGATTTTCACTTGGATTTAAACCATTATAAACATTGGTGAGCAAGTCGCCAATTTGATTTACAGTCGTTGTTTTGTAAACATTAAAGTAATTTTCAAAGTTTTGTTCTTTTATAATAGAAATTCTATATGCTATCAAATCTTTTATTTTCCACAAGCTATCAATGGATTCTTGACCAAGATAGACATAATTAGAATTTGGCTTGTTAATTTTTAGAATTGGAAAGTCATTGATTTTCTCAAAACTTAAAGTAATGTTTCCACACTGAATGGCAGACGTATCAACTCCGGAATAGTAAAAGTAGTTTGCAATTACACCTTCATACTTGCAAAAGTTTATCCACTCATCTTCACTCAGAGTCATGTAGAATCCATTTCTTCCACCAATTACTATTTTGGGTGAAAAATCATTTACACTTATTCCAACTAAAACAAATTTTGTGAAAGAGCTGTTAAGATAAAAAAACTTGGTATTCACAATATTTAAAACTTTGTTGGATGTTCCACTCACATTATTTTTCTTACTATTTGATAAGTAATCATTATTTTGACTAGCAAATTTAGAGAACGACATTTTGTGAAAATGAAATCAAAACTTTTCTGCTGCAATAACCGTAACTCTTGCGGTTGGTATGTCAACGTGTGTCTTCACTTGCGTATAAGTATATGTTGGTGGCGGTTTTGTGGTGGGGTTTTTTGTAGTGGTGGCGGTTTTGTGGTGGAGTTTTTTTGTAGTGGTGGCGGTTTTGTGGTGGTGGTGGTTTTGTTATGGTGGGACAATTGATGGGTATGTGGAGATGACGGAGGAGGAGGCTATTGCTGCTCTCATAGGTTTTCGGAGGAGGAGGAGGCTATTGCTCTCATAGATTTTCGGGAGGAGGTTACTCTCCTATTCTCACTACTGTAGTTTCTAAACCAAGCCAAAGGTAGTTTTGAAAATAAAACATTATTTAGGTACTTTTTTACGTACAATACAATGACGTATTCAGAAAAAATCTATCGTCAACTGTTCTCGAGTTATATTTAATAACTTCGTTAATTCTTATGGACGCCATCTTGTTTTTTTTTGCATAATAGGAAAGGGCTTTAAAATTCCTTTTCAACGATGTATCTGTTGATGCCATTTTCAACGATGTATCTGTTGATGCCACTAACATATTTCCAAGGTGTAAAAATCGAGTTTTCTATTTCTTCGCCAAGTAGGCCTTGGTAGGTTTCATTGCAATCATGAAAAACAAAAGATAATGGTTGTGGTAAGTGTCAAAGTTGTTGTGAATACCGTATTTATGTGGACTAGTTATTTACGTGGATTGAAAGAAGACTACGCCTGTCGCCGGTAACATTTAAGCGGGCCCAGTCTACAGTAAAAACTCGTCGCGCAGAAGTCACTGTAGAACAACAAATCTTACATAGCGGTATCCTTATCTGTAAATAGAGACTAGAACAAAGTCAAGTGTACCGGAACCATTTAATTCGGAAAAATTCAGAGCGAGTTTAAGTCGCATTAGTTTCAAGGCTCCCCAGAGAAAAAAATCCAAAGGTGTAATACCCGGGAACCGCGCAGGTCAAGATATAGGGTCGCCATTTGAAATCAACCGATCCCCAAAATTTTCTTTATCATTCAATTCTTGCTGAAACCATATGTTATGGAAATCGTTTTCGGGTACAACTTCTCTAATTGCAGGAAGAATTAAATTTCTTAGCATAGCCAAATATCTCTCGCCGTTCAGGGATTGTTGATAAAAAAATTGACCTATTAAGGTACCTATTCGCTGAAAAACAAAATAACATCAATGCAAATCTCAACAGCAGTCAATAGAAAACGAAAAGCCTCCGCGTGTGCACCTGTGTAAATGAATATGTAGGTATTAAGAAAATTTTTTTTCCATAAATTCCACATCTACCTGCCAAATCGTGTCTGCAACATGCGCTGGGCACGTAACACAGAATTTCGATAGCTCAGTAGTGATAATTGTGCTTATTACATGCACCGCAGTCGCTTATAAATGTGTCATCGGTCCATACGATTTTACCGCTGAAGTTCTCATCTTCTCGACATTTGGCAATGTGCCAATTGCAAAATTCAACTCTTCTTGGAAAATCACCTTCGTGAAGCCCTTGCACAATAGTTGCTTTATAAGGATGATATTTTTGACTTATTAACGTCCTTAAGAGCCTGGTTCTAGAAACATCGAGCTCACGCCTGCATTTTCGTGTGGAAGATTTCGGGTTATTATCAAAATAATTTGAAATTTCTTGGTTACGGTTTACATAGTCCTTTTCATAATTTTTACGTCGGGAAGCTTCAAAACTGCCATGCATACGTATAGTTGTAACAAGTTTGAAGAAATATTTTTTATTGGGCTGTCTCCTTTCTGGATAATTTTCATACGGCAAAATCAGGATTTCGGTTACTTTTAATAAAACACTCTAACATGTCAAACTTTTCCATATTGTCGTAGTTTACAGCCATTTTTTGTAAGATTAAAAGGAAATGCGATGCAATAAAAAATGTGTTAAATTTAGTAGCACGTAGTGCATCAGTTTGACTTTGACGCGTGGCGCTATCATTACCTTTTGTTTTTCATGATGGCGACGAAACTTTTTAAGGCCTACTTTGAGAAGAAATAAAAAACTCAATTTTTACACCTAGGAATATGTTAATCATATCAATCGTTGAAAAGGGATTTTTAAGCGCTTTCCTATGATACAAAAAAAACAAGATGGCGTTCATAAGAATTTACGAAGTTATTATACTTAACTTGAAAACAGATGACGATAGATTTTTTCTGAATACGTCATTGTATTGTACGTGAAAAAGTACCTTAATAATGTTTTATTTGCAAAACTACCTTTGTCTCGGTTTAGAAACTACAAGACAAAGTTAAAAATGCAGTGTTGCACATTTTTCCATTTTTTCAGAAAACGGTAAGAGATATTCCAATGTGGAAACCGGGTGCGAGTTTCTCATTAAATTCTCTACAACTTTCCCCATTTAACCGAACCTGTATCTATCAAGAAAAGCAAAATCCCCATGCATGCATGCATCACCAATTTGGACCACACTGTATTACTGAGCACTACAAATCTTGGCAATCCATGAAAAAAAAACTTGACATGCGATCAAGTCAATCTGACACTGTCATTGAGTCTATTAATTAATTAATAATTGTCCAGTTATCGCACCGAAAAGTAACGCACCGAAGAGTAAAAGTAACTAACTAAGTTTGAAATGAGTTAGTTGATGTGATTTTTACACGGGGAGAATGTGAACAAAATTGTTTATTAGCCAGCCGAGTATACAAAGCGCGATATCCAGATCGCATTCATCCCAAAGTAGAATCGCTAAGGAATGTATTGGAGAGATTTACAAGTTCTGGAAGCGTAAATTATACCAAACAGTCAAGAACAAAAACGATAACAAATCGCTCAATGGATGCTCAAAATAGTCGAAATTCTAGATAACAAAATGTCCGAACTAGTTTCCGACCTCTACCTTAGAACAAAACTGGCACAAAATTATTTCCTTCTATGAACGTATTATACGTAATTCATTTTTAAGTCAAAACAGTGTCCTATTTATAACCCAAATCTTAATTATTAATTTTCACAAAACAATGTTTTTTGAGTTGCGCCACTATTGCATTCAATGAGCGAAATGAAGAAAACGAATACCGGGTTTTGTTGTCGTTAATGGAAAATCCTCACGTGAGTACGAGAACACTTAGCAATAATTTGAATTTATGTCGAACATCTATCAGACGTACGCTAAGAAGATATAAATTCCACCCATACCATATCCAACTACACCAAGAACTCAAAGAAACAGACTATCAAATTAGATCCAATTTTTGTAATTGGATGCAAGAACAAATTCACCGTAATAATGATTTTTACGAGAACGTGTTATTTTCCGATAAATGCACACTCCACCGAAATGCCTTTGTTAATCGACATAACTTTCACTACTATTCCGTCAATAACCCACATCATTTTCGGGTTCACAGCCAAGAAAAATGGTCAATTAATGTTTGGGCAGGAATAATCGGGAGATATGTTATTGGACCTTTCTTTTTCGACGGGACGTTGATTGCTGTTACATACCACCAATTCTCAGAAAACAACTTGTTTAAATTATTAGAGAATATTCCTTTAGCTCAACGCAGAGACATGAATTTTCAACAAGATGGAGCGCCGCCTCATCATGCTAGAACCATAACCTACTTGTTAAAAAACACATTCACTGAGAGGTGGATAGGAAGAGGTGAACCTGTACGTTGGCCTGCCAGGTCACCCGACCTAACACCATTGGACTTCTACCTGTGGGGTTAAGTAAAAGACAAGGTGTATGAAACGGAACCCACAACAGTGGAAAATATTGCTACGGTAGGCAGCGCCGAAGCGCCGTAGGCGGGGCAACGCGTGTGGTTGGTGGAGCTTCGCGACCTATCTGCGCTGCGTCATGGCTGACACGTGTGATTAATTGCTCTGTTTATCTAGAAGGCAGTTGCTTTGCAACCTTTTTTTTATGTGAGATTATTCAAGAATTCTTATCAATAACTTTCTAGGTTTTTCTGTAATTTTTTCTTGTTGTGTGATTGTGTATAAAAGGCGCATAGAGCACGCGGGTAGGAGTAGTCTTATTTTAAGCGAGCTATAAGTAAGCTAAAGTACGAAGCGATAATAGAAGGCTATAAAGTAGTGAGTTATTTAGTAGTCGAATTGTACCTGTGTGTATTTATGGAGTAAATAAATAGTGTTGCGAACTCGGGGTTCAATAATTCCAGTGTAACGATTTAACACTAAAACACTATTTATTTACTCCACAAATACACACAGGTACAATTCGACTACTAAATAGCTCACTACATAACACTTTATAGCCTTCTAATATCGTTTCGTACTTTAGCCTACTTATAGCTCGATTAAAATAAGACTACTTTTAACCGCGCGCTCTATGCACCTTTTATATACAATCCTAAAATTACAGAAAAACCTAGAAAGTTCTTGATAAGAATTCTTGAATAATCTCACATAAAAAAAAGGTTATAAACAACTGCCTTCTAGATTAAATCGAGCAATAAATCACTCGTGTCAGCCATGACGCAGCGCGGATAGGTCGCGAAGCTCCACCAACCACAAACGCGTTGCCCCGCCTCCCATGGGGCGTAGCTATGAATCGTAACATTGCCCTCCTCCTAAGGCTGTTCGTCCCGAACAGATATAGTTCCATGGTATCGTGCTAATCGATCCAAATGAACGACCTTCATCTT
The DNA here is from genome assembly GCA_951812265.1 of Taphrorychus bicolor. Taxonomy (NCBI): domain Eukaryota; kingdom Metazoa; phylum Arthropoda; class Insecta; order Coleoptera; family Curculionidae; genus Taphrorychus; species Taphrorychus bicolor. The sequence goes on along the minus strand of OX638297.1, from coordinate 71,110,938 downwards.
TGACCTAGGGGTCCGCTGGATCCTATACACCACATCATTAATCTTCTTTATAATTGTATAAGGTCCTTCCCAATTTTGGCTAAGTTTGGGCCACTTCCCCACCTTTTGCCGCGGTTTGCATAGCCACACCAAATCACCATCCTGGAAGCCGCGGGAGTTAGCTAGTAAGTCATATCTTGCTTTGGCTCGATCACTGGATATCCGCAGTTTATTCCTGACTTGTTCATGAACATTGTTCAGCGCGACTCTTTTTCTGGTGATCCATACATCAAATCCGCAGGAAGCCTCATTTCCTTTCCGAACATTACTTTCGCCGGAGTATAACCAGTGGCTTCATGCGTAGAGCCTCGATATAACATGAGAGGTAGATGTTGGTCCCAATCACGCTGATGATCTGCCACCATTTTAGACAGGTACTGTTCCATGGTCCGATTAAACCTCTCTACCATCCCATCCGACTGTGGATGCAAAGGAGTTGTCCTGGTCTTGCGAATTCCGAGAAGTTCCATGACCTTCTGGAAAACAGCCGATTCAAAATTTCGGCCCTGATCAGAATTGCGAGAAGAAAGTTCGAGAGGGACCCCAAATCTGCAGAACATTTCATTTACTAGCACCGTTGGCACAGTCGTTGCTTCTTGATTAGGCAGGGCATACGCTTCAGGCCATTTAGTGAAATAATCCATGGCGACCAGGATGTATTTGTTGCCCGACTCAGTCTGAGGAAATGGTCCCGCGACTTCAATTGCTACCCTCTCGAATGGAGCACCTACAGTGTACTGCACCATTCGGCCCCGTGATCTTGTTCGAGGTCCTTTTGTGGCACAACAAACTTCGCACTTGCGGCACCAAGATTCGACGTCTTCACGATAGTTCACCCAGTAATACCGCTCTTTAATTTTGGCCAAGGTTTTATTGACCCCAAAATGACCACTGGTTCCGTCGTGCATTTCCTGTAGTACATCCGATTTTCCGCTACTAGGAACAACCAACTGACTGACTACGGTCTTGCCATCCGGACTCTCCCACGCTCTCTTCAGTAATCCATTTTCTATTTTAAGAGAGTGCCACTGGGCCCAGAGCGCCTTCAGGTTTGGACTTTTACCAGCAATTTCTTGCCACTCTGGTCTCTTGCCGTCAGTCTTTGCCAAGAGTATGGGTCCAATATCTGGATTATTCATTTGTTCGTCTCGAAGAGCTTGTGCGGTCCAGCCATCGTTTATTTCCACCGACGTTCTCCTTACAGAAGGATGTCATTCACGTTGCTCAGTTCTTCGACAACGTTGACTATCTTCTTTACATGGCCGCCTAGACAATGTATCGGCATTACCGTGAAACCTTCCTGATCGATGTTCAGTTTGGATCTTCTGTCTTTTAATGCATCCGGCCTCTGTAACACTTTTGCCACCCAAATTATTGACTTGACTTAATTGGTTGACTTGACTGATCCTGGGGGTCTTAACGGGCTCGGTCAATTGCCCCCTTACATTGACAGGCATTCTTCTTGCCCTATTACGACAGTTACTCTTGACGTGACCCAGTTTACCGCAGTTAGAACATTTTATGCCCCGATTGCCTATTGATCGAGTTCTTCCCAACAGGGCTTGCCTATTGACTGCGATATCCTTCAACGATTTATGTAAACTTGCCATGGATTCAGTCCTTGACGTATCCTCCTCGTCATCGCAAGTTGCCATTCGTACACGTGGAGAAGAACCAGATGACACTCGTGACGCCTCGAATTCCAGGGCCCGAACTAGTGCCTCGCTGATATTCCTGGGTCTGACTAGACGTAAGTGGTACCTCATGTCACTATCGCGAACTCCCTCAATGAACCTTTCGGCGGCCAATTGCGTTTGAAAACATTCAGGGGCCGATGGATATGCCAGGTGAATGAGTCTGTCTATGTCCGCCTCAAATTCTTGTAAGGATTCACCTGACTTTTGCTGTCTCATCCTCAGCTGGGCCTGGAACACGGTTTCTTTGTGCTCATTTCCGAAACGTAGTTATAGAGAGTGTGTTAAAGCTGCATAATTACTTTGATCAGCTGCCGACAAAGATTGGAGTAGTTCAGCCGCTTTTCCACGAAGTGCTACCACTAATGATGTAGCTTTCTGGCGCTCGGACCAGCCATTAGCTTTTGCAGCTGCCTCAAATTGGGTTTTATAGATTTCCCAGGCCGTAGTACCGTCATAATCGGGAGGCTTAATTTTAGCGTTGGGTGTGCTAAAACTCTCTGTAGATACGTTGTCGTCCTCAGTTTGTTCCCGGAATTTCTTTTCTAGCTCGAGAACTCTCTGGTTGACAGCTTCGAGTCCTTTGTTAACGCCGTTAATGGATTCGTGAACGGATTGCATTATTCTTTCTTCCAATTGTTGCTCCCTAGCTGCGAGATGGTTCATTAATTCTTCTTTGAATTATTGATGACGTCGCTCCTGTACTTGATCACGTTTTTCCTGCTCTTCCTTCTGTTGTTGATAACGTCGCTCCTGTGCTTGATCACGTCTTTCTTGTTCCTCTTTTTGTTCCTTATAACGTTTTTCTTGCTCTTCCTTCTGTTCGTTATAACGTTTCTCGTGTTCTAGATAACGTCTTTCCTGCTCTTCCTTCTGGTGTTGATAACGTTGCTCCCGTACTTGATCACGTCTTTCCTGTTCTTCTTTTTGTTCCTTATCACGTTTTTCCTGCTCTTCTTTTTGTTCTACATAACGTCTTTCTTGCTCTTCCTTCTGTTGTTGCATAAGGGACAGCAGGGCGGCATGTTGATCCTCCATCTCTTGATGCTGGCTTCTGGTCACTGGCATAAACACGTAATGTCCGGTTATGAAGCACTCACTTACAGTTCAGCAATATTAGTTCTCAAGTTCCCACTGGAATCCCACTTCTGACACCAATTGTTGCGAACTCGGGGTTCAATAATTCCAGTGTAACGATTTAACACGAAAACACTATTTATTTACTCCACAAATACACACAGGTACAATTCGACTACTAAATAGCTCACTACATAACACTTTATAGCCTTCTATTATCATTTCGTACTTTAGCTTACTGATAGCTCGATTAAAATAAGACTACTCTTAACTGCGCGCTCTATGCGCCTTTTATATACAATCCTAAAATTACAGAAAAACCTAGAAAGTTCTTGATAAGAATTCTTGAATAATCTCACATAAAAAAAAGGTTGTAAACAACTGCCTTCTAGATTAAACCGAGCAATAAATCACTCGTGTCAGCCATGACGCAGCGCGGATAGGTCACGAAGCTCCACCAACCACACACGCGTTCTTCGTGAGGGTAGTTATCTTGCATAGAGTGTTATAAAGTGCATCTAGGCCTCCTTCCTTCTCTTTACTCGAATAGTGCACAACGTCAGGTTTGTTTGCACTATTTTTTTGTTATAAAGTGCATCTAGCTATCCCTCTTAGTCTTTACTAAAATAGTGCACAACGTCAGGTTTGCGTTATTTTGAGTTATATTTCTTTTCGGGATGGGGGTAATTTCTACTCTCATGAAGGTATTTCGAATGAATCTCATATAGGGTGTTATAAAGGGCATCTAGGCCTCCCTCCTACTCTTTGCTAGAATAGTGCACAACGTCAGGTTTGCGCTATTTTGAGTTTTTTTTTGCGGGGTGGGGGTAATTTCTACCCTCAGGAAGTTATTTCGAATGAATCTTGCATAGAGTGTTATAAAGTGCATCTAGGTATCCCTCTTAGTCTTTACTAAAATAGTGCACAACGTCAGGTTTGCGCTATTTTGAGTTATATTTCTTTTCGGGATGGGGGTAATTTCTACCCTCATGAAGGTATTTCGAATGAATCTCATATAGGGTGTTATAAAGTGCATCTGGGCCTCCCTCCTACTCTTTACTAGAATAGTGCACAACGTCAGGTTTGTTTGCATTATTTTGAGTTTTATTTCTTTTCGGGGTGGGCGTAATTTCTACCCTCACGAAGTTATTTCGAATGAATCTCATATAGGGTGTTATAAAGTGCATCTAGGCCTCCCTCCTGCTCTTTACTAGAATAGTGCACAACGTCAGGTTTGCGCTATTTTGAGTTTTTTTTTCGGGGTGGGGGTAATTTCTACCCTCACGAAGTTATTTCGAATGAATCTTGCATAGAGTGTTATAAAGTGCATTTAGGTATCCCTCTTAGTCTTTACTAAAATAGTGCACAACGTCAGGTTTGCGTTATTTTGAGTTATATTTCTTTTCGGGATGGGGGTAATTTCTACTCTCATGAAGGTATTTCGAATGAATCTCATATAGGGTGTTATAAAGGGCATCTAGGCCTCCCTCCTACTCTTTACTAGAATAGTGCACAACGTCAGGTTTGTTTGCACTATTTTGAGTTTTATTTCTTTTCGGGGTGGGGGTAATTTCTACCCTCACGAAGTTATTTCGAATGAATCTTGCATAGAGTGTTATAAAGTGCATCTAGGTATCCCTCTTAGTCTTTACACAAAATAGTGAACAACGTCAGGTTTGCGCTATTTTGAGTTATATTTCTTTTCGGGATGGGGGTAATTTCTACCCTCATGAAGGTATTTCGAATGAATCTCATATAGGGTGTTATAAAGTGCATCTGAGTGCATCTAGAGTACTGCACAACGTCAGGTTTGCAGAATTTTTAATTTTATTGTTTTTCCAAGAGGGGGTAGATTTTACCCCTAACGAGTTTATTCGTTAGTAGGGTGTGAAAAGTGCATATGCCTGCGTGGTATTTTGTCAGAACCCATTTATATATTTTTTTTTCATCATGTTCAGTACTTCTGGTCCGTTGTAAAAATCTGAATATTGAATCTAAATCTGAATCTAACTTCAGCCTGGTTAAACGTTTTGTAGTTACTTCGTTGGATAAAAGCAGTGATTTCAAGACCATAACTATTCTCTTTTTCTTTTCATTTCGCAAAAAGCTGTGAGGTTGTTAATCGAACAACCTAGTCAGATGCGCGGGGTTATTTTCAGTGCAGAAACATACCATATCGTTTCAATTGATTCTTAGTTTAGATGAAGTTTTATAATGAACACATGGTATGATCAAATTTGAGTTCCTGATTATTTATAAGACACATACCCTGAGAGAAAGCAAACTATTGAGGAGTAAATTAATGCTTAAAAAGCACAAAGTAATCATTTAGTCCGCATTTAGTAAAGTTACACTCTATATCTGGGTATTGTAGACGCAACTTTAAGTGGCTTGACATAGGAAAACTTGCAAATATCCGCAACTTTTTTAAATGGGACATTGAAAATGGCTACTTCAAACTTTAATTTAGAGTTAAAATCAGACTTTGATATTCCTTGAAAATGTACTAGAAGACCATAAGTAAAATAATCTTTTTTTAAATTTTCAAATACAGAAAGCCTCGCAAAACGGGTGTAACAGTTATTTATAGGGATCTTTTCATAAATATTAATAATAATTATAATAATTCAGAATTATAACAGTAAGCATGACCATGGCACGCCTTTAATTTTTTTAAGAACTAGAAACAGAATAACTAGAAGAAAAAAATAAAAGATAGCGCTGCTATTAAGTAAAAGCAAGCTATCCTATAAAATGTTCCTGTTGCGTAGACTTTGTCATAATAGTTATTTACGTTATAAATCCGGTAAATATAGTTTTACAGTAGGAGTAAGATGTTTCTGGACGAGGCGCTAGCCGAGTCTGGAATTTCGAAACGAGTACTGTAACACGTTACCGGACGTATGATGTACAACATTTTATTTCGTACTTATTAAAAATAGGAAAAAAAATCATTTTATGCGCGGCCAATATATTTGTGACAAATCCGCCAATTTGACAAATAGTTTCATTACGGTATCCTGTTAGTAGCGGTAGGTTTAGGTAGATTACCATGGATACAATGGGTTTATTGAAGATGTGCCGGTACTCAATACCGCAAAATTTCTTTACGATATTCAATCCTGTACAAAGCTATTTACCGGATTAAAATCAAGTACGTAAAAGTGTTCTAAATGATACAGTATTAAGTAAATATTAGTGTCATCAAGTTGTAAACATAAAGTCATAAACATACAAATAGTGTTCATAAAGGTACTGGGAACAGTGCGACTAATTGGTCAAAAGGCAGAAGAAGCCGTAAGGCGCCATTATCAAGATATATGTACTAACTACATTTGGTTATAAAAGTTAAGGTTTTATAAAGTTACCTAAAAGAAGTAACACTAACTCGTATAGGCTGCGTTATTTAAGCTCTTTAAGGGGTATATGTATAGAGGCAATTATAGGTGTGTCGTTAATAACTAAAGTTACTAATAGTTTTGTAATGTGATGATGGCAATATTTCGAAAAACATAAAACTAAAATTGTTTGCTGGGATGTAACTAATAATAATTATTCATATAAAAAAGATTAAAATGTTAGATAATCTCTGGGCTTACTACTCTCTAAGGGTTTTTTTAAACAATTTATTAATTTGTTCTGTTGTTATCCATAGTTCAAACATTACAAGCAGAGGCGAAGCCTTTGCTCAAAAACGATAAACTGGCCAACCTAATGCGAGAAGAGGAATTTAAGCCCCCAGAAACTCCTAAAAAAATTCGTATATTAGACCAGCAGATTGTAAGACCAGTTTTTGAAGCCCCAAAATGTGCTGTCCCCGAGCAGCGACGTAAAGGGAAGGTGTTAAGAAAATGGAACTCACTTTTGAAGCGCACCAACTCTAGAGACTCCGTTGGCGTCCTCCTGCAAAATGAGTCAATTTTATCAAGTCAGGAAGAATCTAGGGATTTTGAAACACTTGAGAAACTTACGGATGACGTAGAGGTAAGTGACTATAACCAATTCTTACTGGGTTACCTCCAAAAACTAGCCGAAGTAGTTATTATCTATTTATTGCAATGTGGATTGTGTCAGAATCTTAAGAGCGTTCAGGCCTCAGTGCGGGCGAGTTAAATTCGTCGTTAGTGTTTTCAGTAGACACGAACGAACGCAACGTAGCAACCAACTTGAAGAACTTAAATTGGCAACTCATCTATTAGAAAACGTCATCTTGTATAAGCCATTCACTTATTATTGTCGTCAAGTAGGCGTTGGAAAATTGACTTTGACATTTTTATCGTATCATGTGCTTAAAGGAGACGGGTGTAAAAAAAATTACGGTTTCAAGGGTAACTAGATGACAAAAATATGGGTAATATAAATATAATGGGTAATAGTTTCTGATTTTTTGATGGAAAAGAAGAGAATTATATAAAAAGGCACGTCGAAAATTGGCCCGCCATTCTATCATTGTCATGACACTTCTTGACATTTTTCACTTATTGTCTTATCTTGTTCATTACAAAACGTCATCTAGTTGGCTATGTTTTTTTTTATAGAAAAGAAGAGAGATATAAAGGCACGTGGTAACTTGATCCGCCATGAAGCCCAATCAGTTTGAGTGCTTTAACTTTACTTATTAGTGGTCATCTTGTTCTTGCTTTCTTGTTCATCTTGTTCAGCTGCTTTTGTGTTGTTATAAAATTAGTCTTGTGTTTAGTCAACATGGGATTCGCCTTAGAACATAGAATGTTTATGCTGAAAAGCTCCTATCGAACTGGAATTAAAGTGAACGGCCAATGTTGGCAAAAAATTTGCAATTGTACCCATATCGCTTCACAGTAGAGCAAGATTTGCATGAAACTGACTTTCCCCAAAGAGTGCAATTTTGCTATTGATATGCTATTGATATGGATATGGATCTCTCCAAGTGGTCAGCGTTCCAGTATCGATGTAGATCGCGTGAATTAGTGGGATGGGGACGATTTCTCAAGCGAGCGAACAACTTTAGTTTGTTTTCAAATTGCCAACGTTTCGACCATATATTTTTAGGTCGTTATCATAAGGCAATAATAGACAACACAACTGATGTAAAATATGGATGGCAGTTCATGTTTTGGCGGCTCAAATTAAACCTATTACATTATATACAGTGTGTCCAAGATAAGCATGCACTGCATGGGCATCTCCAAAGCGGTAAGGGATACGAAGGCGGTTAAATTAGAAGAAAGTTGCACAATGGGGAGACCTTTTACATGGTGTTTGCAAAAATGAGTTATGAGTTGAATCAGTTTTTTAGATATCTCAAAAACAGTCGTTTTATGGATTTTGGTTTTTATATATTTTTGTGCGTTATTTCAAACAATACTCGAAAACGAAAAACACTTTCTCCTTACACCTTCTTAAGCTCTACAGGATGAAGTTTGTTACTTTTTATTCCAACGTTTCGTTATCGATGAACCATCATCAACTTTAATTTTTCTTATGGACCGAAAAAAAAGTAGAGAAAGCAAAAGATAGTCCTTTTTGTACCCAATTCAACAATGTGATGTACTTGTGTCGGAAAAGCAATTCGTAATAAAATATATACAATTTTTATTAGTAGGAAAGGAATAAAAATGCATAACCACAAATAGAAATACCAAAAAGGACGCAGAATTTACAACAAATGTTCAAATAGATAACCATTATTCTCTAAACAAAGGTAAGATCTTCTTACCGTTGATTCTAAGACTCGGGATAATAATTCTGGAGTGATAGTATTAAATGCTGCCGTAACTGATCTCAAAAGTTGATCTTCTGTATCAAAATGGTGAATCTTATACTTGGTTTTTTTATGTAACCCCAAAGAAAAAAGTCTAGTGGGGTTAAGTCTGGTGATCGCGCTGGCCAGGAAACCTCACCATAAGTACCGATTGTTTTTCCTGGAAACTGTTCCGAAAGGTACCCTCGAAATAGTCTAGCATTGTGTGCAGGTGCACCGTCTTGTTGAAACCAACAGCCTTGTACATTCTGTAGCGGCAGAGTATCTAGACTCTCTTCCAATTCATTTCTCAATAAAGAAAGGTGGCTTACTGAGGTTAAGGAGTTGTGGTAAATAAAAGGTCCCAATATTCTAGTGCCCAGAATTCCACACCACATGTTGAAGCCAAATCGGTGTTGGCGCTTGGATAATTTTTTCCCCCGGGGGTTGCTTTGTGCCCAATAATGAGTATTGTGTCTATTAAAAATTCCGTTGTTTGTAACCTTGCTTTTGTCTGACCAAATAACTTTGAATGGAAAGTCAGTCATTATCAATGTGACACTGCCTAGTCTACCATTCACAGAACGTCCTCCTTCTAATTTCATCTCCAGGTCGCAGTCCTTGGCAATTTCTAAAATTATAGGGGTGAAAGTTATTTTTCTTTAAAATAAATGGGGCTGTAGATCTGGCTACTCCTGTTTGACTTTCAATTTCCCTTGTTGACACATCATTGTTTTCAATGACTGATTGAATAACTTGATACTCTTTTTCTTCATTAGAAGTTTTTTTTTTGGTTTTAATACTACGCGTCTGAAGATTGATCTATTATGCCGTCTTCTTTCAGGATATTTGTCGATGTACATACTTTCAGCAGCCACACAATTGTTTTGGGATAAAACGTAACATGACAACATATCAAATTTTAGAAAAATGTAGATAATTTAATAAAAATTGCTTTTTGACACAAGAACTGATATAACAATATCTAATACAGTATGTACTTTTTTCTAAGTCCACATGAAAAAGTTAAGTTGATGATGGTCTCTCGGCAACAAAACGTTGTAACAAAAATTAGTAAACGTCATCTTGTAGATCTTAAAAAGGTGCAATGAGAAAGTGTTGTTTGTTTATGGATACTGTTTGAAATAACTTTAAAAATAAAGAAAAACCGAAATCCATAAAATTACTGTTTTTGAGATATCTAAAAAAATAAGTCAAACAATTCTTTTTTGCAAACACCATGCAAAAGGTCTCCCCATTGTGCAACTTTCTTCTAATTTAACCGCCTTCGTATCTCTTCGCTCATTGCAGAGATCCCCATGCAGTGCATCCTTATCTTGGACACACTGTATTTAGATTCTAGAGAAGTTTTCAAATAAGTTTAAAGAGGGAGTAGTTAAAAGAACCTAATTTAAAGGTTTTAAAAAACATATTACAAACAATCAACATCAAATGAACCACCACAGATAATATAATATTTAAGATGAAATATAGTAGCTTTAATTACCTCTTAATGAAACAGTGAAGTTATGTCCAAGTGGATCGTTGTCATGACCATGAGTTTTATCTATGGGCCAAGGCTACCGTGGAATAAGAACCGTACAACAACACAACAGCCGTACACGAGATGCAAATCTAAAGGCGATCACGAGCTATATGCTGGGAAGCAAAGGCAATCACCGATTTGTTTATGATATTTTTTTAGGTATCATACCGAGAGGCGGTTTCGTGGTTAGTTGTAACAACTCAACCTCGTACAATTTAGCTGTCCTCGTGCATGTTGTGCGAGTTACACACAAAGAGGGGTGGAGTGTTTAGCTTCTGGCACTTGGGTAGGTGCTTGGTTCAGAAATTACAAAAGCGGAATTCACTAACTGGTATTTTACTTAATTACAACCGGGTTTACTGTCAATTTACAAAAGGTACGAACAGTTGTGCGAATTCGAGATAGCGTAGTTGAAAGGGAGACCGAGTGTCTCCAAGAAGTGTCTGCGCAAGAGTGTTTAAAATATACAAAACCTAAAACTAATCACTAATCTATAAAAGCGCGGGAAAATACCACCAACCAGCAGCGAGCCCAACTCCAAAGGAGGTGGCGGCACCAATCAAATCACAAGGATATGAGGGGCACGGCGGCACCCATTTGCATTTACGTGACGTAGACCGAATTCCAGTGCTTGATTTATTACTGACAGGCAGCTGCAGCGGGCCGCGTGAAAGCGTCGGCTAGTCTTTGAGAGACGGTGCTTCCCTTTGATAAAAAGCTCATATTTATTCCGCTGTTGTTTTTACAACATACTCCCCCCCGCAAAAAAAAGAAAAGATTACTAAAACTTGCCAAAATAAAAGAACTACTATAACAAATAAATATATATGCTGTTCGTAGTTAATCGTTACATTCTTGCAACTCCTTCGGAAACGGGCATATCCTTGTAATGGGTCTAGTGAATAAGTCATTTTTAGTTCTCAATTTGACAACACGAACCTTTCCATCTGGTCCCGGCATAATTTGTTCTATGCGTGCTCGGCTCCACACTAAAGGAGGTGTATTATCTTCCTTAAGCAACACTAGTTGCCCAACCTTCAGATTTTCCTTAGACGCCAACCATTTAGGTCGATTTTGTAGCCAGTTCAAATACTCAACTGACCAACGGTTCCAGAACTGTTGCTGCATTTTAACACACCTTTGCCAAAATGTGAGTCTGTTGTCAGATTTCTCAGAAATGTTTCTGTCCGGAAAAGCGGAAAGAGGAGCCCCAATTAAAAAATGGCCAGGAGTAAGATAATCTAAATCTGAGGGATCATCGGAAAGTGCACAAAGAGGCCGTGAATTCAATATTGCTTCGATCTGTGAAAAAACCGGACTCAACTCTTCGAAAGTCAAATTCGAGTTACCAACGATTCTTACTAGGTGAAATTTGGCGCCCTGAACAGCTGCTTCCCATAAACCTCCCCAGTGAGGGCTACGTGGAGGAATAAAAGTTCACTGTATTTCGAGAGACGCAAGATAATCGTGAAAAGGCTCAAAGTTAGTGTCCTTTCGAAGAAAAGTGTATAAATCTCTCAGAAAATTTCGAGCACCGTGAAAATTTGAGCCGTTGTCACTAAAAATTCGTGTTGGATTTCCTCTTCGTGAAATAAATATTTTCAGGGTAGCTAAAAATGCTTGAGTGGTCAGATCTGAAACTACCTCAATGTGACATGCCTTTGTAGACATGCAAATGAAAATAGCTGCGTAACACTTCTGAACTGGGGCTCGTTTTAATCGTGACGATTTAATAAAGAATGGTCCCGCGAAATCCACTCACAACCATGTGAAAAGGACGAGAGGGTGAAACTCTATCTTTGGGCAAGTCAGACATAAGCTGCTGGCAAGGTTGTACAGAAAATCTGAAACAAGTTCTACAGCTTCTGATTATGCGTTTAATGTCTCTAAGGGCATTTAAAGGCCAATATTCCAACCGAACATTAGACAAAACCGTTTGAGCACCTGCATGTCCTAAACGAATGTGCTCTTTTTTCATTAACAACGAGACAACGTGATTCTTTGATGGTAACAAAATAGGGTGTTTTTGGTTATAAAGTATCGGAGCATTTGACAAACGTCCACCGACACGCAAAATTTCATCAGAATCTAAAAAAGGTTTAAGAGATATTATGGCCTTATTCGTTAGTGGAATACCAAGACGTAGTTGAGAAATTTCATTAGAAAAATATTGTGTTTGCAAATTTTTTATGATTATTTTTAAAGAGTTACTCAGCTCAATTACTGAAAGAGGGCCGGACATTTTGCGAGTGGTGCATCTAGCATTTTCCATAAATCTGAGACACCAACCAAGAGTTCTTTGCAAACGAGTGAAACTAGAAAATCTTTGAGTTAACAAAGTAAATAATGTGGGAGAGATATTCACGTAATAGTTATTTATGTATTAAGAGCGAAAAGTATAACTTTTTTGCTCGGAGAGTGAAGTTTGCCGCTCGACGCGAAGCGAAGAGCGGCAATCACTCGAGAGCAAAAAAGTTACTTTTTGCTTGTAATGCATACAATGTTTTTTCTGCAAACGATCAATTTCAAGTAATGTGAATCACAACTGAGCATAACTGAAGTCACAATCTAAAAATTTAAATCAAAGTGACAATGACGTTTTTAATAATTGATTGATTGGTGGTAGTTGCTATTGACAGCAAGCGAAAAAATCTTTTTCGCTTGCTGTCCTGGGCAACGCGCGGAAAAGTACACTCACATTCTGATCCTCAAAAAAGGTTAGGTTTTCGTTTGTCTAATGAAAGCGTAAAATGCGTCATTATTTGACGTTTGTAGAAAAACAATTTTGCGTTGTTCGGGTAGATTCGTTATCTGAACTTTGCCCTCAAATTCGTCCAAAGAGAGTTTTGAACTATGAAGAAAATTAGGACCGTGAACCCAAAATTCCGAATTTGCCAAATCAGCAAAGGCTGAGCTTCCGCGTGAGAGAATGTCTGCTGGGTTTTCCGAGGATTTCACATATCGCCATTTACAGTTAGAAGTCAAATCCTGAACCTGACTTACTCGGTTTGATACAAACGTCGTCCACCGTGATGGGTGGGACTTGATCCAACTCAATGCCACCTGCGAATCTGTCCAGAGGTTAACCGTGCTGAATTCCATTCTATTTGAGAAAATTTGTAAAACTCTTTGAGACAACTTGGCTAACATGACCATACCACACAATTCTAATCGGGGCAATGAGACTGTTTTAATTGGGGCAATTCGTGATTTGGCAGTTACTAAGTTGCATGTAACAGAACCATCAATGTAAACTGCGCGAAGGTACAGACAAGCTCCGTACGCTTTCTGGCTGGCATCCGAAAATCCATGCAACTCAAGGAAACTAATTTTGTTATTTTTAAACAACCAACGGGGAATTTTCAGTTGAGATAAATTCGAGAGATCCTGCACAAAAACTTTCCATTCACTAAGTAAACCTTCGGGTAGTTTCTCGTCCCATGCAATTTTACTTAGCCAGATCTGCTGCATGAGATACTTTCCAATGACAATAATCGGATTGATGAATCCCAAGGGGTCGTACATTTGAGCAATCTTGGATAACACCTCTCTCTTTGAATAACTGTTATTCGGGGTTATTTTCGGCACAGATACACAAAAATAATCTTCATCAGACTTCCACATCAACCCTAAAACCTTATTAGAGCCGTTTTCTACCTTGATGTCATAATTGTGAGTCTGGGTACCATTTTCAAAAAGTCCTGGGACGTTAGAGCAAAACTTGTGTAAATTGAATCCCGATGACCTCAACAAACACTTTAGCTGTGATAAACTATTGAGTAATTCGTCATAAGTGTCACATGAACACAAAATGTCATCAACATATGTCGAGTTCAATAAAATATAAGACGCTAGAGGAAACGATTCTGAATTTTTTAAAGCTACGTCTTTCAGAACCCTTGTGGCAATATAAGGAGCAAACTTGGTACCAAAAATAACTGTGAGCAATTCTATGCATTTAAAGTCTTCAGCATCGTTTTCCCTCCATATGATGTTTTGTAAAAAGGTGTGTTTCGGGTTAACTTTAATTTGCAAGTACATCTTCTCATAGTCCATATAGTTCCGGTTGAACTGCAAAACCCTTCAGCGTGACGTCATTTAAAGAAATGTTAGTAGAAGTTTTGCATGACGCATCGTAAACCACGCGCAACTTCGTTGTAGAACTACTCTCTTTCAGAACACAATGGTGTGGAATGTAATATTTATTTTCGCCCCGTTCATTCTGCAGTTCTAAAGGAACATATTTGCCATAACCTGCCTCAACATAATTTTCTATGAAAGCCTTATAATCGGAAAATAATTGTGGATCTCGTTTAAAGCGATTTTCCAAGTTCAAAAACCTTTTTCGGGTTACTGAAAATGACTCTCCCAACTTCAAATATTCCGTGTCAGATTTGAAAGGCATATCAATTTGATAAGAACCATCGGGTAAAACCTTTGTGGTCTCAAGAAACAATTTTTCCGTTAGTTCATCTTCGGGTGACATAATAGGGGTTGTTGCGGTCGGAACTTCTTCGAGAGACCATAAACGCCTTAAACATTCATCGAGATTATTCTTTTGTAAAAACAACGAAACGTTGCTTAACTCAAGCGGGGTTGTGACCCCATGAGATGCGGAAGCTAAAATACTACCGGGGACATTTCCAGCTACTATCCAACCAAGATGTGTGTTACATAGCACCGGAAGATTCGGGCCTAATTTGATCAATCCGTCGGACAAAATCGAGTAGTAAACATCTGCACCTATTAAAATGTCGATAGGAGATGGAGTAAAAAAACTGGGATTTGCAAGTGTTATATCCTGAGGCAGTTGCAGAGTAGAAATATTGATTCGGGCTTGGGGTAATTTGCAAGTAATCTTATTCAAAACCACACAATTAAGCTCAACCGAGAACTCCGAGTTCAAGTTTGAAAAAATAGTGAGATTTATCATTTTTCTCGAAATAGTGTTACTATCAGCAATTCCCGAAATTTGAAAAATCCTATCAAGCGGCCTGACCCTTAACTTCTGCACCAATTCCTCACAAACTATAGACACCTGAGACCCGGGATCTAAAAGAACTTTCGCGAGTATGGGTTTTTTATCCGCGGTGTAAAGAGTCACTGTAGCCGTTGCTAACAGAACTTCTGAATGTTGTGAAGCAAAAGCTGATAAACCCG
This sequence comes from Taphrorychus bicolor, assembly GCA_951812265.1. Lineage (NCBI taxonomy): Eukaryota > Metazoa > Arthropoda > Insecta > Coleoptera > Curculionidae > Taphrorychus > Taphrorychus bicolor. Next base: position 71,095,700 of record OX638297.1, on the reverse strand, counting down.
ATCTAGGTGAACCGCCACCGTTTTGTGAGTTTTGCTGATTGTTATTAGTTGACCTAAAATTACCTTGCGGTGCGTTAATATGTAGTAAAGTGTGGTGTGAACCCGAACAAATATAACATTTTCTAGATTTACACTCTAAAACACGGTGCTTTGTGCCCAAACAATTTATACAAAGCCCCTTTGTTCTAACATATTTCAAACGTTCCGCGACGATGAGTTTGATAAACTTATCGCATTTATATATTCGGTGACCGCTTACGTTGCAATAAAAACAAAAATCGACAGATTGAGGTTTATTTTCGGGGTAAAGGGGGAGCGGGACACCTAACAGATGAGAAGCTCGTGTACCACCAGTTCTATAACTCACAAACTGAGAATCGGGATTTAAATTTTCTAATTTAATACATTTATCCTCAAGGAAAAGAATAAATTCGTTAAGAGTTGACAATTAGTGAGGTTTCTGTGCGATTCAAAATCTTTACGCGTACTAAAATCAAGTTTCTGTTCAAGCAAATACACAGTGAACAGCTCTTAAAGTTCTTCACTTGTAGCGAGATTGGACAAAGCATCTAAATTTTGCTTGGACCGGGTCAAAAATTCTCTTAAACTTTGCGGTGTCATGCGGAAGGCATTTCCATTAAGAATTTAATATGTGCGTTTACCAGCCGAGCTTTATTTACATATCTTTTTTGGAGAGTGTCAATCGCTATTTTAAAATTATCGTTAGTCAATTGCAATGAACTTATTAAATGCAAAGGTTCGTCTCTCAAGTAGCCTTTAAGATAAATGAAGCGTGGGATGTCAGTTAACTGAGTGTTGTTAATTATTAGGGTTTGATAAAGCTCAAAAAATGAAACCCTTTCTGTAGGATTACCAGTAAAAGGTGGGATATCAATTCTTGGAAGCTGCACTGCTGGTTGATTGGTATTTACATTCACATTGGACCGAAACGCACTTTGAGGTAATGTAAAAGAGTCAATTCTTTGAGATAATCTAGACAACACTGCGTCAAACCTATCCTCTACATCCTCGCCTTCATTTACCGTCGTATCAGAACCATCACTTTCCTCAATCTTACTCTGTACTTCAGAAAAAGTCTTAAAAATTTCAGTTAAACGATTATACCGTGTTTTGTATTCAAAAATTGAAATGGACGTGTTATTCTGATTTTTATCCAAAAAAGATTCAATTCGCGTAAGAGTGCGTTTACATGCAGCACGTTCCTTAACTAACCCCTCCATTTTTGACACTAATGACAAAGATATTATTACACTCAGTAAAAACAGGTTAAAGATAGCACAAAATATTGAATCTGCGAAACACTGAGCAAACAAATAAAAAAGGAAAGATCTGACCTTAAACGCTGAAGCTGCTTTCCGACGGACAACGCAATCCGGGACGAGAACTTCACTTCAATCTTCTTCAACACTCAGGATAGTGCTAAGTACTAATCTTCTTCGGGACTAATAAAAGACATCTAACTTGTCCTGCACTCGGGAGAGTGCCTGTACGCCAAACTTCTTCGGGAAATCTGTCTTTCTTTTGTAGCACTCGGGATAGTGCTCTTCGTGTTTCTCTTCGGGTTACTCAATTCGTGTCACTTCCTTCGGGAATAGAGCAGTTTTTTGGGGCATGTTCTCAGGGGGAAATTCCGCTCTCTAGTGTCGTAAAAATCCAGCTATTGATGTAAAACCACTAGATCCGGCTCGATGGATCAATTTTATTTGCGAGTTACACACAAAGAGGGGTGGAGTGTTTAGCTTCTGGCACTCCGGGTAGGTGCTTGGTTCAGAAATTACAAAAGCGGAATTCACTAACTGGTATTTTATTTAATTACAACCGGGTTTACTGTCAATTTACAAAAGGTACGAATAGTTGTGCGAATTCGAGATAGCGTAGTTGAGAGTGAGACCGAGTGTCTCTAACAAGTGTCTGCGCAAGAGTGTTTAAAATATACAAAACCTAAAACTAATCACTAATCTATAAAAGCGCGGGAAAATACCACCAACCAGCAGCGAGCCCAACTCCAAAGGAGGTGGCGGCACCAATCAAATCACAAGGATATGAGGGGCACGGCGGCACCCATTTGCATTTACGTGACGTAGACCGAATTCCAGTGCTTGATTTATTACTGACAGGCAGCTGCAGCGGGCCGCGTGAAAGCGTCGGCTAGTCTTTGAGAGACGGTGCTTCCCTTTGATAAAAAGCTCATATTTATTCCGCTGTTGTTTTTACAACACATGTAGCTTTGTCGCAGATATCTAGTACATCGCCCTATGGGGTTAAACATTCATTGAGTTGTTGCGTTGAGTTGAGGGCTACATGCTGGTATTGCTTGATGCAATTTCTTTATTCACCAATATTCCTAAATAGGTGAGAGTGTTCTTGGGTATTCAGTCTGATCAATGTAGAATAAAACTATTCAGCTACCAAGCTTTCGATATTTTTGTAATATCTTCGTCAGGCCTACAAAGATGTTATGAGCATGTCAGAGCGAGTTACAAAAACGGCACAATGGTATACTTACTGTTAACTGTTTGGAGAAGTGAAGGCAGGAAACCGTGAGAGAAACGTTCAGATATACGGGGTGATTCAAAAGTACTTTGATAAACTTCAGAGGAGGCGATTGCTGCCATTATTTTAAGAAGAAAAGTTCTAATAAACGAGGGTCCTTAAGAGCCTCGTTTTATAAAAAAAATAATATGTTCGAAACCGCTTGAAATGTTGAGGGAGGACATTTCGAACAATTTATTTAAGTTAGCGGAGCAACATTGGAGGTGGGACGAGTGATTTGTTGCTGTGTGTGACACGAGTGATTTATTGCTCTGTTTATCTAGAACGCAGTTATTTACAACCTTTTTTTAGAATATTCAAGAATTCTTATCAAGAACGTTCTAGGTTTTTCTGTATTTTTAGGATTTTGTATAAAAGGTGAATAGCGCCGCAGTTAGTAGTAGTCTTATTTTAATCGAGCTATAAGTAAGCTAAAGTACCGCACGATAATAGAAGGCTATAAAGTGTTAAATAGTGAGTTATTTAGTAGTCGAAATGTACCTGTGTGTATTTGTGGGACAAATAAATAGTGTTTTCGTGTTAAATCGTTACACTGGAATTATTGAACCCTGAGTTCGCAACAGTTGGTGTCAGAAGTGCGATTCCAGTGGGAATTTGAGGACTAATATTACTGAACTGTAAGTGAGTGCTTCATTGTCGGACATTACGTGTTTATGCCAGTGACTAGGAGCCCGCATCAAGCGATGGAGGATTAACTTGCCATCTTGCTCTGCTTTATGCAACAATAGAGGGAAGAGTAGCAAAAACGTTATAAGGAACTAAAAGAAGAGCACGAAAAGAGGAACAAGAAAGACGTGATCAAGTACAGGAGCGACGTTATCAACAACAGAAGGAAGAGCAGGAAAAACGTGATCAAGTACAGAAGCGAGGTCATCAACAATTCAAAGAAGAATCAATGAACCATCTCGCAACTAGGGAGCAACAATTGGAAGAAAGAATAATGCAAATCGTCAACAAATCCGTTAACTGCGTTAAAGAAGGACTCGAAGCTGTCAACCAGAGGGTTCTCAAGCTAGAAAAGAAATTCCGGGAACATCTTGAGGACGACAATGTGTCTACAGAGAGTTTTAGCACAGCCAACGCTAAAATTAAGCCACTCGATTATGACGGTACTACGGCATGGGAAATTTATAAAACCAAATGTGAGGCAGCTGCAAAAGCTAATGGTTTGTCTGAGCCCCAGAAAGCTACATCATTAGTGGTAGCACTTCGTGGAAAAGCTGCTGAATTACTCCAATCTCTGCCGGTAGCTGATCAAAGTAATTATGCAGCTTTAGTACACTCTCTACAACTACGATTCGGAAATGAGCACAAAGAAACCGTGTTCCAGGCCCAGCTGAGGATGAGACAATAAGAGTCAGGTGAATCCTTACAAGAATTTGAGGCGGACATAGACAGACTAATTCACTTGGCATACCCATCAGCCCCTGAATGTTTTCGAACACCCAATTTGCCGCGGAAAGGTTAATTGAGGGAGTTCTCGATAGTGACATGAGACACCACTTACGTCTAGTAAAGCCCAAGAATATCAGCGAGGCACTAGTTCGGGCCCTGAAATTGGAGGCGTCGCGAGTGTCATCTAGTACTTCTCCACGTGTAGGAATGGCAACTTGCGATGACAAGGAGGATGCGTCTATGGCCAGTTTACATAAAGGGGTGAAGGATATCGCGGTCAATATGCAAGCCCTGTTGGGAGGAATTCCTCGATCAACAGACAATCGGGGCATAAAATGTTTTAACTGCGGCAGACTGGGTCACATCAAGAGTAACTGTCGTAATAGGGCAAGAAGTCCGTCGCCGTCGTTTAGAAGACCGAGCGGCGATCAAGACCTCCCTAAATCCCAGGAAAACTAATTCCGGTCAATGCAAGGGGGCAATTGACCGGGCCCGTTAAGACTCCCAGGATCTTTAAAGTCAATAATTTGGGTGGCAAAAATCTCACAGTGACCGGACGCACTAAGGGACAGAAAATCCAGATTACCCTTGATACCGGAGCAGATGTGACCATTGTAAGGCCAGATAAACTTGTCGGATATACCATAGAACCATTGCCCAACACTAATATGTTAAAATCAGTCACTGGAGAATCTTGCCCTATAGGCGGAGAAGCCGATGTCACCATCATTATTGGAGAAAGACTTGAAGTTCGGCATAAAGTGTTGGTTGCCAAGATCGAAGACGAGTTTATTTTCGAAATGGATCTCATCAGGAAACATGGATTCTCCTATGATCATAAACGGAATATTCTCACGTTTGGAGATGAGGAGTTTGTATTAACTAATGGAAATGTAGAGACTAGTATCCGTCTATTGGTGGTGGAAAATGTGAAAATTCCTCCAAATTCAGAACAAATTATTACAGGTGACTTCTGAAAATGATCCTGGGTGGTCCATAGGACTTATAGAACCTAACCTGGATTTGACGATTGAAATCATGGTAGCCCGAACTTTGACCGACACTTAGAAGACTATGCCAGTACGAGTTGCCAATATTGGAGAAAGGACCATCAAGCTCAAAGAAGGAACAGTTCTTGCCAATTATGAGCCTGTACAATGGGTATGCAATTGTGTCGAAGCAGAGATATACAAAATTAACTCTTCTAACTAAGCTTCCCCAGAAGTTGTTGATGAACAACACCCACGAAGGGTCCCTCTAGCTAAACAACAAGAAGTTAACAGTTTGCTGAATGAAATGTTAAAGGAGGGCGTCATAGAAGAATCATCTAGTCCATGGTGGTCGCCTGTGGTTCTTGTTAAGAAAAAAGATGGTTCAACGCGGTTCTGTGTTGACTACAGGAAACTTAATGATGTGACCAAGTAGTGAAGTGAAAGTGTATAATACAAATGTATTATACATTGTATTATACCGTTTAATACGGTATGTATTTAACCTCTTCATTTTATACAAATCACTGGCAACACTGTGAAGAGTAGACAACGCTGTAGAAGCAACGCATTTTTTTATGTTTCGCCGATTTGATTTAATTTTTTTATGAAAAAAAAATTTGTTATTTTATCATTAGTACTAGTAGTGAAGTCAACGTGTATGATATAGTAATAATGGGGAGACCTGGCAAATTTGGGCAATAATACAAAAATATTTTGTCGTTCAACCAAATAATAACAATTCCGAGAAAAAGTGCAAATTCTGCTCAAAGCAATTTGCAAAAAATTACTATAGAATGGTGAAGCACCTGCAAATTTGTCCTAAGCAGGATTTGCCGTAATCGGAAAGAGGCCATATAAATGCTGGATTCGATAGCATGCGTGCATTATTTTATACACGTATTTATTTGGGACAAAAGCCATGTCATGTAGAAGGGTTTGAGCTAGAACTACATTTTGAAAATAATGGCTATTGAATTCTACGTTGAGAGTGGGCTGAGTGGGTCACTCTGGTTACTCTTAATCTAAAGGAAAAATTGGATTTGAATTATAAAAATAACACATTAATTTATACTACTAATATTATACATTCTTTAATAGTTATTTATGTATTAAGAGCGAAAAGTACAACTTTTTTGCTCGGAGAGTGAAGTTTGCCGCTCGACGCGGAGCGGAGAGCGGCAATCACTCGAGAGCAAAAAAGTTACTTTTTGCTCGTAATGCATACAACGTTTTTTCTGCAAATGATCAATTTCAAATAATGTGAATCACAACTGAGTATAACTGAAGACACAATCTAAAAATTTAAATCAAGGTGACAATGACGTTTTTAATAATTGGTTGAGTGGTGGTAGTTGCTATTGACAGCAAGCGATAAAATCTTTTTCGCTTGCTGTCCTGGGCAACGCGCGGAAAAGTGAACTCACATTCTGATCCTCAAAAATGGTTAGGTTTTCGTTTGTCTAATGAAAGCATAAAATGCGTCATTATTTGACGTTTGTAGAAAAATAAAATTAATCATTTTGTTAATTTTTAAATGCAATAAGATTTCGCTTTTACGCTCTTATCCTAATCCTAATCCAGTAGTGAAAAAAATCCCGCCATTTTTTTGAATTTAATACTGTATAATACAATGTATTTTACTTTGTATAATACAATGAAAAATAAAATACCGTATTTTCTCATCTCTATGACCAAGAAAGGCAGCTACCCATTGCCACGTATAGACGACATCTTGGCAACTTTATCGGGATCAAAGTGGTTTTCCACTGTAGATTTAAAAATGGGTAATGGCAAGTAAAGATTGCTCCCGAAGACAAAGAGAAGACTGCATTTTCTACTGGTTCTGGGCTATACCAGTTCACTGTTATGCCTTTTGGATTGTGCAATGCTCCATCAACTTTCGAGCGACTAATGGAACTTGTCTTGAGGGGGGTGACTTGCCTGGTGTACTTAGATGGCATAATTGTCATGGGACGTAATTTCGACGAGCATTCGAAGAATTTAAGAGAAATCTTCAGTAAGTTACGGAATGCTCATCTGAGGTTAAACTACAAGAAATGCAGCCTATTCCAAAAGCAAGTCGATTACTTGGGACATACTATCTCAGAACAAGGCATTAAAACTATCCAAAGTAAAATATCTGCCATTAAAGATTGGCCAGTTCCCCGAGACAAACACGAAGTAAGGAGCTTTTTGGGACTATGTACTTACTATAGGAGATTTGTAGAGGGATTTGCCGACATCGCAAAACCGCTGTACAAATTAACGAATAAGAAAACACCTTTCTTGTGGAACCACGATTGCAGTCAGGCGTTTGCAAGGCTTAAAGCTGCCCTCTGTTCTAGTCCAATCTTGGCTTACCCTATAAAAGACGGACTCTTTATTTTGGACACGGATGCAAGTAACTGTGGTCTAGGTGCAGTACTCTCTCAAAGACAAAATGGACAAGAGAAGGTCATTGAGTACTACAGTAAGTCTTTAAGTAAGCCAGAAAGAAACTATTGCGTCACTAGAAAGGAGGTGTTGGCCATCGTTAAAGCAGTCGAACATTACCATCGCTACTTATATGGAAAAAGGTTCCTGATTAGAACTGACCATGGAGCCTTGAAATGACTATTACAGATGAAAAACTCTGAAGGCCAAATAGCCAGATGGATCCAGCGCTTGCAGCAGTACGATTTCCAAATTGAGCATCGACCAGGGAGGTCTCGCGGAAATGCCGATGCATTGTCTAGACGGCCGTGTAAAGAAGATTGTCGGCATTGTGGAAGAACTGAGCAGCGTGAGGGACTTCCTTCTGTAAGGAGAACGTCGGTGGAAATAAACAATGGCTGGACAACACAAACGCTTCGAGACGAACAAATGAATGATCTAGATATTGGACCCATACTCTTGGCAAATACTGACGACAAGAGACCAGAGTGGTAAGAAATTTCTGGTAAGTTAAGAAATATTTGTGCTGTCAGTCTGAGGTCAATTTACAATGTGATTAAGTAAATATATAAAATAGGCAAACAGCATTAAAATTATGTAAAGCAAATTATACTAGCCAAAACTACAACGACTATTGGTCGACAATGGGCGCCTGTAGGTCTCTGATTGATATGACACGTCTGTAAGTGAATAAAACGTACCTGAGCAACTAATTCAGCAATTAAGAGATCAATATTAAAGTGTTATTAAATTATCCCCCCTTTCGAGGATCAGAAAATGGGAGCAGAAAAAAGGTATCAGAAACAGAAGATGTATTAATGTCTGACATAATATTCATATAGATTGCTGTTATACTTACAACTTTAAAGACTCATAAACATACTCATTACTGAGACACAACAAAACACTTCCGGGTCTTCGGCATTAAGGGTCAACGCTCTAAATGCCTCCCCAGAAGAAAGCTAGGCTATAGTTTTACCATGGTAAATAGTAAAATTGCGCGCACTAAGGTACTAAGGGTCAACTAGCAGTGTGAAGGGCCAACTCGCGACTCGCGAAACAAAAGAGTCAAACTGTCAACTTTAACAAAAGACAATATAGAAAATCTGTCAGTCATTTACTAACGATCTTTATAACAATAAAATTGAAATATTTATGGCAATAATTAATTGAGAAATTGTAGAATATTCTGTATAATTAAGTGAAATAATAAAATAGCCAAAATTAGTTACTCTGTGAGCTAAACTCACCTAATTACTTCAAATATGGAACCAGGCACAAAAGAACACACACAAACTTCACTAACTGTCGCAACAAACTAACTGTTGGTGTGGTGCTTGGTTTACGAAAAGAGCCCTCTCGTTAATTTTAATGTTCTGAGAAAGTTATAGGCGATTCTCACCTTTAAAAACTCATAAATTAGATAAACGGTCGAGTTACACTTTCCAGCTAACGTCAACAAACACTTATGGCTCTTGAGCACAATGTCGAGGATAACATTGGCCCGGATGTTTCCGGACGAGGCGCTAGCCGAGTCTGGAATTTCGAAACGACTACTGTAACTAGTGAAGTGAAAGTGTATAATACAAATGTATTATACATTGTATTATACCGTTTAACACGGTATGTATTTAACCTCTTCATTTTATACCATTTACTGGCAACACTGTGAAGAGTAGACAACGTTGTAGGAGAATAACATATGACTTGAATGACATATAACTGATTTAATTTTTTAATTTTCTTCCATTTATTTTAATTTTTTTATGAAAAAAAAAATTGTTATTTTACCATTAGTACTAGTAGTGAAGTAAACGTGTATGATATAGTAATAATGGGAAGGCCTGGCAAATTTGGGCAATAATATAACAATATTTTGTCGTTCAACCAAATAATAACAATTCCGAGAAAAAGTGCAAATTCTGCTCAAAGCAATTTGCAAACAAATACTATAGAATGGTGAGGCACCTGCAAATTTGTCCTAAGCAGGATTTGCCAGAATCGGAAAGAAACCATATAAATAATGCTGGATTCGATAGCATGCGTGCATTATTTTATATAGGTATTTATTTGGGACAAAAGCTATGTTATGTAGAAGGGTTTGAACTAGAACTACATTTTGAAAATAATGGCTATTGAAACCTGCGTTGAGAGGGGGCTGAGTGGGCCACTCTGGTTACTCTTAATCTAATGGAAAAATTGGATTTGAATTATAAAAATAACACCCTAATTTATATTACTAATATTATACAATCTCTAAATAAAATTAATCATTTTGTTAATTTTTAAATGCAATAAGATCTCGCTTTTACGCTCTTATCCTAATCCTACTTCAATAGTGAAAAAAATCCCGCCTTTTTTTGAATTTAATACTGCATAATACAATGTATTTTACTTTGTATAATACAATGAAAAATAAAATACCGTATTTCCTCATCTCTAACTGTAACACGTTACCGGACGTATGATGTACAACATTTTACTTCATACTTATTAAAAACAGGAAAAAATAATTTTATGCGCGGCGAATATATTTTTGACAAATCCGCCAATTTGACAAATAGTTTCATTACGGTATCCTGTACCGGTACTGGTTTCCAGGTTACTATGGATACAATGGATTTATTGAAGATGTGCCGGTATTCAATACTGTAAAATTTGTTTACGATATCCAATCTTGTAAAGAGCTATTTACCGGATTAAAATCAAGTATGTAAAAGTGTCCTAAATGATGCAGTATGAAGTAAATATTGGTTCAGAGACGGCAACGGTGGGGACACATAAAAGAAACACACTGCATTCCCATAACGTTAGGCTAAATAGCCAGTTAATGTATTTTTTTTTCTTAAAAAAAGCTGTTATTTCTGGACCCCATAAAGCGTAACAATTCCAAAAGCAAAATTGAAAACAAGCTTAATCAATTTTAGTGCGGGCCGTCGTCGCCGATCAAAGAAAAACTGTCATCCCAAGAACAACCAATCCCGAGCAATAATCTACCGAAACCCAGATCTATTTTAACTCCGCCAGAGTGCAATAATGCGAAGTCACTTGCCCGGGACAACCCGAAAGCAGTAAGATTTGATTTGGATTCCTATTCCAAGTCCAAGGACACTTTGCCAATGTTTGAACAGTCAACGCCAGGGAACAATGCATTTGGATTTTCATTTGGTAGTAAACCCAATGCAGTACAGGTTAGTCAAAATTTTATCAATATTATTTAATTTTATTATTTTAAGCGGGGGGATGACGTCATTTTGACGTATTTTTTTTGGTAAGCATTGATTACCGAAGACGTTATGGAATGACGTAATAATGACGGACGTAGGTCACAGACAGTTCTTTGCGGCGTCAAAGTGACGTTAATTTGTGACGTGAAAATCAGCCTATCCTGAACCAACCAAAGATAATTATAATCTATAAATTATAGAAAAGCGCGTTTTATTAAGTTCAATTTTGGGTCAACATTGACTTGAAAGAATGAAACCCAATAAAAAGTTGGATTTAAGTCAATGAAAACTTTTTATAGGCGATTATATGAGAAAAAAAAAACAAAAAAAAATGCAGAAAACGTGACAAAGAATAAATCACGGAAATTCAGGAACAATAAAAAATTATATGAGAAACGACAAAAAGCACTATTCGAATCTCAAGAAATTGGGCCCAAAACTTGACCGAAAATGTTGCCAGGTTTATCAAAAAATCACCAGCTCAGGTTATTTTAATCTGAGTACACCTTAAAAAATAACTTAAAAATGTAAAACATGAGAATAATAATAAATGAGAACAATAAAAAATAAATCAAAATGGAAAAAATAGTCCATAAGTTAAAAAATCAGAAATAATCAGAAACCTATAGAAAAAAAATTGCAAATAGTTAAGGGCACAAATCTAAATTATTTCTAATTGTAGGCCCAAAATCATCTAAAAACTTACAAAAGTTTGTTAAAAAGAGAAAAGTTGCCTTTTGTTGAGTTACTTTAAGATTCCACTGCAAGGTTGCCACATTTTCAGTAGTTTCACACATCACAAAACTATTATTTTGTTGGCTTTATTTTGAATAGTAGTAGTTTGATCTTTATTAAGTTTTACCACAGTATAAGAATAATACATTATATAATAATGTATTATTCTTTATACTGTGGTTTTACATACGTTGTTGTGTTATTCGAAAGTGCTTGTGATTTTGCCTGATTCGTTCCTTATCAAGGATAATTGTGACGTTTCCTTTATCAGCCCTCAATACGACAATACTGTTACCCTGTTCCTTCAGAAACCTTCTTCTGAGCCGCGAATATGACACAATTGCTTCTTTTCAAAATCTAAATTATTGTGAGCATGCAGACAATTGCTAATAATATTAACACATCGATTTCTTATCTCTGTTCTCTGATCTGTATCTTCAAACTTACTTATCGCAAATTCCAAACCTATTATCAAGTTTTTAATTGGGATATCTCCCTTAAAATATGGAAGGTTGTACTTATCATCTAAACTCAATAGATATTCGACTTTTTTAGGTACATTAACACAACTAAGATTAACAATCCACGTAACATTAACTCCCAAAGTTGTAGTTGAGTTTTGAGATTGTATAAATTTGTGTAAGTTTTCTGGTAACTGTTTCTAAAAGGTGCGTTTACAATATCATGGGTGGCTAGATGAATATCTTCCTGAAAACGACCATATCAATGGATATTTATTCCTGGATATACAGGGCGTCCCGTAAGCGCATGATTAAAAGGGTACTACGACATTCTTTAGGTGGAAAGATGACAATTTGACCTAAGTGTCATTAGGAAAAAATGTCTGGTTCCGGTGCTATTGGTGGTCAAAATTCTTGAAAAAAGTTGTTTTCTGTAATATCTGAAGAACGTTTCGATGGATTTTATTGAAACTTGTTGTGGATTTGTTTCTAAGCAAGGCTCACCACGTCTCATGAAACAACCACGTCTATCCGCCTTCGGCAAGTGGTAAGTTCTTCAGTGTCTCGGTACAAAAATTAGTAGAACTTTTTATTTCGTTGTTGGAATCAGTTACTTTTTTTTAATGTGACGCAATGGTCCTTTTTCGAGACTTCTTCACTCGGTAAAATCTTGTAACATTCATAGTTTTTACGTAAAAAAATATCTTCTGTTTTCCTGCTATTTACCATTTTACACATTTATTGCAAACAACCAGTTAACTTCATAATTATGAATTAACTAACAAAGTTTTAACGTTGATCTGACAGTTCCAAAAAATGTCTAATGAAGAAGTTTCCGCCATGATTTTTTTTCCTTTCCATTTAACCATTTTACACATCCATTGCGAATATGGTAGTAATCGGTGATTTAAAAATAAGTCAAATATCAATAGTAATCTGCGACGACAGTATAATTTTATTTCATTAAACAATTTCTCTTTAAGTCTGGGTTTATTCAAAATCTTAGTCGTTGTGGTAATCATAAGTGAAATTATTTTTCTCCATAACAACACATTTTTATGACTACCACTAAAAAGTTGGATAAACCAGGACTCACTCGCAAATTATTAAAGACATTCTTAGGAAGAATAATTCTTTATTGAAACTGGATCCCAGCCTGGTAACAACAGCAGACGATTCTAAAAAAATGGAAATTACAACAGATGATCGATATGCCCGCCATTTTCTCGAATGCATTGCTGAATCCTTCGAATGGAATTGAATTGAACCCTCCTCAACATTTTCGGATCATCCCGAATTACGTTCGGTAGTGGAGTCGAAACGGAGTCTAGTGGATTAGCGTACACTTTAGTCTTTAAATCAACCATAAAAAAAAATCTAATGGTGTTAGGTCGAGAGACCTAGGGGGCCATTCGACGGGAACATCTCTCCCTCTTCTTCCGACACATTTGTGCAGAAAAATATAATTTAAATGTGTAGTTACATTTCTACTGAAGTGTGGAGGAGCACCATCGTGCATGAACCACGTCTGAGTACGAACATTGAGAGGGACATCCTTCATTAGAACCGGCAAAGTATTCTCTAAGAATTCGAGATAATTTAAGCTGCGAGGCAGGATATAAGGAGCCAGAAGAATGTCTCGGACGATCCCGGTCCACACATTTATTCGAAATTCCAGCTGAAAGTGGTTAATGCGCCTCGCATGAGGGTTTTCTTCTGCGTAATGATGGAAATTATGTGAATTAAAAACTCCACTTCTGGTAAATCCAGCTTCATCAGTGACTAAAATGTTGCGGGTAAAATTTGGGTCACGTGCCCGCGCACCTTCAATAAGGTGGCAAAATTGAAGTCTTTTGTCAAAGTCGGGTGGTAGAAGTACTGAACAGGCGTCGCATGGTATGGATGAAGGAGGTGCCGCCTTATGATGCGATTAACTGCACTTTTTGGTACGCCAAATTCTAGTGCCAAACGGCGAGTACTAATAGGTACTTGGATCTTCAGTGACCTTATTTAAAATGTCCTTTTCAACTGTCCTCTTCAACAGCCGCATTAGGAACTTGATGACGACCCACTCGGTCAACGCCTCGAACACCAAATGGTCCTGTCTCTTGCATACTCCGTTCAATCCTTGCAAATGTCCGGTAATCTGGAATACGTCGATTTTGATAACGCGCAGCGAACCAAAGTTCGAGTTGACCAAAGTTCGAGTCGAACCAGTTGACGCGAACACTCTCACGCAAGTTTTCTTCGCAAAACCCTAAGACTTTGACCATGTCGGTCATTCCTTCATTAGAAAACGCCATTAGATTTGTTTGAAACACATTTTTTCAATCTGTCAGATCAACGTCAAAATTTTGATAGTTAACTCATAATTATCAAGTTAGGTGACTACGTTATTTGAAACAAATGTGTAAAATGGTAAGTAAATATCAGGAAAACAGAAAATATTTTTTTGCGTAAAAACTATGAATGTTACAAGATTTTACCAAGAGCACTAAAGTCTCGAGAAAGGACCATTGCGTCACATTAAAAAAAGTAACTGATTCCAACAACGAAATAAAAAGTTCTGGTAATTTTTGAACCAAGACACTGAAGAACTTACCGCTTGCCGAAGGTAAATGGTAAGTTCTTCAGTCTCAGCCTCGTTTTGAGTGTGTCTCTCAGTCTCCACTCAATCTCCTTTTGATCATGAGCTTACGGGATAACCTGTATATCATATTTTTTTAAATTTTTTTGATAGATTTTAGTAATACAACACAGTCGATCGATTCTCGATTCCTAACGTTCTATTCACTCTGTTTACTTTTGTTCATCTGAAATGGCGTTCTATTCTGTCGCTTGTCACAAATGTCTGCTGTCAATTTCTGATTCTACTTGTCAATTTGAACTAAACTAAGAATCAATTGAAACACCCCAAATTTTTTAATGAACCGTAAAACTGTTTATCTTTAAAGCCACTCGGAACGGAGCAGAAATGTCAATAACGTCATTATACATGTCAATAACGTCATTACACATGTCAATAACGTCATTACACTTGTCAATTATGATTTTAGGTTTTATCTGATTGGTTTAAATTCAACTGTCAAATTCCGCTCCGTTCCGCTTTTAACCAAATTCCGCTGTATGTGACGTCACCCTCAACCGATTTTCGTTGGAGATGCCATTTTGGTAAGATCCATGTATAGACTGCTTTAAGTGGTTAGGTAGTGGGTTATATGTTTTGCAGGTTTCCTAATACAGGGTTCAACAAAACTTGATGCATTTTTGTAAAAACTTTTTGAGCAGATAATTTTACGGAAAAAAAATTCAGAATATGTTTTGCTACGGGAGTATGTGGAGACGCGTCATACCTCGTTACATATTTTGTGTTTTTTTTATATATTTTGCCTCATTCCATAGATATTTAGTTTTTTTCTATAAAAGAGGTGTCATTTAACACTGGGGCTCCAGTTTGGCTCATAATACAAATATTTTTGATAAAAATTTCATATAGAATATAAAGACTATGCATATGGCAAGCTAGACGTATAGGCGTAATGGCTATAAAGTTAGACACATCTACAGTGGCGAACAGAAAGTAAATTTTTTTCAAACATTGAATTGATAATCGAATAAGTGGTGAAGGATTTGTTGGGGTAGGCCAGAAATACCCCTAGAGGTATCTTCTGTGTATATTGTCGACGTTTCGACCTCTATGAGGTCATCTTCAGGACACTAACATTGGTGGTACAAGTTACACGTGACTAAAATGATGATGTCTGACAAGAAAAAATTACAATAGATAACTAATAAATATTTTGATTTAGACGAACACTACAGATTAAAATAAATATATAAGGAATTTCGCTTACATTGCACAATTCTCGTTACCTCCGCGTTAATCATTACTATTCAACCTGGTCATATGAGTAAAGAGAGCCGACAGTGGACCTCGAACAATGACAAAGGATCAAAACTACTGCCTTGTGTGAACTTCTGCCTTGAAATGTGAATGCGGAATGAGTGTCTGTATCGATGTTGTGTACGTTAAGGTCAAATTTCACAGAAGTTCTCAATGTCTAGACCATTTTTTTTTAAATTATAATATAACCCAGACTCTGGGTGTCGAATACCCTGATAATCGAATGTCCACAATTAACGAGAAGTGAAATCAAGCCAGTTTTCTGCCGAAGTTGTCGCTCCCACAGACAGATGGCCGAGATTCGTACCTGTACTGTGGGGGTCCGGTTTTGCTCTTGCAGTGCCTTGAGCAAGAGAGGAGGAGACCAAGTTTCATTCCAACTCGTATTTCTGTCAGGTTTGAGGTATACCATTATACCATTGTATCGCCGTTCGTTGGTTCAATAATTTGATGTTAAGCTAATGTCAATGAGATCGTCTGCTCACGTGCTGTGTCGGTGATCTTCTTCGACTAACTCGGGCGCCACTAATGTGGTGTAGGGCCCACTTGCTCCAGTGTAGTTTTTAAACTTTTAAACAGGCGGAGACAGAGTTCTAGTTTTACTGGTGGTGTAAACGGAGCGATTCGTTGAAAAATGCCTATTAGGCTTTTGACGGTTTAGACAGTTGACATTCAATCTTTCACCCAGAAACCACAAAAACAACAAATTGAGAAACGGTCTTTATATTTAAAAATACTATTAACGATAATTACAATATGTGTGCTTTGTGTCCTTTCTAATATGATGGAACTGCAGATAGCGGGTGTACGACAATTAAATAGCTACTTCACAGTTGCGAATGCGCCAACGTTTCGATCTTTATTTAGATCTTCTTCAGGGCTAAAAAATGTGGTAAATCAACATTCTATAAAAACACTTAATGCATGAACAAAATCATTCTAAGACATCGATAAATTCATAAAAGTACGTATCTAACAATTAAAAAATTAAAAAACAAATTTAATAGTTAACAAATACACTTAAACTTTCTACATTAAAGACATAAACCGTGCATCTGTACGTGCATATTTTCTCAAAGTGAAAGGCGGTATACTCTGATAAACGGTAAGCTATATGTATGTCTTTTACCGGACATAACATAAAAACAATGATTAATCCACAAACAGGTTTTGATGCACAAAGGAGACTACGTAAATGCGATGTTGGAATTGCTGAATGATCGGCATACTTATCGACCCCTCAGTTATGACCCTACTTCACGCATACAGACTAGGGCAAATCTCCTCGTCAAGGGATTTGAAGAGTGTGGCTTTATTACTAGGGAAGAAGCTGTACAGTTGAGAACGTACAACGGCGTGCCCCCGCGTTTGTATGGATTGAGGAAAACCCACAAAGACAATTTAAGCATGAGACCCGTTGTTAGTTGCATTAACTCACCAACATACAAACTTGCACGTTTTGTGCATAAAGTATTGAACAATATTGCAACAACATCACATTATAATGTTAAAAACTCATTTGAATTTGTGGAGTTTATAAAATGCATACGAGTTCCGGCTGATTATGTTCTCATTTCACTGGACGTGGTGTCACTTTTCACAAACATACCCGTCGCTTTAGTATTGTCCATAATTAAAAACAAATGGAAACATATTTCGGCTTATACCACCTTATCGAGGGAATCGTTTTGTGAGTTGGTTCAGTTTCTCTTTAAGAGCAGTTATTTTGTGTTTCAGGGTGATTTCTATGAACAGCTTGATGGCTCTGCTATGGGTAACCCGGCAAGTCCAGTGTTGGCTAATTTAGTAATGGACCACCTTATTACTGAGGTTCTTAAAAAACTGCCGTTTTCAATACCGTGGATCAAGGTGTATGTTGATGATACGTTTTTGACTTGCCCAAAACTTGCGGTTCCTGAAGTCTTAGATTTCTTTAACAGCTTTCACCCTAAAATACAGTTTACTATGGTAACGGAAAATAATAACTGTGCACTTTCGTTTCTGGATACGTTAATTGTTAGGAACCAAGATGGTACCCTTTTATCAGATTGGTATATTAAGCCAACGGCTTCGGGCAGAGTTGTTAATTATCTATCATCCCACCCAACTAATCAAAAGGTTGCCATAATTAAAAACTATTGGTGAGAGGAGAACGAATATCATTCCATCGTTTAGTTTGTCCCTGGCGGTTGATGTTTCGTTTTGTCCTGAACTCATGTGGTCGTTGCCTGTTTGTGGATTAATCATTGTTTTTATGTTATGTCCGGTAAAGGACATACATATAGCTTAGGTGACATGCTTCTCAAATCGAATTAAGGTAAGCAAACCCACCATTTATCAGAGTATACCGCCTTTCACTTTGAGAAAATATGCACGTACAGATGCACGGTTTATGTCTTTAATGTAGAAAGTTTAAGTGTATTTGTTAACTATTAAATTTGTTTTTTAATTTTTTAATTGTTAGATACGTACTTTTATGAATATATCGATGTCTTAGAATGATTTTGTTCATGCATTAAGTGTTTTTATAGAATGTTGATTTACCACATTTTTTAGCCCTGAAGAAGATCTAAATAAAGATCGAAACGTTGGCGCATTCGCAACTGTGAAGTAGCTATTTAATTGTCCTACACCCGCTATCTGCAGTTCCATCGATAATTACAATCAAAACCCTTCCCGGCTTGATGCCGTTCGCATCAAGCAATTTTTAAGTACACTTAGTTAAGCCTTCTATTATTACCATGGTTAGTCATGCTATGGCTTATGGGCCCTTAACTTTAAGTTTACTTCAAATTTGCTTGGTGGAAATGGCCATAAATACCTCGAAATCGGAAATGATGGGTAATGATATTCGGGTCAGTTTGGAGGCGGAAATACAAAGGGGGTTATGGTCGTGATTCCCAGCTGTCTCTTATATGCGATTTAAACCAGAATTCCCACTGAAATGATCCAGCGAGTTAAAAAGACAACTAAGTACTGTAATGCGAAAGAAAGAGACGACCGAGTTATGTCTACCAGACGACATGCTCCACCCGATTTAGTTAACCTCAACGGTAAAGTAAGTTGATGTGCCCCTTTAACCTGTAACTTACTCTCAGGATCGGAATAGGAGATCAGGATCAGGTCTGGCTTTTAGGAGGAGATGTTCTTCGCAGGATGGCTGGTGATTAATTGCCGTTAATGGGCTAAATGCGTGCTTCTATATCTATTTGGATAAACAAGTCCTTGGATGACACCTTAGCAACAATGCGTTAAGCCTAAGTTACATTTATTTGACTTGTTGAGGTAAGTTCCCAATTATGCGGAAGCTTTTGCGCAGAATAAAAAATACTAACTTCGTTACAAATTCATGGAAAATACAACATTTTGAACTCACCTAGGAAATCAAAGCAATGTTTCCAACGGTGGTTCTGCCAAAGTGTAGCTTCTCCTTGTAATACCTCAGACATATGAGCCAAGAGAGAGAGAGAGAGAGAGAGAGAGAGAGAGAGAGAGAGAGTACACAAAATATTCAAAAAACAAAAAAACTTTCCAACGTTACGGAAATATACAAAGTTGCTAATTGTTAATGGAACACGCTTGTTGTATTGTACGTACACAAATGTACGCAACACGAACGTAGTAATAACATCCTATACAAATACTACTGAATTACTTAATGTCACCTAGTTCGTAATATCTTAAAGTTTGAGGTAAACTTGAATGCCTATAATATGAGCTGGATAGCTGATAGCCATGCCTAGGTTTTCCTCCTTTTTTCTTCTTTTATTTGATATCGTATCAATTTAAATCGACTTTTTGTACTTTATATACATTCTTTAGAATCTTTAGTAAAATTTTCGCGATGGATGAACAAGTTTCAATTATTCGATTTTTGTCCGCTTTTGGAGCCGAAATACCCCTATGTGCGTCGTCCCCAGACAATATAAGTACGAATCTCGGCCATCTGTTTGTGGAAAGCGGCAATTTCGACAGAAAACAGGCTTGGTTTCACTTCACTTATAAATAATGTACGGTTACATTTTAGGGAAAACGGAGGGCGTTTTAGGGTAGTTAGGTTACTGAAAAAATTTAGTATATTTTTATAATGAATTTAATTTTCTA
This sequence comes from Taphrorychus bicolor, assembly GCA_951812265.1. NCBI lineage: Eukaryota > Metazoa > Arthropoda > Insecta > Coleoptera > Curculionidae > Taphrorychus > Taphrorychus bicolor. The sequence goes on along the minus strand of OX638297.1, from coordinate 71,075,875 downwards.
GGTAAAGGCGACGATGAATTTATTCAAATAATACATTGAACTTTCTCGAATGACGAGCGCTTCCGAAATATGAAATAAAAATTCCAGATCCACATTTTTTAAAAATTGAGCTGGAAACAATAACTCAATTATTAAAAAATACATAATAACATGCAATATGCTATTTTGTAGAGATTAAAAAGTTATCACACTTTTACACAAGATAGTAAGGTTGTGAGAAAATTTCACATTTTTTCCAAATAACTTAGAAATCACTGAAAATGTCGCAATCTCGAAATGGAATTTTTAAGTAACTCAATAACAGGCAACTTTTTGCTATTTTAAGCGATCTTGTAACGCTTACCGTTTCGGCGATAGCAATGGTGGGAACACAAAAAAGAAACACCCTGTATGGGCCTTTAAAAAAAAAGTTATTTCTGATCGAAATAAAGTGTTCCAATCTCACAAACTAAACTGAATTAAGTTTAATCAATTGTAGAATGAGACGTCATCGATGACCACAGATCCGTCTCAAGAAAAACCAATGCCCACAAGTTCCCAATCCACACATCGGAAATCCAATTCTAATTTAACTCCATCAGAATGCCAAAACGGAAATCCGCTTTTCCGAGACAACAGCAAAGCAGTAAGATCTGATTTTGATTCCTACCAGTCCAGAGGCGCTTTGCCAATGTTTGGACAGTCGGCGCCTGGGAAGAATCTGTTTGGATTTTCGTTTGGTGCTGGGCATAATGTAATGCAACAGGTAAGTGATCGTTATTTAGTAATTTTATCGGATCTTTGCCGGACTTGAATTGGTTGTTCACGTCAGTGTAAGTGTTAATCGAAAATTTATTCCGTAAGAAAAATCGAATATGCAAATTTTTACTATTTTTTTTTAGCAAAAGACATTTTGAATGAAAATTTAAAATACTACTAAGAAAAATAAATTAAAACAAAATACGCCATCGCAACCCAGTTTTGTTTGATAGTCTTCCATTTTGTTGATGACGATTATCTTGAATAAGGTTAGTGGTAACAAAATTAGGTTCAATTTTTTTCAAAATAAATACGGCTTTTAAGAAAAGTTGCAGGCAAGGTTTCAGAAGGTTTTATTCCAACTGTAGTTACAAATTGACAGCATAATGGATTTTTTTTGCGCAAATTTCCATGGCATTGTTGAGTGTAGCAAAAATATTTGATAAGATAATGAATTCAATTTAACCATTGACAATGAAGTAAATAAATAGACGCCGGGAGTTAATCATAAATTGGCATTTGTTTACTCGGCATGATATACAAACCGCATACTTGGAGGCTTGCGGGTTGTTCGGGTTGAGGGGAAGCAGAAAATGGCCTACATTGCTAAAAACAACATGGCGTATTTGAATCTCTAAAGACACATCTCCAGATGATATAAGCACAGATAGGCGTATCATATTTTTTTAATTTTGATTCCTGCTGTTCAAGCAAACAAATAAACAATTTTTACGATTATGGGATGCAGACCAAAACGTTCAAGTATTTTATATTTAAATGATTTTTGAAACATACCTACTATACCTATTTATTGAATTTTTTTTAATAATAGAATAACAATACAAACGACGCCAATGGCTAACGGCCAAGGTTCGAGTAACAACATAACCACAAAATACAAATGAACTTACCGGTGAAAAGGTAATTTCCCAGATTTATTTTTATAATTTCAAGTTTTACACACAAAATATTGTCTCGTCATGGCTAACAAACAAATTAAAACACAGAAACGATTGCTAAAAGCGAAAAAGTCGGCGAAAAGCTCTTAAAACATTCAGGAAACCAGACAAAAAAATCCAGGAGATAATTCTCGTAAACTGACGTAAACCGCGTGTCACAGGATTGTGCAATGTTGCCGATTGTGACCAGTTGACCATCTCAAACGTATTTGTTTTTCTTTTATAGTCATAAGTGTTCTATTAATCACCATTCAAAAATTATTTGCACAGAAATAGATGTTATAGTACTCTCGTGGTGTAAAGAATTTCAAGACATCATCCAAAAAAAGGACGTGCCAATTTACTAGCAAAATAATCCTGGCAACACTGTATGGCAGGTTTGTTTATCACGCCAATATTGAAAAATGTAAATAAAGACCTCTACCTTGATAAATCCTCTATGAATTTAACAATAATAGTGTTGCAAACTCGGGGTTCGAATAATTCCAGTCGTAACAGTCTTTAATAAAAAAAAAAACACTATTTACTTACTCAGCAAACAAACACAAATACAATCCACTTACTTGTAGTCTACTATTAGCCTCTAACACTTTACTATAGCTCGGTATTTACTCTTTTAGCTTACTTATAATCGTTTAAAAATTAGATTGACTGAACCGGCCGCAACGGATAGGTAACACAATTGTGTAACAAACTCCCCTCAAAATCGACCAAAGATTATCAGATTTAATTTTCGACCAACCATTATGAATTACCTTATATACAGCGTGTCCAATTTTAAACGTTCCGTTCCAAATATCTCGCAAATCAGAGGTAGTACAAAAAAATGCGTGAAATAGATATTGTGGAGCTTTAAGAGGTACAGCCTGAAGGCATTAAATTTTTGATAGATGGCGCTGCTAACGTCAGATGGATGACAACTTCAAATTTCTCAGTTATTTTCAATTCTTCAAATCAATATATTTTTTGTTCCTGAATTGGATTTAATACTTATAAGCATTCACTTGTTATTGTCCTCAAGTAGGCGTTGGAAATTTGACTTTGACATTTTTATCGTATCTCTCAACATGTGCGAAAAGGAGATGGATATAAAAAAATAAAGGTTTCAAAGGTCAGATGTCAAAAATAATATCAATCATCAGATGACAACAATAAGTGAATGGGTAATAATTTTAAAGCAACAGAATTCAAAATAGTGAAGCGAACCAAAAACCAGTTTTCTGCCGACATTGTCACTTCCCACAGACAAATGGCCGAAATTACGTACTTATATTGTCTGGGGGCGACGTTTAGCAGAGTATCAAACTCATTTCTCGATCAGGCAGAGAAACCAAAGACCGGTTTCGCTGTTATTAGAGCTCATCAGTATGGCATACCTCGTACCTGACAGAAAAATGGGAAACCAAAACCCGTTTGAACGGGAATTGGATCTAACTCTTGCTTAAAAGCCTGTATGTGTATGTAAGTGGCGCCATCTGACGACGGCAGGTGCTTCCACTAGGGCATGTAGAATGATCGTGAAGCGAACCAAAAACCAGTTTTCTGCCGACATTGCCACTTCCCATTAACTTAACACTTTATAGCCTTCTATTATCGCTTCGTACTTTAGCTTACTTATAGCTAGCTTAAAATAAGACTACTCTATAACCACGCGCGCTATGCGCCTTTTATACACAATCCTAAAATTACAGAAAAACCTAGAAAGTTCTTGATAAAAATTCTTGAATAATCTCACATAAAAAAAGGTTGTAAACAACTGCCTTCTAGATAAACAGAGTAATAAATCACTCGTGTGAGCCATGACGCAGCGCGGATAGGTCGCGAAGCTCCACCAACCACACACGCGTTGCCCCGCCTCCCATGCGGCGTCGCTGCGAATAGTAACAGTATGAAGTAAAATGTTGTACATCATACGTCCGGTAACGTGTTACATGGGAAACATCTTACTCCTACTGTAAAACTATATTTACCGGACTTATAACGTAAATAACCATTATGCGCTGCAACTATATTTTTGAGAAGTCCGGTATAGTTTCATTAAGGTATCCTGTACCGTAATGAAATTTCATTATGGTATTCAATATTTTGTGTTATAATACAGTTATTTAGAGAGGCATTTCCTGTACGACGTGCAAAAAAAAGGGAAGCCTAAGTTGTGGCTGACTAGCAGTATTAGGGTCTCCTCAAGAAACATGCGGTCCCTTCACTATTTAAAGAAAATATTTTCATACAGATGCAAACTTTTTGCATTACTTTAACAGATATAGATCCACCTACCGACGCATTATTAAATCTGCAAAAGATATGTATTATCAGAGTAGACTGGGGGGGGGGGGGGGCTTCTGATCGTACGAGGGAAACGTGGCGTATCGTGAACGAGCTTAGAGGCAAGACTGTTTTCCGTGTCCCTGGGATGGCATCTATTGGGCCTGGGGTGCTGAATGAGTTCTACTGTACTGTTGGTGGGGGTATGAAGTTTGCAAGTGCCGGCCTCGCTGATTTTAGTGTGTCTTGTGCCATGTTTGCGTCGCGGAATCTTTTTTCCTTAGTCCAACCAACGCCGGAGAGATTAGAGAGATAATTTTCGAAATAAGAAACTTGCGCGCCTCTGGCGACGATGGCATCTCTGTCCAAATATTTAAAAGACTTCCAGTGGTTGCTTTGGATCTGATGGCCGATTCAATTAACCTCTCATTTATCAGCGGTGATTTCCCGGCGTTTTTGAAGTTGTCTGTTGTCACTCCACTTTTTAAGGGTGGAGATCGTGAGTCCCCCGGAAGTTATCGACCCATTTTCCTGCCTCCTACTCTTTCTAAGTTGATTGAAAGGTTGGTCAAGAGAAGAATGATATCTTTTCTCGATAGAAACAATATCTTATCAGGTAGTCAGTTTAGTTTTCGGCAGTCGAGAGGTACTAATGAGGGGGAATGAAATTTGAGGATGAATGAGGGGGACAAGGTGTCGGCGGCCTTTTGCGACCTGACGACGGCTTTCGACTGCGTTAGCCACGACATCTTGCTGTCGAAGCTGGAGGTGTATGGATTTAGGGGCGTTGCTTTGGATTTGTTTGCGAGCTACTTGGGGGGAAGGAGCCAGAGGGTTTACTTCGGCGGAACTCAGTCCGCTGAGCGTGGGACCAGCAGAGGCGTGTCCCCAGGGATCTGTGTTGGGACCGGTTTTGTTTTTGCTTTATATCAACGATTTGACGAGCCTACCAATCTCGGGATCCTTCACTCTCTATGCCGATGACGCTACTGTTCTGTGGCATGGGACAGGTAGATCTCAGCTACTGAGAGAACCATGTCAAGGGATCTGGCTGCTGTGGAGGAGTGGTGCGTCGCAAACTTGTTATCATTGAACATAGGAAAGACTGGAGTTATGTTCTTCGGATGTGAACTGGGCGATGTCAGGATGGGACACAGTGGTGTAAGTGGATTGCAGCAGAGTGTATTTCTTGGTCTATGGGTGGACAGTGGTCTGAAGTTTGACTCTCACATCCGGGAGCTTCGCAGCGATGGTATCTCCAGGGCGGCTTAGTTTGCTTTGATCGAGAGTCACCTCAGATATGGAGTTTCTTTCTGTGGTTCTTGTTGGATTACCGTCTTTAGGTGTGTGTTTGTTTGGCAGAAGAGGGCTGTTCGTTATGTCACTGGGGCTGGGCGTGGGGATCATTGTAGGCCGCTGTTCCTGAGGAGTGGAATTTTGACCATGGCTAGCTTGTACATTTTGGAGACAGCTGCATTAATGCATAAAAAACATATGAAAGATATTAACACTAATACAGGAAAAACACGCGCATCCTATTTTATTTCACTGCCTCGTCCAAGATCTGATAGGTGTCATAAACCACTCATATATAGGAGTAGAAAAGTTTTTAATCATTTGCCGATGCAATTGCGAATGCTCAGGAACTGAGGTTTGTTTCGGAGGCGTCTAAGGTCGCTCCTCCTTTCTAGACCTTATTACGATGTTGATGAGTTTTTTCGCGACAGTTTTGATTTATCGGGCCCGCCGAGCATTGTTCCTTACCCTGTTTCAAGTGTGAGTGTGTGACTGGAATATTACTTTTAGATTGGTCATAACATTCGTTGTTTCATTTTATTTTATTTTATTTTATTTACATGATAATTTAATTTTAATCTTGTCATGCTATTTATTATGGTCCTCAGCATCAGCAGATGTATTATGTATTTGTATATTATTAGGTTGTGTATTTGTATATTATTAGGTTGCTTACTTTAGCTTTGTCAATAAGATTGTAAATAACTTTGGACAATAAAGTATTCACATTAAAATTTCTTTACTTCATACGTATCATTTAGGACACTTTGTCGTACTCGATTTTAGTCCGCTAAATAGCTTTTTACCGTAAAAAAATTTACTGTAATGTATTACAAATTATAGAAAAAATTACGGTATTCAGTACCGTAATGAAATTTCGGTACCGTAATGAAGTCGGCCACCTCCTCTTCCTTGAACGGACTTATAACGTAAATAACTATTACGGTCTCCAGTCCTGTAAAAAGCTATTTTAGAACTCCTTTACTTAATTGATTTGAGTCCGGCAAATAGCATTTTAAAGTACTGAGTACTGTAATAAATATTTACTTTATACTGCATCATTTAGGACACTTACTACGTACGGAATTTGAGTCCGGTAATAGTAATTTACATTACAAGTCAGTAGGTGACTTGTTACAGTACGAGGTTTTTACGGACGAGGCGACGTTAGGAGTCGAGTCTAGAAACTTATACGAGTACTGTAACAACACCTAATAGACGTGTATCGTACAATATTTTATTTCATACTGTTTTTATGATTTAGAAATAAAAAAAAAGAAAAATGACGACGTAAAAATTAGATTTATTGACATTTGGAGGTGTCTGTATTGTCACTGTCAAAACTTGAGACGGTTTATTCTCACAAGACAATGACGAAATAAAAACAACGTTTGCCCTGGTGTGGTCATTTATTATATATAAAAAAAAAACAATCAAATAAATTTAACAATACACAATGGTGGATGTGTGTGTGTGTGTGTGGTAATCCTACATTTGACGGTGGCCAAAAGCCCACTAAAGGTGAACACTTGCTGTTGCCAATAGATCAAGGCCGTGAGGGGGCTCAGATAAAGCTCGGCTAATAGGAGTGGGTGCGCCACCTGTTGTTCACAGGCTCAACAGGACGCCTCCCAGGTGGAAGGGAAACCTTAATAAATTTGGGCCACAGCAAGAGTTCACTCCAAAATATCGCTCCAATATAAGTTAGCGAGGCAAAGTCCAGTTATAGGACTCATTTACAGGACTATACCGGATTTCTCAAAAATATTTTCGCCGCGCATAAAATTAATTTTTTCCTGTTTTTAATAAGTATGAAGTAATATGTTGTACATTATACGTCCGGTAACGTGTTACAGTAGTCGTTTATAAATTCTTAGTAGTAGTCTCTCTCGAAACATCTTACTCCTACTGTAAAACTATATTTACCGGACTTATAACGTAAATAACTATTACTTCATACTGTATCATTTAGGACACTTTTACCTATTTGATTTTAGTTTGGTAAATAGCTTTTTACTGGACAGGATACCGTAAAGAAATTTTACAGTAATGAATACCGTATTGAAATTTCATTACGGTACAGGATACCACAATGAAACTGTACCGGATTTCTCAAAAATATATTTGCCGCGCTTAAAATGAATCTTTTCTGTTTTTAATAAGTATGAAGTAAAAGGGTGTATATGATTTGTCTGGTAACGTTTTACAGTACTCGCTTCAAAATTCCAGACTCGGCTATCGCATCGTACGGAAACACCTTACTCTCACTGTAGTAGTTATTTACGTTATAAGTCTGTTAAATATAGTTTTACAGTAGGAGTAAGATATTTCTCGACGAGGCGATAGCCGAGACTGGAATTTCGCAACGACTACTGTAACCCATTACCTGACGTATGATGTACAACATTTTACTTCATACTGTTACGATTCGCAGCAACGCCGCATGGGAGGCGGGGCAACGCATGGGAGCGTGTTGGTTGGTGGAGCTTCGCGACCTATCCGCGCTGCGTCATGGCTGACACGAGTGATTTATTGCTCGTCTGGCTTAATCTAGAAGGCAGTTGTTTACAACCGTTTTTTTTATGTGAGATTATTCAAGAATTCTTATAAAGAATTTTCTAGGTTTTTCTGTAATTTTAGGATTGTATATAAAAGGCGCATAGAGCGGCGGTTAAGTAGTAGTCGTATTTTAATCGAGCTATAAGTAAGCTAAAGTTACGAAGCGATAATAGAAGGTTATAAAGTATTAAGTAATGAGTTATTTAGTAGTCGTGTGTATTTGTGGAGTAAATAAATAGTGTTTTCGTGTTAAATCGTTACACTGGAATTATTGAACCCCAAGTTCGCAACAATTGGTGTCAGAAGTGCGATTCCAGTGGGAATTTGAAGACTAATATTACTGAACTGTAAGTGAGTGCTTCATTGCCGGACATTACGTGTTTATGCCAGTGACCAGAAGTCAGCATCAAGCGATGGAAGATCAACTTGCCGTCCTGCTGTCCCTCATGCAACAACAGAGGGAAGAACAGGAAAAACGTGATCAAGTACAGGAAAGACGTTATCTAGAACAGAAGGAAGAGCTGGAAAAACGTGATCAATTACAGGAGCGACGTTATAACGAACAAAAAGAAGAACAAGAAAGACGTGATCAAGTACAGGAGCGACGTTATCAACAACAGAAAGAAGAGCAGGAAAAACGTGATCAACAATTCAAGGAAGAAAAAATGAACCATCTCGCAGCTAGGGAGCAACAATTGGAAGAAAGAATAATGCAATCCGTTAACGAATCCGTTAACGGCGTTAACGAATCCGTCAACAGCGTTAACGAAGGACTCAAAGCTGTCAACCAGAGGGTTCTCGAGCTAGAAAAGAAATTCCGGGAACAACTTGAGGACGACAACGTGTCTACAGAGAGTTTTAGCACAGCCAACGCTAAAATTAAGCCTCCCGATTATGACGTACTACGGTCTGGGAAATCTATAAAACCCAATTTGAAGCAGCTGCAAAAGCTAATGGCTGGTCCGAGCCCCAGAAAGCTACATCATTAGTGGTAGCACTTCGTGGAAAAGCGGCTGAGTTACTCCAATCTCTGTCGGCAGCGGATCAAAGTAATTATGCGGTTTTAGTACACACTCTGCAACTACGATTTGGAAATGAGCACAAAGAAACCGTGTTCCAGGCCCAGCTGAGGATGAGACAGCAAAAGTCAGGTGAATCCTTACAAGAATTTGAGGCGGACATAGACAGACTCATTCACCTGGCATATCCATCGGCCCCTGAATCTTTTCAAACGCAATTTGCCGCCGAAAGGTTCATTCGCGTTCGCGATAGTGACATGAGATACCACTTACGTCTAGTAAGGCCCAAGAATATCAGCGAGGCACTAGTTCGGGCCCTGGAATTCGAGGCGTCACGAGTATCATCTAGTTCATCTCCACGTGTAAGAATGGCAACTTGCGATGAAGAGGAGACTACGTCTATGGCTGAATCCATGGCAAAATTACATAAAGCGGTGAAGGATATCGCAGTCAATATGCAAGCACTGGTGGGAAGAACTCCTCGATCAACAGACAATCGGGGCATAAAATGTTTTAACTGCGGCAGACTGGGTCACATCAAGAGTAACTGCCGTAATAGGGCAAGAAGTCCGTCGCCGTCGTTTAGAAGACCGAGCGGCGACCAAGAACGCCCTGGGTCCCAGGAAAACTAATTCCGGTCAATGCAAGGGAGCAATTGACCGGGCCCGTTAAGACCCCCAGGATCTTTAAAGTCAATAATTTGGGTGGCAAAAGTCTTACAGTGGCCGGACGCATTAAGGGACAGAAAATCCAGATTACCATCGATACAGGAGCAGATGTGACCATTGTAAGGCCAGATAAACTTGTCGGATATACCATACAACCATTGCCGAATCCTATTATGTTAAAATCAGTCACTGGAGAGTCTTGCCCTATAGACGGAGAAGCCGATGTCACCATCATTATTGGAGAAAGACTCGAAGTTCGGCATAAAGTGTTGGTTGCCAGGATCAAAGACGAGTTTATTTTGGTAATGGATCTCATTAGGAAACATGGATTCTCCTATGATCACAAACGGAATATTCTCACATTTGGAGATGAGGAGTTTGCATTAACCAATGGAAATGTGGAAACTAGTGTCCGTCTACTGGTGGTGGAAGATGTGAAAATTCCTCCAAATTCAGAACAAATTATCACAGTGACTTCTGAAAATGATCCTGGGTGGTCCATAGGACTTATAGAACCTAACCTGGATTTGACGACTGAAATCATGGTAGCACGAACTTTGACCGACACGAAGAAGACTATGCCAGTACGAGTTGCAAATATTGAAGAAAAGACCATCAAGCTCAAAGAAGGAACAGTTCTTGCCAATTATGAGCCTGTGCAATGGGTATGCAATTGTGTCGAAGCAGAGACACCCAAAGTTAAATCTTCTAACCAAGCTTCCCCAGAGGTTATTGATGCTTTCAAACGACATTGGAGTCATCTGTCAAGGGAACAACTTCAATCTGTCATAAAATTTGTTATGGATGAATTTGATATGTTCAATTTCAGGAGCAACGACAGTCAAACTGATTTAGTTGTCCATAAGATCAACACAGGAGATGCCCAGCCAATACGACAACACCCACGAAGGGTCCCTCTGGCTAAACAACAAGAAGTTAACAGTTTGCTGAATGAAATGTTAAAGGAGGGCGTCATAGAGGAATCATCTAGTCCATGGTCATCGCCTGTGGTTCTTGTTACGAAGAAAGATGCTTCAACGCGGTTCTGTATTGACTACAGGAAACTTAATGACGTGACCAAGAAGGACAGCTACCCATTGCCACGTATAGACGATACCTTAGCAACTTTATCGGGATCAAAGTGGTTTTCCACTCTAGATTTAAAAAGTGGGTATTGGCAAGTAAAGATTGCTCCCGAAGACAAAGAAAAGACTGCATTTTCTACTGGTTCTGGGCTATACCAGTTCACTGTTATGCCTTTTGGATTGTGCAATGCTCCATCAACTTTCGAGCGACTAATGGAATTTGTCTTGAGGGGGCTGACTTGGAAAACTTGCCTGGTATACTTAGATGACATAATTGTCATGGGACGTGATTTCGACGAGCATTTGAAGAATTTAAGAGAAATCTTCAACAAGTTACGGAATGCTCACCTGAAGCTAAACTACAAGAAATGCAGCCTATTCCAAAAGCAAGTCGAGTACTTGGGGCATACTATCTCAGAACAAGGCATTAAAACTAGCCAAAGTAAAATATCTGCCATTAAAGATTGGCCAGTTCCCCGAGACAAACACGAAGTAAGGAGCTTTTTGGGACTATGTACTTACTATAGGAGATTTGTAGAGGGATTCGCCGACATCGCAAAACCGCTGCACAAACTAACAGAAAAGAAAACACCGTTCTTGTGGAACCATGATTGCAGTCAGGCGTTTGCAAGGCTTAAAGCTGCCTTCTGTTCTAGTCCAATCTTGGCTTACCCTATAAACGACGGACTGTTTATTCTGGACACGGATGCAAGTAACTGTGGTCTAGGTGCAGTACTCTCTCAAAGACAAAACGGGCAAGAGAAGGTCATTGAGTACTACAGTAAGACTTTAAGTAAGCCAGAAAGAAACTATTGCGTCACTAGAAAGGAGCTGTTGGCCATCGTTAAAGCAGTCGAACATTACCATCGCTACTTATATGGAAAAAGGTTCCTGATTAGAACTGACCATGGAGCCTTGAAATGGTTATTACAGATGAAAATCTCTGAAGGCCAAATAGCCAGATGGATAGAGCGCCTGCAGCAGTACGATTTCCAAATTGAACATCGACCAGGGAGGTCTCACGGAAGTGCCCATGCATTGTCTAGACGGCCGTGTAAAGAAGATTGTCGGCATTGTCAAAGAACTGAGCAGCGTGAGGGATTAGCTTCTGTAAGAGGAACGTCGGTGGAAATAAACGATGGCTGGACCACACAGACCCTTCGAGAAGAACAAATGAATGATCCAGATATTGGACCCATCCTCTCTGCAAAGACTGACGAGAAGAGACCAGAATGGCAAGAAATTGCTGGTAAAAGTCCAAACCTGAAGGCGCTATGGGCCCAGTCGCACTCTCTTAAAATAGAAAATGGACTACTGAAGAGAGCGTGGGAGAGTCCGGATGGCAAGTCCGTAGTCAGTCAATTGGTTGTTCCTGATAGCAGAAAATCAGATGTACTAAAGGAAATGCACGACGGAACCAGTGGGGGTCATTTTGGGGTCAATAAAACCTTGGCCAAAATTAAAGAGCGGTTCTACTGGGTGAATTATCATGAAGACGTCGAGTCTTGGTGCCGCATGTGCGAAGTTTGTTGTGCCACAAAAGGACCTCGAACAAGATCACGCGGCCGAATGGTGCAGTACACTGTAGGTGCTCCATTCGAGAGGGTAGCAATTGATGTCGCGGGACCGTTTCCTCAGACTGAGTCGGGAAATAAATACATCTTGGTCGCCATGGATTACTTTACTAAATGGCCTGAAGCATACTGGCCCTGCCTAATCAAGAAGCAACGACTGTGGCAACGGTGCTAGTAAATGAAATGTTCTGCAGGTTTGGAGTCCCTCTCGAACTTCATTCTGATCAAGGCCGAAATTTTGAATCGGCTGTTTTCCAGAAGGTCATGGAACTTCTCGGAATTCGCAAGACCAGGACAACTCCTTTGCATCCACAGTCGGATGGGACGGTAGAGAGATTTAATCGGACCATGGAACATTACCTGTCTAAAATGGTGGCAGATCATCAGCGTGATTGGGACCAACATCTACCTCTCATGTTGATGGCATATCGAGGCTCTACGCATGAAGCCACTGGTTATACTCCGGCGAATGTGATGTTCGGAAGGGAAATGAGGCTTCCTGCAGATTTGATGTATGGAACACCAGAAAAAGACTCACTCAACTCTGAGAATTTTGTGGAGGAACTTAAGGAGAGGCTGGACAATGTTCATGAACAAGTCAGGAATAAACTGCGGATATCCAGTGATCGAGCCAAAGCAAGATATGACTTACTAGCTAACTCCCGCGGCTTCCAGGATGGTGATTTGGTGTGGTTATACAATCCGAGGCGAAAGGTGGGGAAGTCGCCCAAACTTAGCCAAAATTGGGAAGGACCTTATACAATTATAAAGAAGATTAATGATGTGGTGTATAGGATCCGTGGTGTAACGGGTAGCGGGTAGATACTCATCTATAGTCCCGATAGATGACAGATCTACTTCAGGAATGCGACCCTGCCCACGCGAGCCTTGGTTTATCTCCAAAGACCATACGGGGAAACCATTGTCAAAACTCCCAATTTCCTAAAAAACCACTTATTTCCTTTCTAGTATTCCTATCCCTCTTCCAACCCGTCTGGCCAACGTGGAAGAAAATTTGGCTATAAACCTCTCAATATGGCGATTCCAAAGAGAAAAGGACACACACCCCAGGTGGGTAGATCAATATTTGGCAAATCCCACACCTTGAAAAAGGTCTGCCTCATGGATTCTGGGGAAGGCAAACAATCGCCTTCATCACCTAAAGACAACAATACACACCGTCACAGAAAATACCCGATATACGTATCAACTTACAACGCCAGAACATTATCAACAAACGAGAAAATGCTAGAACTAGAGGAAGAACTCACAAACATTAAATGGGACATATTGGGCCTAAGCGAAGTCAGACGCATAGGGGAAGGTCAAATCACTCTGGACAAAGGACATATCTTTCACTATGCAGGAGAAGAAACTGCAATAAGAGGAATAGGTTTTTTAGTCCACAAAAGACACACTGAAAATATTATAAACATCAAAAGTATAAGCCCTAGAGTCTTATTCATCACCATCCAACTTAACAAAAAATACTCTCTGAAAATCATTCAAGCCTACGCGCCCACAAGCGACCATACAGAGGAAGATATCGAATGCTTTTACGAAGATATATCCTCAGCCATACAAGACGAGAAATCCCACTATACTCTGCTAATCGGAGACTTTAATGCTAAAATCGGAAGCAAAATAGATGAAGCTGAAAACGCGGTTGGGCACCACGGATTGGGCGAGAGAAACGAAAGAGGAAATACCTTGATAGACTTTCTGCATAGCAAAAACCTCTTCGCAATGAACACCTTCTTCCAAAAAAATGACAACAAAAAATGGACATGGATGAGCCCAGACGGAAGAACCAAGAACGCCATCGACTTCATATGCAGCAGCAGAAAAGATATTGTCAGTGATGTAGATGTTCTGAATAGATTCTCAACAGGCAGCGACCATCGCCTAGTAAGAGCGAAAATAAAACTAAACATAAGAAAGGAAAGAAACAACATGATCCTAAAAAAGAGTCACAAAAAATGGAACTTGCCTGAAAACGTGTATGAATATGAACAGCAACTATCTAAATCTCTAAACGTAAATAATCGTATGACAGTTAACGCAATATATGAGAACATTACAAACAGCGTAAATGCAACAATTGAAAAGTGCGGCAGAAGCAAAAACAAGAACCAAAAACTCAACCTAAGAACAAAATCTTTAATGAAACAAAGAAGAGAACTGACAGACAAAACAACAATAGAATATAGAAATATCAATAAAGAAATAGCTAAAGAGATAAGAAAACACAAAAGAGAACAAAATACGGAATCCATAAAAACTACAATAGAAGAGAATAAAAGTCTGAAAGTTCTGGCAAGGAAAAATCTAGCGAGAAAAAATAATATATATAAAATCAAAAACACAGATGGCAGAATAGTGACAAACAAGGGGGAAATAACGCAGACCATTGAAGCTTTCTACAAACGACTATATTCAACACCAAATAGAGAAATAAAATCCAATATTCCAATAATTTTAAACCAAGGCTCAGAAGACCTCGAAGAGATAAATGACGATGAAATTATATCAGCTTTAAAAAGTATGAAAAGCAACAAAGCACCTGGTGAAGACGAGATGGTAATAGAAAGCATTAAAATGGGCGGACAAGACATCATCAATGCCCTTAAAACCCTATTTAATAAATGCCTCTCCGGAGGAACAATACCATCGCAATGGGAAAGTGCGCAAATCATCATCATACACAAGAAAGGAGATAACACGAACCTTGAAAACTACCGGCCAATAAGTCTTCTAAGTCACATCTATAAGCTCTACACAAAGATTATAACAACACGTCTAACAAACAAACTAGAGTTCTTTCTTTCAAGAGAGCAAGCGGGTTTTAGAACAAAATACGGTACCAACGATCACTTGCTCACAATGAAACTAATAATTGAGAAGTGTATAGAGTACAACAAACCGCTTATGCTGATTTTTATAGACTTCAAAAAGGCCTTTGATACAGTGGACCACCAGAAACTGCTAGAAGCACTTGCAGAATGCCGAATTGACTACCGTTACTCCTCAGCTATTAAATACATATATACTACATCCACAGCATACGTGAAGATAAACAACAATCAACATACAAACAAGTTCAAAATTGAAAGGGGCCTGAGACAGGGTGACGCGCTTTCTCCTAAATTATTCGTTACTCTGCTGCAAAGTGTGCTAAACAAAATAAGATGGAACAACATGGGAAACATCGATGGAGAAAATCTAAGCCACCTTTGCTTCGCCGACGACATCGTCCTAATAACAGATGACACGGCTAAGGCACAAACAATGTTACAAGACTTACAAACAGCCGCAGAAAAGGTAGGCCTTGAAATAAATCTGTCAAAGACACAATATATGACAAACCTTGTTCTAAACAATTCTCTAAAAATTAACAACATAAATATAGAACAGACATATTCATACAAATACCTAGGACATGAAATCAGTATCGAACGGGACAATCAAACACGCGAAATCCAGCGTAGAATAGGTCTGACTTGGGCAGCATTTGGAAAACTAAAATCAGTGTTTCGGTCCAATCTCCCAATATGCTTGAAGAGAAAGGTGTTCAACCAGTGCGTCCTTCCCGTGCTGACATATGGTGCAGAAACACTAACACTTACAAGAAAAAACATTACGAAAATACAAGTGATGCAACGCAGGATGGAAAGATCGATGCTGGGAATCACCCTTCGAGACAGAGTCCCAAATACAACTATAAGACTTAGAACGAAGACACGAGATGCTGTCGAGACTATCTTACATTTAAAGTGGAACTGGGCGGGGCATGTTGCCAGAATGACGGACAATCGATGGACAAGGAAGATAGCAGAATGGCGTCCAAGACAAGACGCATATCGTAACAGAGGACGACCGCCTACCCGCTGGAGCGATGATATAAGAAGAACAGCCGGAAACTGGATACTGGCTGCACAGGAACGGGGGAAATGGAAGCATTTGAGAGAGGCTTTTGTTCAGCAGTGGACAGAATAAGCTACAGAAGAAGAAGTATAGGATCCAGCGGACCCCTAGGTCAAAGATGAAGGTCGTTCATTTGGATCGATTAGCACGATACCATGGAACTCTATCTGTTCGGGACGAACAGCCTTAGGAGGAGGGCAATGTTACGATTCGCAGCAACGCCGCATGGGAGGTGGGGCAACGCATGGGAGCGTGTTGGTTGGTGGAGCTTCGCGACCTATCCGCGCTGCGTCATGGCTGACACGAGTGATTTATTGCTCGTCTGGCTTAATCTAGAAGGCAGTTGTTACAACCGTTTTTTTTTATGTGAGATTATTCAAGAATTCTTATAAAGAACTTTCTAGGTTTTTCTGTAATTTTAGAATTGTATATAAAAGGCGCATAGAGCGGCGGTTAAGTAGTAGTCGTATTTTAATCGAGCTATAAGTAAGCTAAAGTTACGAAGCGATAATAGAAGGTTATAAAGTGTTAAGTAATGAGTTATTTAGTACTCGTGTGTATTTGTGGAGTAAATAAATAGTGTTTTCGTGTTAAATCGTTACACTGGAATTATTGAACCCCAAGTTCGCAACAATACTTATTAAAAACAGGAAAAAAATAATTTAATGCGCGGCGAATATATTTTTGAGAAATCCGCTATAGTTTCATTACGGTACCGGTAATGGATTTATTGAATACCGGCACAGGATGTACCGATACTCAATACTGTAAAATTTCTTTACGATATCCAGTCCTGTAATGAAACTATTTACCGGACTAAAGTCAAGTATGTTCGTAAAAGTGTCCTAAATCATACAGTATAAAGTAAAAGTATATTTATCGGACTTATGACGTAAATAACCAGTACTTCATACGGGGTGTTCATTATAAAACGTCTCAAATGGACTTTTGTTTCTCATTCTTTTTCTTTTGACATTTTACAGCCAACTAGATGAAGTTTTATAATGAACACCTCGTACTATATCATTTAGAACTCCTCTACTTAATTGATGTTAGTCCGGCAAAAGCATTTTGAAGTACTGAGTACTGTAATAAATATTTACTTCATCATTTAGGACACTCCTATACTACTCAATAAATCCGTTGTATCCACGGGATCCTATACCGGTAATGAAACTATACCGGATTTCTCAAAAATATATTTGCCGCGCAAAAAATTATTTTTTTTTCTATTTTAAACAGGTATAAAGTAATAGTTATTTACGTTATAAGTCCGGTAAATATAGTTTTACAGTAGGAGTAAGATGTTTCCGAACGAGGCACTAGCCGAGTCTGGAATTTCGAAACGACTACTGTGACACGTTACCGGACGTATGATGTACAATATTTTACTTCATACTTATTAAAAACAGGAAAAAATTAATTTTATGCGCGGCGAATATTTTTTTTTGACAAATCCGCCAATTTGACAAATAGTTTCATTACGGTATCCGGTACCGGTACAGGTACCGTGGATATAATGGATGTATGTACCATGGATACAATGGATTTATAGAAGAAGTGCCGGTACTCAATACTGTAATATTTCTTTACGATATTCAATCCTGTAAAAAGCTATTTACCGGATTAAAATCAAGTACGTAAAAGTGTTCTAAATGATACAGTATGAAGTAAAATGTTGTACATCATACGTCCGGTAACGTGTTACAGTAGTCGTTTCGAAATTCCAGACTCGTTTAGCGCCTCGTCCGGAAACATCTTACTCTTACTGTAAAACTATATTTACCGGACTTATAACATAAATAACTATTACTTCATACTACATCATTTAGGACACTTACTACGTACGTGATATGAGTCGAGTAAATTACTTTTTACAGTATTGAGTATCGTAATGAAATTTTACAGAACTCAGTACCGTAATGAAACTTCATTACTGTAGTGAGGATGGTAATAAAATTTCATTACAATACTGATAACCACAATGAAAATTTACCTGATTTTTCAAAAACATTCGCCGCGCTTAAAACTAATCTTTAATTTCTCAGATTTGTATTTATTTCCTTTGTTTTTAAAAAGTATGAAATAAAATGTTGTACATCATACGTCCGGTAACGTTTTACAGTTACAGTACTTCTTTTGAAATTCTTACTCCTACGGTAAAAAGATATTTAGGGGACTTATAACGTAAATAACTTACAGAACTGAGAACCGTAATAAAATTCTATCGGATTTTTCAAAAATAATTATACTGTTCTAATTCCATGGCCTATTTGAAGTTTTTTTTTAAATGAACGCATGATATTTATTTTCTTTGCAGCTTTAATGTTTGTAAAATGATACCAACATTTTTTGTAACGACTAACGAGCTAAGTAGTATGTTACATCTGGAGACACCTTCCTGTTTTACAGTTTTGGCCCCCTCTTTTTTAGCACCTTAAAAATGGCGGAGATATTCGCCGAAAATGACGTCACCTGACAACTTATGTCAAAGAATTCGCCAATTGATGCGCCGGCGCCGTCACGACAAAATTGGCGCCAACAAAATTTGTATTGCCGTTTTTCATTTTGGAGATACAGAATGGAATTGAAATTACGTTTAAAATGAGACACTCTGTATACCTAAAGCTTATAATCTAGAACACCCCTAATATTTCATCAAACAATCAAAGAAATTTCGCTAAACGTTTAAATATCACTAAAAGTGGAATAAGTGAGGTAATAAATCACGCTCGTCAACGAGCCGCTACTGGTTTAACGTTCCCTCGGGAACAGTCTCGAAGCCGGAAACCATCTCGAAGCTCACCAATTTCTAACAAAATTTAATTTAATATTTAATAAAACGCCATAAGGTAAAAATAAATGCTCTTGCACCTTGAAATTTAGAAGGCAGCACCTTGAAATACGTCAAATAATTCGCCAATTGATGCGCCGGCGCCGTCACGACAAAATTGGCGCCAACAAAATTTTTATTGCCGTTTTTGATTTTGGAGATACAGAATGGAATTGAAATTGATCACTTTTGAGGCACTCCCCAGCTCCGTTTCTCAATTTTCTTTAAATTTATCGAAGAAGTTAATAAGTTTGCTTGTAGAATGTCTCCTGTAGAGTCCAGTGGCGTAGATGTTTTTTTACCATCATTAATTGCAGATGAAAATTAGGTGCGCTTCTGGAACAAAAACTACAGGACTTCACTTTTCTTGAAATGAAAAAGGTAAACAGGTTTCCAGAACGTTAAATTACCAAAATCACCCTGTATGTCAAAAACCAAAAAGACTATAAAAGTTCTGTTGGCGCCATCTTTAATTTCACAAAAAGCGTGAAATTGAAAACCGAATACCATGCTCAATAAGACCCGCACATCGTATCAAGTACAAGAAAATATGTCAAGTAAAAAATGTTGAGTAACTTTTAAGAGGGACGTGAAGGTAATATCAATTTTTTTGAGAGTTAGCGCGTTTTTTTTAAATGGATCAATATCATAGTTTTTAATCCTGAATTGGTTTTAATGTTTAATTCAAAAGAGAAAAGTGTTAAGATTTGTTAAGAGAATTCGAAATATCTGCAGGGTGAGTTTTTTTTAGATGTTTAGTGAAGAGTTCTCGGAAACTAGCAGATTTACGAAGTGGGTAAAGGGGGAAAGAATAATCATTTAATTCAAAAGCACTTCCATATTTTTGAAGAATTTCATGACTCAAAATAATTGACAAACATTTATTCTAACAAAATAATGTAAGAACGGAAGTTGTAGATAATTTTATCTTGAATAAAATGGGCTATACAGGGTGTCCCAGATAAAATGATATACATGGGGATTTCGTAAACGGTAAGAGATACAGTTTCAGTTAAATGGGGAAAAAGTTGTGCTGTTCCAAGCCCAATCAGATGCGATATTAATATCCACGATATTTACAGGGGTTTTCAAAATATCGGGCCAAATCTAAAAATTGGGTTTTTAGAAAACCTGCAATAATCTCGCCATCTTGAATCCGATTTTAATAAAATTTGGTATTTTTGGGTTATCTACTATGACCAATCGATTGACGTTGACCATATTTTTCTAGACATTTTAGATTTTTTGCAACCATAGTCACCTTTGTTATTTCTTATTGACGCCATATTGGCTTTATACGTCATTAAATAGCACGTAAAAAAACCTTTTCAACCATGTATAACAACCTTATCTTGATATGGCGGAAAATAAAATTTATTAAAAAAAAACATTTTTTCACTTAGTTGGCTGTGAAAACAAAGGCTGCTAATCAATTATTTTGTTTTTTTTTTTGTTCAAACAAGAAATCATTTATTTTAAAGAAGTCATTTATTAAAACAAAGTTCTAAATTAATTAGGTACCATATGTAAAAAAAAATGTGTTATTATTAAAATTAAGTTGAAAAAAATAGGAACAACAATTATTTCTAACTTACAACGATAAATGAAATTAAACAAATAACAATCAACAATTACCCGATCTAAAATTAGTTAATGAAGTGTTCAAAAAGACATCCATTTTTGTTAATACACAATGTACACCTCTCGGTCCAACACCGGTCGAATGGCTGCTTCAAGTTCTTCCAGTGTATTTGGATTTGTGTAATACACTTTATCTTTTAGGCATCCCCATACACAGAAATCAAGGGGCATCAAATCAGGTGAGCGGGCAGGCCACGCAACAGGACCTTGATTTCCTATCCAATTATCTCCATATTCTTCATTTAGGTGATTAGAAATAATTGCAGAATTGTGCGCAGGGGCGCCACCTTGTTGGAACCACATGTTGGCTACGTCATGAAGAGGCAACTCTTCCAAACTGGGTTCTTCGTAATTTTCAAGAATTGCTAAATATCTTGGTCCTGTTAGGTTGTCATTAAACATTTTAAATAAAACATGCCCATTGAAAAAACTGTTGCGAACTCAGGGTTCAATAATTCCAGTGTAACGATTTAACAAGAAAACACTATTTATTTACTCTACAAATACACACAGGTACAATTCGCCTACTAAAGAACTCACTACTTAATACTTTATAGCCTTCTATTATCGCTTCGTACTTTGGCTTACTTATAGCTCGCTTAAAATAAGACTACTACTAACCGCCGCTCTATGCGCCTTTTATATACAATCCTAAAATTACAGAAAAACCTAGAAACTTCTTTATAAGAATTCTTGAATAATCTCACATAATAAAAAAGGTTGTAAACAACTGCCTTCTAGATTAAACCGAGCAATAAATCACTCGTGTCAGCCATGACGCAGCGCGGATAGGTCGCGAAGCTCCACCAACCACACGCGTTGCCCCGCCTCCCATGCGGCGTTGCTGCGAATCGTAACATTGCCCTCCTCCTAAGGCTGTTCGTCCCGAACAGATAGAGTTCCATGGTATCGTGCTAATCGATCCAAATGAACGACTTTCATCTTTGACCTGGGGGTCCGCTGGATCCTATACACCACATCATTAATCAATCTTCTTTATAATTGTATAAGGTCCTTCCCAATTTTGGCTAAGTTTGGGCGACTTCCCCACCTTTCGCCTCGGATTGTATAGCCACACCAAATCACCGTCCTGGAAGCCGCGGGAGTTAGCTAGTAAGTCATATCTTGCTTTGGCTCGATCACTGGATATCCGCAGTTTATTCCTGACTTGTTCATGAACATTGTTCAGCCTCTCCTTAAGTTCCTCCGCAAAATTCTCAGAGCTGAGCGACTCTTTTTCTGGTGTTCCATACATCAAATCCGCAGGAAGCCTCATTTCCCTTCCGAACATTACTCTCGCCGGAGTATAACCAGTGGCTTCATGCGTAGAGCCTCGATATGCCATCAACATGAGAGGTAGATGTTGGTCCCAATCACGCTGATGATCTGCCACCATTTTAGACAGGTAATGTTCCATGGTCCGATTAAATCTCTCTACCATCCCATCCGACTGTGGATGCAAAGGAGTTGTCCTGGTCTTGCGAGTTCCGAGAACCGAGAAACCTTTTGGAAAACAGCCGATTCAAAATTTCGGCCCTGATCAGAATGAAATTCGAGAGGGACTCCAAACCTGCAGAACATTTCATTTACTAGCACCGTTGCCACAGTCGTTGCTTCTTGATTAGGCAGGGCGTATGCTTCAGGCCATTTAGTGAAGTAATTCATGGCGACCAAGATGTATTTATTGCCCGATTCAGTCTGAGGAAACGGTCCCGCGACATCAATTGCTACCCTCTCGAATGGAGCACCTACTGTGTACTGCACCATTCGGCGGCGTGATCTTGTTCGAGGTCCTTTTGTGGCACAACAAACTTCGCACTTGCGGCACCCAGATTCGACGTCTTCACGATAGTTCACCCAGTAATACCGCTCTTTAATTTTGGCCAAGGTTTTATTGACCCCAAAATGACCACTGGTTCCGTCGTGCATTTCCTGTAGTACATCCGATTTTCCGCTACTAGGAACAACCAACTGACTGACTACGGTCTTGCCATCCGGACTCTCCCACGCTCTCTTCAGTAATCCATTTTCTATTTTAAGAGAGTGCCACTGGGCCCAGAGCGCCTTCAGGTTTGGACTTTTACCAGCAATTTCTTGCCAATCTGGTCTCTTGTCGTCAGTCTTTGCAGAGAGGATGGGTCCAATATCTGGATCATTCATTTGTTCTTCTCGAAGCGTCTGTGTGGTCCAGCCATCATTTATTTCTACCGACGTTCTCCTTATAGAAGGAAGTCCCTCACGCTGCTCAGTTCTTTGGCAATGCCGACAATCTTCTTTACAAGGCCGTCTAGACAATGCGTCGGCATTTCCGTGAGACCTTCCTGGTCGATGTTCAATTTGGATCTTCTGTCCTTTAATGCGTCCGGCCTCTGTAACAATTTTACCACCCAAATTATTGACTTGACTTGATTGGTTGACTTGACTGATCCTGGGGGTCTTATCGGGCTCGGTCAATTACCCCGTTACAACGACAGGAATTGGTATTTCCTGGATTCTAGTGCGGTCTTGGTTGCCGCTCGGTCTTCTAAACAACGGCGACGGACTCCTTGCCCTGTTACGGCAGTTACTCTTGACGTGACCCAGTTTACCGCAGTTAAAACATTTTATTCCCCGATTGCCTGTTGATCGAGGAGGTCTTCCCAACAAGGCTTGGATATTGACTGCCATATCCTTAATCGTTTTATGTAAACTTGCCATGGATTCAGTCCTTGACGTATCCTCCTCGTCATCGCAAGTTGCCATTCGTACACGTGGAGAAGAACCAGATGACACTCGTGACGCGTCGAATTCCATAGCCCGAACTAGTGCCTCGCTGATATTCTTGGGCCTTACTAGACGTAAGTGGTATCTCATGTCACTATCGCGAACTCCCTCAATGAACCTTTCGGCGGCAATTTGCATTTGAAAAGATTCAGGGGCCGATGGATATGCCAGGTGAATGAGTCTGTCTATGTCCGCCTCAAATTCTGGTAAGGATTCACCTGACTTTTGCTGTCTCATCCTCAGCTGGGCCTGGAACAGGGTTTCTTTGTGCTCATTTCCGAATCGTAGTTGTAGAGAGTGTACTAAAGCTGCATAATTACTTTGATCAGCTGCCGACAAAGATTGGAGTAATTCAGCCGCTTTTCCACGAAGTGCTACCACTAATGATGTAGCTTTCTGGCGCTCGGACCACCCATTAGCTTTTGCAGCTGCCTCAAATTGGGTTTTAGCGTTGAAAAAAGCTTATTTTAGCGTTGGGTGTGCTAAAACTCTCTGTAGATACGTTGTCGTCTTCAAGTTGTTCCCGGAATTTCTTTTCTAGCTCGAGAACCTTCTGGTTGACAGCTTCGAGTCCTTCGTTAACGGATTGCATTATTCTTTCTTCCAATTGTTGCTCCCTAGCTGCGAAATGGCTCACTAATTCGTCGTTAAACTGTTTCTGCTCTTCTTTTTGTTTTAGATGACGTCGCTCTTGTAGTTGATCACGCCTTTCTTGTTCCTCTTTTTGTTCCTTATAACGTCTTTCTTGCTCTTCCTTCTGTTCGTTATAACGTTTCTCCTGTTCTAGATAACGTCGCTCCTATACTTGATCACGTTTTTCCTGTTCTTCCCTCTGTTGTTGCATAAGGGACAGCAGGGCGGCAAGTTGATCCTCCATCGCTTGATGCTGGCTTCTGGTCACTGGCATAAACACGTAATGTCCGGCAATGAAACACTCACTTACAGTTCAGTAATATTAGTCCTCAAATTCCCACTGGAATCCAACTTCTGACACCAATTGTTGCGAACTCAGGGTTCAATAATTCCAGTGTAACGATTTAACAAGAAAACACTATTTATTTACTCCACAAATACACACAGGTACAATTCGCCTACTAAATAACTCACTACTTAACACTTTATAGCCTTCTATTATCGCTTCGTACTTTGGCTTACTTATAGCTCGCTTAAAATAAGACTACTACTAACCGCCGCTCTATGCGCCTTTTATATACAATCCTAAAATTACAGAAAACCCTAGAAACTTCTTTATAAGAATTCTTGAATAATCTCACATAAAAAAAAAGGTTGTAAACAACTGCCTTCTGACGTCAGTTGTAAACAACTGACGCAGCGCGGATAGGTCGCGAAGCTCCACCAACCACACGCGTTGCCCCGCCTCCCATGCGGCGTTGCTGCGAATCGTAACAAAACCTTTCCAAACATTAAATAACCATCTTGTTTGATGGTGAACTTCGCGGTTTCTAAATGGATTTTCATCGGCCCAATAAATCTTATTATGTCTATTAAAGACACCACAATTAGTAAACTTGCTTTCGTCCGACCACAACACTTTTAAAGGAAATCTAGTCGATTCCTGGCATTTTCTGAGGAACCAGTTTGCAAAATACTGACCGTCTGTCTAGGTCTCCTTCTCGAAGTCCCTGACTAATATGCTCACGATATGGGCGGTATTTAAACTTTTTGAGAACTCGTTGGGCGGTAGTTTTAGACACTTCCACATTAGCTTCGATTTGCCGAAGCGATGTGCGCGGATTTTCTAGAACACTTTGCAGTACTAAATTTTCGTCGCTATTTCTGTTTCTGTTGGGCTTGTTAAATGAACCATACTTCAATAAATTATCTCGCAATCTACTGAAAGTCAGTAAACCTGGTTGTCGTCTTTCTAAAAAGCGCTCATTGTACATTTCCCTCACTCGTTCAGCATTTCTGCGGCACAATGAAGCAATCATATAAATCTACCTTTTCTCTATTTGTAAATCTCTCCATCTTAAACTAATTATTGAGTAAAGAGAGTTTATCACAAAAACGAAATTGTTTATTTTAAAACACTTGATAACATAAATCTTAATAAAATAAACCAAAAAATAATTATTCAAAATGTCAAACCTATTACAATGATCAATTAAAAATATCACAATTATTTTAAAAAAGTTTAAAAGTGTTGCCAGAGCGATGGCTTCGCCATGACAACAATCCCGACATTTGTTTTCACAGCCAACTAAGTGAAAAAATGTTTTTTTTTTTTTATAAATTTAATTTTCCGCCATATCAAGATAGAGTTGTTATACATGGTTGAAAAGGTCTTTTTACGTGCTATTTAATGACGTATAAGTCCAATATGGCCTCCATAAGAAATAACAAAGTTGACTATGGTTGCAAAAATCTAAAATGTCTAGAAAAATATCGTCAACGTCAATTGATTGGTCATAGTAGATAACCCAAAACTACCAAATTTTATTAAAATCGGATTCAAGATGGCGAGATTATTGCAGGTTTTCTAAAAGCCCGATTTTTAAATTTAGCCCGATATTTTGAAAACCCCTGTAGATATCGTGGATGTTAATATCGCATCTGATTGGGCTTGGAACAGCACAACTTTTTCATCATTTAACTGAAACTGTATCTCTTACCCCATGTATATCATGCATACCCCATGCATCACTTACGAAATCCCCATGTATATCATTTTATCTGGGACACGCTGCATTATATTGGACAAGCGCTTCTCAAATGTTTTCTGACAACTGTCATTTTTTAATTAAGATGTATCCCTACCTTTTTTAATCTGGTCGAGTTTTTATTGGTTCTAGAGAAATCAAGTTCACTTAAGGTTTTAAATAATTTTACCCCAAATGGTCGTTTTACCATGCGCGCGGGGTGCCCATAGTTTAGAAAATATTCGCACGCTGTGGGCAAACTGCAGAACTTTTTTAGGTTAAAGACCACGCGCGCAGAGCGCCCATAGTTTAGGACGTATCCGAACGTTCCTCTTGTATAGCCCAAACTATTGTAGAATTAAAAATAGACAGACCTGATGATGTCTAAAATTAGCTGAAACGTCGACATGTCGAAAAGTTTTTTCGCGGCGCCGTCTTGGACTTTTCAGGATGCTATCTTGCGCTAATGTTACATAAGAAAAACCTACCATTCGATTTTCAACTCGATACGACCATCAATTCATAAAACTTTATGAAACAGATATGTCAGCTATGGTCGCTTTGATATCTACATCAGCTATTCACATTTTACGGCACCTCACTAGTATGGTGAGTGTCTCGACTGGAGAATTTACATAGAAGCAAGTTTCTCGGGTAATCGGTCAGATTTCTTTTTTCACTTGTTTGAGGTTGTTTATGGTCACCTCTATCCCAAGGTTTAGTAGTCTCCTCTGTGTCTTACGTTTGCAGTAGTCGATCTTCTGCTCAGTTCGTGCGTCTCTACATATGACGAAGTTGCTCAAGCTCGCCGTGCTGTCAATTATGTGTCTGGGTTCTCACTGACCGATTACCCGAGAAACTTGCATCTTTGCACCTCACTAGGTTACCCACCATTCAAATTTGAACCAACGGGTAAAAGGACATAATATTAAAGCCTGATGGTGGCGTATATTGAACGAAGGAAACGTCGTTTCGCACCATGTAGCCATAGTAAAACCCATACCAAATTTCAGCTTTCTAACTTTAATCGTTTCAAAGATATCAGTGATATCTTTACTCGCTTACGTCACGGCCGGTATGAAAGATATATTTAGTCTACATTTTTACATTTGAGAAGAAACTCTACATCTGAAATAGAGGGTCTTTGATTTAGGTGAATTTTTTGACATAAATCCGCACACGAAATTTTCAAATCGACCAGGCTTTGTGAAAACGTTCTCGAGGACCGGGCGTTTTGCTAATAATCTTCATAGAAATGTTCAAATTTTCTCATGCCATACAATTTTCCACTCTTTTCCTCCTATTTTCGTTGGTTTGAGGCTTTAAAGTTAATGTTTACATTTCGGAAATCTTAGCTGTCAGTGGCAGAAGTCGCCGCCGCCGAATGGCTCCGATTACCAGTTAAGTGACGGACTTCGGAACCATTCGGGATTTTGAGACCAAAATTTGCAAATCACTGCATCTTTCGCTTCGAAATTCAATTAAGGCCATTTCACGACGTCCCAGCTAAAAGTCCCAAAAAGAAAACATTTCAAGGTATTTCCTGGGATCGAAAGCCATTCGATTAGATGCACGGTCTGGGCACAAATATACCTCAAAGTGGCAATTTGAAATTTCAAGTTTTAAAATTCGTCAAAATTTAAAATTCAAAGCTAGAACCATGATTTTTGGCCAGCGCAAGGCCCATGTGTGTACCATCTCTCTGAATGAATTTAGGTTGTTTTTTGCTGCAAAAATGTGGAATCTACAGGGTGAAATGTGAAGAAAGTACACCCCAATTGGCAAAAAATGCGGCACAGAAAAGCTTTTGTGGCTCGCCCGGTATTAACAATTGATTTTTTCTCTCCACGTCTTCTAGTCGTCCATATACAACCGAAACATGGCTCCGCTATAGTTTTTGTAGAAATCGCAAGAAACTACTAACTATTTTGGACACTTTTTCTTAACTGTCTTGTACATTTTTTTAATCACTCTGTGTTAAAGTGACACTTTTGGCGGGATATGTTTAAAAGTGTCGAAGGATATGCCCGTTCCCTTGGTACCTACCGCAGTCATTAGGCCAGTCGTCTACCTAAAGGAGTCTAGGAGGCCAAGAAGTTGATCATTACAACAAAATTAAAAAAAAAAACCGTTTCAACTTTTTGCGAATTTTTCTAGATTTTCCTATTTAACTAATCGGAATTAGACTTCAAAATTTATCATCTACGACTGCTAAATCCCGTCGAATTACTAGTTTAAGAGTCGGTAGTTTAAATTTTGATTAATATACGGGGTGGTCATTATAAAACTTCATCTATTTGGCTGTGAAATGTCAAAGGAAAAGGATGGAGAAACCAAAGTCCATTGATTTTGATTATGTCATTCTTTTCTATCAAAATTTCATAGCCTGCTAGATGAAGTTTTATAATGAACACCCCTTATTTGAACACTGATTACTATGACTTATAATATTATGACTGTAATATTTGACCGATGATTACTTAATCAAGGTCGTGATCGAGATTCAAAATACCGGCCCTTAAAGTTATAAGCGTTAGAATCAAAAATCTACAACCAAAATCGCTCCAGACACTCGGCTTTATAAATATAAAAATGGCAGTCATTTTGAAAAGCAACCGTCTACTTATTGGCAGCATTTAAACGCCAACAAAAATGTAGGTTTATTACATAGTCTAAACATGACAGCCATCAGAAAGTATCTGACAAGCCCAGGATAAACATTTTTCCAACTTTCGCTCTTACATCTTTTTGTCAGAAACAATAATAACTCAGCCAGATTGATTTAAATAAATCGTCACAATTTGGATTTTGTCAACTGGTGCGACTGATATTTTTCAAAAATGTGGAAATTGTTTTGAATTGACCTCCTAAAACTGCAATTCCTTATGTATGATAGATATGATTTTAGCTCATACATACATTTTAATACTTTTCTGTTTAGAATTAAGCATTGAATTCAATTAAAGAATAAAAAATACAGGGCAAATCATAATAGGTGGTCAAAAATAAAATTTTGTATTCTTTGGTCGATTTTAAGGGGATTTTTCGTTCATTTGTGTTATCTATCGAGCTTCGTAAAAAAGTTACTGGGCATCAAAGCTATGACACATCCCTCGTAAAATCAACCAAAGTACATGAGATTTCATTTTTGACCACACATTATGACTTACCCTGTATATTTATATTCGGAACTTCCGGAGGTGCGATATTTTCAGAAATAGTCCCCTTCGGAGGCAATTTTTAGGAACTTTTAGAATCGCGTTTTTTGACCATTTTTAAAAAATCTCTTTAAAGGTTAATTTCATTCAAATTGAGTTGATTACGGTCTTAGGGGATTGCAAACGTGCTACTCCGATCAAAGACATAAATGTCAAAATACTGAAAATGTCCAATATTGGGGGTATTACGAGTTTTTTCTCAATTCTCAAATTTGACCGCCTGTAATTTGAGAACAAATCAACTGACTGGAGTGAATCCAACTGCTTTTTCCTTTTCTTGATGTCCTCTTTCACGTCCCACCACCGTAATTACAATATTTTCAGAGATAGACCCTTCAATTTTCGATTTTTAGCTACTTTTTGACTCGCGTTTTTGGACAATTTTTAAAAAAAACTGGAAACCTGGAATTTCCAGTATCTTTTTGTCAAAAGTTAAACTTCTGTCAACTTGAGATGATTTTAATAGGATAATTGAAAAAAAAATATGACAATAATTTTGAAAGCAAGCTAAACCTAATTTGAAGCGAATGTGAGCAGAAATTCAATTTTAGTCAAGATAAATCGTATTTTTCTGTGTCTTGAGGCGATTTTGACAAATTTTGAGCCAAAAAAATTTCTTTAAGTACGACTTTTATAATCGACTCGAAGGAACAAAATGATTTTCTTCCTTCGAGCCTTCGCTTCGCGTCGTTCGGGCAACGGCAGTCTCGTGCGCAAAAGTGCTACTTCGCGCACGTGCTAGGAAAATAAATATTATAGCAAGGAGCCGTCACTACCATTTCAATAACTGGTATTTTGTTTAATTCAACAACTGTTCTAATTAAAATCCGTGAATGAAATTGTGTGCAAAGCAACTAGGGATAAGTGTGCGCATAATGCAATTTTGCGCACGCAAATGTGTGTGCAAAATTATGACTTTGCAAACAAACGTAGGAAAAAATATTTTTGCTATACTCAACCAGTTTCGCATAAAATGGATGAGACATTGGGCTTGAATCGCCCTGTACAGGGCGTTTCAAATTTGAGCCACATCATTAGTATCTCAGCAACGGTCAGAGATACAGGGTCGGTTAAATCGGGGCAAAGTTGCGCAGTTTTGAGTTCAATAATATCCCGTTTTACCATTTGAAAAATTCCGATTACTTCCGGAGATATCCGAAAAAAATACGAAATTTTGAAATGTCGTTTTTATGTTGTTGTTTTGAGCTTATTCGAAGAGATAATTCAAAATGATTGACACTTCGTCATTGCAACTTTTTCTGCCCTGTAAGATGGCATATTTAGTTTCTTCCTGCGACGTTTCGTTTTTTTGGTAACCATCATCAACTTTACTTTTTTTACGGAAACATCTTACTCTTACTGTAAAAGTATATTTATCGAACTTATGACGTAAATAACCAGTACTTCATACTATATCAGTTAGAACTCCTCTGTTTAATTGATTTTAGTCCGACAAATAGCATTTTGAAGTACTAAGTACTGTAATAGTATTTACTTCATACTGTATCATTTAGGACACTTTTACGTACTTGATTTTAATCCGGTAAATAGCTTTTTACAGGATTGGATATCGTAAAGAAATTTTACAGTATTGAGTGCCGGCACATCTTCTATAAATCCATTGTATCCATGGAAACCCGTACCGGTACCTGTATATACATTCTCAAGACTAACGATAATCATTATTCACTTGTGAATAATGAACATTATTCACAAGTGAATAATGAGTTGTTATGGAAACGAAACATGTCGTAGGCAACTGACAACTCAAAAAGTAAACTGCCCTAAACATGAAATCGGTAGTTACCACTGGTTCATTCAAATAATTATCCTTCTATTAGGATGTATTGAGGCAAATGTAGGTTACAGTGTCTCTTTTTCACTAAAATATGTACTTTTCACTGAAAAATACTTAAAATAGGCCATAAAATGAAGTAATTTACCGTCCACCCTCGTAGCATTGAAATGAACATGCGGTGACATGCGCGGGTGACTAGACCGTCATCTATCGACAAGACGCATCAAACGTCGCGCCATTGAAGAGCGAAACCAGTCGTGGTTTTAAAATTGTAAATTATCTTTATGGCACCTATAACCTATCATATTTGAGAAAACCCAGAATCTTGGTCATGGATAAAGTATAGTATTCAACGCGCATTTAATGAGCGTTATTCTCTCGGGCAACTTGTGCCACTCGCTTCGCTCGTGGGCTCAAACGTTACCCTCGAGAATAACGACTCTCATTAAATGCTTGTTGTATAATATACTATTACTTCAAACTGTATCGTTTAGGACACTTACGTACTTGGAATTTAGTCAAAATTAGCTTTTTACAAGACTGGATACCGTAATAGTTACTTTCCTAATAAGTGCGCAAAGTAACACTTTCGCGCACGCGACTGCCATTGCCGGAACGACGCGAAGCGGAACTATACCGGATTTCTCAAAAATATTGTTACGATTGGCAGCAACGCCGCATGGGAGGCGGGGCAACGCGTGTGGTTGGTGGAGCTTCGCGACCTATCCGCGCTGCGTCATGGCTGACACGAGTGATTTATTGCTCGGTTTAATCTAGAAGGCAGTTGTTTACAACCTTTTTTTTTATGTGAGATTATTCAAGAATTCTTATAAAGAAGTTTCTAGGTTTTTCTGTAATTTTAGGATTGTATATAAAAGGCGCATAGAGCGGCAGTTAGATATAGTCTTATTTTAAGCGAGCTATAGGTAAGCTAAAGTTCCGAACGATAATAGAAGGCTATAAAGTGTTAAGTAGTGAGTTATTTAGTAGGCGAATCGTGCCTGTGTGTATCTGTGGATTAAATAAATAGTGTTTTCTTGTTGGATCGTTGCACTGGAATTATTGAACCCCTAGTTCGCAACAATTGGTGTCAGAAGTGCGATTCCAGTGGGAATTTGAGGACTAATATTACTGAACTGTAAGTGAGCGCTTCATTGCCGGACATCTCGCAGCTAGGGAGCAACAATTGAAAGAAAGAATAATGCAATCCGTTAGCGGCGTCAACGAAGGACTCGAAGCTGTCAACCAGAGGGTTCTCGAGCTAGAAAAGAACCCGGGAACAACTTGAGGACGACAACGTGTCTACAGAGAGTTTTAGCACAGCCAACGCTAAAATTAAGCCTCCCGATTATGACGGTACTACGGCCTGGGAAATTTATAAAACACAATTTGAGGCAGCTGCAAAAGCTAATGGCTGGTCCGAGCCCCAGAAAGCTACATCATTAGTGGTAGCTCTTCGTGGAAAAGCGGCTGAATTACTCCAATCTATGTCGGCAGCTGATCAAAGTACTTATGCAGCTTTAGTACACTCTCTGCAACTACGATTTGGAAATGAGCACAAGGAAACCGTGTTCCAGGTCCAGCTGAGGATGAGACAGCAGAAGTCACGTGAATCCTTACAAGAATTTGAGGCGGACATAGACAGACTAATTCACCTGGCATATCCATCGGCCCCTGAATCTTTTCAAATGAAATTTGCCGCCGAAAGGTTCATTGAGGGAGTTCGAGATAGTGACATGAGATACCACTTACGTCTAGTAAGGCCCAGGAATATCAGAGAGGCACTAGTTCGGGCCCTGGAATTCGAGGCGTCACGAGTGTCATCTAGTTCTTCTCCACGAGTAAGAATGGCAACTTGCGATGACGCGCAGGATACGTCAAGGACTGAATCCATGACCAGTTTACATGAAACGATTAAGGATATGGCAGTCAATATACAAGCCCTGTTGGGAAGGACGCCTCGATCAACAGACAATCGGGGCATCAAATGTTTTAACTGCGGCAGACTGGGTCACATCAAGAGTAACTGCCGTAATAGGGCAAGAAGTCCGTCGCCGTCGTTTAGAAGACCGAGCGGAGACCAAGAACACCCTAGGTCCCAGGAAAACTAATTCCGGTCAATGCAAGGGGGCAATTGACCGGGCCCGTTAAGACCCCCAGGATCTTTAAAGTCAATAATTTGGGTGGCAAAAGTCTTACAGTGGCCGGACGCATTAATGGACAGAAAATCCAGATTACCATCGATACAGGAGCAGATGTGACCATTGTAAGGCCAGATAAACTTGTCGGATATCCCATACAATCATTGCCCAATCCTGTTATGTTAAAATCAGTCACTGGAGAGTCTTGCCCTATAGACGGAGAAGCCGATGTCACCATCGTTACTGGAGAAAGACTCGAAGTTCGTTGGTTGCCAGGATCAAAGACGAGTTTATTTTGGGAATGGATCTCATCAGGAAATATGGATTCTCCTATGATTACATACGGAATATTCTCACATTTGGAGATGAGGAGTTTGCATTAACCAATGGAAATGTGGAAACTAGTGTCCGTCTACTGGTGGTGGAAGATGTGAAAATTCCTCCAAATTCAGAACAAATTATCACAGTGACTTCTGAAAATGATCCTGGGTGGTCCATAGGACTTATAGAACCTAACCTGGATTTGACGACTGAAATCATGGTAGCACGAACTTTGACCGACACGAAGAAGACTATGCCAGTACGAGTTGCAAATATTGGAGAAAAGACCATCAAGCTCAAAGAAGGAACAGTTCTTGCCAATTATGAGCCTGTGCAATGGGTATGCAATTGTGTCGAAGCAGAGACATCCAAAGTTAAATCTTCTAACCAAGCTTCCCCAGAGGTTATTGATGCTTTCAAACGACATTGAAGTCATCTGTCAAGGGAACAACTTCAATCTGCCATAAAATTTGCTATGGAAGAATCTGATATGTTCAACTTTAAGAGCAACGACAGTCAAACTGATTTAGTTGTCCATAAGATCAACACAGGAGATGCCCAGCCAATACGACAACACCCACGAAGGAGGGCGTCATTGAAGAATCATCTAGTTCATGGTCGTCGCCTGTGGTTCTTGTTAAGAAGAAAGATGGTTCAACGCGGTTCTGTGTTGACTACAGGAAACTTAATGACGTGACCAAGAAGGACAGCTACCCATTGCCACGTATAGACGACACCTTAGCAACTTTATCGGGATCAAAGTGGTTTTCCACTCTAGATTTAAAAAGTGGGTATTAGCAAGTAAAGATTGCTCCCGAAGACAAAGAGAAGACTGCATTTTCTACTGGTTCCAAAATGCCTTTTGGATTGTGCAATGCTCCATCAACTTTCGAGCGACTAATGGAACTTGTTTTGAGGGGGCTGACTTGGAAAACTTGCCTGGTATACTTGGATGGCATAATTGTCATGGGACGTAATTTTGACGAGCATTTGAAGAATTTAAGGGAAATCTTCAGCAAGTTACGGAATGCTCACCTGAAGTTAAACTACAAGAAATGCAGCCTATTCCAAAAGCAAGTCGAGTACTTGGGGCATACTATCTCAGAACAAGGCATTAAAACTAGCCAAAGTAAAATATCTGCCATTAAAGTTTGGCCAGTTCCCCGAGACAAACACGAAGTAAGGAGCTTTTTGGGACTATGTACTTACTACAGGAGATTTGTAGAGGGATTCGCCGACATCGCAAAACCGCTGCACAAATTAACAGAAAAGAAAACACCGT
Organism: Taphrorychus bicolor; assembly: GCA_951812265.1. Taxonomy (NCBI): domain Eukaryota; kingdom Metazoa; phylum Arthropoda; class Insecta; order Coleoptera; family Curculionidae; genus Taphrorychus; species Taphrorychus bicolor. Next base: position 71,041,131 of record OX638297.1, on the reverse strand, counting down.
TCTTGTGGAACCACGATTGCAGTCAGGCGTTTGCAAGGCTTAAAGCTGCCCTCTGTTCTAGTCCAATCTTGGCTTACCCTATAAAGGACGGACTGTTTATTCTGGACACGGATGCGAGTAACTGTGGTCTAGGTGCAGTACTCTCTCAAAGACAATACGGGCAAGAGAAGGTCATTGAGTACTACAGTAAGACTTTAAGTAAGCCAGAAAGAAACTATTGCGTCACTAGAAAGGAGCTGTTGGCCATCGTTAAAGCAGTCGAACATTACCATCGCTACTTATATGGAAAAAGGTTCCTGATTAGAACTGACCATGGAGCCTTGAAATGGTTATTACAGATGAAAAACTCTGAAGGTCAAATAGCCAGATGGATAGAGCGCCTGCAGCAGTACGATTTCCAAATTGAACATCGACCAGGAAGGTCTCATGGAAATGCCGATGCATTATCTAGACGTCCATGTAAAGAAGATTGTCGGCATTGTCAAAGAACTGAGCAGCGTGAGGGACTTCCTTCTGTACGGAGAACGTCGGTGGAAATAAACGATGGCTGGACCACACAGACCCTTCGAGAAGAATAAATGAATGATCCAGATATTGGACCCATCCTCTCTGCAAAGACTGACGACAAGAGACCAGAATGGCAAGAAATTGCTGGTAAAAGTCCAAACCTGAAGGCGCTATGGGCCCAGTGGTACTCTCTTAAAATAGAAAATGGATTACTGAAGAGAGCGTGGGAGAGTCCGGATGGCAAGACCGTAGTCAGTCAGTTGGTTGTTCCTGGTAGCAGAAAACCGGACGTACTACAGGAAATGCACGACGGAACCAGTGGAGGTCATTTTGGGGTCAATAAAACCTTGGCCAAAATTAAAGAGCAGTTCTACTGTGTGAATTATCATGAAGACGTCGAATCTTGGTGCCGCAAGTGTGAAGTTTGTTGTGCCACAAAAGGACCTCGAACGAGATCACGGGGCCGAATGGTGCAGTACACTGTAGGTGCTCCATTCGAGAGGGTAGCAATTGATGTCGCGGGACCGTTTCCTCAGACTGAGTCGGGCAATAAATACATCTTGGTCGCCATGGATTATTTCACTAAATGGCCTGAAGCATACGCCCTGCCTAATCAAGAAGCAACGACTGTGGCAACGGTGCTAGTAAATGAAATGTTCTGCAGATTTGGAGTCCCTCTCGAACTTCATTCTGATCAGGGCCGAAATTTTGAATCGGCTGTTTTCCAGAAGGTCATGGAACTTCTCGGAATTCGCAAGACCAGGACAACTCCTTTGCATCCACAGTCGGATGGGATGGTAGAGAGATTTAATCGGACCATGGAACGTTACCTGTCTAAAATGGTGGCAGATCATCAGCGTGATTGGGATCAACATCTACCTCTCATGTTGATGGCATATCGAGGCTCTACGCATGAAGCCACTGGTCATACCCCGGCGAAAGTGATGTTCGGAAGGGAAATGAGGCTTCCTGCGGATTTGATGTATGGAACACCAGAAAAAGAGTCGCTCAGCTCTTGAGAATTTTGTGGAGGAGCTTAAGGAGAGGCTGAACAATGTTCATGAACAAGTCAGGAATAAACTGCGGATATCCAGTGATCGAGCCAAAGCAAGATATGACTTACTAGCTAACTCCCGCGGCTTCGATGGTGATTTGGTCTGGCTATACAATCCGAGGCGAAAGGTGGGGAAGCCGATTGTCAATGTCACGATTCGCAGCAACGCTGCATGGGAGGCGCGGCAACGCGTGTGGTTGGTGGAGCTTCGCGACCTATCCGCGCTGCGTCATGGCTGACACGAGTGATTTATTGCTCGGTTTAATCTAGAAGGCAGTTGTTTTCAACCTTTTTTTTTATGTGAGATTATTCAAGAATTCTTATAAAGAAGTTTCTAGGTTTTTCTGTAATTTTAGGATTGTATATAAAAGGCGCATAGAGCGCGCAGGATAGAGTAGTCTTATTTTAAGCGAGCTATAAGTAAGCTAAAGTTCCGAACGATAATAGAAGGCTATAAAGTGTTAAGTAGTGAGTTATTTAGTAGGGGAATTGTGCCTGTGTGTATCTGTGGATTAAATAAATAGTGTTTTCTTGTTGGATCGTTGCACTGGAATTATTGAACCCCGAGTTCGCAACAATATATTTGCCGCGCATAAAATTATTTTTTTCCTGTTTTCACAGCCCACTAGATGAAGTTTTATAATGAACACCCCGTACTATATCATTTAGAACTCCCCTACTTAATTGATGTTAGTTCGGTAAAAGCATTTTGAAGTACTAAGTACTGTAATAAATATTTACTTCATACTGTATCATTTAGGACACTTTTACGTACTTGATTTTAATCCGGTAAATAGATTTTTACAGGACTGGATATCGTAAAGAAATTTTACAGTATTGATTACCGGGATTAAAATCAAGTACGTAAAAGTATCCTAAATGAGACAGTATGAAGTAAATATACCTGATTTTTCAAAAACATTCGCCGCGCTTAAAACTAATCTTTAATTTCTCAGATTTTCATTTATTTCCTTTGTTTTTAAAAAGTATGAAATAAAATGTTGTACATCATACGTCTGGTAACGTTTTACAGTTACAGTACCTCTTTTGAAATTGTTACTCCTACGGTAGAAAGATATTACAGAACTCAGAACCGTAATAAAATTGTATCGGATTTTTCAAAAATAATTATACTGTTCTAATTCCATGGCCTACTTGAAGTTTTTTTTTAAATGAACGCATGATATTATTTATTTTTCTTGCAGCTTTTATGTTTGTAAACAGATACCAACAGTTTTTGTTGACCAACGAGCTAGTAGTATGTTACATCTGGAGACACCTCCCTATTTTACAGTTTTGGCCCCCTCTTTTTAACTTACGTCAAATAATTCACCAATTGATGCGCCGGCGCCGTCACGATAAAATTGACGCCAACAAAATTTTTATAGCCGTTTTTGATTTTGGAGATACAGAGTGGAATTGAAATTGATCACTTTGGAGGCACTCTCCAGCTCCGTATGTCAGTTTATAACTTTGCCTGTAGAATGTTGCTTGTAGAGTCCAGTGGAGTAGATGTTTTTTAACCATCATTAATTGGAGATAAAAATTAGGTGCGCTTCTGGAACAAAAACTACAGGAGTTCACTTTTCTTGAAATGAAAAAGATAAACAGGTTTCCAGAATGTTAAATTACCAAAATCACCCTGTATCTCAAAAACCAAAAAGACTATGAAAGTTTTGTTGGCGCCATCTTTAATTTCACAAAAAATGTGAAATTAAAAACAATATGTGAAATAAAAAATGTTGTGTAACTTTAAGGGGGACGTGAAGGTAGTATCAATTTTTTTGACAGTTGGCAACATCAGATAGATGAAAATTTCATTCATTTTTTAAAATGAGTCAATATCATAGTTTTTATTCTTCAATTGGTTTTCATGTTTAATACAAAAGAGAAAAGTGTTAAGATATGGGCTAAAACCAACAGAATTCGAAATATCTGCAGGGTGAGTTTTTTTTTAGATTTTTAGTGAAGAGATCTCAGAAACTAGCAGAATTACGAAGTGAGTTAAATAGGGAAAGAAATGCAGTATTAGGGAATCAATTCAAAAATACTTTTTGAAGAATTTTATGACTCGGTAAATAATTGGTAAAAACTTGTAATAAATAATATACAGTATCTAATTAAACTAATAAACAAAATAATCTAAGAACGGAAGTTGTAGATAATTTCACCTTGAAAAGATGGTATTGTACTGGACAAGTTGTTGTCCAGTATAATATAGCTGTTTTCTGACAATGAAATGTTTTCTGACAGCTGTCATTTTTTAATTATGATGTAACCCAAACTTTTTTTAATTTGGTAGAGTTTTTATTGGTTCTAGAGCAATTAAGTTCACACGAAAGTTTTAAATCATTTTACCCTAAACAAGATGGGCTATGCAAATTAGGCTATTCAAAATATGGGTGAGTCATAATGGGAGGTCGAAAATGAAATTTTATATTCTTTGGTTGATTGTAAGGGGATCTGTCATGCGTTTGTTCTATCTATCGAGTTTCGTAAAGAAATTACTGGGTGTTGAAGCTATGACAGACCCTCTTAAAATCGACCAAAGTATATGAGAGTTCATTTGTGACTACACATTATGACTCACCCTGTATATTAATATACTTAAAGTTTTGAGCTGGACATTTATCTGACGTTAGCAGCACCATCTATCAAAAATTTGATATAATCTTCGGTTGTCCTCCTTTAAGTTACGTAATATAGATTTGACACATTTTATTGTACTTGCTATGATTTGTGAGATATTAATTGTCTGAATATCTTTTTAAACGGGCCATTCTATGTATAGATAAATATTTATTTCTGCTGTATCTTCAAAATTATTAGAGATGTAGAAAAACTTTTTATTCAAAATTTGAACACAGTTCGAAGTTCTGACAAAACAGGTACCTTTCTAAAAACAAGTTCGTATTTATCTTAGGCCTTCTTATTTAATGAGATAAAGAAATTTTTTTGCTATACTCACCCAGTTATCTCATAAAATGGGTGGGACATCGTACTTGAATGACCCTGTACAGTCACAATCTAAATTTTTTGTATATTTCTGTTTTAGTCCCAAGTACCGATGAACCCTTTGGAGACCTCCGATCAGCATAGTCTGCTGGAAGTGGACAAATCAGACATGTCGGCTAATAACTATTATAGTTTAGGTGAGTAACATGCTAAAGTCTTAATTTTACAACTTGAACCGCTCATCTTTTTTTCTTGCTTTGTTTATCACATGTAAAAAAGATGAAAGGACAAATCAAGTAATTAAAGGCAAACCTCAACGTCTATACCTTTTACCTGATTGATTATTGTCATACGTCAAATATATTTTTCTACTCGCGTGCGCGAAAGTTTACTTTTCCGCACGCATTTGAGTGCGGGAAGTTGTACTTTTCCGCCCTAGTGCGGACCTTGGAGACTAGTGCAAACCCCCAGGTAACTATGGTTGGTTTGGAAGAACGTAATAAGAACCAATGAAACTACCATGATTTATAGTTGTCAGGAACGGTGGCATTAGGTGCCTGGTATACCATCTTACTTATACCTGTACTGCATCTTTAATTTTAGTTTTGCAAAAAAAGCAGGATATCGATCTCAACATTTTTTAATTGAAAAGGTTGATTTCTTTAATTATTGCTATGTGCGATAAAAGTAAGCAAACATCATTCATCGCGCAGCTGAGGCAATAAATACCAATATATTGACAGAGTTTTAGGACGACTTTTACAACTATCAGTAAAACTTCAGTTTGAAGTTAAAATACCAGTAATAACGCAGATTGCATGTTTGCACCCTTACTCGTAGAAAAAATATTGTTCGTAACACTTGCGAAAAGTTTCTTTTCCGCCCTCGACTGCAGTCGCGTGCGGAAAAGGATCACTTTCCGCACTTGTTAGGAAAATAACTATCAAAAGTTTTCACTCAAAAGCACTGAAAGTCCATCAATAGGGCCCTACAACCATCAATAGGGCTCCTACAGTCAGTTAGAGTCAGTAAGTACAGCGATTAATTCTAAATGTTTTGGGGTTCGTTGAATTGGAGAAGATTCAAGTAACAAATAGTGTTTCGATCGATTGTGGCAACGTGTTACAAAGAGCCTCAAATGCGTTGAAAATTGGGAAAAATTCGTTGAAGTCTATGAAGGAAAAACTCAATACAACCAAAATAACTGATTTTATGAAGAACAAAATTCGATGCATTATTAACTGTATGTTCGCCAGAAATTAATAGGTAACCATAGTAAACCTTCGAAGACAATTCCATGAAGAACAAAGTGGATTCTTTACTTGTTCTATTTCGGCCCTTACTCAGGGGTGTCATAAAGTTTAAATGAAAAAAATCTAACAACCAAAAATACCAAATGAAATTGCCTGATATTTAGAATAATGCGATTCCTGCGAAAATATGTAAAAAATTAAGAACTATATGCTTTTGGCAAATTTACCCTAACTTTGTAGATGAAACGTGGATTTTTACCAAGGAAAGCTTTTAGACTAGTTGGCAGGATGGTACAGGAACAGCATTTTAAGTCGCTCACTTGACTAACAGTTTTCCTGTTACACTTCTTAAAAATTTGGTACATGAGGGTCGTGTGGCATCTAAGGCCGAGCTTGGATCTAGAGCTAGAGACGTTATTTTCTGCCCGGTTACCTACAATATCTAATAGAGCTGAAGGAGCAGATTTCAGAAATATATAACTTCGGGTGCTGGTCAGTGTTAGGTATTACGGAATTTCGAGGTTTTTGAAATTTTCAATAAAGAGGGCATCAAATTAAGTAGTTTAAAGCAAAAAAAAATTGCGGACCATTCATATTTGTACTAAAAAAAAATAATAAAAAATACCAAACAAAGTTGAACGGTTTATTTACATTTTAATTCGAGTTCGGTAATTCCATCCGAGCGCTCCGGACACAGACCATCTCCTAAAATCTTAACAAGCTAGAGTGAGGTAGACTGATATCCCGAGCGCTCGGGATGTAATTACCGAACTTAACTATAAGTTCAATTTTTTTACTTCGCGTTAGCTGTCGCTGTCACCTATTAGAGCAGCTAGGTTGCCAGTTCCTGCCTCAATATGCTGAAACTAGGCCTTTTCGGAAGAAGGTTGTTATGTATCGGATCCCGCAATGACTCCTACGTTCTGGCGACATGGCTCAAAGGCAAAGTAAAACTCTAGATCAGTTTTACTTTGCAAGTTGGTTCAGGTTAGATCAGTTATGTTTTTCCTTTGGTTTGGTTTTTCCTGGTGTTAGTTAGATTAGTTCAGTTTTACTTTGCCTTTGGTTAGGTCAGGTTAGTTTAGTTCTGTTTTTCCTTTGGTTTAGTTGGTTCAGTTAAACTTGTCCTAAAGGGCAGGTTTAACTGGTACCTCAGGGGCTGCTCTAAACGGCAGCCCCGGAGGGACGCCTTTGGACCTGTTAGGTTAGTTTAGTTTTACTTTGCCTTTGGTTAGTTCAGGTTAGTTCAGTTCTGTTTTTGTTTTGGTTAGGTTAGTTTAGTTACGTTTTTCCTTTAGTTTGTCAGTCCAGTTGTACTTGTATTTTAAGGCGGCGCTGGCCGCCTTTGCTTCTTGTTGCAGTGGCTCTTTAGGTCCGCTACAGAGTTGCTTGCTACACATTAAGTGTGAGCTCTGTTGGTTAGGTTAGTTCAGTTTTGCTTTGCCTGTGGTTAGTTCAGTTCTGTTTTTGTTTTGGTTAGGTTAGTTTAGTTATATTTTTCCTTTAGTTTGGACAGTCCAGTTGTACCTGTCTTTTAAGGCGGCCCCTTTTGCTTCTTGTTGCGGCGGCCCTTCAGGGCCGCTACAGAGTTGCTTGCTACACATTGAGTGTGAGCCTGGTGGTTATGTTAGTTCAGTTTTACTTTGCTTTTGGTTAGTTCAGTTCTGTTTTTGTTTTTGGTTAGGTTAGTTTAGTTATGTTTTTCCTTTAGTTTGGTCAGTCCAGTTGTACTTGTCTTTTAAGGCGGCCCATCAGGGCCGCCTTTGCTTCTTGTTGAAGCGGCCCTTTAGGGTCGCTACAGAGTTGCTTACTACACATTAAGTGTGAGCTCTGTTGGTTAGGTTAGTTCAGTTTTGCTTTGCCTTTAGTTACTTCAGGTTAGTTCAATTCTGTTTTTGTTTTGATTAGGTTAATTTACTTATGTTTTTCCTTTAGTTTGGTCAGTCCAAATGTACTTGTCTTTTAAGGCGGCCCGCCAGACCCGCTACAGAGTTGCTTGCTACACATTAAATGTGAGCTCTGTTGGTTAGGTTAGTTCAGTTTTACTGTGCCTGTGGTTAGTTCGGGGTAGTTCAGTTCTGTTTTTGTTTTGGTTAGGTTAGTTTAGTTATGTTTTTCCTTTAGTTTGGTCAGTCCAAATGTACTTGTCTTTTAAGGCGACCCGTCAGGTTACACATTAAGTGTGAGCTCTGTTGGTTAGGTTAATTCAGTTTTACGTTGCCTGTGGTTAGTTCAGGTTAGCTTTAGGTTAGGTTGCCAGAGATGGGTATAGGAACATGTAGGGTTATTTTGAAGATAAATTATTGCTCTATTCGATGACAAAATAAAATAAGGGTAGTTCCATTTAATGAACATGAGTTTAAGCTAATAGTAAATTTTTGAAAAAATAAACGTTTTTCGACACACCCTGTATAACATGACTCTAATGTCAACATGTACATATTTAACGACATGCGTTAGGTAAGTCATGTGATATTTTCAAGTCAATTTTCAAACAAAAGTTGTTTAGAAGTTTGCGTAGAGTCTGAAAAAGCAGAAATATACAAGGTGTTCTATTTGAAAATCCAAAGTTGCAATTAATTTTTGATAGCTCTGGCAACGCTGCATCTATAAAAATATTTCTAAAATATACATCGTGGTTTGCTATAGCCCCAAATTTTTTTTTAAAACCTTTTCTTTATTACTTTTCCAGAACTTTTAATAGGACATTTTACTTGAATCAACCTGTATAATATATTTATGATTTCTATATATGAAAGAAAAATGGCTCAAGTACGACTGTAGTGTGCCGGATTGGAATAACTACGCGATAATGATACTACACGTTTATTTAGCCTTTAAATACATACAAGTACAGTATGTTGCCTTATATTAGGAATGTTACGTACTAAAAGTAATAGCTTGGAAATAAGAATGACCGACAAGTAACGTATTGTAATGTGATCTGAGTAATTGTGGATGTGATTGTCGTTGTCTAAGAACTAGGAACTGAATATATACTATAAAGGAAACAGAGGCGCACAATTGATTTAAGTTACTTATCTATGAATACATTAGTAAAAGCGGCTTTCAAGTAAACAAGCTTCAGACTTTTGTCTGGCATAATTACATCTTAATGGTTCAATTGGATTTTAATTGTTGTGAACACAGAAATGATGGATTAAAGTAAATAGACGAAGTTAAATATTTTGTTGTTACTGCCTTTTGGTATTCTAAAGACAATGCTTAAACATATTAAACCATAGGCGTAACTTAGGGATCTTTACACGACCAACAAAGAAAAGGAAAGCCTCAAACTCTGATCAAGTTCATAATACAGAATTATTGAACATTTAGTGTTCAAAACTTATTGTCTAAAATAATGCAATTTACTTATGGTTATTATAATTCATTTTATTTCCAATATCACAGGAAATATCACTCTGAAAAACCCTTTACAAAAACAGTTGAATGGAGAAATATCAATATCAACAAAGTCAACATGCTTTAGCTGAATAAACAGTTTTAGATTTACTAATTATTACAATACAGGTACAATCGATTTAACTTAATTCCAATCCTAAATGGCACATTCATGCCTCCGTTAATACGACAATTTTTGATTTTCTACATTTACTAATTGTTACAATACAAGTACAATTTATTAAATTTAACACCATTTAATCATTTTTATCACAAACAATTCTATTTGACTAAAAAAAATACACTTAAGCTAGATAAATCCATGGACACTCGACGCTTTCACGGACCAAATTCACTTTTAACTTTTGCGACTTGTGAAAACGAGGGTTGCGTTCGGTGTCGAGCGGCCCAAACGATCTTTTTTTCTCAAAAATTTTACGCACACGTTTGCTCCTCTTACATGCAGCTAACACATCGCTCACTGTGTTTATGGCGGGACATAAAACATGTTACTTCTCCGTCCAGTGAAGTCACTATAGTCGCTTCACACTGCTTGCTATCCATGTAACACTTCCAATGGATTCCGTCGGCGTCAACCGTAGAAAACTGATACAGGTAGTCCTCAATGAGGATGAGTTGCTCGCGCTCCTCAACGCTTAAGAGTTGAGATAAGTCGAAAGATATAATGACTTAGAACTGATTACTGCACTCTCGAGACCCTATTAGAACTTGACACGAAAGTTTTGCACCTTTCTGCTTCAGCGCGCGAACAGAAATGAGTGAAAAGGTTTCTTTTAAATGATACCAAGGGTAGAAGGGTGCAATTAACAACTAGGTCATAAACATTTAACCTGTCGGGGCGCAATAATTACTTACCGCAATCAGTCCCGTTTGCAAATCGTGTTTTCTGAATAATACGGCGCCTTTGTACTGGTAATATTTTTATGGTACCCGCACTTACGTTATAACAGGGGATAATTAGACCCTTTTATGGATTTCGTGTCTGGGGTCCAAATTTGAAAAGGTCTCTAAACCGAGTTTCTTGTCTGGTAATGAAATGGCATAAAAATATCTTTAAGACACTTTTTTGAGACATATGCAGTGGTGTTGAAAATATTATAAAACGAGACTTTCGTGCTTGTAGACTATCATCTCGTATAACTTATTCACTTATTTTTGACATCTCGTTACCTTTGAAATATTATTTTTTCCATCCCAATCTCCTTTCAGCACATTTCGATAAATTACAATACAAATATCAAACTCAGATTTCCATCGCCTACTTGATGTCAATAATAAGTGAGCGGTTTATATGTAAAAAAACTAAGATTTAACTGAAAGTTTGTCAAAGTTAGAACATCGCAGCATGTTGAGAAGATAGGATAAAAATGTCAAAGTCAGATTTCCAATGCCCACTTGATGTCAATAATAAATTAATGGTTTATATATAAATATGTGGTTTTCATTAGAAAACTTCATAGAACGGGCTATGAATTTTTATCGTAATCAGAGTAAATAGACTTCAGTTCCTTCATCCTTTTCTCTTGACATTTAACATGATTATATATTAACACAACTAAATGTGATCAAGCTTTCAGGAGGCTAAAAGTATCTCTTTTCTCTCTTAATATGGAGGTAGAATAAAATTAATGTGTCAGGTTTTGTCAAAGATGGAATGTGAAGGACAAATATCTTAGAAATCGCTTTTTTAAAAATAAATCACGAATAACAATTAATTAAATTTGTTTGTACCTAAACGGTATATTGCCGTTTTACTTGACTCTTTCTTACTGCTGCTCTAACTGGGTTTAAAGACTTGATGTCATATATAAATGCATCCTACACGCATTTTATTTAATTATTGAGGAACATTTTTGTGAATTTTTCACACACCCATTTTTTGCCACCTTTAAGCGCAAATGAACATTATCTGGGGCTAACAAGAATGCTGGTTTCAATCTATCTAAAGAAATGTTGACCTGTTTCTTGTCATTCACCTGGATAGTGAAATATTTCTCTTTGCGTTTAACAACTGGAAAAGGTCCTTCATGCGGAGGTTCCAAAGACTTCTTAACGGCGTCCTTTCGAACAAATACATGGGAACAAGTATTTAGATGAGGAGACATGAAGACTTTGTGTCGTGAATGATTACTATCAGGGATGGGTTTAATCAATTCCATTTTTCGTCTTAATTGATTAACAAATGATGAGGGGTCAAGATTCGAATGTGGTGAGGTTAGGAAAAATTCTCCTGGAAGACGGAGAGTGGTTCCATAAACCATTTCTGCAGGGGATACTCCTACGTCTTCCCTTACAACAGAATGAAGTCCTAACAAAACCACGGGCAAGACTTCAGTCCAGCGCTCTGAGGCATGGGCCATAATAGCGCTTTTTAATGTCCTGTGCCATCTCTCAATCTTCCCATTCGTCATTGGGTGATATGGAGATGAACGTACACGTTCACAACCCATAACCATTGCCAAGGCTGTGAATAAAGAACTTTTAAACTGACGTCCTTGATCTGTGACGATTCGTGCTGGGGTTCCAAATCTACATATCCAGTCAGCATGGAAGGATGCGGCAATAGTTTCTGCTGCTATGTCCTTAAGGGGAAATGCTTCAGCCCAACATGAAAAACGGTCAATGCAAGTTAGACAGTAAGTTAATTTTTTAAATCTTGATGACGCTGCAAATTCAGTAATTCAGTTGTTTATGGCTTGCTTATGGCCTGAAACCACACGTAAATGGTGTTACAAGACTAGGTAGAAATTCTGCAACGCAAATTGATAATATTTTCTCCAACTTCAAAGACGAGGACCTAGAATGTGAAATTATTATTTCTGATATCTCTGATCATTATGGTCAGCATTTGTCTCTCAGGACTCCGTTTTTGGAAGAGGCCGCGGTTTGTTTCAAGCGACGTTTTTTCACCACTGATAATATTACGAGGTTCGTTGGCTGCCTAGCGACTGAATCTTGGACTGACGTAGCTGAGTCCGTCGGTGCCGATCAGAAATACACGACATTTTCAAATATTTTTCACTATTATTTCGATATCGCTTTTCCCTTAGAATGGTCTAGGGTGAAGTCCAGAACCGACACCTGGGTGACAACTGAAATAAAACTATATTCTAGTTACATTAAGGACTGGTACGTTTGGTACAAGCAGACAAACTCTCCCATTGTTCATGAACGATACAAGGATGAAAGAAAAATCTACAGACAATATCTCTCCAACTACAAAAAATCAATTAACGATAATAAAATATTTAATTCAAAAAATAGAGCCAAAACGGCTTGGGCGCTACTTAACACGCAGTCAGGAAATAGAAACACATGTCGGCAGATTTTTTTGAGTTCTGATTCAGGTGATATCATTAGCGACCCTAAGCTGATTGCGTATAGCTTCTGTGAACAATTCCGTAACGACACAAGTATACAGCCTGACCATATCCCACCTTGCAACGGAAATTGTATTGATAGTATTTTTCTGTTTCCTACCGATGAACAAGAGATTTTCGAAATTATCAGGAATCTTCCGCATAAATTTTCGTCAGGCTTGGATGAAGTCCCCTCCTTTGTCTTGAGGCATGTCGCGCTGCACATAAGCAAGCCACTTAGTCACATCATAAATTGTTGCTTTCAAACAGGAATCTTTCCTAGAGACCTTAAGAGAGCCAAAGTGGTGCCGGTCTTCAAGAGGGGTGATCGTCGGAAGGTTGGCGACTACAGACCGGTCTCCATCCTGCCCTCTATGTCGAAGGTGTTTGAAAGGGTTTTAAATCTTCGGATTGTCAAATTTTTGGAGGGTAGGCTGTTGCTTAGTAATTGTCAGTTTGGGTTCAGATCGGGCAGATCTACCGAACAGGCTGTATATAGAGCTATTGAATTTATTATTACGAATCTGGACCAGGGTGGGCGTGTTGCTGGACTGTTTTTTGATTTGTCCAAAGCCTTCGACACCATAAATCACGATATTTTGATGGCACGCTTACATGGTTGTGGCTTACGCGGGTTGTGTGCTGACTTACTGCGGTCCTACCTTTCTGGTCGTGAGCAGTCCGTCTGCATCATGAGCAATGGTCGACCTCATTATTCCACCTCTACTGGCCTTGGTCGAGGTGTGCCCCAAGGCTCTATCTTGGGGCCCACACTGTTCTTAGTATATGTTAATGGAATGACGAACGAAGTTTCTTCAGATATCCTTTGTCAGTATGCTGATGACACCTCCATTCTAATTGCCTCTCAATCAAAAGCTGACTTATCTGCTCGATGCAGAACTTCAACTCAAGAAATGTGTGATTGGAGCATCAACGATCATTTAAAATTAAATGCTGATAAAACGGGATTGTTATGTTTCAGCAAACAGCCTTGTACTGATGAGTCTCTTTATGTTGCTTTGAGTGGTAGATCTCTGCCTGTGCAGAACAATGTAAGGTTTCTAGGGGTCTATGTGGACTCTTGTCTGAGCTGGGTAACTCACATCCGCATGTTGGAGTCTAGGTTGAATAGCTATTGTGGGTTGATCAGACGGCTTAAAGATCAGTTCACTGTGGACACTATTAGGTTATTCTATTTCTCCAACATTCAGGCAATCATAAGTTACGGTATACTATTTTGGGGATCGGGACGCACCCCAATGAATATCTTTAGAGCTCAAAAAAGAATTGTTCGGTGTGTTTTTGGTCTGAGACCGACGGATTCATGTCGCCCTTATTTTTCTAAATTGGGAATACTTACCGTCCCTTCAATATTCTTTATGTCATTGGTAATGTTTGTCAGAAAAAACAGTGCATTATTCAGAAGGAACGCTGACGGGTACTCTCAAAGTATGTCAATTCTAACAAGAAATAGGGAAATGTTAAACATTCCTCGTCACCAAACTACTTTTTTCGAGAGAGGGCCCTCATATAGAGCCATTAAAGCATACAATTTGTTACCCGCTGATTTGCAGCGTCTTCAAAATGATACGGTTTTCAAGCAACGTGTCAAGGCTCTTTTGCTTGAGAAAACTGTTTATTCATTTCAATTTAATATTTATTTTGAGTAATTAATTTTAGTAAGCTATAATGCTACTCTTGCTTGACGTTGCTGTGTCATATTTTGTGATCTTGTTGGCAATAAAGAATTTATTATTATTATTATTATTATTATAAGTGAAACCTTGAGATGGAGGTAATGGTCCAATTATATCCAAATTTACAACTTGAAATCTCTCATCAGGCATTTGAAATTTTTGGATTGGTTAGTGTGTGTTTATTGACTTTAGATCTTTGACAATTTACACATGACTTAGTCGATAATGTAATATCCTTGTGCATGGATGGCCAAACAAAACGTGAAGAAATAAGTTTATTAGTGGCCTTAATTCCAGGATGAGATAGATTATGCATTTTGTCAAAGATATGGCGTCTATAATTGACTGGAATGTATGGGCGAACTTTAGATTCGTTAACGTCACAATAAATTGGGGTGAAAGGATTGTCAAAAGCATACTCTTTGAGTTTTAATGAAGAACTATTTGGATTTTGAAGTAAATTTTGAAGTTGTGGGTCAGTCAACTGTTGTTGATGTAAAGCTTCATAATTAATGGGCTGGGGTGTGTTAATGCTGTCAATTCGAGACAGTGCATCAGCTACTATGTTGTTTTTTCCACTAATGTGAACTATATTGGTTGAAAATTGTCCAATATAATCTAAATAGCGAATTTGTCTGGGAGAACTTCGGTCTGATTTTTGACTGAAAGCAAAAGTGAGAGGTTTGTGATGTGTGAATATTTGGAATGATTTGCCTTCAAGAAAATGCCTAAAGTATTTTATTGCTGAGAAGATGGCGAGCAGTTCTCTATCGTAAGTGCTGTACTTACTTTGAGCAGAATTAAACTTTTTGGAGAAGAAACTAAGTGGCCTTCATTCAGAGTTCTCAAATTGTTCTATTACAGCACCCATTGCAGTGTTAGAAGCATCCACAGTAAGAGATATTGGGGCTGAGGATGAGGGATGAACTAACAAGGTAGCTGTTATTAAGCTGGATTTACACTGTTCAAAAGCAGTAAGAGCCTCTGGTGACCAATTCAGTGGGGTTTTGTCATTCCTCCTGCAGTTGCCATGAAGCTGGTGGAGAATTGCTTGCTGTTCAGCAGCTTTTGGAATAAATTTACGATAGAAATTTAACATTCCAAGAAATCTCCTTAGGTCATCTGTATATTTGGGCAGTGGGTAAGTTTGACGAGTTTGTATACGGTCAGGAAGTGGTCTAGATCCTTCTGCTGAAATTTCATAACCCAAAAAATGTACCTTTGGCTCACCAAAAACACATTTTTCCAAATTAATGGTTAATCCATACTCTTTGAATTTTTGAAAAATAAGTTGAAGATGTTTTTCATGTTCAGAGGGATTAGATGAGGCTACCAAAATATCATCTATGTAGGAAAAACAGAATACAAATTCCCGTAAGACTTCATGAATGAACCTCTGAAATGTTTGAGCTGCGTTGCGAAGACCGAATTGCATTCTAGTAAATTCAAACATACCAAAAGGTGTTATAATAGCTGTCTTAGGAATGGAAGTTGGTTCCACTGGGATCTGGTGATAAGCACGGACAAGGTCAATTGTGGAAAATATGGTCTTGCCATCAAGATTTTGTGAGAAGTCCTGCAAGTTTGGGACAGGGTATTTATCCTCAATGGTCTCAGAGTTGAGACGACGGTAATCTCCTACCGGTCTCCAATCACCAGATTTCTTTTTGACCAGATGCAAAGGGCTAGCCCACGGGCTATCAGAGGGTCGACACACGCCTTGTTCCAGGAGAAAATTAATCTCTTGTTTGGCAATTTTAAGCTTATCTGTAGGGAGACGACGTGCTTTAGAAGAAACTGGTTGACCTTTAGTGACAATGATGTGTGTTGTGTTGTGTTTAATGTTGTTTGGTGTGTGAGAAAACTGTGTTATTGATGGGAATTCCTTTAATAAATGATAGTATTTACACTGTTTTGAAAGTGTACACAAAGATTGATTTGGGTTTGAATTGGGTTTTTCTTTTATTTCTAAACTTGTAGTTGGATCTATAAGTTTATGTTTGCGTAAATCAATTAAAAGTTTGAAGTGGTGTAGCAAATCAGCACCTATAATAGCATGATCCGTCTGAGCTATCACAAATGACCAGTTAAAACTTCTCTTCAGTCCCAGACTGACTGTAAGAGTTTTTGATCCAAAAAAAGTTGAAATAGGAGTGTTATTGGCTGCATAAAGAGTAAATTTGCTAACCTTACAATGCCTATCTTTGAGAGTTTTTGGAATTAAAGAGATATCTGAACCAGAGTCTATTAAAAAGGTTATACCTGATGTTGGGTCCTTGATAGATAGTCGGTGTGTGGTATAGTTGATCGAAGGTGATGGATTTTCTTGACGACCTGTAAACTCCACACCAGCAGTCGCCGTCACTAGCGTGGGTTTGCGTTTCCCTTGGTCTCAGCATTCATCTGGCATGGTGGGGTGCACTTGTAAGCATTCTCTCCAAATTTCCTGTGATACCAGCAAAGATCTTGGTCCTCAAGGCTTCTGTTGGTGCTAGGTGTCTTGGATCGATTGCGCCTTCCTTGGAAGTTGGATCTATTTTGACTTCTAGAACAGCTTCGTGTTTGCACTTTTAGCTCTTCTACCTGTTTAGTCAATTTTTGAATGGCATCCATGAGATTGCTGTTAGGCTCCTGTATGGAATATATTCTAGGCTGTTCAATTTCCACTATTTTATCAGCCATTTTTGCTAGATTGTCCAGTGTGTCACTACTGGCAGTCAGGACAGATTGTACTTGCGTTGGCAAATGTTGCATCCATAAGGTGCGTAACAACTTTTGAGGAACTGAAGTTCCACCCAACCGAGACATCTCATTAAGTAATTGCGAGGGCTTTTGGTCTCCCAAGCCTACTTCTGAGAGGAGCTTTCTTAGCTTTTTTTCCTCAGAATCAGAATAAATTGAAACCAGGCGATCCTTAATACCTTGGTACTTGTTCGTTGGTGGAGGAGAGACTATAAAATCAGTTACCTGGGTTAAAACTTCTGTGTCGATGGCACTTATCACATAATTGTATTTGGTATTGTCAGAAGTAATATTAGACAATGAAAATTGGGCCTCTAACTGCACAAACCACAATTTTGGATCTGCTCGCCAAAATGGAGGAGGTTTGATAGAAACTCGTTCAGTGTGGTGTTGGTTACCTGAATTCTCTTCTGGTTCACGCCCAGGCATCTTGTGTGGATTTGATTAGTATAATGTCCCTCAGCTTACTAATTTGAGTAAGGTTTGCGTGAAAAAGGTAGTTTTCCTGTGTTCAACAATTGGCTTGAACACGTGTTGCCACGCGCTGCATGGTTTTATGGCCAGGATGCGGGGCTGTTGTTCACTCTTGTAGAACTGTCGGGTGTCGGGGTCACCATTTATGGTCGCTTGCCCTGGCTTGATGGATTTGTTAATACAAACGAACCATAATTTGATATTATTTAAACTTTATTTTTCACTACAAACATAATTTTTTATTACGAGGAAAGGAACACGCGAGTTGAGTGTATATCAAGATGTCTCTCTCTCCATCTCTCTGACGATAATATCGGAATCTGTAAATTTATATTCAAATTCGTAATTTTGACTTGCGTCAAGTCAGCTGTCGCTTCTCAGATATTTAATATCGTGGCAGAGAGTAATCCCGATGACACCACAAACTGTTCTAGAGTCGTCAATAAGGTCAATCATCTGTCATTGTCATTGTCGTGGCATTGCGTACGTTCCGCCGACGGCAGCAGCTGAGAAGTTTAGTCAGCGAACCCTGAAATTGGCCAATCAGGTGCCGGTTTTCAGCGCTCGCTGACTAAACTTCTAAGCTGCTGCCGTCGGCGGAACCTAGGCATTATCATACTCAATCCAACGAGCTAAGAGATAGTATGGAGAGAGCAACAATTGTCGACATTTTCTTAAAATCCGTTCCGTTTTTGGCCGGAGTTGGGTGCCCCCTTAACGGTGTTGTCGTCTCAGAATGATCGCACATTGGTGTGTCCCATGGATAAAAATAGCCAGAAAAACAGTGCAAAACGATGGTTTCTCCATTCTCTCCCTCACACAAGTGAAACCAACGCGGTAGCACCATGTGTTCATTAGAAAACTTCATCTAGTTGGCTGTGAAATGCCAAAAGAAAAGGATGGAGAAACAAGAGTCCATTTACTTTGATATCCTTTTCTGTCAAAATTTCATAGCTTGCTAGATAAGGTTTTCTATTAAACAGCCCGTATATTACATAAGGAGAAACCTTTCTGCTCCACAGTTTTGGCGCCCTTCTTAGCAGTTTTTGCCGGATGTTTTTGCATGAAAATGGCGAACCATCTCCTTATCCCACCAGAATATTTCGTAAATTTGGCTACATGGTTTGGTTGCCATGGGGCAATACTGATTTGGCCGCCATACTGATTCATGGGAATCAGTATGGCGGAACTTTATCGAAAACAGCTGTTCTGGTTGTCAATTGTGCTGTTGTCAATTGTGCCGAGACCATGCAGCTTTATTCAAAGTGCTCTGTTTACTCTCTGGACTTCAGCTCCACTAGTAGTAGTAGTAGTGTAGTTTCGTGAATATCATAATGCGTTGTGTTTTTTTATCCCTTTATAATTTGCTTTGTATTTGTGGCTTTTACTTAGTGAAGATCTGTATGCAAGAGAAAATCCTCAGATTCTAACAGATTTTACGAAATCCTCCTAAATTCCCAAACGTTCCTAAAAATCTTTAGATCTAAACCATATAAAATCCATAACTTGGCAACACTGGATGAGTGTTCCTTCTTCTTGAACGGTGAGGTCAACCGCCATAATTGCCGTTAATGGTCGTCAACCAATCCAATGCTTTTTCATGAAGTTCACACGCAACATCCACAAAAGCTAAACGTTTGGATAGAAATTTTCGGAGATCATATTGTCGGTCCTTTCTTTTTACCTGGAACCTTAACGGGCAGGTCTATATGACGCCATTGATCCAGCTTTAACAGAAATAATCGAACACGATGATCCTCACCATAAAGAAAACATAATTTTTCAATAAGATGGGCCTCCTCCGCACTACGCTGCCCCTGTTAGGCAGTTTTTAAATGAAACAATCCCTCAAAGGTGGATTGGGAGAAGAGGACCTACAAAATGGCCTGCACGTTCCCCGGATTTGTCCCCGTTGAACTTTTTTTTATGGGGTCATTTGAAGTCCAAAATGTATGCTACACAGACTTGCGGCAACGTGTTGTAAATGAGTGTAATCTTATAACTCCACAAATGTTGCAAAATGTGAATGCACTTTGCACAATGTCTTTATACGACTGTATGGATATCGGTGGTGGTCATTTTCAACAACTAATGAATTGAAATTAATTTTATGTCAAATCGATTTTTCTGTCTCCTGCTCCTGTTTTCTCGAGAACAACGCCCTTCAAAATGATTTATAACTTGACACCCCTTTCTATTTAAAATTTTTAGGGTGAAAGTCACCCCGGCTTCATGGTTTCCTCTAAGACAATAATTACATAAAAAAAAATGTCGCCCTTAGAATGAAAATTGACGGGTTTGTCAAAACAACTTGTTGAAAGTTGTAAAATTATGACTTGTCCAGTGTACGTACCTCTGTGGCACTTCCATAGTTTACACCTTAAAATTATCAATATTTATAATAATTTACTTTTTATTCAGATTTGAAATTAACCAGTCGAGGGCAACACCCCTAATGCCCATGTCCAACTATAAAGTCTAAGTTCCAAATAAACTAACCATTCATATCTAACCAAGCCCTGCATATCTAACCTAACTTAGGTTACCCTGGCTACCTAGTCATACCCTAGCGGTTCTGCGAACTTGACTACCACCTGCTCTTATTGTCATCTTTATTATTACAAATGCACGCTTGATGAATCATTAACTTTTGGTTTGACCCTACGATCTATAACAATCAAATTTGTTGTAGGTACCACCGGCGTGGATAGTGCCCTAGGAAGCCCCGAATATTCTACTATGATGGATCCTGAAAATCCACAGTTGAGCACCGAAATGCCTCCGTCAAGTCCAGCTCCGGGAGGATTTTTTTCGTTTTTTGGAGCTGGTCGAAACCTTCCGTTTTAAATCTTTTAGAAGTTCTCAAACGGAAAAAAAAAGTGATTTGTTATCTCGTTGAGTATTGGTTTCTTTTACTTGGTCCATAGTTTTCAAGGTAAGTGAATTGATACTTTCTTTAATATGTTGCCAACTTAACCCTGGTTTTAATATTAATTAAATTTGTATTGTTAGTTATCAAGTGCAGAGCTTTGTTACGGCCTGTACCAGATTATTTGAGCCTTCGGTTCATAGTTTGACTATGGAATAATTTGTTGGAATTGTTCATTGCAAAAAAGACATAAACAGATGTAATCGAGTGTATCGTTGACTAATCATCTATCATCTGACGCTTAAATTGTAAATTGTCGTTGAGATAAATTGTATTAAAAACTTGTTAGAGTGACTCGTTTATTTTGTCGCAAAATGAAAAGAAAAAACCGTACCTATAATGATTAGGTATTATTTTTGATCGGGGTCTAGTCGGTGTTAAGCATTACAGAATTTCGAAGTGTTTTGAAATTTACAAGGAAGAGGGCATCAAATTAAGTAGTTTAAAGAGAAAAAATTTGTTATGAAAATATTTATATTTGTACCAGAAATTATTTTGAAAAAAAATGAATATATACAGGATGTTTCTTAGTAACATGCTAATATTTAAGGAGGTGATTCTTGGCCCCATCTTGGAGAAAAAATTTCATATGAACATATGTCCGAAACGTCTTAACTTTAAGATACGGGGTGCTAAAGATCTTCAAAATAATTTCTTTAATATCTGTGATTTTTGTGAAATTTGGTACATACTTTCTAGTCATTAAGGGACATTTTCTGATCTTTAAACAATTTAATTTCATTTTAAGCACATCTTGTGAACAGTGGCGTTCGTGCAGGGCTTGCTATCGATATTTTTTAAGATAAAAATGTACGCCACTGTTTTTTTTTTAATAAAAATTATTTTTGTTTCTTATTTAACATTTCTGGCTATCTACATCACCCATATTAATTAAAAAAAAAGATAAATTTAGCGGAATCTAAGCTTGCAGAACAACAATTTTGTTAAGCGAAAACTACGCATCAGTCGAAAAAAACTCAAGACACCAAATGTGCTTAGAAATGAATTGAGATTCTAAAAATAATTTTTATTGGAATAAAAAGCATTGGCATACCATTTTTTTTCTGCAATAATATTCAAGGCAAAACCTATATGGACGCCATTGATAAAATCAATAAAATTGTTTAAACATCAGAAAATGCCTCATAAAGTCACCAAATTTCACAACAAATTCTAAAGCAACATCACATTAACAATAAAGAATTTTTTTGAAAATAATTAGTACACTGTATCTCAAAAGTTAAGACGTTTACGACATATGTTCAATGAAGTTTTTTCTTCAAATTCGACCCAAAAATCACCTCCTTAAGAAACACCTTGTAAAGGTATATAAAAGAATACTTTAGCAAGAAAAACAAAAACATAGCTTGGAGTTTAAACTAAGGGTTATGGGGGGTTCAAAAACTGAACTGAAATGAAATTCTTATAATCGACAAAGATTCTTATCATTTCATTTCATTAAATAATTGTAGCCAAACCAGAAATCGAATTTAAAAATTTTTTTTTAGTCGCGTGCGCGAAAATTTACTTTTCCGCACGCATTTGAGAGCGGAAAAGTGAAAAAACTCCACACTAGTGCGGAAAAGTAAAAAACCTCAAATATCGGCTATTTTGCTTCGTTTTTGTATTAGTAATTACCTTGTGACGAAACAAAGGCGTTGAAATAATACTTGTAAATGGAGAATTTATTTCTATATTTACGAATACAGGTATAATATTTAGCGGTTTTCCGAACGAAATCAGGAATCACTTCCTCACTGGTAGACGACATGATGATATATTTTTCAACTTTTCAAAACTAACAGAGGTTTCAAATTTAACTTTGTTTACAATGGTTGGTATGGAAGAACGTAATAAGAACCAGTAAAACTTCCATGATTTATAGTTGTCAGGAATGGGGGCATTAGGTGCCTGGTATACCATCTTACTTATACCTGTACTGCATCTTTAATTTTAGTTTTGCAAAAAAGGCAGGATTTTGACCTCAACAGTTTTTAAATGAAAAGGTTGATTTCTTTAATTATTGCTATGTGCGATAAAAGTAAGCCAACATCATTCGTCGCGCAGCTGAAGCAATAAATACCAATATACATTTTTATTGACAGATTTTTACCACAATATAAGGAATAATACATTATATCAGTAACGTCAGTTCGTGTCGGCCCTTTGATAATTCCAAAACTAAAGCGTGCCGCGCGCACGTTCAACCGGCGATTTTCTGGAGTAGTCACGAGGGACTTCTAAATGCGATATAGCTGCCGTTGGATGGAATCTTTCTAGGCGTGCGCTACGGGGTCTTTTTTAAACGTAATTTTGTTTCTCTGGTTATGGATAATTTTACCGTTGTAATGTTTCTACATAGATAATGTAATAAATAATGGGTTTATTAGGAGACCATTTTCGTAATAAATATTTATTGTGATGCAAGGTGGTTGACGTTTGCAGACTGAAAAATAGTTCCTATTGTATCTATTCTTTTCCTGATCCAAAAATCTTAATTATTAAAAAATATTTTTCTCATATACGACATGAACTAGGAACTTTAGCGGTATTTGTAGGATATTATACATACTTTTTAGTACAGGGTGTGCAAAAAAAATAAGTATAAAAATAGGAGTAAAAACTCCCAAAGGTCAATTTTTAAAATAAAGTGCCACTATTTCACTTTTAATTACATTAACACTTTTACTTTATTCTGTATTAAAAGTAAAAGTAAATTTGGATAATGACAATTCGAACAATCTACGAATTTTTTGATAATATTTTCACAGCAATTTCTGGTTTTAGAAGAAAGTGTTCTCAGGTAAACATGTGAGAAATATCCTAAACGCCATTATAGCTAACTAATGGCAAGTACCTAAAGGCGTTCAATTATCCAAGGGGCTAAGTGCCATAAACAGTAAAGTTATTGACAAAAGACATCTTTATTTTTGTTTTTTTAAGCATCAGCAAGTCTACAAAGTCTCAGTGGCACTTATTTTCTTACGCTATTTATGGATAACAATTAAGAAGCTAAACATATTACAAAAAATAATTTTTTAAAAATAAAAAACGAATAAAATTAAGAAAGGTGCTAAGTGCCTTACTCAATCCCGAGAAGTTTTTTATAATAATCTTTGTGTTCTTCCTCTTGTAAATATGGTATCATAGAAGCCAAATGTTTTTTTTTTATTTTCTCCAATTTTATTTTGATTTGGCATCATGTGGCCTCTTTTTTTTATTATAATGTTTCTTTGGCCGCATATGCGTACGGCAGCTCTTTGTCTTGGAGAGTCGACAGGTGTGAGTTACAATTGGACTTTGCTATGGGCGCCACTCAATTCTAAACTAATGAGATGAGAAATTCTTAGGAATTGAGAAGCTAAGAATTTGTGTAATTAATACGGTGATCAATAAAAAAGTAGAAGTAATTGACCCTATGCATTTAATAATGTGAGTTGGCTAAATATTTACAAATTACCAAATAACAAATTAAACTTAGGCACTCTAGGCACTTCTAAAAGGTCACAATACGTACATGAAATTAGCAGTGCAATTCTAGCTAGTGACACCATTCGGTGTAACCGGGATGTATACAAGTTAATATGTAGAGTTATACGTAGAGTCTTTGGCCAAAGAATTCTAAATATAGCGACAGGGTAGTAACTACCAGTTTTAATAAATTAATGAAACATTCCGACCAGAAATGGCTGTTAAAAATGGACAAATGGAGTTAAAAATGTTTATGTTACTAAGTTATCTCGAATCAATATTAATTCATAGGTAAAATACTATGTAAAAATGTAAATAGGATGTAAAAATGTAAATAGTAAAAGGTAAAATAATTGCTTAAGAATACGTGAAATAGAAAATCACAGAAAACAAGGCATAGGTATAGGTAGTTCCATAATATGTCGATAGGCAATAGAATGTCAGTTATATCATTGACAGTCTGACGAACAAGTTTATAATAGAGAAAAAGGTAATCTTACGGACTTTTGTTTCTTCCATACTTCTACGATGACCAAAATAGGTGTGTAGTATTCTGGCAATTGACCTGATGGTCACCGTCGTGAAAGCCTTTCTCCAACTATGACTCAGGACAGATTCATCCTAGAGTATGAGTGAAACTCGGAAGAATTTCACATAGGCGTGGAGATAAGTTCTTAGGATCGGATCGGCTCATCGGCTGGACTAACGAGTCTTCAGACCAGGATGGGTGTCATGCACGGGCTCTATTGACTAGAGGAAGCATCCAGGTCATGGTAGACATCCGTCATGGAAGAAAGCCTTTTGACAAAGGCACATGTTGAAGTATAGTTCTAAATCGATAGTATAGTGGCTGCTTACCTTTTTCTACGAAAGGGCAAAACCAGAAATTGTCCGCCTCATTGGAGGAGACAATGGTGTAAGTGCTTGTCGCCGGTCAAGAACGAAAAGGCGAAAGTACGAGATACGTAGACGCAGTTATGTTCGAGTACAGCCCTGTCTCGTTTAGCTTGCAAATAGACAATTGCAGACGAAGCAACTCATCCCCGGCAGTCTCTGATCGAAGCAACGACCAAAGGACAGAATTGGCATAGACGTTAGAGTAGTCAGATGTATTTCTGTTTTATCCATTTTTATTAATAACTTGTAATAACTTTAAAGTTTGAATTAAACAATTATTTTTTAAAAACGTGTTACGATTATTCGTAAACATAAAGTGGCGCAGCCGGTAGGATAGTGAAAGGGATTTCAACGTGAAAAACCCGTCGGTTTCAACCGTTTATTCAATCGAACCTAGTGTTAAGAACTGGATCAGAAAACACTCAATTATCGTGTTAATCAGGTCTAGCAGTGTATTGGGTAGTAAGAAGAACCCGTGAGAAGAAAGAAGCATGCAGCCTTCCTTTCTGTAAGTTAATCCTTTTATAGTTTATCCTGTCTATGCCATTCTCCTCGAATTCATCAAATTCCACTGCGGAAAATAGTGAAAACGAGTTAGATATTGATCGTGATTCTACTGCAGAAAACACAACTAATTTAGATAATTTTAATTTAGAAAAGTTATTCAATAACTTAGCAATTTGTGAGAAAATTCCTATAATGGCACCTCCAAATTTCGATATAAAGCTTTTAGAAATCATTCCGAAATTTGACGGAAATCCACTAGAATTATCAGCTTATTTAGAAACTAGCAACAAGTTAATTAGTACATATTGGAATAGCGAAGACACCGAGTGTGTTCAAAATCTAACAGTTATCTATAGCATTTATGCTAAATTGATAGGAAAAGCTCGCGAAGTTTATAGCATTTGCGTTACCAAAGATTGGAAAACTGTAAAATCAGCGCTTATCGCCCATTTCGGTGATCCACGTGACGAAAATGGCTTACTGTTTGATTTAGACCAATTAAGACAACACCTAAATGAATGTTCTTTGCAATTTCACACTCGCGTCATGTCAAATTTGAGTGCATTACACAATTACGTCGATACCCACAGTGATCCGTTAAATATAAATTCTGCTCGTGTCAAGAAAGATTTTTATAATGTACATGCATTAAAAATATTCCTGGCAGGCTTGAGAGAACCTCTTGGTTCCACAGTTCGTGCAATGAAACCATTGGACTTAGCAGAAGCTAGGCAGCATATAATATCTGAAAGTAACATTAGACACTTACAAAATCCTTCTCGAAACGAGAACAGTTTGTCCTTGAACAAAGGCAAACAGAATCCAAGACAGTTTGTTCAACCGCAAAATTACTTTTTGCCAAATTTTCAATATATGCCCAACTTCAACTCAACCACAACCTGTGTTGCCTCAAATATCTACACAATTTCCGCACAATCAAAACCCCCAAAACACCATACAACTTAGGAATATACCTCCACAGAAGTTTCCCGGTGAAAAAACATTTAACTCACCAAACAATCCCACTAACGTTTGGAAACCTAATCAACAGAGAGCTCAAAACCTCCCAAAACCAGTCCCTATGAGTGGCATTTCACACGGCACGTTAAGATCTTTTAGACCTCAAAATAATCAATTCCAAATGTATAATATAGGCTCATCGCCCAACGCATTTTATTATTTTGATCCTTCTGAGCCTTCAACTTCTTACGCGTACCCTGAACCTTACTATTATTCTCACAACCAATTCGAACAAGAAGAATGTACACAAATGAATGAAAATGAACGACAGTCAACTATCACTGACATCCGACCAGAACAGTACTTCTCAAAACATGACCTATGAACAGCAGAATTTTTACGAAACCGAGCCAAACGACAAAATAACATAGAAATCCATTCTATTTATGACAAAATGAACCTCCCATATATCAAAATATTAAGTCCACCCTTGAAACTCTTAATCGATACGGGAGCCACTAAATCTTTTCTTAATCCTGAAATCGCTGATAAATATTTTCAAAATTTTGTCAGAAAAGAACCTTTTACGGTGTCCTCAGTATTTCAAACGACTAACCGTGATTTCTGCGTTGACGTCCCATCCTTTAACGAGTTTATGTCGAATAAAAATATAAAATTTTACCTTTTTAAATTTCACCACTTTTTTGATGGTCTCATAGGATACGAAACCCTCAAAGACCTAAATGTACAATTAGACCTTCGAAACAATACCCTCAAAACACCTGAGGCTGAGATACCTTTATCTCACTATGAATCAAAATCTCAATTTTTATTTTTTACCCGTATAGACCCCTATAATGTCGAGACTTTTAAAGTCCCAGTATCAGTTCCAGATGGAGAAATTATAATCAGAGAAACAGATATTTTCAACTGTAAAATCCCAGCGTGTTTAACAACCGCCGTTAACGGGTATGCGCCAGTAGAAATTCAAAATAACACAAATGAAGTGCAAGATATTCAGTTATATGCCCCAATACCCGTGGATAGCTTTCACAAGCAACAATTTGACATATTTAATATAACTATCGAAAAAACTCCTAATGAATTTATGAAAAAATCTGAGATTAAGAATCTCATAAGAACAAGTCATATGAATCCAGAAGAAAAATTTCATATCGAAAAATTATGTCAAAATTTCTCCGACATTTTCCATCGCGAAAACTTTCCTCTTACTTTTACAAATCAGGTAAAGCACGGAATTAAGACCATTGATGAAAACCCTGTGTACACAAAGACATACCGTTACCCATTTATTCATAAACCAGAAGTCAAAAGGCAAATCAATGACATGCTGAAACAAGGCATTATTCGACCTAGTGAATCACCATGGTCCTCACCAATCTGGATAGTGCCAAAAAAAGCTGATGGATGTGGCCAGAAAAAATGGAGAATGTGCGTAGATTATAGAAAGATCAATGATCGAACCATTGATGACAAATACCCCATACCAAACATATCCGACATTTTAGACAAATTAGGGCGCTGCCAATATTTTACAACCCTTGACCTGGCAAGCGGCTTCCATCAAATCGAAATGCACCCTGATGACGTAAAAAAAACCGCTTTTAATGTAGAGAATGGGCATTACGAGTTTCTGCGAATGCCCTTCGGCTTAAAAAATGCCCCAGCCACCTTTCAAAGGGTCATGGATAACGTTTTAAAAGATGTTCAAAATAAAATTTGTTTTGTCTATATGAACGATATCATTGTGTTTTCAACATCTTTGCAAGAACACATCGTTAACCTAAAACAAGTCTTTCAGAAACCACGCGACCACACTTTAAAAGTGCCATTAGACAAATCGGAATTTCTACGAAAAGAAGTAGCATTTCTCGGACACATCATCACACCTGACGGTATTAAACCTAATCCGGACAAGATAAACGCTATAGTAAACTATCCTATTCCTAAAACAACTAAAGAAATAAAATCGTTTCTTGGCCTATTAGGTTACTACCGCAAATTCATTCCGAATTTCGCAAAGTTGACTAAACCATTCGCTAACTGCTTGCGAAAAGGTGCGACTATTAACATAAGCGACCCCGTTTACATCAAGACCTTTGACGATTGTAAAATGATTCTGACAAACGAACCATTATTACAATATCCCAATTTCTCAAAAGAGTTCAATCTTACCACAGATGCAAGTAATTTTGCCATAGGTTGTATATTGTTACAATTCGCAGCAACGCCGCATGGGAGGCGGGGCAACGCATGGGAGCGTGTTGGTTGGTGGAGCTTCGCGACTTATCCGCGCTGCGTCATGGCTGAAACGAGTGATTTATTGCTCGACTGGCTTAATCTAGAAGGCAGTTGTTTATAACTTTTTTTTTATGTGAGATTATTCAAGAATTCTTATAAAGAACTTTCTAGGTTTTTCTGTAATTTTAGGATTGTATATAAATGCGCACAGAGCGCGCGAAGGGAGTAGTCGTATTTTAATCGAGCTATAAGTAAGCTAAAGTTACGAAGCGATAATAGAAGGCCATAAAGTGTTAAGTAATGAGTTATTTAGTAGTCGTGTGTAATTGTGGAAATAAATAAATAGTGTTTTCGTATTAAATCGTTTCACTGGAATTATTGAACTCCGAGTTCGCAACAATTGGTGTCAGAAGTGCGATTCCAGTGGGAATTTGAGGATTAATATTACTGAACTGTAAGAGAGTGCGTCATTGCCGGACATTACGTGTTTGTGCCAGTGACCAGAAGCCAGCATCAAGCGATGGAGGATCAACTTGCCGCACTGCTGTCCCTTATGCAACAACAGAAGGAAGAGCAGGAAAAACGTTATAAGGAACAAAAAGAAGAACAGGAAAGACGTGATCAAGTACAGGAGCGACTTTTGCAACAACAAAAAGAGGAACAAGAAAGGCGTGATCAAGTACAGGAGCAACGTTATCAAGACCAGAAGGAAGAGCAGGAAAGACGTTATCTAGAACAGAAGGAAGAGCAGGAAAAACGTGATCAAGCACAGGAGCGACGTCATCAACAACAGAAGGAAGAACAGGAACGGTTCAGAGAAGAATTAGTGACCCATCTCGCAGCTAGGGAGCAACAATTGGAAGAAAGAATAATGCAATCCGTTAACGGCGTTAACAAAGGACTCGAAGCTGTCAACCAGAGGGTTCTCGAGCTAGAAAAGAAATTCCGGGAACAACTTGAGGACGACAACGTGTCTACAGAGAGTTTTAGCACAGCCAACGCTAAAATTAAGCCTCCCGATTATGACGGTACTACTGCATGGGAAATTTATAAAACTCAGTTTAAGGCAGCTGCAAAAGCTAATAGTTGGTCCGAGCCCCAGAAAGCTACATCATTAGTGGTAGCACTTCGTGGAAAAGCGGCTGAGTTACTCCAATCTCTGTCGGCAGCGGATCAAAGTAATTATGCGGCTTTAGTACACACTCTGCAAATACGATTTGGAAATGAGCACAAAGAAACCGTGTTCCAGGCCCAGCTAAGGATGAGGCAGCATAAGTCAGGTGAATCCTTACAAGAATTTGAGGCGGACATACCCAGACTCATTCACCTGGCATATCCATCGGCCCCTGAATCTTTTCAAATGCAATTTGCCGCCGAAAGGTTCATTGAGGGAGTTCGCGATAGTGACATGAGATACCACTTACGTCTAGTCAGACCCAGGAATATCAGCGAGGCACTAGTTCGGGCCCTGGAATTCGAGGCGTCACGAGTGTCATCTAGTTCTTCTCCACGTGTAAGAATGGCAACTTGCGATGACGAGGGGGATACGTCTAGGAGTGAATCTATGGCAACTTTACACAAAGCGTTGAAGGATCTGGCAGTCAATATCCAAGCCTTGTTGGGAAGACCTCCTCGATCAACAGGCAATCGGGGCATAAAATGTTTTAACTGCGGTAAACTGGGTCACGTCAAGAGTAACTGCCGTAATAGGGCAAGATCTCCGTCACCGTTAGTTTAGAAGATCGAGCGGCAACCAAGACCGCCCTAGAATTCAGGAAAGAGCAATTCCTGTCAATGTAAGGGAGCAATTGACCGAGCCCGTTAAGACCCCCAGTATTAGTCAAGTCAATCAATCAAGTCAAGTCAATAATTTGGGTGGCAAAAGTCTTACAGAGGCCGGACGCATTAAGTAACAGAAGATCCAAATTGAACATCGACCGGGAAGGTCTCACGAAAATGCCGATGCATTGTCCAGATGGCCATGTAAAGAAGATAGTCAGCATCGTCGAAGAACTGAGCAGCGTGAGGGATTTCCTTCTGTAAGAAGAACGTGGGTAGAAATAAACGATGGCTGGACCGCACAAGCGCTTCGAGACGAACAAATGAATGATCCAGATATTGGACCCATACTCTTGGCAGAGACTGACGACAAGAGACCAGAGTGGCAAGAAGTTGCTGGTAAAAGTCCAAACCTGAAGGCGCTATGGGCCCAGTGGCACTCTCTTAAAATAGAAAATGGACTACTGAAGAGAGCGTGGGAGACTCCGGATGGCAAGTCCGTAGTCAGTCAATTGGTTGTTCCTGATAGCAGAAAATCAGATGTACTAAAGAAAATGCACGACGGAACCAGTGGAGGTCATTTTGGGGTCAATAAAACCTTGGCCAAAATTAAAGAGCGGTTCTACTGGGTGAATTATCATGAAGACGTCGAGTCTTGGTGCCGCAAGTGCGAAGTTTGTTGTGCCACAAAAGGACCTCGAACAAGATCACGGGGCCGAATGGTGCAGTACATAGTAGGTGCTCCATTCGAGAGGGTAGCAATTGATGTCGCGGGACCGTTTCCTCAGACTGAGTCGGGCAATAAATACATCTTGGTCGCCATGGATTACTTCACTAAATGGCCTGAAGCATACGCCCTGCCTAATCAAGAAGCAACGACTGTGGCAACGGTGCTAGTAAATGAAATGTTCTGCAGATTCGGAGTCCCTCTCGAACTTCATTCTGATCAGGGCCGAAATTTTGAATCGGCTGTTTTCCAGAAGGTCATGGAACTTCTCGGAATTCGCAAGACCAGGACAACTCCTTTGCATCCACAGTCGGATGGGATGGTAGAGAGATTTAATCAGACCATGGAACATTACCTGTCTAAAATGGTGGCAGATCATCAGCGTGATTGGGACCAACATCTACCTCTCATGTTGATGGCATATCGAGGCTCTACGCATGAAGCCACTGGTTATACTCCGGCGAAAGTGATTTTCGGGAGGGAAATGAGGCTTCCTGCGGATTTGATGTATGGAACACCAGAAAAAGAGTCGCTCAGCTCTGAGAATTTTGTGGAGGAGCTTAAGGAGAGGCTGAACAATGTTCATGAGCAAGTCAGGAATAAATTGCGGACATCCAGTGATCCAGCCAAAGCAAGATATGACTTACTAGCTAACTCCCGCGGCTTCCAGGATGGTGATTTGGTGTGGCTATACAATCCGCGGCGAAAGGTGGGGAAGTCGCCCAAACTTAGCCAAAATTGGGAAGGACCTTATACAATTATAAAGAAGATTAATGATGTGGTGTATAGGATCCAGCGGACCCCTAGGTCAAAGATGAAGGTCGTTCATTTGGATCGATTAGCACGATATTATGGAACTCTATCTGTTCGGGACGAACAGCCTTAAGAGGAGGGCAATGTTACGATTCGCAGCAACGCCGCATGGGAGGCGGGGCAACGCATGGGAGCGTGTTGGTTGGTGGAGCTTCGCGACCTATCCGCGCTGCGTCATGGCTGACACGAGTGATTTATTGCTCGGCTGGCTTAATCTAGAAGGCAGTTGTTTACAACCTTTTTTTTATGTGAGATTATTGTTACGATTCGCAGCAACGCCGCATGGGAGGCGGGGCAACGCATGGGAGCGTGTTGGTTGGTGGAGCTTCGCGACCTATCCGCGCTGCGTCATGGCTGACACGAGTGATTTATTGCTCGTCTGGCTTAATCTAGAAGGCAGTTGTTTACAACCGTTTTTTTTATGTGAGATTATTCAAGAATTCTTATAAAGAACTTTCTAGGTTTTTCTGTAATTTTAGGATTGTATATAAAAAGCGTATAGAGCGCGCAGGGAGATAGTCTTATTTTAAGCGAGCTATAAGTAAATTAAAGTACGAAACGATATTAGAAGGCTATAAAGTGTTAAAGTAGCGAGTTATTTAGTAGTCGTGTGTATTTGTGGAATAAATAAATAGTGTTTTCGTGTTAAATCGTTACACTGGAATTATTGAACCCCGAGTTCGCAACATTATTCAAGAATTCTTATAAAGAACTTTCTAGGTTTTTCTGTAATTTTAGGATTGTATATAAATGCGCATAGAGCGCGCAGAAGGGAGTAGTCGTATTTTAATCGAGCTATAAGTAAGCTAAAGTTACGAAGCGATAATAGAAGGCTATAAAGTGTTAAGTAATGAGTTATTTAGTAGTCGTGTGTAATTGTGGAAATAAATAAATAGTGTTTTCGTATTAAATCGTTTCACTGAAATTATTGAACCCAGAGTTCGCAACAATATTATCTCAAGGACCAATTGGACAAGACAAGCCAATTGCGTATGCGTCAAGAACCCTGAATACAGCCGAGCAAAATTATTCTGTTATGGAGAAAGAACTTTTGGCAATAGTTTGGGGAACGAAATATTTTCGGCCATACCTTTTCGGGAGAAAATTTAAAATAATTACCGATCATCAATCTTTGCAATGGCTAATGAATCTTAAAGAACCTAATTCACGTTTAGTTCGTTGGCGGCTCAAACTTGAAGAATTCGAATACGACATTATTTCTAAAAAAGGCAAAAAAAATACAAATGCCGATGCTTTATCGAGAATCGAGTTAAATGTTAGCGAAACAAACGGCGACGTCGACAATTCAGAAGAACTCCCTATTCTACGTTATATGAGACAATATAATGAGAATCCCATACTAGACCAAGGCAATAGACTTAACACACCACCCGAAAATGAAGAAGAAGCGACCGATAATCAGTCAATAATTGGTCAGGTTGACCCAGAAGACAATGACGATATCGAAACTGTACATACGAGTGCTGAAAACCCCATTCTTACAATAAATATTACTGAAAGACCATTAAACTATTTTTTGTGTCAAATCGCAGTAATAAAAGTACCAACTAATCCAAGAATGATGATAAAGAAAATTTTTAAAACCCCTGTAAATAGAACAAGATGGCACCTTTACGTTACAGACGATTCTTTTGAAGCCCAAGTAGTCCAGTTCCTTAAACAATATGGAGAGCCCAAAAGACAATATGTCTTTTACTTTGAAAATGACGTAGATGATCAATTTTACAAAAAAATGTGTCAATTCTTACCACAAACTTTCAAGTATTCATCTTACAAACTTCTCAAATCCAACAAATTACTCGTGGATTTAACGAAAGACGAACGATAAAAAACCTTAATTAAAGAACAACACGAAGGTATAACAAATCATAGAGGAATACGTGAGACTATAGAAGAACTGAAATATCGCTTTTATTGGCCAAAAATGAGTGACGACGTGAGAAACTTTATAAACAACTGTTCCATATGTCAACAAATAAAATATGAGCGTCATCCACCTCTTGTAAAACTTCAATTAACACCTACACCAACAAAGCCTTTTGAAACCATGCATGTAGACACATTTAAATTCAATAATAATGTGGCTTTAACCATCTGCGACAGTTTCTCTAAGTTTGGTCAAGCTTTCATTCTACCCACATTGTCAGCTCTACATGTTTATCAGTCCCTCTTGCAGTTTGTTTCTAATTACAAGTTTCCTGAAAACATCGTGTCCGACAATGGTACGGAATTCAATCAAAGTCTTATCAAAGACTTTGCAAAACTATATAAGATCAAATGGCCCTTTACAGTGCCACTCTACTACAATAAAGATTCCACTCTACCCTTATTGAACACATGCGTGCACTGACTCTTTCTAAGCCCCATCTCAGTCCATTCGAATAACTTCATTTAGCTGTAGTCGGCTACAACAATTCAATACATTCCACCACAAAACAGAAACCAATAGAATTAATGTTCGGTCATCTTCAACTAAAAGATCCAATCGATATCGACAATAATACTACCATAGTTAATAATCAGCTAAATTAGCATAGAGAATCAATGAAAGAAATTTATCGAAATATTCATGAGAAAACGTCTCAAAATAAAGACATTGTAATCACAAAATCCAACGAAAAAAGATCTGACCCAGCTAATGTGCAACCTGGCACAATTGGTTACAGAAATTTGACGGAAAGGCAAGCTAAGCTTAACCCATTATATGCACCTGAACATATTCTAAAGACCAACGACCTTACCGTTACTACCGCGCAAAACACTTATCATAAGCAAATATTCCTAGGAAAATGACATCGGATCCTGTTTTGCAGATTGATGACTCTGTTTTGCACGATGCTACTGCACGCGACACAGGAACAGAAGGTTCAAATTCAGAATCTGAAATCCAACCCAGGCATCCTGCCGTATAAACTGGGTAATGCAAAAATCAAAGTGGCTTCACACACCTTTCTCCATTATATCCATCTAACACCTCTGCAAAACCAGGTAAAAACCATAACTAGACAATTCCAAAAACTAGAACTTACGATAAATAATACTACGCCTGTAAATAGACTCCCTCTTTACGAGGCGTATAATCATTTACGTTACGAAGTAAACGCAGTCACTGAAAAAATGAACTCTCTTTCTCAACCCAGCAGAGTAAAAAGGGGTTTAATTAATCCCATGGGTTCCCTTATTAAATATATTACTGGAAATTTAGACGCAGATGACGCAAACGAAATTCATCAAAATATTTTAGACCTAGAAAGTAAGCAAAAAAAAAATCATAAATAAAGTAAATGAACAAATATCCTTAACCTCTAGTATAATGAATAATATTAATAAGACTATCTCAATTGTCTCCTTCAATCAGCCAGCTATTGAAAATAAAATAAACCAAATTGTGAAAGAGCTAAGCAAAACCAGATCCGGCTACATTCATTATTTGGACATTCGCGAAATTCTAGACCTAATCAAGCTAAATTTGGACTCTATTCTGAACTTTCTTAGTGACATCGAAAATGCAATCAGTTTCGCATATTTAAAAACATTACACAGAAGCACTATCACCAGACGATCTAAAAGAAATCGTTGACGAATTTCATAAGTTTCATGGAAATTCTCAACTCCTATTTAACGATTTAGATTTTCTAAAATACTTTAGTGTAGTAGAAGTAAGTGTTTATGCAGTAGAAAACAGGATTATATTCTCACTAGATTTTCCGTTGGTGCACTCTGATACATTCGAATTATATCATCTGTTCTCCGTACCCAACAAAAATCAGTCCATCATAATCCCTCCCTCGACGTATCTTATTCTGAGCAACACCCATTACCAATACCAAGAATAGGAGTGCGTTGACCTGCAGCCGAACTGCTTCTCCAAGAAGAACCAGCTTCTACCCATACATGAACACCCTGATTGCATTACTTCAATGATGTCGATCAGCCATAATTTGGACAACTGCCAGCTGACACCCACACATGTCCAGCAGTCAATACTTGAGGAAATTGATCCCAGCCATTACCCACGCCACGAGAAAGTGCAGACAAAATGCGTAGAAAGTGAAGTTTCAATGCTAAAAGGATCCTATGTCATTGTTGTCCCACCAGGCTGTTCTATAAGAACTTCAAGCTACCAGTATAAAAACGAAAAGAATGTTTTTCGTGGCCATCCTGTAATTTTGGACAACATCAAAGCTAACAATATCTCAGTTTTAGACGTGGAAAAACTGAAGTTAGAGAAAATCCCTTTGGATAGACTACATGAACTTCAACTTCAAGCTTCACAGAAAAAATCTCTTGAAGCAACTCAATTGCATACTCGATATTCAAGATGGTCCCTTTGGCTTGTTATAACCGTAATAATTTCTATCGCGTGCTACGTCACATTTCGTTGCTTTAAGCAAAAGAAATTTGAGAAAATCCAGTTCCTGAGAAGGCGTGCTCCACTTGTTCCAGTCAACCCTGTTGATGAAACGCAAGTAGTTCCATTTAGGGATGGAGGAGTTATGTTCTAGTCCAGCCCTGTCTCGTTTAGCTTGCAAATAGACAATTGCAGACGAAGCAACTCAGCCCCGGCAGTCCCTGATCGAAGCAACGACCAAAGGACAAAATTGGCATAGACGTTAGAGTAGTCAGATGTATTTCTGTTTTATCCATTTTTATTTATAACTTGTAATAATTTTAAAGTTTGAATTAAACAATTATTTTTTAAAAACGTGTTACGATTATTCGTAAACATAAAGACGCACCGTCGAGGGCCAAAAGTAGAAGGAGATGTTGCCAAGTACAAACGACTATATTTATAGGAGCAATCGCGTTACCAGCAAAGGTGCGGAACGGCATACATAGGTACCATTAAGCCATTCAATAAAATAGAAGACCTGACAACCATGGCATCATAGCGCTGAAGCGATTGAAACAACTTAGAAACATTGTAACCCGATTGAAAATTATAGTTTAAAACAGAGATATAGAGACAAATATGTAAATGAACGCTTATAGAAAATAAAAACGTTACAATCATACAAAGGGTTAGATTAATTAAATCAGAGGCATTTTTTTCTTTCTTAATATAGAAGTGTTTCCAAGGTGCCACGTCACTAAAGTTTTCTTTAGAAAACAGTATTCCGGGATATCTTTTTTCACGTTTTATAAGAACGGCCTTACTTATATTTGCGTTTTTTAGGTCTAATACAGAATCAACAGCAGACTGAACATCGAAAAACATGTCCTCAGTCATATCAACGACCTCAAAACGTCCTGTATGTGTGCTGGACAATATTAACTGATATATGTCCTCAGGAACCATTGCTTTTGACTTTTGTCTGCGTTTCTCAATAAGTGCAAAGTCGCGGTCGCATTGTAGAAAGCTTATGACCACTGACAAGAAATGTGTGTTTAATAGTTTAAAAAATCCCGCAGCTTATTAAAAAACAGTAAACGAAAATGATAAGTTTTTTTTTGTTATTCCAGTATTTAAGACACGTAATAAGCATAAGGTTATTTCATTATCATATCCCTATTATCATATCTCATCTCATATCATACCCCCTCTTCATGAAACACCCTCATGCCAGACACACATATAGGACATTTTATTGCCAGCTAAATTAACACATAGATTATAACACGACAACTGACTTAAATAGAACATTTCGGAGTGTGTTAATGTCGGAACAAATAACACTTGCTCCACGTCTATGGATAAAACACTAACTAAGGACCCCGGATCTTGCGCTAACAAAATGTCAGATTTCATAGATGTAGTTGCCAACTCAGCTTTTCTGTGATGTATCTCAAGCTCCCGTTTAGCAAAGTCGCTCCTCTGGTTTTTAGCTCGAACTTCACAATGCAAACGATCACAGGTTTTGCACGTATCAGTGCGTGGCCGTTTGAAGGACACATTTGGAAAGTGTTTCAAAAACACACTTCGATAAAATCTATAGTTTACCAGGTTTTTTTTGCTTAAAGGCTTTATAAAGTCTGCTAATGCTTAGATCTGGGCTTGAAAACTCTCTGGTAGACTTGGCTCGCGTATAGTGCGATACATCCCGAGGAATAGAATTAATATGTGTTCTGACAGTCAACATATCATTCTCCGTAAATTTTCCTCGAAATGTACGCCCCCTTTTATCAGTGAAGGTATTTTCTTGTTTATAATCGTGCCTTTTTTCTGATTACACCAAAAGTATTTAGAAAAGTGTGTTACGTGGACGTGCAATTCGTGTCGTTCCCAGAAAGTTCGCTGCGAAAGACCAGTCAAATACGACTCAAGTTGAGTTACTTATTGACAACAATTACGAGTTTTTATTTCAAAAAGGTTCGTGTTCAAAAACAGAATTAATAAATAACAAGACAAAAGAAAATCACGAGAAAACATGACTTCCAAGAGGAAACGGAAGCTCTCGAACACCTCCAACCGGTTGTGCGTGGCGCAACACACTACTCCGCTCTCACCGGACCAAATTTTAAACTTAAACAAAGTGTTTCTACGTACTTTAATAAGATCATCATTACCGTCTGAAATGGTGTAGTGAGTGGATGGTTGATTGTCTTTGGCTGTCAACAGGATCATCGTAAGTGCCATTTTTGCGCCTATTTACTCTTCCTATGTGTATTAATCCCATAAGATATGTTCCCTGAGTTGATAAATCAGTTGAATAAAATTTGTTAAATAATGAAAGCCTTCTTTCATAGGATAAGGTTTTACGAGCAAACTTAAATTTGCAAGACACCTAAAATTAATATAATAACGTATTATTTATCATATTGAAATGCCTTTCACAAAACTTACTTCGAGGTTAGGTTTCTCCTTTGCCGGAATTTGGATGTTTTTTCTGGTTTTATATGTTTTGCCAGCAGTTTTGAACTTTCTTTGGGCCGTAGCCACTAACCCGGTTCCACTTTTTCGGAAGTGTCCAATTTATTGACCAGAAAAAAACCGATTGACTGGGTATTTATTCCAATCAGATTTACACCAAACCTGGCATAAATGATGCAGATAACCCGGGGCATCCACTTTTAAAATTTCAGATTTGGACATCCATTCTAAAGGACACTACCCTCTAGAAAAATTTGATAAAAACTGATTGACTGGGCATTTATTCTAATTAGATTTACACTAAACTTGGTACAAATGATGCTTTTCACTCGGGCCTTATACTTTTAAAATTTCAGATTTGGATGTCCATTCTAAAGGACAAAACTACACTACCCTCTAGAAAAATGTGATAAAAACCGATTGACTGGGTATTTATTCTAATCAGATGTACACTAAACTTGGTACAAATAATGCTTTTGATGGCTATTTGATGATTTTCTTGGCTAGTTTATTACAGAAAATATATTGAATTGTTGTCAACTTTGTTTCAATTACGATCCAATTTATTGTCCCAGATCTTGTACAAGAAATGTGCCAGTCTAAAACGAGCTTTAAACCAAACTTGACACAAATTATGCCCCTCACCCGGAGTATACACTGTTAAAATTTCAGATTCGGATGTCCACTCTAAAGGACACTTTCCTCTAGAAAAATTTGATAAAAACTGATTGACTGGGTCTTTATTGTAATCAGATTTACACCAAACTTGGCACAAATGATGCTTCTCACCCTGGGGGGGGGGGGGGTTATCTTGGAAACTTGTTTGTCTTTTTAGTTTCATGAAAAGTAAGAATGCTTTCTAGTAGTTTTTGTGACGTAGAATCCAGTGGCGCACCTAACTTTCATCTGCACATAGTAGTCAATTGGTTTTTGTCTAATTTTTCTAGAGGGTAGTGTGCTTTAGAATGGAGATCCGAATTTGACATTTTAACAGTGTATGCCCCTGGTCAGAAGCATTATTTGTGCCAAGGTTGGTGAAAATCTGATTAGAATAAATACCCAGTCAATCGGTTTTTATCAAATTTTTCTAGAGGGTAGTGTCTTTAGAATGGACATCCGAATCTGAAATTTTAACAGTGTATGCCCCGGGTGAGAAGCATCATTTGTTCCAAGTTTGGTGTAAATCTGATTGGAGTAAATACCCAGTCAATTGGTTTTTATCAATTTTTTCTAGAGGGTACTGTCCTTTAGAATGGACATCCAAATATGAAATTTTTACAGGGGTCCGGGTTAGGAGCATTATTTATGCCAAGTTTAGTGTAAATCTAATTAGAATAAATACTCAGTCAATTGGTTTTTATGAAATTTTTCTGGAGGTTAGTGTACTTTAGAATGGACATCCGAATCTGAAATTGTAACAGTGTATGCTCCGGGTCAGGGGCATCATTTTTAGCAAGTGTAGTGTCAATGTGATTAGAATAAATACCCAGTCAATCGGTTTTTATCAAAATTTTCTAGAGGGTACTGTCCTTTAGAATGGACATCCAAATATGAAATTTTTACAGTGTATGCCCCGGGTTAGGAGCATTATTTATGCCAAGTTTAGTGTAAATCTGATTAGAATAAATACTCAGTCAATTGGTTTTCATTAAACTTTTCTGGAGGTTAGTGTCCTTTAGAATGGACATCCGAATCTGAAATTGTAACAGTGTATGCTCCGGGTCAGGGGCATCATTTGTGCCAAGTTTGGTGTAAATCTGATTGGAATAAATACCCAGTCAATTGGTTTTTATCAAAATTTTCTAGAGGGTACTGTCCTTTAGAATGGACATCCGAATCTGAAATATTAACAGTGTATGCCCCGGGTGAGAAGCATTATTTGTGCCAAGTTTGGTGTAAATCTGATTGGAGTAAATACCCAGTCAATCGGTTTTTATCAAATTTTTCTAGAGGGTACTGTCCATTAGAATGGACATCCAAATATGAAATTTTTACAGTGTATGCCCCGGGTTAGGAGCATTATTTATGCCAAGTTTAGTGTAAATCTGATTAGAATAAATACTCAGTCAATTGGTTTTTATGAAATTTTTCTGGAGGTTAGTGTCCTTTAGAATGGACATCCGAATCTGAAATTGTAACAGTGTATGCTCCGGGTCAGGGGCATCATTTGTGGCAAGTTTGGTGTAAATCTGATTGGAATAAATACCCAGTCAATTGGTTTTTATCAAAATTTTCTAGAGGGTACTGTCCTTTAGAATGGACATCCGAATCTGAAATATTAACAGTGTATGCCCCGGGTGAGAAGCATTATTTGTGCCAAGTTTGGTGTAAATCTGATGGGAGTAAATACCCAGTCAATCGGTTTTTATCAAATTTTTCTAGAGGGTACTGTCCATTAGAATGGACATCCAAATATGAAATTTTTACAGTGTATGCCCCGGGTTAGGAGCATTATTTATGCCAAGTTTAGTGTAAATCTGATTAGAATAAATACTCAGTCAATTGGTTTTTATGAAATTTTTCTGGAGGTTAGTGTCCTTTAGAATGGACATCCGAATCTGAAATTGTAACAGTGTATGCTCCGGGTCAGGGGCATCATTTGTGCCAAGTTTGGTGTAAATCTGATTGGAATAAATACCCAGTCAATTGGTTTATATCAAAATTTTCTAGAGGGTACTGTCCTTTAGAATGGACATCCGAATCTGAAATATTAACAGTGTATGCCCCGGGTGAGAAGCATTATTTGTGCCAAGTTTGGTGTAAATCTGATTGGAGTAAATACCCAGTCAATCGGTTTTTATCAAATTTTTCTAGAGGGTACTGTCCATTAGAATGGACATCCAAATATGAAATTTTTACAGTGTATGCCCCGGGTTAGGAGCATTATTTATGCCAAGTTTAGTGTAAATCTGATTAGAATAAATACTCAGTCAATTGGTTTTTATGAAATTTTTCTGGAGGTTAGTGTCCTTTAGAATGGACATCCGAATCTGAAATTGTAACAGTGTATGCTCCGGGTCAGGGGCATCATTTGTGCCAAGTTTGGTGTAAATCTGATTGGAATAAATACCCAGTCAATTGGTTTTTATCAAAATTTTCTAGAGGGTACTGTCCTTTAGAATGGACATCCGAATCTGACATATTAACAGTGTATGCCCCGGGTGAGAAGCATTATTTGTGCCAAGTTTGGTGTAAATCTGATTGGAGTAAATACCCAGTCAATCGGTTTTTATCAAATTTTTCTAGAGGGTACTGTCCATTAGAATGGACATCCAAATATGAAATTTTTACAGTGTATGCCCCGGGTTAGGAGCATTATTTATGCCAAGTTTAGTGTAAATCTGATTAGAATAAATACTCAGTCAATTGGTTTTTATGAAATTTTTCTGGAGGTTAGTGTCCTTTAGAATGGACATCCGAATCTGAAATTGTAACAGTGTATGCTCCGGGTCAGGGGCATCATTTGTGCCAAGTTTGGTGTAAATCTGATTGGAATAAATACCCAGTCAATTGGTTTTTATCAAAATTTTCTAGAGGGTACTGTCCTTTAGAATGGACATCCGAATCTGAAATATTAACAGTGTATGCCCCGGGTGAGAAGCATTATTTGTGCCAAGTTTGGTGTAAATCTGATTGGAGTAAATACCCAGTCAATCGGTTTTTATCAAATTTTTCTAGAGGGTACTGTCCATTAGAATGGACATCCAAATATGAAATTTTTACAGTGTATGCCCCGGGTTAGGAGCATTATTTATGCCAAGTTTAGTGTAAATCTGATTAGAATAAATACTCAGTCAATTGGTTTTTATGAAATTTTTCTGGAGGTTAGTGTCCTTTAGAATGGACATCCGAATCTGAAATTGTAACAGTGTATGCTCCGGGTCAGGGGCATCATTTGTGCCAAGTTTGGTGTAAATCTGATTGGAATAAATACCCAGTCAATTGGTTTTTATCAAAATTTTCTAGAGGGTACTGTCCTTTAGAATGGACATCCGAATCTGAAATATTAACAGTGTATGCCCCGGGTGAGAAGCATTATTTGTGCCAAGTTTGGTGTAAATCTGATTGGAGTAAATACCCAGTCAATCGGTTTTTATCAAATTTTTCTAGAGGGTACTGTCCATTAGAATGGACATCCAAATATGAAATTTTTACAGTGTATGCCCCGGGTTAGGAGCATTATTTATGCCAAGTTTAGTGTAAATCTGATTAGAATAAATACTCAGTCAATTGGTTTTTATGAAATTTTTCTGGAGGTTAGTGTCCTTTAGAATGGACATCCGAATCTGAAATTGTAACAGTGTATGCTCCGGGTCAGGGGCATCATTTGTGCCAAGTTTGGTGTAAATCTGATTGGAATAAATACCCAGTCAATTGGTTTTTATCAAAATTTTCTAGAGGGTACTGTCCTTTAGAATGGACATCCGAATCTGAAATATTAACAGTGTATGCCCCGGGTGAGAAGCATCATTTGTTCCAAGTTTGGTGTAAATCTGATTGGAGTAAATACCCAGTCAATCGGTTTTTATCAAATTTTTCTAGAGGGTACTGTCCTTTAGAATGGACATCCAAATATGAAATTTTTACAGTGTATGCCCCGGTTTAGGAGCATTATTTATGCCAAGTTTAGTGTAAATCTGATTAGAGTAAATACTCAGTCTCAATTGGTTTTCATTAAATTTTTCTGGAGGTTAGTGTCCTTTAGAATGGACATCCGAATCTGAAATTGTAACAGTGTATGCTCCGGGTCAGGGGCATCATTTGTGCCAAGTTTGGTGTAAATCTGATTGGAATAAATACCCAGTCAATTGGTTTTTATCAAAATTTTCTAGAGGGTACTGTCCTTTAGAATGGACATCCGAATCTGAAATATTAACAGTGTATGCCCCGGGTGAGAAGCATCATTTGTTCCAAGTTTGGTGTAAATCTGATTGGAGTAAATACCCAGTCAATCGGTTTTTATCAAATTTTTCTAGAGGGTACTGTCCTTTAGAATGGACATCCAAATATGAAATTTTTACAGTGTATGCCCCGGTTTAGGAGCATTATTTATGCCAAGTTTAGTGTAAATCTGATTAGAATAAATACTCAGTCAATTGGTTTTCATTAAATTTTTCTGGAGGTTAGTGTCCTTTAGAATGGACATCCGAATCTGAAATTGTAACAGTGTAT
Source organism: Taphrorychus bicolor (assembly GCA_951812265.1). Taxonomy (NCBI): domain Eukaryota; kingdom Metazoa; phylum Arthropoda; class Insecta; order Coleoptera; family Curculionidae; genus Taphrorychus; species Taphrorychus bicolor. The sequence continues at coordinate 70,997,318 of OX638297.1, read as the reverse complement.
GCTCCGGGTCAGGGGCATCATTTGTGCCAAGTTTGGTGTAAATCTGATTGGAATAAATACCCAGTCAATTGGTTTTTATCAAAATTTTCTAGAGGGTACTGTCCTTTAGAATGGACATCCGAATCTGAAATATTAACAGTGTATGCCCCGGGTGAGAAGCATTATTTGTGCCAAGTTTGGTGTAAATCTGATTGGAGTAAATACCCAGTCAATCGGTTTTTATCAAATTTTTCTAGAGGGTACTGTCCATTAGAATGGACATCCAAATATGAAATTTTTACAGTGTATGCCCCGGGTTAGGAGCATTATTTATGCCAAGTTTAGTGTAAATCTGATTAGAATAAATACTCAGTCAATTGGTTTTCATTAAATTTTTCTGGAGGTTAGTGTCCTTTAGAATGGACATCCGAATCTGAAATTGTAACAGTGTATGCTCCGGGTCAGGGGCATCATTTGTGCCAAGTTTGGTGTAAATCTGATTGGAATAAATACCCAGTCAATTGGTTTTTATCAAAATTTTCTAGAGGGTACTGTCCTTTAGAATGGACATCCGAATCTGAAATATTAACAGTGTATGCCCCGGGTGAGAAGCATCATTTGTTCCAAGTTTGGTGTAAATCTGATTGGAGTAAATACCCAGTCAATCGGTTTTTATCAAATTTTTCTAGAGGGTACTGTCCTTTAGAATGGACATCCAAATATGAAATTTTTACAGTGTATGCCCCGGTTTAGGAGCATTATTTATGCCAAGTTTAGTGTAAATCTGATTAGAGTAAATACTCAGTCAATTGGTTTTCATTAAATTTTTCTGGAGGTTAGTGTCCTTTAGAATGGACATCCGAATCTGAAATTGTAACAGTGTATGCTCCGGGTCAGGGGCATCATTTGTGCCAAGTTTGGTGTAAATCTGATTGGAATAAATACCCAGTCAATTGGTTTTTATCAAAATTTTCTAGAGGGTACTGTCCTTTAGAATGGACATCCGAATCTGAAATATTAACAGTGTATGCCCCGGGTGAGAAGCATTATTTGTGCCAAGTTTGGTGTAAATCTGATTGGAGTAAATACCCAGTCAATCGGTTTTTATCAAATTTTTCTAGAGGGTACTGTCCATTAGAATGGACATCCAAATATGAAATTTTTACAGTGTATGCCCCGGGTTAGGAGCATTATTTATGCCAAGTTTAGTGTAAATCTGATTAGAATAAATACTCAGTCAATTGGTTTTTATGAAATTTTTCTGGAGGTTAGTGTCCTTTAGAATGGACATCCGAATCTGAAATTGTAACAGTGTATGCTCCGGGTCAGGGGCATCATTTGTGCCAAGTTTGGTGTAAATCTGATTGGAATAAATACCCAGTCAATTGGTTTTTATCAAAATTTTCTAGAGGGTACTGTCCTTTAGAATGGACATCCGAATCTGAAATATTAACAGTGTATGCCCCGGGTGAGAAGCATCATTTGTTCCAAGTTTGGTGTAAATCTGATTGGAGTAAATACCCAGTCAATCGGTTTTTATCAAATTTTTCTAGAGGGTACTGTCCTTTAGAATGGACATCCAAATATGAAATTTTTACAGTGTATGCCCCGGTTTAGGAGCATTATTTATGCCAAGTTTAGTGTAAATCTGATTAGAGTAAATACTCAGTCTCAATTGGTTTTCATTAAATTTTTCTGGAGGTTAGTGTCCTTTAGAATGGACATCCGAATCTGAAATTGTAACAGTGTATGCTCCGGGTCAGGGGCATCATTTGTGCCAAGTTTGGTGTAAATCTGATTGGAATAAATACCCAGTCAATTGGTTTTTATCAAAATTTTCTAGAGGGTACTGTCCTTTAGAATGGACATCCGAATCTGAAATATTAACAGTGTATGCCCCGGGTGAGAAGCATCATTTGTTCCAAGTTTGGTGTAAATCTGATTGGAGTAAATACCCAGTCAATCGGTTTTTATCAAATTTTTCTAGAGGGTACTGTCCTTTAGAATGGACATCCAAATATGAAATTTTTACAGTGTATGCCCCGGTTTAGGAGCATTATTTATGCCAAGTTTAGTGTAAATCTGATTAGAGTAAATACTCAGTCAATTGGTTTTCATTAAATTTTTCTGGAGGTTAGTGTCCTTTAGAATGGACATCCGAATCTGAAATTGTAACAGTGTATGCTCCGGGTCAGGGGCATCATTTGTGCCAAGTTTGGTGTAAATCTGATTGGAATAAATACCCAGTCAATTGGTTTTTATCAAAATTTTCTAGAGGGTACTGTCCTTTAGAATGGACATCCGAATCTGAAATATTAACAGTGTATGCCCCGGGTGAGAAGCATTATTTGTGCCAAGTTTGGTGTAAATCTGATTGGAGTAAATACCCAGTCAATCGGTTTTTATCAAATTTTTCTAGAGGGTACTGTCCATTAGAATGGACATCCAAATATGAAATTTTTACAGTGTATGCCCCGGGTTAGGAGCATTATTTATGCCAAGTTTAGTGTAAATCTGATTAGAATAAATACTCAGTCAATTGGTTTTTATGAAATTTTTCTGGAGGTTAGTGTCCTTTAGAATGGACATCCGAATCTGAAATTGTAACAGTGTATGCTCCGGGTCAGGGGCATCATTTGTGCCAAGTTTGGTGTAAATCTGATTGGAATAAATACCCAGTCAATTGGTTTTTATCAAAATTTTCTAGAGGGTACTGTCCTTTAGAATGGACATCCGAATCTGAAATATTAACAGTGTATGCCCCGGGTGAGAAGCATCATTTGTTCCAAGTTTGGTGTAAATCTGATTGGAGTAAATACCCAGTCAATCGGTTTTTATCAAATTTTTCTAGAGGGTACTGTCCTTTAGAATGGACATCCAAATATGAAATTTTTACAGTGTATGCCCCGGTTTAGGAGCATTATTTATGCCAAGTTTAGTGTAAATCTGATTAGAGTAAATACTCAGTCTCAATTGGTTTTCATTAAATTTTTCTGGAGGTTAGTGTCCTTTAGAATGGACATCCGAATCTGAAATTGTAACAGTGTATGCTCCGGGTCAGGGGCATCATTTGTGCCAAGTTTGGTGTAAATCTGATTGGAATAAATACCCAGTCAATTGGTTTTTATCAAAATTTTCTAGAGGGTACTGTCCTTTAGAATGGACATCCGAATCTGAAATATTAACAGTGTATGCCCCGGGTGAGAAGCATCATTTGTTCCAAGTTTGGTGTAAATCTGATTGGAGTAAATACCCAGTCAATCGGTTTTTATCAAATTTTTCTAGAGGGTACTGTCCTTTAGAATGGACATCCAAATATGAAATTTTTACAGTGTATGCCCCGGTTTAGGAGCATTATTTATGCCAAGTTTAGTGTAAATCTGATTAGAATAAATACTCAGTCAATTGGTTTTCATTAAATTTTTCTGGAGGTTAGTGTCCTTTAGAATGGACATCCGAATCTGAAATTGTAACAGTGTATGCTCCGGGTCAGGGGCATCATTTGTGCCAAGTTTGGTGTAAATCTGATTGGAATAAATACCCAGTCAATTGGTTTTTATCAAAATTTTCTAGAGGGTACTGTCCTTTAGAATGGACATCCGAATCTGAAATATTAACAGTGTATGCCCCGGGTGAGAAGCATTATTTGTGCCAAGTTTGGTGTAAATCTGATTGGAGTAAATACCCAGTCAATCGGTTTTTATCAAATTTTTCTAGAGGGTACTGTCCATTAGAATGGACATCCAAATATGAAATTTTTACAGTGTATGCCCCGGGTTAGGAGCATTATTTATGCCAAGTTTAGTGTAAATCTGATTAGAATAAATACTCAGTCAATTGGTTTTCATTAAATTTTTCTGGAGGTTAGTGTCCTTTAGAATGGACATCCGAATCTGAAATTGTAACAGTGTATGCTCCGGGTCAGGGGCATCATTTGTGCCAAGTTTGGTGTAAATCTGATTGGAATAAATACCCAGTCAATTGGTTTTTATCAAAATTTTCTAGAGGGTACTGTCCTTTAGAATGGACATCCGAATCTGAAATATTAACAGTGTATGCCCCGGGTGAGAAGCATTATTTGTGCCAAGTTTGGTGTAAATCTGATTGGAGTAAATACCCAGTCAATCGGTTTTTATCAAATTTTTCTAGAGGGTACTGTCCATTAGAATGGACATCCAAATATGAAATTTTTACAGTGTATGCCCCGGGTTAGGAGCATTATTTATGCCAAGTTTAGTGTAAATCTGATTAGAATAAATACTCAGTCAATTGGTTTTTATGAAATTTTTCTGGAGGTTAGTGTCCTTTAGAATGGACATCCGAATCTGAAATTGTAACAGTGTATGCTCCGGGTCAGGGGCATCATTTGTGCCAAGTTTGGTGTAAATCTGATTGGAATAAATACCCAGTCAATTGGTTTTTATCAAAATTTTCTAGAGGGTACTGTCCTTTAGAATGGACATCCGAATCTGAAATATTAACAGTGTATGCCCCGGGTGAGAAGCATCATTTGTTCCAAGTTTGGTGTAAATCTGATTGGAGTAAATACCCAGTCAATCGGTTTTTATCAAATTTTTCTAGAGGGTACTGTCCTTTAGAATGGACATCCAAATATGAAATTTTTACAGTGTATGCCCCGGTTTAGGAGCATTATTTATGCCAAGTTTAGTGTAAATCTGATTAGAGTAAATACTCAGTCTCAATTGGTTTTCATTAAATTTTTCTGGAGGTTAGTGTCCTTTAGAATGGACATCCGAATCTGAAATTGTAACAGTGTATGCTCCGGGTCAGGGGCATCATTTGTGCCAAGTTTGGTGTAAATCTGATTGGAATAAATACCCAGTCAATTGGTTTTTATCAAAATTTTCTAGAGGGTACTGTCCTTTAGAATGGACATCCGAATCTGAAATATTAACAGTGTATGCCCCGGGTGAGAAGCATCATTTGTTCCAAGTTTGGTGTAAATCTGATTGGAGTAAATACCCAGTCAATCGGTTTTTATCAAATTTTTCTAGAGGGTACTGTCCTTTAGAATGGACATCCAAATATGAAATTTTTACAGTGTATGCCCCGGTTTAGGAGCATTATTTATGCCAAGTTTAGTGTAAATCTGATTAGAATAAATACTCAGTCAATTGGTTTTCATTAAATTTTTCTGGAGGTTAGTGTCCTTTAGAATGGACATCCGAATCTGAAATTGTAACAGTGTATGCTCCGGGTCAGGGGCATCATTTGTGCCAAGTTTGGTGTAAATCTGATTGGAATAAATACCCAGTCAATTGGTTTTTATCAAAATTTTCTAGAGGGTACTGTCCTTTAGAATGGACATCCGAATCTGAAATATTAACAGTGTATGCCCCGGGTGAGAAGCATTATTTGTGCCAAGTTTGGTGTAAATCTGATTGGAGTAAATACCCAGTCAATCGGTTTTTATCAAATTTTTCTAGAGGGTACTGTCCATTAGAATGGACATCCAAATATGAAATTTTTACAGTGTATGCCCCGGGTTAGGAGCATTATTTATGCCAAGTTTAGTGTAAATCTGATTAGAATAAATACTCAGTCAATTGGTTTTCATTAAATTTTTCTGGAGGTTAGTGTCCTTTAGAATGGACATCCGAATCTGAAATTGTAACAGTGTATGCTCCGGGTCAGGGGCATCATTTGTGCCAAGTTTGGTGTAAATCTGATTGGAATAAATACCCAGTCAATTGGTTTTTATCAAAATTTTCTAGAGGGTACTGTCCTTTAGAATGGACATCCGAATCTGAAATATTAACAGTGTATGCCCCAGGTGAGAAGCATTATTTGTGCCAAGTTTGGTGTAAATCTGATTGGAGTAAATACCCAGTCAATCTGTTTTTATCAAATTTTTCTAGAGGGTACTGCCCTTTAGAATTGACATCCGAATCTGAAATTGTACAGTGTATGCCCCGGGTGAGAAGCATCATTTGTACCAAGTTTAGTGTAAATCTGATTAGAATAATTACCCAGTCCATCGGTTTTTATGAAATTTTTCTGGAGGTTAGTGTCCTTTAGAATGGACATCCGAATCTGAAATTTTTACAGTGTATGTCCCGGGTCAGGAGCATCATTTATGCCCAGTTTGGTGTAAATCTGAATAGAATAAATGCCCAGTCAATCGGTTTTTTTTTTGGTCAATAAATTAGACACTTCTTCCTTTTTCGCCGACTTCCCACTTTTTCGCCTCTCGTTTTCCATTTTTACAATCACAAAAAATATATTTTAACAGTTAAATGCACATTTTAACACAAATCCATCAACACAATGACATGTCAATATTGGTTGGCACTTAGCTCCTTTGAATATTTACTGGCACTTACCCATACCCCTATCTATGATGTAGTGTAAAAAGCACAAAAACAATTTTTAGGATATGGTTCCTTTCATATATTATTACCTCTGATACTTGGCTTCTTTCTATGATATAAACTAATTTTAGACAAAAATGGCACTTGGCCCCTTTGATATTTCAACGCCTCAATTGTGTAACGAAAAATATTGAGTTATCATCTAAAGTTACCCTATGTTTTAATGCAGAATAAGATAAACTAATGGAAGGTATGGCTGTTTATTAAAAAAAAAGATTTGTGGCAGTTTCATACTTGTTTTTCGATCGCCCTGTTGTAAACATTATTAGGTACGTATTTACAAATTGCGTAATATATTTTTTCTACGACCATGTAAAAATAAACAACTTTCGTCATACCTTGCCCTAGCCGAAAACGTAACTTTCGTCTCTAGTGCGAGAAAACCCCGTAACGTTAACTTAAATTAAGTTGTTTTAATTTCAACTGTATATCGCCAATTAAATGCGATTTAACTGGTCTAATCTTATAAAACACCATGGATAATGGTGATATCATACAAAAACATGTATATTTTGCCTGCCCGGGCCTCAGAAAAGTGATTCAAAGTGTTGAAATTTGACCAAACTGAACTCATTGACAGTCGAGGTGTCATGCTGACAATGACGCGCCTTAACTTTTGAAAGAATTACTCTATAGAGATTGTTTTTAAAGTTAATGAAGACTTAATGTTAGCATGGTCGAAGAAAAAGTATAGTGTTTTACTCGTCAAAAAAGCATTTTCTATCTCTCGAGAACATTACCAAAATCGGCTTCGCCTCGGTTGGTAAACTGTTCTCTTGCGAGAGAAAATGCTATTTTTGGCACTATAGTTTAATACTGTCCTCATTCAGTTTTGTTTTTATATCACGAATTTTAAAGTCTAATAAATTCGAACTCTTGTATATAAACTTAAAAAATAATCATGCGGAAAATCTTTACATGGATGAGTATAACTACCTTTAGAAAATTCGCTTTTTGAGGTGATACCAACCGCTTCTTTAAGAGCAATATTATTAAAGCCATTTACAAAAATATTTTCTAAATCCAAGACTTCGACTCTTTTAAGTACAGGGTGTTTCAGAATGGTGGTGACAAAAGCCTAGAGGAGATTTCTCTGCCAACATAAAGCAAAGTGTTCAAGAGCACATGCGTCCGCAAGTGCTTTGTTCTCGAGATACAGGTTGTTATAGTTTCAATAAAAAATACACATTTATTAATATGAGGCAATTACAACAAATGCTCAAATTGAAGAAGTCCTGCTTCGGTACAGTCAGACAACAGGTGTATAATAATTTTTGTTTGTTCAGTAATTTGAAAATTTAAATTAAAATACTTAATAGCATTGCTTTTAGGCGAGCAAAAGAATAGGTTTTATTTTTTTATTCAAAAATGGTGCATCCTAGGAAAAAATAAGAAGATACTTTTTCTGCTCAGGATAAACGGGAATTTAAAAAATACTTTTTATGTTAAAAAAAATGAACTAGTTACGAAAAGTAAAATATTTCGTAACTGGTGATGAAAAGTTTCTTTCATCACCCTAGAAACAAATAGGTTTCGGTTGTGGCACACCGTTGCTACAGTTTTACGGTTCTAAGTAGATACAAATTGGTTTAAAAGTAAATATTGAATTTAGTAATAATAACTCTCTCTCCAAGTAGGTATTTGTAGTTAAAATTAGAAAAAATCTTGTATGAAACACGAGACGAAAAGCCTTTTTTGTGTATCTCATTCAAATTGCGAGAACTCGCTGCGCTCGTCCCGCAAACATTCATTCGTTACACAAAATCGGACTTTTCGTAACTGGTTAGATAAATAGCTATTTATGTTTTTATTCAAACTTTAACACCCTGTATCTCGTGAACAAAGCACTTGCAGACACATGTTCTCTTGAACGTTTTGCTAGGGCTATAGTCTTTTTTCACCACAACTCTGAAACTCGCTCTGTATACAGTGTGTCGCAAATTGGTATTCCATGTATTGGGATCTCGGAAACTATAGAGCTACGAAGTCGGTTAAATGGGGAAAGTTCTAGACAATTATGTTAGTAATGTAATGACAAAAACGGGGTGGCTGTAACCAATCGGGTTTTTGAGACATTTTGGTAAAACCAAAATGGTGCATTTTTAAAAAACTTTTATAAATCGTTTATTTTAAAAGATAATTGAAATTTGTGAAAACGTTTCTGAAGCAACTTTTTGAATGGAATATACCTGTAAAGGTAGAATTTCGATACAACGTTTCGGTTTTCTGGAACCATCATCAACTTCTGTTTTCTTATGACGGCCATATTGGATTTTTACACTTGTTTACAGGGGACAAGAAATGCGCTTCAGTAATGTATATCAACCCTAGTAAGATTTTATAGTATTTTAAAAAGTCAAGAGAAATGTAGTTTTTACTAGTAGGCGATGGATTAAACTTGACCGTAATATGTGGTTATTATCGCGAATGCGTAAAAACAATATGACAATGGCTGTAAAGGTCACAGAGGAATATTTGTTGAATGCAGAGTTCTTAAAAATTAAATTGAAACAGCTTGGAAATTACTTAAAGTGAGAGAAATTTTGACATGCTGGAGTTTCGTTTCCAAGAAAACAGAAATGTTCAAATTTCAAAAACTGACTACGAAGGAAAATATGCCGAACGAGGAACGACTTCAACATGGTTTAAAACAATTCAAGTCTTGAAGTCTATAAATTTATTGAATTAAAAAAGAAAAACTTCTTACTTCAAGGCTGAGCACCTAAATGAGGAATACACGATAATGGCTCAACTGACAAACAGAATGTTGCAATCCGACATAGAATTACTGTTGGAGCCACCGAACGATAAATTGCGATTCGAAAATTACGCTTGCAAAGCATTTTAAAATCATTCAAAAGACACTCGATGAAGGCTACCAAAATCGATCTTCGCAGAGTGGTTTAAATGTTACCGCGACCAATTTGAAGTCTTTAGATACCGTCAAAGTAATTTAGTTAGATGGAAGCGGGACTAACGTTGACGTATCCACATAAGTTACCTCATATTGTGTATTGGTATACACGGCTAACTCAAAAAAGTTTCTTTTTTAATTGATAGTAATATTTCGTTATCGTGTATTCTGCATTTAGGTACTTGGCCTTGGAGAAAGAAAACCTTTTTTTTCTAATTTTGACATATAAAGTGGCACTTTTCAATACTGATGACAGTGACGTAACGTCCTACTTTTCGTAACTAGTTACGTGTAACAAGTTAAAAGTAAAATCTTTCGTAACTAGTGATGAAAAGTTGGTGTCACCACCAGTTGCAGGTTTCGGCTGTGGCACACCGTTGCTATAGTTTTACGGTATTAAGTAGATACAAAGTGGTTTAAAAGTAAATATTGAAGTTTAATAATAATAATTCTCTCTATCTAAGTAGGTATTTGTAGTCAAAATTAGAAAAAATCTTGTATGAAACACGTGACGAAAAACCTTTTTTGTGTATCTCTCTGTCTGTGTATCTATGTCTGTGTTAAACTATGCCGAGGTCGTTTCTCGTTCCGGATATTTTCCTTCGTAGTTAGCTTTTGAAATTTGAGTTATTCTGTTGGCTCGGAAATGAAATTCCCGCATGTCAAAATTTCCCTTATTTTAAGTAATTTCCAGCTGTTTCAATTTAATTTTAAAGAACTCTGCATTGAACAAATATTGCTTTATGACCCCTACACCCATTGTAATAATGTTTTTAAGCATTCGCGATGATAACCACATATTATTGTCAAGTCCAATCCATGGCCTACTAGTAAAAACTATATTTTTCTTGATTTTTTAAAATACTATAAAATCTAGTGAACGAAATTTTTAGCTTTTTCGCAGGAAAGTTTTTTTTAAAATATGCAAAAAGGCAATATTTACTAATTGGAAATTGAAAACTTATCTGCTTTCAATATTTCCAAAAATTTTGCAGCGTTTAAGAAGGAAACAAACAGAAACAACTACTCTGAGGGCTAATACCCCTGCCGGCATTGAATTACCCTGTTTGTTTCAAAGCTCATTTTATAAAGCAAAAAAATATTAAAATGAATTAATAAAGTAATAAAAAATATCTATGCGAAAAAGCCAAAAAAAATATTAAGCTTTTTGCAAAGATTATAGAACCAGAGTTTAATTACGATATGCGAAAAATGCACACGTATAATTACAATTTGGAAATTTGAAAACTTGTCTGCTTTCGGCATTTCCAAAACTTTGTAGTTATACATTGTGACGCTGCAACGGATTTCTCGGGCGCCACCCTCTATAGTTTTAGTGTGGTAGAGGGTCCACAAATGCCTTTCGGGTAAGCCTTTAGACAGTGGAGAATGGTAATTCCAGGGCTCAATTTGTTAAGTACTTTAGAGCTTTAGTGAAAGACAAGAGACTGCTCAATAGTTTTTATTTAACGTAAGAGACATACATTCAACGAGCTGCTTATAAATCTATAACTTGTCTAACGCACAATATTACAAACAACCAGAGAGGGATATGCGACGGTCGAGAAAGATGATTATAGATATGGAAGGATCAGTGAGTACGGTATCTTGGTTTATAACGGGTTACACGGTAAGGTTAACGTCCAGGAATGAAACGGTTTCACGGTGAGTGACACCCGACTATTGTCAGGCACGGTGTATATAAAGTGGGGCCCGACTACTACCAGGCGCGGTGTTAGTGTGGTGGGGCTCGACTACTGCCAAGCACGGTATATGTAAATGCGGGGGACCCGACTACTGCCAGGCACGGTGTAAATGAATGGGGCCCGACTACTGCCAGGCGCGAGGTTAGTGTAATGGGTCTCGACTACTGCCAAGCACAGTGTAATGAATGGGGGGGACCCGACTACTGCCAGGCACGGTATATGTAAATGCGGGGGACCCGACTACTGCCAGGCGCGGTGTAAGTGTCGTGGGTTAGTGTAATGGGTCTCGACTATTGCCAAGCACGGTGTATCTCTAGTGTATTGCTCATATTTACCCTTTTAATCGGTTTTAAATTTAGTTCTTGATTCTTCAAGAGTCGGAGCCAGAATCATAAAACAGAGCTAAAATAGAACGTCAACTCCCGTGTTAAAAATTTGGTTCGCATTACAGCGCCATCTCTTGGGAAGGAATAAAAGCTCAAGATTGAAGCTATGGTCGAGAGATGGCGTGCTTAACTAATCATAAATAGATTCCTAATAATTTTGTTAGTTCACTCATACGTCGCTAGATGGTGGAGTATTGTTAAATTTAAATATTTGCCGCCATTGTTCAATATTCTCAAGTGCCAATTTATGAAAATCTCAAATCAGATGATATCTTAGTTTGCCAGGTTCCTACTTACGGCACGCGTTTAGCAAAGAACATTCAATAATTATATGTATTATCACCTAAAAGAATTATATGCTCGTTGGTGTTTAGTAAGTAGTTGCTTGACAAACCAAAATGTCGAGTGACTTGAGATTTGTTCATAAATTCGCGCCAGTTAGTATTCAGTTAGTGGTGGCTTTAAACGGATTATATTTTTTAAATTGAAGTAGACGGTAGGAAGTATATGGTAGGAAAATGCATTAAAACATCCCCTATTACAAACCAATCTTCAATAAAATCAATAAATATTTTTCACAGGTACCTAAGTTTATGTCTGCAACATTTTGCCCTATGAGGGCTTTAAACTCTATGGTGAATAAAATATTTATACGGTTTTTTATATGGTGAATAATATTTTAAATATTATTATAAACATAATATTTAAAAAAATCAGTAATTTATTCCCGGCAATTGGTGTTTAGTGAACATACTGGAAAGTTATTATATACTTTTTGACGTTCCATTGTCAATCCGTACCTCTCACTTCCGACAAGACTTTATTTTTGTGGATTGGAAAATCGATGTTTCGGTTCAGGGCTTCCCCAACACGTAGAAACGCAACACCTAATCGTAGACGGCATTTCGACAATCTGAAATATCATACGATCAGCTTATGTTGCTTCTCTTTGTAATTTATACAAAAGGTTTACTTTTACAATATAAAGAATATTAATATAACAATAGTCAATATATGTACTATGTGACAACTGCCGCTCCCAACAAGATTTGTCCTTCGCCAAATTATGTAGATACCTAATAAAATATGGAATATTATAGTCATTCTCAGGAAGATATTCATCTAGCCAGCCATGGAAATATCGGTTTTGTAGTGGCAGCCCTTCTTCCAAAAATTTTTCAACTGAAATCTGGGGAAATTCTTATTTTCTATTGGTATCAATCACATTATGTCAAAATTTAAGAAATTGCATTACCCTTACTTTCTATCCTTGTCTTCTGCATGTATTTTGAGAAAGAGAGCGCAATATTACGTATATTGAAATAAACAAGTGTCCAGAGTGGTTCTGCAAACGTCAAGATGGTTCCTCATTTCAAATTGAAATGTTTGCTAGTGAGTTGGCCAAAATGGTTTTTTTTAAAGGTTCTGCAATGGTTCTCTAGCATTTGTTTAAAGGTGGTAGACAATGATGTATTATTAAATGAAACATCTTGGACTTCCATTGTCTTTATTGAGTTTTTTCACGACGTTTGGAGCAGTGGAATTTCTGTTCGTTTTCAAGTTCATTTAATGGTTCTCTAGCATGTTGGAACAAACCTCATATTAAATCACTACACAAATGTTTTAGTTTCTTGATATTTAGGTAGTTTAAGAAATTAAATGCTCAATTAGGCAAGACATCTTTTTGTGTAAGTAATTTATAACTTAAAATCATTAATCATATATAGTTAACAAACAAAAATACACTTCTCTAAATACCGACACATACAACTGAAAAGGTCAACTTTTATAAGTTGACCTCCAATAATGGAGCTATACCCAAATGACAACTGAAATGATATAACAGTAAATTCATCTGGTAGGAAATATTCTTTTCTTTATGATGGAGAATAATCTCGACTAATATTAACTCGATCCATAGTGATCATCGAGGAACATTATGGATGGTGTATGGATATAGGAATTATGGATAGCATATGGCATATAGGTAACCTATATGAAAAGGCTACTGGGACTCTCACCACGGATCCTAATCACACAATCCAAATCATATGGCAGTACCAGTACTTAAATTCAGTCTGGTAGAAACATAATCTTTTCTCAGGTGATGTTGCTGTGTTTGGAACAATTTTTACTTGACTGCAATCTGCATTCAATTTTAAGCTTGGAAAGTGGTAAACTATATAATATTGTTGCGAACTCGGGGTTCGATAATTCCAGTGTAACGATGTAACACGAAAACACTATTTATTTATTCCACAAATATACTCGACTACTAAATAACTCACTACTTAACACTTTATAGCCTTCTATTATCGCTTCGTAACTTTAGCTTACTTATAGCTCGCTTAAAATAATACTACTACTCGGGCGCTCTATGCGCCTTTTATATACAATCCTAAAATTACAGAAAAACCTAGAAAGTTATTTATAAGAATTCTTGAATAATCTCATATAAAAAAAAAACGGTTGTAAACAACTGCCTTCTAGATTAAGCCAGACGAGCAATAAATCACTCGTGTCAGCCATGACGCGCGCAGCGCGGATAGGTCGCGAAGCTCCACCAACCAACACGCTCCCATGCGTTGCCCCGCCTCCCATGCGGCGTTGCTGCGATCGTAACATTGCCCTCCTCCTAAGTCTGTTCGTCCCGAACAGATAGAGTTCCATGGTATCGTGCTAATCGATCCAAATGAACGACCTTCATCTTTGACCTAGGGGTCCGCTGGATCCTATACACCACATCATTAATCTTCTTTATAATTGTATAAGGTCCTTCCCAATTTTGGCTAAGTTTGGGCGACTTCCCCACCTTTCGCCTCGGATTGTATAGCCACACCAAATCACCATCCTGGAAGCCGCGGGAGTTAGCTAGTAAGTCATATCTTGCTTTGGCTCGATCACTGGATATCCGCAGTTTATTCCTGACTTGCTCATGAACATTGTTCAGCCTCTCCTTAAGCTCCTCCACAAAATTCTCAGAGCTGAGCGACTTTTTCTGGTGTTCCATACATCAAATCCGCAGGAAGCCTCATTTCCCTCCCGAACATCACTTTCGCCGGAGTATAACCAGTGGCTTCATGCGTAGAGCCTCGATATGCCATCAACATGAGAGGTAGATGTTGGTCCCAATCACGCTGATGATCTGCCACCATTTTAGACAGGTAATGTTCCATGGTCCGATTAAATCTCTCTACCATCCCATCCGACTGTGGATGCAAAGGAGTTGTCCTGGTCTTGCGAATTCCGAGAAGTTTCATTTACTAGCACCGTTGCTTCTTGATTAGGCAGGGCGTATGCTTCAGGCCATTTAGTGAAGTAATCCATGGCGACCAAGATGTATTTATTGCCCGACTCAGTCTGAGGAAACGGTCCCGCGACATCAATTGCTACTCTCTCGAATGGAGCACCTACAGTGTACTGCACCATCCGGCCGCGTGATCTTGTTTGAGGTCCTTTTGTGGCACAACAAACTTCGCACTTGCGGCACCAAGATTCGACGTCTTCATGATACAACCCAGTAGAACCGCTCTTTAATTTTGGCCAAGGTTTTATTGACCCCAAAATGACCTCCACTTGTTCCGTTGTGCATTTCCTGTAGTACATCTGATTTTTTGCTATCAGGAACAACCAACTGACTGACTACGGACTTGCCATCCGGACTCTCCCACGCTCTCTTCAGTAGTCCATTTTCTATTTTAAGAGAGTGCCACTGGGCCCATAGCGCCTTCAGGTTTGGACTTTTACCAGCAATTTCTTGCCATTCTGGTCTCTTGTCGTCAGTCTTTGCAGAGAGGATGAATCCAATATCTGGATCATTCATTTGTTCTTCTCGAAGGGTCTGTGTGGTCCAGCCATCGTTTATTTCTACCGACGTTCTCCTTACCAAAGGAAGTCCCTCACGCTGCTCAGTTCTTTGACAATGCCGACAATCTTCTTTACAAGGCCGTCTAGACAATGCATCGGCATTTCCGTGAGAACTTCCTGGTCGATGTTCAATTTGGAAATCGTACTGCTGCAGGCGCTCTATCCATCTGGCTATTTGACCTTCAGAGTTTTTCATCTGTAATAACCATTTCAAGGCTCCATGGTCAGTCCTAATCAGGAACCTTTTTCCATATAAGTAGCGATGGTAATGTTCGACTGCTTTAACGATGGCCAACAGTTCCTTTCTAGTGACGCAATAGTTTCTTTCTGGCTTATTTAAAGTCTTACTGTAGTATTCAATGACCTTCTCTTGCCCGTTTTGTCTTTGAGAGAGTACTGCACCTAGACCACAGTTGCTTGCATCCGTGTCCAAAATAAACAGTCCGTCCTTTATAGGGTAAGCCAAGATCGGACTAGAACAGAGGGCAGCTTTAAGCCTTGCAAACGCCTGACTGCATTCGTGGTTCCACAAGAACGGTGTTTTCTTTTCCGTTAATTTGTGCAGCGGTTTTGCGATGTCGGCAAATCCCTCTACAAATCTCCTGTAGTAAGTACATAGTCCCAAAAAGCTCCTTACTTCGTGTTTGTCTCGGGGAACTGGCCAATCTTTAATGGCAGATATTTTACTATGGCTAGTTTGAATGCCTTGTTCTGAGATAGTATGCCCCAAGTACTCGACTTGCTTTTGGAACAGGCTGCATTTCTTGTAGTTTAACTTCAGGTGAGCATTCCGTAACTGGTTGAAGATTTCTCTTAAATTCTTCAAATGCTCGTGGAAATCACGTCCCATGACAATTATGTCATCTAAGTATACCAGGCAAGTTTTCCAAGTCAGCCCCCTCAAGACAAGTTCCATTAGTCGCTCGAAAGTTGATGGAGCATTGCACAATCCAAAAGGCATAACAGTGAATTGGTATAGTCCAGAACCAGTAGAAAATGCAGTCTTTTCTTTGTCTTCGGGAGCAATCTTTACTTGCCAGTACCCACTTTTTAAATCTAGAGTGGAAAACCACTTTGATCCCGATAAAGTTGCTAGGGTGTCGTCTATACGTGGCAATGGGTAGATGTCTTTCTTGGTCACATCATTAAGTTTCCTGTAGTCAACACAGAACCGCGTTGAACCATCTTTCTTCTTAACAAGAACCACAGGCGACGACCATGGACTAGATGATTCTTCTATGACGCCCTCCTTTAACATTTCATTCAGCAAACTGTTAACTTCCTGTTGTTTAGCCAGAGGGACCCTTCGTGGATGTTGTCGTATTGGCTGGGCATCTCCTGTGTTGATCTTATGGACAACTAAATCGGTTTGACTGTCGTTGCTCTTGAAGTTAAACATATCAGATTCATCCATGGCAAATTTTATGCCAGACTGAAGTTGTTCCTTTGACAGGTGACTCCACTGTCGCTTAAAAGCATCAATAACTTCTGGGGAAGCTTGGTTAGAAGATATAATTTTGGATGTCTCTGCTTCGACACAATTGCATACCCATTGTACAGGCTCATAATTGGCAAGAACTGTTCCTTCTTTTAGCTTGATGGTCCTTTCTCCAATATTGGCAACTCGTACTGGCATAGTCTTCTTCGTGTCGGTCAAAGTTCGGGCTACCATGATTTCAGTCGTCAAATCCAGGTTAGGTTCTATAAGTCCTATGGACCACCCAGGATCATTTTCAGAAGTCACTGTGATAATTTGTTCTGAATTTGGAGGAATTTTTACATCTTCCACCACCAGTAGACGGACACTAGTTTCCACATTTCCATTGGTTAATGCAAACTCCTCATCTCCAAATGTGAGAATATTCCGTTTGTGGTCATAGGAGAATCCATGTTTCCTGATGAGATCCATCCCCAAAATAAACTCGTCTTTGATCCTGGCAACCAACACTTTATGCCGAACTTCGAGTCTTTCTCCAATAATGATGGTGACATCGGCTTCTCCGTCTATAGGGCAAGATTCTCCAGTGACTGATTTTAACATAATAGGGTTGGGCAATGGTTGTATGGTATATCCGACAAGTTTATCTGGCCTTACAATGGTCACATCTGCTCCTGTATCGATGGTAATCTGGATCTTCTGTTCCTTAATGCGTCCGGCCACTGTGAGACTTTTGCCACCCAAATTATTGACTTTAAAGATCCTGGGGGACTTAGCGGCCCCGGTCAATTGCCCCCTTGCATTGACCGGAATTAGTTTTCCTGGGACCTAGGGCGGTCTTGGTCGCCGCTTGGTCTTCTAAACGACGGCGACGGACTTCTTGCCCTATTACGGCAGTTACTCTTGATGTGACCCAATCTGCCGCAGTTAAAACATTTTATGCCCCGATTGTCTGTTGATCGAGGAGTTCTTTCTAACAGGGCTTGCATACTGACTGCCATATCTTTCATCGCTTTATGTAAACTGGCCATGGATTCAGCCATAGACGTATTCTCCTCTTCACCGCAAGTTGCCATTCGTACGCGTGGCGATGAATTAGATGACACTCGTGACGCCTCGAATTCCAGGGCCCGAACTAGTGCCTCGCTGATATTCTTGGGCCTTACAAGACGTAAGTGGTATCTCATGTCACTATCGCGAACTCCCTCAATGAACCTTTCGGCGGCAAATTGCATTTGAAAAGATTCAGGGGCCGATGGATATGCCAGGTGAATGAGTCTGTCTATGTCCGCCTCAAATTCTTGTAAGGATTCACCTGACTTTTGCTGTCTCATCCTCAGCTGGGCCTGGAACACGGTTTCTTTGTGCTCATTTCCAAATCGTAGTTGCAGAGTGTGTACTAAAGCCGCATAATTACTTTGATCCGCTGCCGACAGAGATTGGAGTAACTCAGCCGCTTTTCCACGAAGTGCTACCACTAATGATGTAGCTTTCTGGGGCTCGGACCAGCCATTAGCTTTTGCAGCTGCTTCAAATTGGGTTTTATAAATTTCCCACGCCGTAGTAGCGTCATAATCGGGAGGCTTAATTTTAGCGTTGGCTGTGCTAAAACTATCTGTAGACACGGTGTCGTCCTCAAGTTGTTCCCGGAATTTCTTTTCTAGTTCGAGAACCCTCTGGTTGACAGCTTCGAGTCCTTCGTTAACGCCGTTAACGGATTCGTTAACGGACTGCATTATTCTTTCTTCCAATTGTTGCTCCCTAGCTGCGAGATGGTTCACTAATTCTTCTGTAAACCGTTTCTGTTCTTCCTTTTGTTCTTGATAATGTTTTTTCTGCTCTTCCTTCTGTTCTTGATAACGTCGCTCCTGAACTTGATCACGTTTTTCTTGCTCCTCTCTTTGTTCGTTATAACGTTTCTCCTGTTCTTCCCTCTGTTGTTGCATGAGGGAAAGCAGGGCGGCAAGTTGATCCTCCATCGCTTGATGCTGGCTTCTAGTCACTGGCATAAACAGGTAATGTCCGGCAATGAAGCACTCACTTACAGTTCAGTAATATTGGTCCTCAAATTCCCACTGGAATCGCACTTCTGACACCAATTGTTGCGAACTCGGGGTTCGATAATTCCAGTGTAACGATGTAACACGAAAACACTATTTATTTATTCCACAAATATACTCGACTACTAAATAACTCACTACTTAACACTTTATAGCCTTCTATTATCGCTTCGTAACTTTAGCTTACTTATAGCTCGCTTAAAATAATACTACTACTCGGGCGCTCTATGCGCCTTTTATATACAATCCTAAAATTACAGAAAAACCTAGAAAGTTCTTTATAAGAATTCTTGAATAATCTCATATAAAAAAAAAACGGTTGTAAACAACTGCCTTCTAGATTAAGCCAGACGAGCAATAAATCACTCGTGTCAGCCATGACGCAGCGCGGATAGGTCGCGAAGCTCCACCAACCAACACGCTCCCATGCGTTGCCCCGCCTCCCATGCGGCGTTGCTGCGATCGTAACAATATTATGTAACACATAGGCATAAGCATGGTTAAATGTACTGTCTTATCTGTCTATTCCCAGGGTATTTGGACACTAAGGTAATTTCTGGGGGAGTATATTTGGTACTTTTGGAAATCTTGTTCATGGTTGATGGTCCAGTTCAGTCCTTCTTTCATCAATAACTGCTTGAATGTGGTCTTCCTGTCTCAATTTTTGTAACTCTACTCTGGCATCTTATTTTGCAGAAGTTGGAGGTTGCAGGTTGCAGATGAGTTTTCTGGGTCATGCGATGAATTGTGATAATAGTTCTGTGTGGTAGTTAGTTGCTTATTAAGCCAGTTTCCTTTTTCTACATTACAAACGTAGCATAACAATTGGATTTGAGCAAAATTTGAGAAATAAAGTAGTTATGTTTGAAAATTTCAAAATTTTGAGGTTAAAACCCGATAAATTCGTTCGTTAAGCTCGATTCGCACCACTCTCCGATCTAGTAACTTTTCTGGTAACTTTTCAATTGTTTTTAAAAGGTGCGTTTACAATGTCATGGGTGGCTAGATGAATATCTTCCTGAAAACGACTATATTAAGGAAATTTTGTGCGCAAGTGATGATATCGGTACTTTATATTTATGTTCTTTATACTGTATACTTATTCGTACGAGATTGTGGAAAAATTTAATTTTATATACTACGTAATGCACCTTTTTTCTATTATAAAAAAGCGTATTAGGTACCCAATGTATGACCAACCCTGTCCGCGTACGAGTGAAACGTATTAACCCAGTAATAAGTAATGTATAGCTTACCTTAAATATTTTTAAACGCAGCACAACACCAACTCACTTTTTATTACTTTTATATACTTTAGTTAACTTTGTCGCCTTAAAAACCTACAATAGTTCAAAAATTTCAAATTCCAAAACTTCAAATTTTGACAGTTCGGTAGCCATTTTGAAGTTGGCCGTCGGGAATGGACGAAATTCATGGGGACGCAACCCAACAAACGCCGGGCGAGCGCCATCTTATGTGTTGGAATAAAAGAAAATTGCAAACCAAGTTGGATAATAAGAGTGGATAGGGCCTGGCCAGAATGCCCAAAAACTGTCACGCGGCCGTCTTTTATAGCTGAACAACAATACCCTTCGATTCTCTCCTGGGATCCAAGTGCAGGTCCCGAGATCAAAGGTATTAGTTTCATACGAGGTTCACAGAAAATACTCTACTTTAGATATTGACATCCTCTTATTAACCAAAGACTGTTAACCTTGTATGTTTACCTTGACACCGGATTAATTACGTTTACACCGAAATATAGTCCACGTTTAGTTTTATCTCACAATTAATTTGTCATCCCCTAAAACTGATAAAGAAAATTAGTAACTTCGTTACAACATAAAGAAGGAAACAAATAGAAACAACTACTTCGAGGGCTAATACCTGCGATAACCTTGCTTGTCACTTTTGATTTGTGTGTCAAAGTTAATAAATGTGTTTGGGTCTTTTTCGGTCATCTTCTAGAGGATGCTGACGACGGAGGTTGAGGTTTGTCGCCTCTAGAAAGTAATTACGCAATTACTCCGTCCAAAAGAGAGTAGTAAGTACTTTTGGTTAACATATACATTTAAGTAACTTTGACCCACATTTCAAAAAGAAACTTTAATTTATCTTTATGTTATTTTTTTGTTTTATTCTAAAGCACTTTCTTTTATTTCATTTTTGCTTTTATGTATGTTTTCTATGATATTTAAGCCTTGAAACAAATAGTATAATTCAATGTCGGTAGGGGTATTAGCCCTCGAAGTAGTTGTTTCTATTTGTTACCTTCTTTATGTATAACTACAAAGTTTTGGAAATGCCGAAAGAAGACAAGTTTTCAAATTTCCAAATTGTAATTATACATCTGCATTTTTCGCATATCTGAATTCAACTCTGGTTCTATATTCTTTGCAAAAAGCTTAATATTTTTTGGCTTTTTAGCATTGATTTTTTTTTATTACTTTATTAATTAATTTTAATATTTTTTTGCTTTATAAAATGAGCTTTGAAACAAACAGTGTAATTCAATGCCGGTAGGGGTATTAGCCCTCGGAGTAGTTGTTTCTGTTTGTTTCCTTCTTAAACGCTGCAATATTTTTGGAAATATTGAAAGCAGATAAGTTTTCAATTTCCAATTAGTAAATATTGCCTTTTTGCATATTTTAAACAAGAGTTTCCTACGAAATAGCTAAAAATTTCGTTCACTAACATATTTCGCAGAAAATAACTTTCTTGTAACTTTCATAACTATAAAATCTTAATAGGGTTGTTATACTTTATTGAAACGCATTTTGTGTCCCCTGTAAACAAGTGTAAAAATCCAATATAGCCGTCATAAGAAAAACAGAAGTTGATAATGGTTCCAGAAAACCGAAACGTTGTATTGAAATTTTACCTTTACAGGTGTATTCCCCTCAAAAAATTTCTTCAGAAATGTTTTCAGAAATTTCGATTATCTATTAATATAAAGGATTTATAACAGGATTTTAAAAATGCACCATTTTGGTTTTCCCAAAATTTTTCAAAAACCCGGTTGGTTACAGCCACCCCGTTTTTGTAATTACATTACTAACATAACTGTGCTACAGCTTTCCCCATTTAACCGACTTCGTAGTTCCTATAGTTTCCTAGATCCCAATACGAGGAAGACTAATTTGGGACACACTGTATAACAGAATACGTTCATTATAAAATTTCATCTAGTTGGCTGTGAAATGTCAAAAGAAAAGGATGGAGAAACAAAAGTCCATTGATTTTGATTGTCATCCTTATCTGTCAAAATTTCATAGCCTGCTAGATGAAATTTTATAATGAACACCCCGTACTTTAAGAAGAAAACCAAAACAATAGCTTGGAGTTCAAAATAAGGGTTATGGGGCGACAAAGCTTCTTATCATTTGATTTCATTAAATAATTGTAAACAAACCAGAAATCGAATTTAAAATCTTTTTGTGCTCCAACCTCCAAGAAACCAAATATGAAATGACATTCATGACAATGTCAGATAGTCGTAGTGCTTCTGCCGTTATGCAAAGTTGCAAAATTTAAAGAAAAATGAGACAATAAAGAAGCGAACTAAAGAAAAACCGTGACTGAACTAATCTGATCAAAGAAAAAAATAGAATTGCATGATTTCGTATTTCGTTTGAAAATGTCACACCAAAAAATTGTCGGTATTTTGCACAGATGAAAGGAGTGGAGTGCTCGTTGGTGAGGGTATTTGCCCTCGGAGTAGTTGTTTTCTTCT
Organism: Taphrorychus bicolor; assembly: GCA_951812265.1. Taxonomy (NCBI): domain Eukaryota; kingdom Metazoa; phylum Arthropoda; class Insecta; order Coleoptera; family Curculionidae; genus Taphrorychus; species Taphrorychus bicolor. The sequence continues at coordinate 70,974,843 of OX638297.1, read as the reverse complement.
TAATAGCTGCAATATTTTGGTCTCTTTGGCCTATTTTAAACTAGTGTTGTAGCTAAAAATTTCGATTACTAAATCCTTTTCTATCAAAAATTCATAGTCAACTTGACGACACTTTTTCCTAAAAAATAATTGGTCTTTTGCAAAGGTGGCATTAATAAAATAACGAAATATTATTTACACAAATTTATTTAATAAATTTAAATACAAATAAAATTACTGCAAAACCATTCTGCCGAATCACAATTAAAATGCAGCTAGGGGTAAAAACTTACAATAGAAACTAAAAAGTCCTCACTGCAAACAGTCTTAAGATTCGTACAGACACTGTTAAGGGGTAAGTTTGAAAAAAAAACTATTTAATCGAAGTTACGTGAGAACCTATATTATATTCAGTGAGGTAGGATTTGTTTTTATTCTAACAGAATAAAATTAAAAAAAAACAGTAAAATGTAAAATTTTCAGTAAACTCGACACTAAAATTAAAACTACCTAGGGATAAATAAAATATGTACAAATTGGAAATTGTTTCATATTCCACTGACGGGGCTTAATATATTTCTTTCAAACAATATCACTACAATGATCATATCTCTATCTACGGGCCATTGCATTTCATATGTAATTCTCGAACCAGTTTAGAACAAAATTTATTGTGCTCTAAACGTAAAGATGATACATAATAATATAATATAACTGCTATGAAATCGTATATTATGTATACACCAAGTAAATGTTTTTAAACGTAAATTATTCACGAAGGAATTGCCTTTATCTGACAATTTTACATGTATTTTCAAGCCTATTATACAACCTGGGTCTTTAAATACTCTCTATTCACCACTAACACTTATTTATGTCAAACAAATCCTTATGTTTCAGAGGCGCCTTACAAAACTGTATCAATGCAACGTTTTGTCAAGTGCCACGATAACACCCTATTTCCTATTATCTATTTAACGTTTATGTTAAATTCTTTGACTCAAGCAATCCTTTAAACAATCTCCAATGGATTTAATGAAAATGTTTCTGAAGTAGACAACCGCAGAAACGTTTTCGTGATAAAAATGCATAAATGAACACATAATATATACTTTATACAAAATGCAACTAGTATAAAATTTCACTAATGTTTTACGATATTTTTTATACTGAACAGTCTTAATTTTTGTATTGGTTAATAAGTATAGTGTCAAGTAAAAGAATACCTATTCTTGTTTATAAAATTATGCGTATTTTTTTGTTCAATATTATTTAATTTCGATACTGATTTTGACCGAGATAGACTCTTTATATTCGTTTGTCTAGACAGCTCCACCCGAAAGCATTACAGTATTAGGTTTCCATATATTTGAGGATCTTAACCATACAACTGGTGTTATTAGAAAAAATACATTAATGTTTTTATTAAAACACCTTTTTGATTAAAGATTTTTGCTCTAACTAGTCTCATTTAGTAGAATATTAGAACCTTTGTTTAAAGAATGATGTACTATTAAGCGAAACATCTTGGAATTCCATTGTCTTTATTGAGATTTTTTACACGACTTTTCGATCAGTGGAATCTCTGCTCGAAACGTCGTGTAAAAAACTCAATAAAGACAATGGAACTCCAAGACGTTACGCTTAATATTAGAACCTCACAATCAGGTTCAGAACTGTGTTCTGGGTAAATTTTAACCTTAAATTCAAATATTAATTAAATATAATGTGAGAAAATGATACTGAAGTACATAGGTAACTGTCTAGGTCAATTTCTGTTCCAGAAACATTTCTAAAAACAGGACATCACGGAAAACAAACACTGTAATTACGTTGTATAACAATTGCTATCAATATCCGTAACAAACGAATTATGTCACTTATACAGGGTGTTCCAGCCGAGAGTGATCCATTTTAAATGCTTATAACTTTTCAACCATAGACAGCTACCTGTGGTTTACGCCATTCCTTTTCTCTAGATCTAAAGTTTTCTTTTAGTTGGCATCAAATTTTGTAGACACTATACAGTGTGATAAAAAAAATTCCTTTTTCTCAAAATAAAAATTCTCAACTATTTTTAATGGAACACCGGATTTATATTTTTAATTTTTACAGCTAAAACTTCAAGTTTCAAGTCCGAAGTTTATCGGTACTTGGATACCTGATCATGACTCTTAATTGTGGCGTCACAATATACAGGGTGTTCCATTAGAAATAGTTGAGAATTTTTAAATTCAAAAGAAAGGATTTTTTTTGCTCCCATTGTATAAGTGTTTACAAACCTTGTTGCCAACTAGAAAAAAACTTTAGATCTAGAGAAAATGAATGGCGTACACCGCAGGTGGCTATCACATATACTTTAAAAGTTATAAGCATTTAAAATGGGTCACTCTCGGCTGGGACACCCAGTATTGAAGAGCTGTTCCGTCCCTGCTGTACAGGGTTATTTTGTCTAATTCGACACGTTACTGTGGGCTCATTATTAACGTTAGCAAAAAAATGTTTATACAACATTTGGAGAGTTTCTCAAATGTTTCTATGACACGCCACCCGAAAAAACAAATGAACATCATTGACCGTAAAAATGACTCAAAATTATGCTTTTTTTAATCAACCAGCCCTGTGTATTAGTGCATATTTAGTTTCCTTATTTCTATCCTTTTCAAATATACAGTGCCAGTTTCTAAAATGGAACAAATTCATTAAAAAAAAAACGTATTTTTTTGGAAAAATGCTTGGACCCGTCGATTTATATTTTAGATTGCCTTCTTTTTTGTAAAATAAACCATTATACATGTTGTCCCAATTTGGAGATAGGATGTCATCAATTGTTTTTTTTAAGTGACAACTGCTATTTTTTGTCAGCTATTTTCATAGTGTACATCAAGTTATACACAGTAGCCAATTTTCAAATTTTTAACAACAGAAACGTTGCGAGCACAAATAACATGGTGTTCTCTGACGAATCGACGTTTACGCTAAATGGTGAGGTAAACCGACAAAATGTTCGTTATTGAGCAGACGAGAATCCCCACTGGATGAGAGAAGGTCACAGTCAACGCTCAGAAGAAGTCAATGTTTGGGAGGAATTGTCGATAATCGGACCAATCTTTTTTGAAGAAAATCTCAACGGAGCGAGATATTTAGAATTTTTGGAAGAAGAACTAATTCCAAATTTGGTTTGAATTGCCATTGGCATTCAATGCATGAATAACATTGAATGGCATGGAATGGCCACCCAGGTCACCTGATCTGACACCAATGGATTTTTTTTGTGGGGTTACTTAAAAAGCTAAGTTTACCAAACGAAACCTGAAAATGTTCAGGAGTTGAAAGCACGAATAAGGCATGAGTGCAGACTAATTTCCCCCAAGTAATTGCAAACGTGCAAAACGAGTTTCAGTTACGTTTAGGGTATTGCCAACGAGGGAATGGACATCATTTTGAGCATTTATTGTAGAATATTTATTAATATGAATTGATGTTTGAAATAAAATAAGAACTCTGAAAAAATACTTTTCATTTCTCTACAGATTCTGCTCTCTTTGAAATTTTAAAAAAACAACTCTGAGTAGTTATTTAGTATGTTCAAAAAGCTCGAGAGCTTGAGAAATTACTTTATATTTCCTGAAAACTTCCAAAATAATGATTGCTATTTTGCAAAACGAGTTAGAATGCAAAGAAAAGTCTGAGCAAAATCTTTGTACTTCTCTAGAACCTCTGTTCTCTTTCTGAAATTCTAAAAAACAATTATAAAGCTCAAAAAAAAATCAAGAGCTTGAGAAACTACTTTTTGTTTTCTGAGAACCTTATTTTATTAAGATTTATGTTAATCAAGTGTTTTAAAATAAACAATTTCGTTTTTGTGATAAACTCTCTTTATTCAACAATAAGTTTAATATGGAGAGATTTACAAATAGATAAAAGGTAGATTTATATGATTGCTTCATATTGTGCCGCAGAAATGCTGAACGAGCGAGGGAAATGTACCATGAGCGTTTTTTAGAAAGACGACAACCAGGTTTAGTGACTTTCAGTAGATTGCGAGATAATTTATTGGAGTATGGTTCATTTAACAAGCCCAACAGAAACAGAAATAGCGACGAAAATTTAGTACTGCAAAGTGTCCTGGAAAATCCGCGCACATCGCTTCGGCAAATCGAAACTAATGTGGAAGTGTCTAAAACTACCGCCCAACGAGTTCTCAAAAAGTTTAAATACTGCCCATATCGTTAGCACATTAGTCAGGGACTTCGAGAAGGAGACTTAGACAGACGGTCAGTATTTTGCAACTGGTTCCTCAGAAAATGCAGGAATCTCCTATATTTCCTTTAAAAATGCTGTGGTCGGACGAAAGCAAGTTTACTAATTGTGGTGTCTTTAATAGACATAATAATTTTTATTGGGCCGACGAAAATCCATTTAGAAACCGCGAAGTGTTCACCATCAAACAAGATGGCGATTTAATGTTTGAATAGGTATTTTCAATGGACATGTTTTATTTAACATTTTTAATGACAACCTAACAGGACCAAGATATTAAGCAATTCTTGAAAATTACGTAGAACCCAGTTTAGAACAGTTGCCTCTTCATGACATAGCCAACATGTGGTTCTAACAAGATGGCGCCCGTGCACACAATTCTGCAATTATTTCTAATCGCCTAAATGAAGAATATGGAGATAATTGGATAGGAAATCAAGGTCCTATTGCGTGGCCTGCCCGCTCACCTGATTTGACGCCCCTTGATTTCTGTGTATACCTAAAAACCTGTGGATACCTAAAAGATAAAGTGTATTACACTAATCATAATACAGTGGAAGAACTTGAAGCAGCCGTTCGACAAGCAATTCAAGAAATGCCACGACAAATGGTCGAAAATGCTCGTTTGGCTATGATTGAGAGGTGTACATTGTGTATTAACAAAAATGGAGGTCTTTTTGAACACTTTATTAACTAATTTTATTTCGGTTAATTGTTGATTGTTATTTGTTTAATTTCATTTATCGTTGTAAGTTAGAAATAATTGTTGTTCCTATTTTTTTCAATTTAATTTTCATAATAAGAAAAATTTTTTACATATGGTACCTAATTAATTTACAACTTTGTTTTAATAAATTACTTTCTTGTTTGAATAAAAAAAAACAAAATAATTGATTAGCTGCCTTTGTTTTCACTGCCAACTAAGTGAAAAAAATGTTTTTTTTTTAATAAATTTAATTTTCCGCCTATAGGGCGTATAATAGGACGGTATTAAGATAGGGCTGAAAAGGTCTTGACTATGGTTGCAAAAAATCTAAAATGTCTAGAAAAATATCGTCAACGTCAATCGATTGGTCATAGTAGATAACCCAAAACTGCCAAATTTTATTCAAATCGGATTCAAGATGGCGAGATTATTGCAGGTTTTCAAAAAACACAATTTTTAGATTTAGCCCGATATTTTGAAAACCCTTGTAGATATCGTGGATGTTAATATCGCATCTGATTGGGCTTGGAACAGCACAACTTTTTCCCCATTTAACTGAAACTGTATCTCTTGCCGTTTACGAAACTCCTCATGTATATCATTTTATCATGGGACACCCTGTATGTGGACTACACAAACCGAATTACTAATATCTTCGATATGACGACAAAACCACCAGAACTGAAAAACAAGATGAGGACAAATTAGCGCGATATTTAGAACCCTAAACCGCAAGAACGGATTTCAGCAATACGAAACACTTTCACAGATTCGAAACACATATAATCCATGGTTGGATGGTATGTTTCAATAGCGATTCGTTGATAGCGTGTCATAATAGTTATTTATGTATTAAGAGCGAAAAGTACAACTTTTTTGCTCGGAGAGTGAAGTTTGCCGCTCGTCGCGAAGCGGAGAGCGGCAATCACTCGAGAGCAAAAAGTTACTTTTTGCTCGAAATGCATACAACGTTTTTTCTGCAAACGATGAATTTCAAATAATGTGAATCACAACTGTGCATAACTGAAGACACAATCTGTAAATTTAAATCAAAGTGACAATGACGTTTTTAATAATTGGTTGAGTGGTGGTAGTTGCTATTGACAGCAAGCGATAAAATCTTTTTCGCTTGCTGTGCTGGGCAACACGCGGAAAAGTAAACTCACATTCTGATCCTCAAAAAAGGTTAGGTTTTCGTTTGTCTAATGAAAGCGTAAAATGCGTCATTATTTGACGATTGTAGAAAAAAATATTTATAAAACTTTCTATAAACATTTTGTTCTAACTTCAACAATAAACCCACAGTAACGTGTCAAATAATGCAAGATAACTCTGTACAGTTTTAAGTACTACGGATCTTACATTATTTACAAGACTATAGATATTTTACTCACTTGTTCCATTTAAAATTCTAAGACTTTAGACATACTGTTGACGATCGTTTTTTGTACTTTCTGAGAACTAATTTTACCAAATATTACATATAACTTACTACGCCTTAATTTTTAAACAAATCCTGGAGAATGGGATTTTAATGCATCGACTTTAATTACGGTAAATTATTATATTGAGAACTTCATTCGTATGCTAAAGTTTGCATCTCTGTTACGGTGAACTAGCGAATAAGTCCTGAAAAAATATCTCGGTATTTTTTGCCAAATTTTTGTGTGCAAACTTTCCATGCATTAGCAAGAATTTTCATTCATGCCCCTGGTCTTGCAAGGAATTTGTAATACAAAAGCAGTCAAATTGGTTGTAGGTTGATGAGAGAAAAGGGTCCGATAAACACCTCCTACTTTTTTATTACATAATCCTTTTCTTGTCAAAAGTTCCTAAACAACTTGATGATTTTTATTAGTGAATTGACGTTCATTAGCCGACTGCGATTAAAGGTTAATCGCACGAATTGTGAACAAGACGAGTGGTAGAGGAAAAATTATCAGTCTAAATAAATAAATGTCTGTCAGTCTCTGCCACTGAATACTACCTATATCTAAGCGACGTAATGAGCAAATTAACTTAAGACAAACGCGCTGCAGTTTTGATTAAGTACCTACCAAATTACAAGACTTAAAGAAAGTAGGACTGATGTTTTTTTGGCAAATTTTAATCTTACTTTCAGTAAGCCGAAAAAATTAATTTATTAACTAAACACTAACGTAACAAAACTAGCGTTTTTTGGATTTTAAGTCTAAAATCGAACACCTTTTTTTGAGATCAACTTGAAAATTATTTTCTATTTTAAAGCATTTTAAAGGCTTTATTTACCACTTGTAATTATCTTAGCAACGCAAGAGAAATATGAAAAGGAAATTATTCAATTGATGAAATGGACCATTTAAGGACATCAAAAATTAACACTGAAGAAGCTAGGGAAACTTTCAGAAGAAAACTATACTTAAATATAATAAACACCCTTTCGGGTATTGATGTTTCTTTTTAAACATTGTCATGGCAGAGTTTTTAATCTAATTTGATGATAGTTTATAACTGTTGGCAGTTTAAATGGCAGTGTTAATAAAACAAGAGATTGAATGCGTTACGCTTTAAAATAAAACCATGTAAAAATGAAAAGGACTAATATAAAACAGGAGAGGGGAGAAAAAGTGTGCGAATGTGTCTGCACTTAAGCCGAGAGAGATCTTAATATGCTGATATCTGTTAGTAAAATAATATTAGTTACACGTTATTTCACTCTAATTAAGGTCTTTAGAATCGCAACATTAACCCTATATAGGTACTTTTACGATCGTGTTTTGTTAATTGATTTATTGGATAATTTGTGTGTGTGTGTGTGTGTGTGTGACAAAATTCTACTTGTAAACCTGTAGGTACAGCGTATTTTTAAAAAACTCTCTTCGCATTAAGAATTTATATCTTTGATTCATTCTTAAGCAAACTTAAGCAAAACTTAACTCTTTCCAAGCATGTTGCTTTGTATTTTTTTCTCTTATTTTGGTTATTCAATACAAAACAATGTTACTATGCTAATGCAAAAGAACAAATCTGATATTGATCAAAATTGTATTTTTTTTGCGTTGTGTTTTTTCGTATAAAAAAATATGAATTTAAAATATTGAATGTAAAAAAAACTTGAAGCTTTTGATTAATTGGCGGTATTAAATCCACTGTTATTTAATTTGCTACACGAGAATAAAATCCAATATCTCCAAAATCTCTGTCCCAAGCCAGATTGCAAAAAAGCTGAGGGGGTGGAGTACCAACTGAAAAAAAAAGGTTTTCAGCTGGCCTGGCAGTGTTCTATACAGTGTCGACGCGATAAGTAGGACATCAGCCTGCCCTTATACGTAAAACCCACATCACTCAGGTTAGTTTTGGAATTTAGACCCTCGTATTCCGTCCGAAAACGCCACAGCAAAAAATTGTTCGGTATTTCGCAGATATGAAAGGAGTGCTCGAACTGTTTTTATTCTTAAACTGTGACAAGACTATGGAAAAATTATTATGATTTTATTCAACCGAAAGAATGAACTTTCTTGATATTAAGAAATTGAATGAAATGAACAATGACCAAAAAATCCATTTGATGATTTAAGGATACGTCCAAGACAACTATACGGCTGCGAGCTGCCATGCAAGCGCCGTAGAGAATGATATAGTCATAAACCTGGGCAAAAGGGCCATCGTATTCTACGCAGAAATAATAGTAATAGTTGAAACAATGGTTCTAGTGATCCCAAGTATACATTTGACTGATGATTGCTTGGTGTGGATCAATGAAACTACAGGGTGTAGAAACGTTGTATAATGTCGACGTTTCGGCACTAAATTAGTGCCATCTTCAGAACACTAAAAATTTTGTTTATATAATAGAAACACTTATGCCCGTTCTCACCAATTACCCACTTATGTCAATCTGTATTGCACCATTCCTTCTAAATAAAATCTTACGCAAGTGTCGGATAAATTTGGCAATGTTGTATCTCCCCGACGAATTCTAGGGATTTTTCATTTTCACTAATAATAGAACCTATAATAATCATTTTGGCATTTGTCAACCGGAGCATTAAAATTGCACAGATAAAATAAATTAGCCCAGCTCAGAGACCAAGAGATCCTGCACAAATTCCCTGAAGAGGTAGTATTACTGAAGTGGTCTTGTTATTGTTGTTTTAAGACAATATGATGCTAGTTACGTCCATGGGCCAAGGTTAAACAGTGCGCCAAGTGTTTGGAATTCTTTTTAAAACCAAGAGCCAGGAAAATCCATATTAAGGCTATTTATAAACAGATTAAGCCATTTATTTGTAACATTTGTGGCCGCAAGAGTTCTGCTAGAGGTGCGTTACTATCCAAGAAGTTTAAAAGTGATTTTTGATTGTGATGGTTTAAAGCCTCACAAGTGCGATCATTGCCAGTTCTGAAAGGGAGACCAGAGCAGTCTTCACCAGTATGTGATATATGTGAACACAAAATGAAATGTGAAAAAACAATATTCCATTTTTATATATAAATTAATTAATTATTGAAGACCTAAAATGGAATAGGACAAATTCTTCCACTGGAAGCTTCCTGTTCGAAACCCAGTGACAGAGAACAAATGCCAGTCCAAGGTCCCGCGAGAAATACAGCTTACTAGAATCCAACAAGTTTGCCAGCGTCCAGACTAGACAAAAGGCCAGGAATATCTCAGTACACCATTGTAAATATCTTCGGGAACGCCTCTATGCATCAGCATAAAATTCCTTACGAAAACATAAACCAGAGAGACGTAAAAAAACCTTGTTGATGGGGCAAAGAAATCAAGGTCCAGAAAAAGAAGAAATGATGAGCAAAAAGATAGCAACATAGCAAGAAAAGTGATCCGAAAAGAGAAAAACAAATCACGAGAAAGAAATTACCCGTATACAGGGGGTCCTAAATAAGAACTAATGGCAGGGGATATCAGAGACGATAAGAAATCGAGATCTGCTTTCGGAATTTCTAAAACCTTATAACTATACATAAAGTAGGAAACACATAGAACTAATTACTCCGAGGGCTAATACACTTACCGGCATTGAATTATACCGTTCGTTTCAAAGCTTATTTAGGATATTAGCTCGGACTAGTTGATTCCTTCTTGATGGCTACAATATTTTGAAAATATAGAAAGTTTTTAAATTGTAAATATTTGCATATTTTAAAATAGAGTTTTCTGCGCAAAAGCTAAAAATTTCAATCAAGAGCGAGGAATTTTTTAAAAATACGTAAAATTCTTCTCCTTTTAACCGTAAAAGTTTTATTATGCAGATGCGTCACGTGCAAGTTAATGCACATTGTCGATCCTAAGAGGGGCTTTAGATCATACTAAAACTTACACAAGTACGTTGCGATTCTAAAGACTACTTTACACCTTAGAAACAAAAAAAATTAGTCGTATAATGTACTTTACGTGGAAAATATCTCCGCTGCTACGTAATAAACACACATATGCCTCGTTACACTTACTTATGGACCTAATATTAAAGTTTCGGTTTTATTGCGAACACATAATTGTTTTAACTAAAAAAGAAAATGAACCTACTTATCCGAACAATATTTACCTACTTAAAAGGTTTCGTAAACTCGAAAACCGCATTAATGGCAGTGGCGGCTAAACTGGTTGCTTAAATGATCAGAGTCATTCTCAAAACCGATCCGGCCTTGTAACTCCTGTCCTTTATCCTAATTTACACTCTTTACTCTACATTATACATATACAGCCTAGACTGAAAGATTTCGCATTTTACACACAGTTCGACGATACTATTCACATTATACCACTTAGACCAGGGAGGAATCACGTTGAAAAAGTACTTTGATCGTTTATTTGGAAATGCGTTATACTTTGTTGAGACTTTTTGAAAAATATTCGCGATTCTACCCTGGTGTTTACTCGAACCACTATTTGTAGCACTTCACGAATCTACCAGATTGCAGTCATCACATAAAAACCATACTCAACTTCTGCTACTTCAGGAACATTTATTTGAATATAAAATAAAAAAAAAAAATCTTATTTTGTCTCATAAGAGAGTGTGTTGTCCTATGCTTCTGAAGTAGCGACCCGGAATTTTGAAACACTGAACGTTTTGTATTCAAGGTGATTAAAATTTAACCAAATGAAATCCGAACGATAGAGATACTTACTGTATTAGTATTGGTGCGGCCTACTATGCGGAGGGCACAGGCCGTATAAAAGTGCATGACGAAGCTGCATTTTCCGGCCTAGTGCGCTCTATAGGAAGTGTTGGCGCGTGACCTCGAAACAAAGTAACATCCGGAACACTCGATGCTTGAGTCGGTGCGCGGCTAGGGATTTCGGAGGTTATCGAGAAGGCCTTTTATCCGTATATAAGGAGTGGGACGAGTGGCGTTAGTTTTAAGTTTCAAGTATGACGCGTTGTAGTAAAAGAATATAACAGTGTAAGCAATTTAGTTAACGATTTGTTGGAGTTGTAAAGTGTGAATAAATTGTGCTTATTGTACAAGTACAAGACTGTTTTATCCACGGGAAAATCGTAACAATTGGTGTCAGAAGCGGGATCAGTGTTCAAGGCTAAATGAAGTGTCAGAATGGGACTGAACTTGTTTGTAAGTTAATTAAATTTGTGTGAGTGTATGCCGGTAACGAGAAGTCAGAATGCAATCATGGAGGAACAACTCACGCTTAAAGAGAACAAACAAGAACAAGAAATGCGTAGCCTAGAAGTATTGAAGGTTCTTGCTGGTACCAAGACTGAAATTCAACAGTCTGTCGCGCAGAGTCTCAAAAACATTCAAAGTTTAGTTCAAAAGGAATTAAGTGACGTCTGAGTAAATGTAGATAAAGTTGAAAAACACGTTCAGAATCAGCTGAGGGAAGTTCGGGAAGATGTAAATAAAGTGCAGAACGATGTCCAGATTAAGATACGTGATTTGGAGAGGAAGCTGGATAGTAGTAGCGGAAGAGCCAGTTCTGCAATCACCAAACCTCCCACGTACGACGGCCCAATTCAATTTGAAGCCGCGGCAAGGGCCAACTGTTGGAGTAACGTGGAGATGGCCGTAGCATTAGTAGTTGCATTGCGAGGACCTGCCTTGAAACTGTTGCAGACGCTTCCTGCCCCGCAACGAAATGATTATGAAGCCTAGTAGCTGCTCTAGACCGTCGTTATGGAGACCAGCATAGAAAACGACTTTACCAAACGCAAATTAAGACACGATAACAAAAACCCGTTGAGAACTTGCAAGAATTTGAAGCTGAAATTCGACGTCTTGTTCATCTGGCCTATCCAATATAGTGTTGCCAAGTCAAGGATTTTATCCTTAGATCTAAGGATTTTTAGGAACGTTTAGGAATTTAGGACGAGTCCGTAAAATCTGTAAGAATCTGAGAATTTTCTATTGCATACAGATCTTTACTAATTAAAAGCGACAAATACGAAACAAAATTATATATGCAAAAAAAAACACAACGCATAATGATATTCACGAAACTACACTTCAGAGAGTAAACAGAGCACTTTGAGTAAAGCTGCATGATCTCGGCACAATACGCCGCAAGCGACAGCCGTCACTTGTAAAATAGTAAATGTTATTGATTGGATGTCTTGTCGACTGTCGTTACTCATTACTGTTGTTCGTATTCGTTACGGTCGTTCGTTCACGAAACTATACTCCAGAGAGTAAACAGAGCACTTTGAGTAAAGCTGCATTATCTTGGCACAATACGCTGCAAGCGTCAGCCGTCAATTGTCAAATGGTAAATGTCATCGATTGAATGTCGTGTCGTTACTCATTACTGTTGTTCGTATTCGTTACGGTCGTTCGTTCACGAAACTACACTTCAGAGAGTAAACAGAGCACTTTGAGTAAAGCTGCATGATCTTGGCACAATACGCCGCAAGCGTCAGCCGTCACTTGTCAAATGGTAAATGTTATTGATTGGATGTCGTGTCGACTGTCGTTACTCATTACTGTCGTTCGTATTCGTTACGGTCGTTCGTTCACGAAACTACACTCCAGAGAGTAAACGGAGCACTTTGAGTAAAGCTGCATGATCTCGGCACAATACGCTGCAAGCGTCAGCCGTCAATTGTCAAATGGTAAATGTCATCGATTGGATAACGTTTCGACTGTCGTTACTCATTACTGTCGTTCGAATTCGTTACGGTCGTTCGTTCACGAAACTACACTCCAGAGAGTAAACAGAGCACTTTGAGTAAGGATTCGCTTGTGGTTGAAGAGAGCCTGGGTTCCTGGGAGAGCGCCGATGGGAAGGAGATTAAAATGCACCTAGTCGTCCCCAGAATAAAAGTCACTCAGGTACGTGGACAAAATTCGACAACGATTCTACTGGGTCAACTATTGTCAAGACGTTAAATCATGGTGCCGACAGTGTTCCACAGCAAGTCAAGGACCACAAACAAGATCCAGAGGGCCTGAAGCAGTACCACATGGGACTGTCATTCGAACGGTTGGCCATAGATGTTGCCGGGCCTTTTCCTGAAACGACAGAGGCAACAAGTACATTCTAGTTGTTATGGACTACTTCAGCAAGTGGCCTGAAGTGTTTGCTATCCCTAATCAAGCACAGTGGCGGATGTACTTGTTGAGAATGTCTTCAGCAGATTTGGCATACCGTTGGAGTTACACGCTGACCAGGGACGTAACTTTGAGTTCAAGCTTTTTCAGGGGCTCTGTGAACTGTTGGATATCAGGATATATATGAATTCGTCAGGGAAAATCTGGACTTGGTTGGCGATAGAATGAAGACCCGCTATGACCTTAATTCGAGAGGGTTCCAGAAAGATGTAAAAATTTGGCTCTTTAACCCACAGAGAAAGAAAGGGAAGTCACCGAAATTAACATTTGGGAAGGACCCTACAATGTGGTGAAAAGGATCAATGATGTCGTCTACAGGGTCCAACGCAGCCATGAAAGCAAATTGTTCATCTGGACAGATTGAAGCGATACCAAGGACGTGATGAAGCAGGTCGGGACGATTAGCTCTAAGGGGGGGACAGTGTTACGGACTACTATGCGGAGGGCACAGGCCGTATAAAAGTGCATGAAGAAGCTGCATTTCCCGGTCTAGTGCGCTCCATAGTAAGAGTTGGCGCGCGACCTCCAAAGAGCGTAACATCCGGAACACTCGATGCTTGAGTCGATGCGCGACTAGGGATTTCGGAGGTCTTCGAGAAGGCCTGCTATCCGTATACAGGGTGTCCTAGATAAAATGATATACATGGGGATTTCGTAAACCGTAAGAGATACAGGTAATAATTCAGTTAAATGGGGAAAAAGTTGTGCTGTTCCAAGCCCAATCAGATGCGATATTAACATCCACGATATCTACAGGAGTTTTCAAAATATCGGGCTAAATCTAAAAATTGGGTTTTTAGAAAACCTGCAATAATCTCGCCATCTTGAATCCGATTTTAATAAAATTTGGTAGTTTTGGGTTACCTACTATGACCAATCGATTGACGTTGACGATATTTTTCTAGACATTTAGATTTTTTGCAACCATAGTCAACTTTGTTATTTCTTATGGATGCCATATTGGATTTAGACGTCATTGAATAGCACGTAAAAAGACCTTTTCAACCATGTATACCAATGTATTAAAAAAAAAAACATTTTTTCACTTAATTGGCTGTGAAAACAAATGTCGGGATTGTTGAGCGATGCCTTCGCTCTGTCAACACTTTTAAAATAATTGTGATATTTTTAAAGTTATTGATCATTGTAATAGGTTTGACATTTTTGAATTATTTTTTTTTTTTAGATTTAGCCCGATATTTTGAAAACCCCTGTAGATATCGTGGATGTTAATATCGCATCTGATTGGGATTGGAACAGCACAACTTTTTTCCCATTCAGGCAACTGAAACTCTACTCATCGTTTACGAAATTCCCATGTATATCATTTTATCTGGGACACCCTGTATAAGAAGTGGGACGAGTGGCGTTAGTTTTTTGTTTTAAATATGACGCGTTGCAGTAGTAAAGGAATATAAAAGTGTTAGCTTTAGTAAAGCAATTTAGTTAACAATTTGTTGGAGTTGTAAAGTGTGAATAAATTGTGTTTATTGTACAAGTACAAGAATGTGTTTTAACCCACGGGAAAATCGTAACAATATCGTTTTTGGTAAAGCAAACTTCAGTGATATCGTGGGTTTAGAACACGAATGGAACAACTTCTCTTTACTCTGCGAATGTATTTGGTACCGCCCAATTAATACCCTTGAAAAAGATCAAATATACTGGTCGCAACCCAGACGCTGCTCAATGTGAATAATATTATTTTGATAAAAATAATATTTTTAATTGAGAAGATTATAAATCTTTTATACCCCTTATACAGCTACTTTAACCCCACCAAATTTTATAAAAATATTTAAAGCAAGTCTTGACTTGAAAGTTGAAAAACAATCTTTTTTTATTACCATGTATTTCGCAAAGAAAGCCAAAATGGAATTAGGTTCATACGAGGTTATATATATTATAACCTGCATCTTGCTCGTCACCCAAAAGATTCTAATTTCACAAAATTTCTTTAAATTGAATACCCCGTGTTCATTACAAAACGTCATCTAGCAGTCTATGAAATTTTGACAAAAAAGGATGTCCTAATCAAAGTAAATGGGCTTTTGTTTTTTCATCCTTATCATTTGACAGCTCACAGCCAACTAGACGTTTTCAATTAACACCCCCTGTTTACGTCAATTATTACTTTTTGACGTGTAGTATCTCCAACTTTCGTATTTTCCAACGTTAATAATCATCACCCCTGTATACGATCAAAAAATTGCATTGTTAGTTCAATTGATTTGAAACTCTTCTGACAAAGTAATGCAATTAATGAAATTTTGAATTTGTGTTTCTGAAATTTTCTATCTACCAAAAACCTATTGAGTAAAAGTTTTTACGTGATGACTTATATTCAATACCTATACCGATTAGCGACAGCAGTTTATAAATAATTTCTTAGCAAATGCTTGGCAGTGATCATGAAATGTGCCACTTAATTTAAAGTATTGTTTAAACCTTAACGTAACAGTCTTCGATAAATTTGTCAAATAATAACAACTAAAAGTGTAATATATTTTAATTAAGCCTCCACACGCGAAGAGATCGTCAACACAATTCAGGAGAAACAACTAATTTGTGTCTAATTTCAGCCGAATTCTAAACAATAATAAAACAAAGCATAAACTGCTGTCACTAATATTGCTAAAATGACCATTTAAAATAGATCACTATGGTCAAAAGCGACCACGGCAGCTATATAGCTCAAGGCGCTTATTACTATATAAATACAAATACGCGTCGGATAAACTCAATTTTACCTTTAACACTCGGTAAAATTCAGCTTATTTGAGGGGAAAATATATACTTACTATTTACAGAAATGACTTATATTTAATTGCTATCACGTGGTTTTAAGAGGCTTCCTGCGGTGCTTTTGGCTCTTCCGTTTCTCAGTATACGGGAGGAGAGCCGGGCTCAGAGCTTCACGCGATTGTGTAGGCAATGACGGAATCCGCATGGACTTGGTCGGTTTGTACTCTTTTTCAGAGACCCATTCTTCTTGGACGCTGCAATTAAATACACAACACATATATCATAATGTTGAACTATTCAGTTATTTTATATGTGACTAGCAATAACCGGTAGTAGTTCCATGAAAGTCCTTTAGGAAAATTTTGCAATTTTATCGCTTTCTATGAATGTAGTAGATCTCAAAACCTAATATTGTGGGAAAATTATCCGGCGCACTCTTTAATTTAACCCAAAAATTTTAGGTTTAGGTTGAGGAAACGAGGGACTTTACCTTTACCTCGCCCCCCCATCCCCTGTAAATGTTTCATAAACGTCCGTCACTGAAATTTTATATGATTAAACTAAGTTCCCAAACTTGTTATTATAAAAATATGTATTTTGTTCTTTATAATTAACATGCAGTGGTATGTTTTTGATACCAATAATAATGTCTAAATTGGGAATACACAACTGAACTCATTTAAACTAATCAAATGTGAACTAACCTGCCCTAACAATTGTATAGATGCAAACTAAATTATTAAAACAGAAACAAAAACGGAATACAAAAACAAAACCAAAACTAAATTAACTGGAACTAACCTATACTAACCTGAATTAACCATATCAGATAACTAAACTAACCTGAACTAACCAAAACAAAAACTAATCTGAATCAATCAGGCCCATACAGGCCTATTTTTTGCACTAACCCAAACTAATCTACAGCAAGAACTGAAATGACCTAAATTAACCAAAACAAAAACTAGTAGAAGTGTAAGGGCACTAACACAAACTAGTCTAGCGAAAACTGAAATAACCTAAACTAAGCAATTCAGATATCTAAACTGAAATAACCAAAACAAAGTTAAACTAACCCGAACTAATCAAAGATGAACTAACCGGATTTTCCCACTAACCACACAGGTCTAGAGCAAGAACTAAACTAACCTGAACTAACCAAAACAAAAACTAAACCAACCTGAATCATTCAGGCCCATACAAGCCTACTTTTTGCACTAACCCAAACTAATCTACAGAAAGAACTGAACTGACCTAAACTAACCAAAACAAAAACTAGTAGAAGTGTAAGGGCACTAACACAAACTACTCTAGCGAAAACTGAAATAACCTAAACTAACCATATCAGATATCTAAACTAACCAAAGCAAAGCTGAACTAACCTGAACTCATCAAAGATGAACTACCCGGATTTTCGCACTAACCACACACTGGTCTATAGCAAAAACTAAACTAACCAAAACAAAACAAAAACTTAATTTACTTGAACTAACCCATACTAGCCTGAACTAACCCGAGATAAGCTGTAAAAATGAAATAAACTCGCTACAGATTTATGTTTGCATTAACACAAACAGATCTATAGCGAGAACTGAACTAACCTAAACTAACCATATATGATAATTAAACTAACCTGAACTAACCTGCCTTAACAATTGCAT